>CM077022.1:51689547-52289547 GCA_039090855.1 Macrothele yani | reverse complement strand
GGAACTCTCCAAGTTTAATTGTCAGTGGGTAACATGAAGCTGGCTGTCACAGATGATGTTACAACAACTTGATGAGGATTTTCAGTCCCCCAAATGCGAACATTTTGCTTGTTGACCTTCCCACTAACAAAAAATGTAACCTCCTCACTGAACCGCAACTTTTCTAAAAAAAGCATCGTCACAGCTCAACTCTAGAAATGACTCACAAAACTGGAAACGGGTGGCGTAGTCCGCTGGTGTTAGGTGCTGCAGCAACTGCGCTCGATAAGGGTGAATTTTTAGACACTTACACAATACGCGCCACACAGTTGTTTTGGGAATTGCAGGCTGCCGGCTCGCTCTCGCTGTAGACTTTCGAGGGCTACGCTGAAACCATTCCTTAATTCTCTCCACATCGGCCTCCTCATAAGTCGAATGTCTGCCAGACGATTTACCCTTACAAAGACAGCCTGTTCGCTGGAATTGATCATGCCATCTTTGAATAGTGTTCTTTGCTGGTTTTCTTTATGAAATCGTGCACGAAACTGACGTTGCACACTCAACACTGACCTTCTCGCATAAAATTATAAAACGCAAAATGCTTTCTGCTCACCACTGGCAGCCATTTTCACAACTAGTCCGCCTGCCACCTGGCGGTAGAATTGTGAACTACTGGGCCTGTTCAGAAATTAACTTCGGGATGTGTTCCAATGTATTTCACCGGATATTCGATCGCTGGTAATGTATTCCAGATCGAACGTGTTGTTATCGTTCAAATCATTTTGAAACACCCTGTGTTGAACTTAAGAAT
Organism: Macrothele yani; assembly: GCA_039090855.1. Lineage (NCBI taxonomy): Eukaryota > Metazoa > Arthropoda > Arachnida > Araneae > Macrothelidae > Macrothele > Macrothele yani. The sequence goes on along the minus strand of CM077022.1, from coordinate 52,288,757 downwards.
TTCTTTCCCTGATCAAAGAATGAGTACATTGGACTGTACGTACTACCGAATCAGAACGCTTTCAAGTAGTTCCCGATTTCTCGTGTATCGTTCCGCTTTGTTTACATACAACCTGATCACACCCAAGGTGAAAGAAAGTAGTTCACGATAATAAACTGAATTGTTTTAACTATTTTCATCGAAATAAATCTTATTGTAATAGAAGTAATCATAAGGCATTTTATTATGGAAAATAATAATACATTTATTTTCATATCACAGATTCATGCACCATAATTCCGATAAAGTAAATGAAACGCCCTTTTCAGGAAATAAATGTGTCTAACATTCATTTTTTCGACTCGGTATCGAAGTACTTCAATGAACTATTCAGATGGATCTAAATTTTGTTTTTTACAAAATCGTCGGAACAAATATTCCATTTGGCTATTGGCTAACACTAGTTCTTCCGATTTGTTAGCATGGCTTCTGAGATTTTGCTTGAGAGCTCTCCAACCGGATTCGATACTTTGAGTATGAGCTCCACTGTCAGGATCTATTGGGTGATTACAAAATCCGAATAAATACTATCAAATAATGAGGCGTCAGTCTTGGCTACTTTGACTTCCAGAGCAAAAGTTGAAAATAGCTTCTCTTAAAAAATACGCTAGCAGCAGATAAAAAACAACAACAACAAAAACGTAGTACTGTTATTCGATATATTTCCTTTATAAAATGTACTTACAAATAAAAATAGTCATTAAGGCGTCTATTATAACGAAGTTCTAAAAAACAAACGCGTACAATTTATTGGAATCAAGTTGTATGTAAACAAAGCGAAACGATAAACGGGAAATCAGGAACTACTTGAAAGCGTTCTGATTGGATAGTACAGACGTACATCGTTATGTAAGTTTTACAGCACTTACTGAAAGCGACCCAGCCACAACAATAAATATTTCAGAGGTGGCAGCTGGATATGTTCGCCTGTATGTGGATACTGTATTCCTTCGCTGTGTTTACATTCAGACTCCTAACGCCGCGTGTTCGTGCGCCATGTAAAAAGCTCCACCGCAAAGAGACACAAACGAATGAAACGAAACATATAGAAATGAATGTAATACGGAAAAACTTAAGCGAAATAAAATGTGATGTCAAAATGTGAAAATTAATGCATGCAATCAAATACATGGCATATTATGACATGAAATGAAATGCACGGAATTTTTTCCGGAAACATTTCAGAAATATGTATGTAATTTCATTTACAACTGGTTGATGACGTGACGGTTATTCCAGTAATAAAAAAACACAGATATCATATTTTTTTCACTTGTGCCATTCTGTTGCCTCTATGATTTTAATAACTTTCGAAAATGGATATAGGCGCTTCACTGCTCACCTTCGTCTGCGCAGACATTCAAGTATGCGATTCATGAAATGTTCAGGGGCAGATGTTTGAGAGTCGATTTTTGTTTTGATGGTCTCCAGTTCGCTTCAATGATATGCGTGTCAGCGTCTCTGGGTCCACAAACTTGATGTGATTAAAGCCCTCGTCTACGAAGTATCAATCTCTTTCAAGTTCGTCATACGTTTTTCATTTATCGTTTACAATGGCGGTTTCCTTCAGTAAGTGTTTTTTCGTTAAAGGAATTAACGCCTCGCCGTAACTGTTACTCTGTAGGCATAACTCTAGGATGCCACAGTTTTTCTGTATCGCATTAAATTCCCATATGTTTCATTTTATTCGTGTGTTTCTTAACGGCAAAACATTTCCCTTGGCGAACTAACACTAGGCGCCATTTGTCTGAGATGGGTCCATCTTCGAGTCCCGATTGAGGAATGGATGATGTGTTCGGCCTACGGAACTGACTTTCTTCGTTTCCTAAAACCAGTTGCCCAAATCAGGGACCAGCAACTGCTTTCAGCTCATTGAATTGTTCACTGTGGTCAAACAAACAGGCAGAAAAACACATTGAGTTTGCAACGGGGAATGATCTTGATAGCTGCGTTTTGGTGCGCAAATTGAATCGCCAACACTTGGAATCCTGCAGATGTGGATCATATTCACAGAGTTGTGAATACCTCCAAAGGTGCTACTTTATATCCGTAAGAAAGATGATATAAGGGGTTTGACCGATAACATGGTAGTTGTTGTGTGCTTTATTATTTAAGGAGATATTTACAGTAGAATTATCATTTCCCCACAGCCATCACGAGCTATTATTGAAACAGTAGAACGTTTGGTACCGAAAGTAGCAAAACCTCGAGTACTTTTTTTACAGGAGTGCATTAGGTGGAATTAAGAGATCCAAAAGAAGAACATGTGTATGCCATTTAGATAACCGACCCATTTAATTAGAACTGTGAAATAGTAATGTGCCGCGACGATTAAATATGTAGTTTGAAGGATCGATTGCTCATAGTAACACTGTACAGTAGTTCTATATATGTTTTTTTTTTCCAACTGAATTTACAGCATTATCGTAATCAAATTGTTAAATAACTAAGACTTTTGTGTTGCCATTGTGAAATCCACCTCTGTTGAAGTATTTTTGGGAACATAAATCGAAAAAGCTAACAATAGTAAAAATGTTATAATGCATCAAATATAGTAAAAATACAAAAATAACATTGAATAGCATTCAATATTATTAACATAATATTAGAGAATGGCAATGAACGAAAATATGAAACTATTCATGGAACAGTGCAAGAAAGATGTCGAGCCATTATTAAAGTATTTTTTAGAGCAGTCATCAAAGTTGGATAAAGATAAATTTAAAGAAACTGTATATGAATACTTCATACCACAATACCATGCACTTAGTGAACAGATAAAAGAAAAACTGAACTGTATTGTTGAAGAAGGTTTTGAAGATTATTTAAATATGTGTGAACTTATAAGTAAGGGAATGTACTACTCACACAGAATATACATCCATGAGAAAGATGGAAAATTAAATATGTTGCACCACCCTGGTACTTCTCAGGAAAATGGGAAATTCAAACAACTGCGCATGATATACTATTCTCAAGACTTAGAGAGTACGGTTACAAAAATATGGAACACTTCGGCGCGAATTTGGGAATATTTGACGGATGACAGGGAAAATCCTAATTTAGTAGTATGTTCCATGACTTTCTCTAATAATTCATGTACTCTGCAACTTTTACCTCCTGAAAAATACTGCTTAGACGTTCCTCGTTTCACTGGTAAAGAATACCCCTTCATTATTATAGGTAAAAACACAAAGCTTATGTTGCACATTTCAAATTCAAGCGAACAGGCTTACAAATGCATCCATGAAACTAAAGACATTAACAAATACAGCCTACACCATGGGAATAATCCTATTCTTCTTTCTGTATCAAAAGGATGGAACCACACGAATACTAACAAGTACGAAAATTTTCGTTCCTCGTTACAACAAAAAATATTATAAACAAATTAATGGAAAGACAGGATCTTGATATCAACTGCATCGATATCAAATTTGGCATGACCCCCTCACATATAGCATGTCTCAGAGGCGACAGTCCAGAATTAATTGAGAAGTTACTAACAAAAGGTTCTGATAGGAAAGCTGTTAATTATGGAGGTGAAGAGCCTGTTGACATGCTGAACTATAATTACAGAAAAGTCCAAGAAATAATAAAAATCCTCACTGGAGGATATGAATTCGAAGATAAGAGTGGTAATAATAGGTACCATGAAAATGAATCTCTCACGGCTACGTTGCCAACTCGAAAAGAAAGGGAGACTAATGTTAAAATGATAATGGAACTGTTGTCCCAAATCAAGCAACAAGAGGATAAAGGAAAAGGGCAGAATTTTGCCCAACTTAATGTTCCTACAGATTTAAACACTGTAAATGAGCCGTCAGAGAATTATTTACGAGAATGACTGGTTTACAACTGAAACGCAAAATGTAATATAACATGAGTTTATTTGTTATGTTATTGCTGGCACAAGATTTGTGAGCTCAGTTATTCCATATATTTGCTCTGCTAAATCCCATTTAACTATGCATATGTTAAAAAAAATATCCTATTGCTTTGATTTGTTCCATGAAAACATTGTTAAACAACTGTGAAATCTATACATCATTCCTATGGGCTATTTAGTTTGCAAATACCAAACTCTAAATGAAGATTCGCCATTTCTCAATTGCACAGCCTTCGTTTTAACAGAAATCTGTGACGTGTACTTTAAGTTTTTCGAGAATAGCTGTTTTACTGAAAACAGCCAGAATGATTTTGCTCTGAAAGAAATAATGTTTTGTACGGTGGTCAATAACTATTTCTAACAGTTTCTGTGATCTTACCTGGAGCGCTGGTGTAAAAGAAGATGGGCTTCAGGCAATGAACTTCTATTTTCCCTCCAGAAAGGCTATCGAGAACTTGACAGCTGCTTGGTGCACAATTTTGGCCTCCAGAAATCGCTGGAGAATTGTGGATGACATAATGGCAGGATTGCGGTTCCGTGGCTGGACATACGGAACGCGTGGGATTGAAAAATCTCCTTGATTTTTACGAAGGTACCATATCATCTTACAGGACTCCTAACGTATAATAAACTCAGTGGACATGGACAATGGATTTGGACAACGGTGCCAATTGAGAGCACTACTAATTTCCGACTGAACCTGGAACTGTTTCTTCTTTAAATTAGAAAACTGGCTTCTTATTCTCGCCTTTGCGAATGATATTTATTTGCAATATTCTCGTCTTTGCGAATGACATTCATTTGCAATATTATCGTCTTTGTGAATAACATTTTATAATTTGCTAAACTGTGGGTTGAGTTCGGTATATATTTAATGTTATTTCAGTTTGGCTATTCTACGTGGACTCTGCTTTAACGCATGTAAATCATGAGCGACATATATTGACTGTCGACGAGGAAGAACGTATAGGTTCTTCCTCGTCGACAGTCAATATATATCGTCGACAGTCATTTGGGAATTTTTAATTATTGAAAACAGATTAAGTCACGTGTCAAGAAAGTGATTCATAACCTGTATTAATCCTTCGAATAAATTTAATACAGTGTATTTGTGCGTAAAGAAACTGAGTTGTCATATTTGAGTGCTGCCCATCGCGTCTTGATTGTCCTCATCTAGTAGTGCGAACTCATTTTCGGTCCCGTTCTTGGCGTTGCGTCAAAATCGGTTGGTAAGTATTTTTAACGATATTTTCGGCCTAAAGTTTTCATTCCTGTGTGGCCAATTTACTACCTGCCTGCCCGTTAGTACAATCCAATCTATTTCACTAATAGATCATAAATATCAAGCACTACAACTGTTGCTGTAATTCCTTGCTTCATTAACGCCGCAGCACTTTTTTCTCCTTTTACTGTCACAATCTCATCAGACGAAACAGTACTAGATATGTAATGCTTATGTGCTGTACACTGAGGTGCCAGAAAAAAACTGGGAAGGGCGCTATCATTCCCCACCCATGCGGTAAATGGTATCGTCTGCAAACGACGTATATATAGTGTCAGATATCTCCTCAAACTCAAGTAGTTCATATGGCAGCTGATCAGGATTTAAGCGATTTCGAATGTGGAATGATAGTCGGCGCCCGGGGGATGGGTCACCCCATCTCGGAAATTACCATGAAATTTGGATTTACACGGTCAACAATTTCAAGGGTGTACTTGAACTACACAAACTCAAAGAAAACATCCAGCGTGCGAGGCCAGCGTAGTCATAGAAAAACCCTGGACGATCATCGTCTGGCACGCATCGTAACATCCGACTGGCGTGCAACATTGCCGCAAATCACAGCGCAATTCAATGCTCCGTCCGAAAGGGGTCCGGGTTCGAATCCCGGTGAGGCATGAATGTTGTGTTTGTCTTACGGCACTGGCTCTCTCCCTTCCCTGGAACCAGTGACCCTAAATTAGGGACGGGCGACTGCTTGTAGCCCATTGAGTTGCTCACGGTGGTCGTTAAACCTCGAAAAAAAAATATATATATATCTGTGTTCTATGGGGTTCCGGAGCTGACGGCCCATCCGGGTGCCATTGCTGACCCGACGACACAAGGCTCTGCTCCTCGCCTGGGCTCAGGAACACCGCCATTGGACGCAAGATTACTGGAAACGTGCAGCCAGGTCCGACGGATCGCGGTACCAATTGTTTCGGGCACATGACAGACTCTGGGTGTGGTGACAACCCCAAGAGGCAATGGATCCCGCATGCCGACAAGGGACATTGCAGGTCGGCGGTGGCTCTGTTATGGCGTGGGGTGTTTTCAGGTGGCACGCATTAGGAACCCTCATACGTCTGCTGAACGCTGGAGGTTACGTAATTGTCCTTGGGATCATTTGCACGAGTTCATGTCAGGCAACCACTCCGACGGGGGCGACCTCTTTCAAAACGACACTGTGCCACCGCACACTTCCTCAGTCGCCCAATTATGGCTGGAGGAACATTCCACAGAGTTTGGCATCTTGATTTCGTTCGCCGGATTTAAACGCCATCAAACACATTTGGGATGCTGTTACATGTGCCGTCAATGCCAGGAATCCTCCACTGGGCGAATATTACGGTATTGTGGGACGCATTTCAGAAAGCATGGTGTGCACTGTCTCCACAGTACTACCGAGAGCTCGCGGAGTCCATGCTCTGTCGCTTTGCTGCCGTTATCTGACCACGAAGAGGACCAACGCGGTATTCGAGAGGTATCCCAGGTATCTTTTCTTCTTTTTCACTTCAGTGCATTTCCAATGCAGAATTTCTTCTTGAAAAATTTACCTCCGGGAAATAAATAATATAAGCATTCATTGATATTGTGAACTAGTAAAAATTTTATTTCTCCAGTAATACAAAATTCCGTAAATCCTGGAATTTTCAGTATTGTCGTTCCAAATGATATCCAGTAGGTTTCAGAACTTCTCCGCTGCTCCAACTATAGCACCTTTTTTTTCTTTTCTCTATACCGATAATGTTCAATAAATACTTACCATTTCTTCTAAACCATTTAGATTTCTGCTTATAAGCAAGATCACGTTCTCTGAATTATCATGTGGATGAATATTCCGCGCCGATTCTCAAAATACTTTGGATCATAAAGAGCCCCCCCCGAAATTTTCACCATTCATTTTCCCGCTTTCTAGTCCAATTTCTTGATAAATCATGTATCTTGCACACGGATCTTTAATTTTGATAAATTATGCAGTTAAATAATTGCTGGGTAATCGCTCATTTCACCGAAGGTCACTTCACCGAAAAGTTAATTTCGCCGAAAGGTCATTTCACCGAAAGTTTCACTTCACCGAAGGGTCATTTCATCGAAAAGTTCATTTCACCGAAAGGTCATTTCACCTAAAGGTTCATCTCACCGAAAGGTTGTTTCACCGAAAGATCACTTCACCGAAACATAACATCACAATTGTAGTCTGTTCTCTATGCGATGTAATGAATTTTTTTGGATGTTTAATCAGGAAGTCCACAATTTTCTGAATTTACCACTTACAGAATTATTATCGGTGCGTAATTCCGGAAGAGGAGAGAAGGAAAAAACACAAAAATATATAAAACATCCAACCCGAAAAGGATCGATCGCTATAATAACTGTAACGTACCAGGAGATGTGACGTACCTGCCAGAAGGACGCACACGACATAAAGGCAGATAGGAATCGGAATAAAACGTCCGCGTAGCTCAATTGGTAGAGTGACTTATTCCGGAATGAGGGGATCCGGGTTCGAATCCTGGCGTGGACAAAAATGACGGAGAAATTTACTTCGTTATAATGGCGCCCGAACTATCCGGATGACCCGACTGTTCAAAATCTCGCATTGGTGTGATGTTATTTCCACACCGCGAGATAGGTAAAATAAGAGAATCCCTTCTCCAGCACTTCGACAAATAAAAAATAAGGGGAGATGATGTAACGTACCAGGAGATGTGACGTACCTGCCAGAAGGACGCACACGACATAAAAGCAGATAGGAATCGGAATAAAACGTCCGCGTAGCTCAATTGGTAGAGTGACTTATTCCGGAATGAGGGGATCCGGGTTCGAATCCTGGCGCGGATAAAAATGACGGAGAAATTTACTTCGTTATATAACTCTCATAAAGGATTTGTGCATTTTCTTCGAGAAGTTCCATGCTGAAAGGACTGATCTTAAATTTGACATTTTTATACAGTGACTGAATTTCTTACAACACACAAATCGTGCAATTAATTCTGAATGTTCATATGAGAACTTTTTTCCCGTCGTAAATTAAATTATATTCAATATAAGTATGCAGGAATTTGAACGCAGAGTCTAATTTTAAGACTCATAAATATATGACATGGGTGATTACTGTTGCCGGAATTATTTCGAATCTCATTAGTACAAAGGAAGTCTTAAAATTTCTGTAATTTGGGATAACATCGAAATGAAAAATAAAATCCTATACATTGGCGTAAGAACGCTTTTGATTTAGTGGGGTACAAGCTCATGAACCTTACATCTCAAGGATTAAGCCTTCTATGGATGACCCCCTCCGAATTATTTTTTTTTGGGGGGGGGGATAGTATATTAGAGTTTTTATAAAATACGTATACTGATCAGCAATTCATCCGAATGAACATTGTTATCATCATATTATTATAAATTATTACCATTATTATTTTTATTGCTGACAAAAAGTTCACATTATTAATTTCTTATCAGAAAATGAATGGAGAAGTTTTTTTTTTTTTTTGTGTTCTCTCTTGTTCATTTTTGTGCTTTTTTTTTCCATTAAAATATTGAGCAGGGGCGAGTCAACATTAGGATGAATTTCTGTCAGCAGGGTTTGGAAAAAAGGGATTTCTCAGGAAATGTTATATAACTCTTTACAAGAACGAATTAAATTTCTTATCATTTTTGTTTACGTTAATAAAGTAAAACCGCAGTAAGATAAAAACTGCTCTACCCGCGAAGATGAAGCATTATGATAAAAACTGCTCTACCCGCGAAGATGAACCATTGAAGCATTATGAAGTCTATATTAAAAACTTTGAACGATACATAGGCTGACAATTGATGTAAAAAGCACATTGGTCTGGTGCAAAGCTAAATGATGGTGGAGATATCGAGGAATTGGAGTTCTATGAGTGGTATGTGAAATCGGTAATGCACTTGTTGTATTGCTACAGATCTTAAGACAGAAAACAATTTTAGTGCAGGAGCTGCGGGCGCTGAAATGTCCACTTGTGCATTACATTTTTTTTTAAAGTGCAGAAAGGACGACCGGATCAAGATGCATGGAATTTTAAGAGAAAAGAAACACTGATCACAAGTATGTTACCATATGCTGTTTGAAGTTATTAACAAAAACCTCGCACTCGTCGTTTCCCTGCAGAACTAATTTGCTGGAGTTTCCCAGATGGTTGACCAGTTTTTGGTGGATGAAAAGCCTCCCACTACAAGCTTCGGATATACAAAATAACCAGATGGCCCGTGATATTTCTTTGAAAAAAAAAGGGAATAAACAAAAAATAAGTAGTATATAAATTTTACAGTTCACTCTTTATGAATGATTGGTTCCTGTTTGCTCATATCTGGGAGGAGGGGGGTACAGTAGATATTAATGTACCCCTCTCTAAAATTTGGGGGGTACATTGTACCCCTGTAACCCCCGTTCCTACGCTATTCCTATAATAACATGTAGTGCAATATAGAAAGTATATTACATCGAGATAAGAACTGAACTGTCAATTAAACTTATTTTTACTGTTAGCAATTACAATATATGCAGAATTTATTCATACGGGGCTAAGATACCATATTTTTGAAACAAAACCTCCTCCAGAACGCTAATGGTTTTGTTGGCTAGCTTTGAGAAATACGGCTTTGCTCAGTACCCAATAGAAAGGATTACTACACCTCCAAACTTTTCAAATAATACAAAAGTGTATGGGAAGGAAGGGGGCAAGCTCATAAGACAAACAAAATCTATTGACATAACCAACCTTAAAAAACACCATAATACCTTCAAGTTGGAACTATAGAACAGGTTCTCTGCTTTAGAAGGCCTAACATCGGAAGAAGTGGATATTTCTGAAGTTAACAGAAAAGTAACCAACGCTCTTATGGAAACAGCAACAAAATTAGCTGAGTCTAAGAACAAATTGCATGTGAACAAATTATCAGGAAAAACCAAAATGTTGATGCAAAAAAGAAGAGAGATGAGGACAACTAAAGAAGATGTGACTTCCAAAGTGGAATATATAGAGCTATGCAAGACAGTAAGAAAAAGTATCACTGAAGACGTAAGGAAATTCAACTGTGAACTAATGAGGAAAGCAATTGAAAACAACCAAAGCCTAAAGATAGCAAAGGGACATCTCAGTAAGGGAAGAAAACAGATTATGGCACTGAGAAAAGAAGATCGTTCTGTAACAAGAAATAGAGGCGAAATTTTGACAAGAGTGAAAGATTTCTACTCCAAATTATATGAAAGGGATGATACATGCACTCCAGACATCATGAAAGATACCAGTACCAGAGTTCCTCCAGTCCTTCCAGCAGAAGTTGCACATGCAATCAAGAACATGAAGCGGGGGAAAGCTCCAGGAGAAGATAGAATTACTGTAGACATCATACAAAAAGCAAGTGGAGAAATCGAAACAGTACTTGCCCAAATTTTCACTCGATGCCTTAATGATGGAAAGATTCCTGAGGATTGGAACACAGCTACAATGATCCTGCTACATAAAAAAGGTGACATTGAGGATCTCAGGAACTACAGACCTATCAGCCTCCTATCAGTGGTTTATAAAATCTTCACTAAAGTTCTTTCACACCGCTTGAAGGTAACACTGGACATGGCTCAACCGAGAGAACAAGCTGGATTCAGGAGAGGCTACAGCACAATAGATCATATCCACGTACTGAGAGAACTAATTGAAAGAGCGAGGGAATATGAACTTCCATTGTGCACGGCTTTTATCGATTATGAAAAAGCCTTTGATTCGGTGAAACCATCAGCAGTTACAATGGCTCTGAAATCCTGCGGTATTGAAGATGCATACATTAATATTATTAATAACATCTATGACAATGCAAGTGCAAAAATTCGGTTGTTTGAAAATACAACTTACATAAAAATTGGAAAGGGAGTGAGACAAGGTGACACCATATCTCCGAAGCTCTTTAATGCCCCATTGGAGGGTGTCTTTCAGTCGCTGAGCTGGGAAAACAAGGGGATAAAGATTAATGGAGATTATCTAACCCACCTTCGTTTTGCTGATGACGTAGTCATTTTTGCAACTACCACATCAGAGCTGCAGAGTATGATCCAGGAACTTGCTGACAAGAGTAAAGAAGTGGGATTAAAAATGAACTTTCAGAAGACAAAAGTGATGTTCAATGCTTTTACAAGAAATGAAGATTTATCGATTGATGGAGAAAAGCTGGAGATAACAGACACGTACGTTTATCTCGGACAGCAGATATCAAGTGAGGGTCACATTGATGAAGAAATTAATCGGCGTACAAAACTTGCCTGGAGAGCTTTTGGAAGAAACAGCATAATTTTCAAGAGCAATATGCCATTATGTCTTAAATGAAAAGTGTTTGATCAGTGCATCCTTCCAGTGCTTACGTATGGTGCAGAGACGTGGACCTTAACTAAAAGAGACATACAAAGGCTGCAGGCAACTCAAAAATGCATGGAGAGATGTATGCTTGGTGTAAACAGGAGAGATAAGAAGAGGAACTCGTGGATCCGAAAAATGGCAAGAGTGGAAGACATCATGATCAGAGTTAAATCCCTGAAATGGCAATGGGCTGGACATACTGCCAGAAGGGCAGACCATCGATGGACAGCCGAAATTTTAGATTGGATTCCAAGGGACAGGAAAAGACCCAGAAGAAGACCACATGGGAGATGGGTGGATGAAATTCGAAAGTATGCGGGAGTGACATGGAGGAGACTGGCACAAGACAGACCGTTGTGGAGGAAACTTGGGGAGACCTTCGTCCAGCAGTGGATTGATAATGGTTGACAATGATGATAATGATGATGATGATACATTTGTGGAGTCCTCCACAACGGTATGAGGGATTGACATGGAGGAGACTTGTGCCAGTCTCCTCCATGTCACTCCCGCATACTTTCGAATTTCATCCACCCATCTCCCATGTGGTCTCCTTCTGGGTCTTTTCCTGTCCCTTGGAATCCAATCTGAAATTTCGGCTGTCCGTCGATGGTCTGTCCTTCTGGCAGTATGCCCAGCCCATTGCCATTTCAGGGATTTAACTCTGATCATGATGTCTTCCACTCTTGCCATTTTTCGGATCCACGAGTTCCTCTTCTTATCTCTCCTGTTTACACCAAGCATACATCTCTCCATGCATTTTTGAGTTGTCTGCAGCCTTTGTATGTCTCTTTTAGTTAAGGTCCACGTCTCTGCACCATACGTAAGCACTGGAAGGATGCATTGATCAAACACTTTTCATTTAAGACATAATGGCATATTGCTCTTGAAAATTATGCTGTTTCTTCCAAAAGCTCTCCAGGCAAGTTTTGTACGCCGATTAATTTCTTCATCAATGTGACCCTCACTTGATATCTGCTGTCCAAGATAAACGTACATGTCTGTTATCTCCAGCTTTTCTCCATCAATCGATAAATCTTCATTTCTTGTAAAAGCATTGAACATCACTTTTGTCTTCTGAAAGTTCATTTTTAATCCCACTTCTTTACTTTTGTCAGAAAGTTCCTGGAACATACTCTGCAGCTCTGATGGGGTAGTTGCAAAAATGACTACGTCATCAGCAAAACGAAGGTGGGTTAGATAATCTCCATTAATCTTTATCCCTTTGTTTTCCCAGCTCAGCGACTGAAAAACACCCTCCAATGTGGCATTAAAGAGCTTCGGAGATATGGTGTCACCTTGTCTCACTCCCTTTCCAATTTTTATGTGTGTTGTATTTTCAAACAGCCGAATCTTTGCACTTGCATTTTCATAGATGTTATTAATAATATTAATGAATGCATCTTCAATACCGCAGGATTTCAGAGCCATTGTAACTGCTGATGGTTTCACCGAATCAAAGGCTTTTTCATAATCGATAAAAGCCATGCACAATGGAAGTTCATATTCCTTCGCTCTTTCAATTAGTTCTCTCAGTACGTGGATATGATATATATAAATATATTCGATTTATCATAATCATCACAGTGCACCAGCATGATATATGTTCAGGCACATTATTAGCATATACCTTTTAAAAATAAATAGGTAAAACATATTAATGTTGGTGGCCTTTTGCCATCTGTTTCTGTGCATTGCAAGACTCTCTGCTCCCAATAAATAATTTCTCTGATCACCAACAGCTGATTTTACATTTTAAATCCTTCTTCGCTTATGTCTATACTATCTTGTTCTGGATTCTGATATCACAGAATATAACATTTGTCTAGGCATCTCTCAAGTAACACAATAAATCACCCCAGTATGTCCTCACTTTTTTTCTACTAAAGAAGCACCCAACGTGAGTAGGCTAAAAGTGGGAAGATTTAGTGAGTAAGAGGTTCGCGTATCCATGGCTCCAAGTACTACATACTTTAACTACATGTCAGTGGCGGCTCGTGGTAGGAAAAATAGGTGAAGAGCTACAAGAGCAATATGAAAAGATATCTACTGTCTTCAATGAAAATCATTTAATGACAACTTACCTATTTTTTTATGTATTAGATCAATTCTTCTTTAAAGCTGGAAATTTGACGATTATGTCGTCATAAAATGGCTGTTTCTTCGTTACATCAAGAAAATGTCTTTCTGAACAGAAATCTTTGCCAAAGAAGCAAGTTTATCTGGAGAAATAGTGTTTCTTGAGTAAATTTGTATTCTTTTAAGGCAAGAAAAACTTCTTTCCACTGAAACACTTACAGATGCAATTGTTAAAATCAGGGAAACCAATATATAAGCTTCTGTAAAAATGTCTTTATCTCCATGAAGCACTCGAAGAGTTCATGAGTCGATATATTCCGTAATTTTTCATCAGCATATACAAGACTCAGTTCAATTTTAAGGTGCTGGTGTTTAGTAAATATTTTCCCATAAAAATGTTGTAGATTTTCAAAAGCGTGAGAGGGAAAGCATGAATTAAATTTGTCAAATTTGGTTGTGTCAGCAAGCCAGGCAAATTGAAGTTTAAGTTTCTCACAGTCTTGAAATCTTATATCCATTTCCATAAGAATGTGGTACAAAATTTCAAAATACAATTGTTTATAATTTTGAAAAATTGTTTCTTGTGTAAGAGCAGCATATTCCCGTTTAGATCTGTTTATTTTTTGTGATTTTGCTAGCTTTTCCCAAACAGTGCTTCAAATTTTTTTTTTAATTTGAGTAATGTCTAGTGATTTTTTCTGCAAAATTTCGAATAATAGATCGGTGAAGCCAAATATTTCATTAAATAGTATTGCCAAAAATGTAAATTCAAAAGTGTTTATATCATTTAAAAACCCTTGGGCAAGTTGAATTGATTTTTTGTCTGATTGGTCACTATTTGTGAGAAATTCGAATACTTCCTTCAATTCATCCCAATCTTCAACTATTACACTTACTAACTTCGAAGTGGAGGACCATCGAGTTTCTGTTATGGTTGGCATGCATCTTGTGGTTGCTGATGTGAGTGTATTGTTTTTTCACCGCTCAGCGAAGCGATCGCTTCGCTGAGTGGTGAAAAAACAAAGGAATTAACTGAGGCTTGCAAAAAATATTCGACACTTAGAAATTTTAGAAAAACTCTGGTGTAATACAAGGTTCAGACGATGTACTAAGCAATAACAAAAACAGCTTGAGAAGCTTTATGCTTCATTTTTTTCTGGAGCCCAGTCAAGTGTCCAGACATTACGCTTGCCCCATCGTAACATTGTCTTATTGACTTGTGTTGATAATCAAACTGTTCCAAAATTTTGTCTAGCATTTTGTATAAAAGCTTCTGACGTTCTATCTTCACTCACATCATGGAAACCCAAAAATCGCTCAACCAATACACCTTTCGAACCAACAGATCTTATTATTAAAGAGCACTCGGAAGTCTGGTTATGTCTTCCCATCTACTTGAATAGAAAAGCATTGAACTTCATTTATTTCATTTTTGACGTGTTCGTTTATATATTCAGAAATTCATTCAATTAATTCGTTTTGAATAGTTTTTGAGTCACCTGTGAAGACATTTTTTTATCGTTTCGTATTGATTTTGAATTTCTATAGGACTTATTGATATCAACAGTGAAAGCAATTCCTTGAATTTCTACGATTTATCGAGTCAGTGCCTTTGTCATGCGGTCACGGAATGCTAGTTCTTGTTTACTCAAATACAGTACTGCATCAATCATTGTCTGCAGGAAAAGTCTATTTAAACGAACACTTTTGTTGAAATGCATTTTCAAAAGCCTAGCATTCTCCCTCAGGGCATCGGCAATGGTGTTCTGATTCTTTTCAAAATTATTTAGCATTTATTCGCATTTCAGGTGTTCGCTAGAATCACCACGTTTGTAAAGTGGCCGTTTTATATTTAAGAAATCTGAAAATTGTCTTTATTCCACGCCGTATTTTATTACTAAAAATAAGCAGGGCCAACAAAATAATTTTTGTAACACAGAAGGGCTACAACGCCATTTATATTCAGTAAACCAACAATTTTTTAAAATTAATATTGTAAGATTAACCGCTGTTCTTGATTTCTTTCTAGGCGACAATTGTCAGTGAATCCGTCGGTCATCCTTGAAGTAAAATGTCTCTTTTATTTTCAACTTTCCACCGATTGAACGGAGTTTGCAATAAATTACAGACAATGTCCTTCACAGGATACATACTGAAAACTAAAACTATCACTATCAGTTAAACTGTACACGAAACTAAAGTAACTAATGAAGTTTTTAAAAAACAATCACAAAACACGAAAAAGCAGATCTCTTTCGGAAAGTATGTATAAAAACACCGCAAGGAAAGAGCCCTAGTGAATTGCAAAGAACCCTTGGCAATCCATCCCGTTCCACTGCAATCTCTTCGGAAGGTCACGACTTCAGGTGCAGAGGCTTGGCGTCTCAAGCTAAAACACTTCACTTGCCCGGCAGATAGGGAGGGTGACGTCACAGTTACCATGGCAACTCGGACGAAAACTGCAGACTTCTAAGCATTCTCATTTCAGCTCTTCACTTGAACTGTTTTGCGTATAAGGACTTGTTTTACGTATTGAACGCGCATTGTGAATTGATATCTAATCAAAATTTTGGGTATTTTGGCACTCAATAAAGGCAAAAAAATAATATATTATACGAAATTATTAAAAAAACCTTATTTCAAATAAAATAGGTGAAGAGGCACTTCACCTACTTCACCTGAAAAGCCGCCACTGCTACATGTATAATTGTATATACGAGTATACAGTACGCTGTAACTAGGAATATAAGAAGAGGAACCTGTGGATCAGGAAACTGACAGAGTGAGAGACATCATGATCACAGTAAAATCTATGAAATGGTAATGGGCTGTACTTGTTGCCAGAAGAACGGACCACCGATGGACAATCGATATTTTAGAATAGATACAAATTGACAGAAGAAGACCGAGTGGGAGATGGGTGGATGAAATTCGAAAGCATGCCAGAGTGACGCGGAAAAGACTGGCACAAGACAGACCGCCGTGAAAAAGACTTGGGGAGACCTTCATCCAAATGTGGATTGATGATGGTTGATGATGCGGACGATGCGCCCAGCAAAAACAGTCTTGCTGGGCCACCACTGGCCCAGCACTATGTTGCCGTTACATGAACCGTCAATAAAATGTCCCGGCGGCAACCAGATGAGCCAGCAGTTCAGGCCTGCAGCTGGCCAACAGTTGGCACCCCATCAGTTGTCATATGCCAGAAAAGGGCCATCAGTTATCCATCAGAGGCTGTGGCTGCCTGTTGCCAAATGTGAGCGCTTCGAGTACAAGGTGATGCTATGCGTCTGATGGAATTTCGAGGGGATAATCCATTACGAATTAGTTCCAGACGGTCGGACCATCAACGCCAACCTTTACTCTGAACAACTGGAGCGGATGTATGCCGTTTTGGAGGAGAAATACCCGGCACTGGTGAACGGAAAGTGCGCTATCCTACAGAAGGACAACGCTCGGCCTCATACTGCGCGAACGACCTGAGCAAAACTCCAGGAACTTGAGGGCATCGAACTGATGCCACACCCAGCATATAGTCCGCACCTTGCCCCATCAGATTATAACTTATTCAGGTCCATGGCCCATTTCCTTCGCGGGTGGCACTTCAACAACCAGAAGGAGGTGGCAGCTAGGGCGAAGGAGTTCTTCGCCTCGAAGGACAAGAACTGGTGCCCCTGCAGAATAGAAGAACTGGCAGACAGATGACTAAAGAAGGTTCAGCACGATGGTCTGTACTATGAATGATAGTCAGCTTTCGTCGTAAAGGAACGTATGAAGACATAAAGTGATCCAAATATTGCAAGTCTTTCGACTCACCCTCTGTAATAAAAACAAACGGATTTGCTCTGCAAAATTGGGATTCACTCAAAAGGCCGCACTTAATGGCCTAAAAGGCCGCAGGTTCCCCACACCTACACTAAGACTTCACCGTACTCAGGGGACTAAAAGATCTTTCACTGATACTATTCCTGTCCCTGTAATGAACTCCCGTAAAAGTTTTTGTTCTGACTAATCAAGACAGTGGTACCACTTAAAACACATAAGAGACAACCAGAAAAACTTGGTTCGATATTACTATATTCTGGAGCTGTTTATCTAGACGCCATTTTCCAGAATGGCCGCCGTAAAATTGGTATTCAGCCTATCTCTGCCCCTAAAACCCGTGGAGAAAGGAATTTAGAGTCAAAATATATGTTTTTTACCTTAAAGAATTCAAATTGAAGGTGTGCAATATCATGCAGGTGTTATATATTGGATAAACAGGTTTATTTTGATATATTATTACATGAAACGTATTGCAAACAGGCACAACGTGCTTTAGTATGACTAAACTTCTTTCTTTCAGGAAAGCTACGTTTTTAATGAAGAGAAATGGCTTTTGAACAAGGTCTAGGAGCTACTCTTGCTTCTGTGCATCAGGAAGACACACAAGTTTCAGTCGATGTGAAAAAGCGCATTATTTGCCAGACTGTCGATGCTAAAGCAACAGTAAGCATAAGCGAAAACGGGAGAAAACGAATACGGGAAGCAGCAGATATTATAGACGATGTGGTTGCTAAAAGACTTAATTGTGTGAAAAAAGATGATGATTTTGTTTATCATGTGTCTAATCAGTGCTACAAATCCTATACTTTAAACAAAAGTCTTGATAAAATATCTGAAAAGCGTAGTGAAGAGGAAAACACGACATATGATACACATGGTCTACGCATAACATTACGTAAAATGAGATCAGAAGTTTCACCTGGACCACCTCCTCCTTCAAGTATACTACCAATACATGTAAGGTGTGTAATCTGCGGACAGCAAAGTCATAATGGCATTCGAAAGAAGTTTCAAATAAGTGAAACAGGAAGAGCAGAGAACTTATTAGCTGCTGCACTTCATTTTCAAGATGATGTTTACACCCGTGTGGCAGATTTGAAATCAGCTTCTCAAGTATTTGGTGCTGACATATTTTACCACAACACATGTTTTAAAGGATATTTAAAATCTTACGAGTATACTATGAGACATCCTGACGAACAAGAACCAATGTCAGCAAAAGATTTTGCATTTGAACGAGTTAACCGAATTATAGGTCCTAAGCTCAAAGAAGGATACGGTTTCACACTGTCGGAAATCCGTGACCTGGTAAACAAAACAGCAGGAGAAGACTTAATAAGAAACTATGAAGTGAAAATTAGACTGCAAAGACACTATGGAGAAGATACATTATCTACCAACAAGTAATTGGACACCCCTGCAATCAACGATATCTGAGGTCCTGATACACGTCACGGCCGCCGCCGTTAAATATCGAGTGGGAAACAAGAACGCAACCAGTCGCATTCAAGATGCCACGCAGTTCGGAGCTCTCTGATTTCGAGAAAGGTGTAATCGTCGGGTATCACAGAAATGGCCGATCCATACGTGACATATACAGCGAGTTGAAGTACCCAAAATCGACAGTGGCCTACGTGATTGGCAAATGGAAGATGAGAGGTGACTGTCGGAATGTGCCCCGACCCGGCAGACCCTCAAAACTGGGAGTTAGAGACCGACGAGTGCTGGCCAGAGAAGTTCGGAAGAACCGCACCAAATCGATGGCCCACATCCGCGAGGAGTTTCAACAGGCATCCGGGAGTGTTCTTTCGATGAATACCATCCGTAAGGAAGCCCATCTGCTTGGTTATCATGGACGTGCTGCCGCCCACAAGCCTTTGATCACCAAGTACAATAGCACTACTCGGCTAACGTGGTGCAAAGAACGTCGACCGTGGACCGTTGAACAGTGGAAACAGGTTCTCTGGAGCAACGAATCAAGGTTCGCCCTCTACCGTTCGGATGGCAGGGTTTGGGTTTGGCGTCTGCCTGGAGAACGCCTCCTGCCGGAATGTATTGTTCCAACTGTGAAGTTCGGCGGCGGTGGAATTATGCTATGGGGGTGTTTCTCCTGGTATGGCACCGGACCCTTGGTCGCAATTCCTGGTAGACTCAACGCCGAGACCTACTGCACCATTTTGGATGACCATGCGCTTCCTACGTTGCGGCAGTTTTACGGGGTGGACCCATGTTACTTTCAGGATGACAATGCTACCTGTCATGTTGCGAGGTCCACCATGGCTTGGTATGGTGACAATAGGGTTAATCGAATGGAATGGCCTGCGCAGAGCCCGGACCTTAACCCTATCGAGCACCTCTGGGACGAGTTGGAGCGTCGACTTAAGGGGTGCCCCCACTGTCCGAAATCGGCGAAGGAACTGACCTGTCTTCTCCAAGCCGAGTGGAAGAAAATACCGCTAGCCGTCGTACAACGCCTGGTTGAGAGTATGCCCCGGAGGGTCGCAGCTGTAATCGCCGCTCGTGGAGGCTCCACCAACTATTGAAGGTGAATAAACTTCGTTTTCCTTTGCTATCACAGGTATCCAATTACTTGTTGGTAGATAGTGTATATCCTTCAGTTCATCTGTAAGTAAAAACGAACCCTTGATGGTATACTCCTCAAGTCTAGGGATTGATGAAATTATCTGACGTGTACGAAAAGTTCAGAACATCAAATCAGCTGCAAAGGATATCAGAGATGCTTTAAAAGAAGTAAATTTTGGACTTGCCGACAGCTTCTGTGGTTCTAAAGAAATGAAAATTTCGTGGAATGCTACTCCGGTTTCAGATGAAATATTAACATTTTTGTCAGCATTTTTTAACATTAATTAGGGACTGTTAATGTCAAACACCATCACTCTTGAAGATGAAGATGATCCAGAGCAAGATCGAACAGAAAAGTGCAACGAAGCAGATGATGATGATGATGAATGTAATGAGGAAAGTAATACTCCTGCATTCAGTGACAGAAAAATGGCTGTTTGTGCATAGGTTATATTCCAAATACTCTATTACTCTCTTCATCACAGAAAAAAACAGACACCGCTACATGTCATGGTTGGTCACAGTATATGTGACAAATGCAAAAGCCGATATTTAATTACATGCATGAACAAAGCATCAGTTTCAGTTAGTTACAACGAAGTATTGAGAAAAAGACATAAATTAGCAGTGCCGCCCCGGTGGCCTCTGATCATTCGTTCGTAAGGGTCCGGGTTCGAATCCCGGTCAGGCATGGATGTTGTGTTTGTCTTACGGCACTGGCTCTTTCCCTTCCCTGGAACCAGTGACCCTAAATTAGGGACGGGCGACTGCTTATAGCCCATTGAGTTGCTCACGGTGGTCGTTAAACCTCCAATCAAAAAAAAAAAAAAAAATTAGCAGCGTACACTGTACAAGCAAGCGGAGAAGGAAGTACACCATTGCCTAGTCATTTTGATAACGAAAACTTCACTATTGTAGCCATTGACAATTTTGATCACGAAGATCGATCAACAATATCAGGTATTCACGCTTCCCACGATACTGTAAGTGTTCTTTTTCAAGTATGTTCTGGTTCCACAAAGCTACCAAGTAAGCCAAAGATATCTGAGAGCAATATGAATCAACGAAGTCACTATTTCCATAAAGAACCGCCATGCCAAATACCTTTGAACTACAAGAAACCACTTCACAAACCAACTCTACCGGAATGTTTCATTGTTCAGGAAAATCTACTTTCCCTATAAAACACATCAGAGCAACATGAGCAAAGTCAGTTTGTATTCAGCCTCATCAAACATGGTATTTATGAAGATGGGAAACGCTGGAGTTGTTCCATCATGGTCTGGATGTCGATCTTTGGTATCAACAGCAACACCACTTCGTGCGCAAGTGGAATTTCTGCCGTCACAGAGCATGCAACCGTCTTTTTAGCATTGAAAAACTTACAGAATGTCTGTTCACAACTAAAACAGTCAGCTTTGCCCGTTATCTCGCATGAGGGCGTGTACCATATTGTTGTTGATATCATAATGATCAAACCATCTGAATTTCCAAACATAATTCCAATGCTTGGAAATTTCCACTGTGCAAAAATTGACATACATGTTATTGGGAAGTATCTGCGGGGTAGTGGTTGTCAGGATGTTCTAATTGAGTGCAAAGTGTTTGGGGGTAAAGAGTTCGGAGTCGGTGATGAATGTAAGCTATTATTACAGATCTCTCAAAGGATTCCTCATTCTTGAGGAAGTACTACTTAAGGTGAAATGGATTGCATGTTTGAAGTCTAGGAGTAAAGAAAAATACGCTCAATCCCCTAGTGTTTTTTAAAAGACTTTTGCCTTATATACCAGAGTTGCATGAGGACTTCAAACAATTTTCTAATGAGTGTACCAAAAGGTCCGAGATGTGTAAATACTGGGATACTTTCCTTAAACTAGTCAAGCTGATGAAGTTTCTAATGGCAGTGGACAGGGAAGGTGATTGGGAAAGCCATCTTCAAGCTATTCAAGGTATTCTGCCTATGCTTTATGCATTTGACAGTATTAACTACTTACGGTATGCATCATGGTATCTAAAGAAAATGCGATTATTACAAGTAGAATACCCTGAAATTTACCAGAAGTTTACTACAGGCCACTTTGTAGTTCGAGAAACTAGTCGGCCATTCAGTGCTGTGTCACCAGACATGAAACTTGAACAAACTATACAGAGGTCTCAAAAGAGTTCCAAAGGTAAAATAGGGCACACAAGGCAAAACACATACGCAACTGAATGGGAGTTAACATACCATGAAGAGTGTGCTATAAGCAATTTTTTCAGAGAAATCACTGATGCTAATAGCACTGCATACAGAGAAACAACAATCCATTACGAATTGACTGGGAATTTATCTTCCTATTTAGCCTTATCAGTTAACACGCTTTGTGAATTCATAATCACTAGGGGCAATCCTTACGAAATGTCTAGTTCATTGCAACTCCACAACTTTATCACCAATCAGTGTGTGCCTAGAGAGATAGCGTTACGCATCATGAAAGTGAATGAGCATGCAGAAGAAAGTTACAAGCTTTTAGAAATGGAAGATTTGTGAAAAGAACTAAAAAACTTTCAGACACAATTTCGAAGGTGAAAGTACCTACTATGGAAAGAAAAACACCTTTAGAATTCACAAAGACGAAGTCATCACTTGGTGTACAAAAGAAAGATATCATTGCCGCTGAACGAAGTGTGCATGTAGCAAAATAAAGAGGAGAAATCTGCCCCGGTGGTACAGTGGTCTAAGCGATGGCTTCTGATCATTCGTCCGAAAGAGGTCCGGGTTCGAATCCCGGTGAGGCATGGCTGTTGTTTTTGTCTTACGGCACTGGTTCTCTCCCTTCCCTGGAACCAGTGACCCTAAATTAGGGACGGGCGACTTCTTATAGCCCATTGAGTTGCTCACGGTGGTCGTTAAACCTACAACCAAAAAAAAAAAAAACAGGAGAAAAAATGACATATTGAAGTACGACCTATTGCAGTCACACACATTATGCGATGACAGTGGCTTTCCAACCAAGCCAGTGAAGTACCTTCTTTTGGTTGAACTTGAAAAGCAACTGGACCCGAAAGACTATGACTTTCATTAGCGTCTAATCATGGAAACAGCTGCTATTGTCGATTTTATGTCGCAAGTACGTCAAATAAGAACCAAAGATTTAAACATTTTCAAAAACGTGTTCTAAAAAGTTTGAACGAATGCAACAAAGTTTCAAAGTGTAACCCGAATAGACTCTGTTTTTGATAGATAGACTGAGCAGTCTCCAAAGGAAGGAGAAAGAGAACGAAGAAAGGCTGGTTATCCCATTGGAATGATGAGTATAGTATGTGATACTCCATTATAATACATTATGAGTATAGGATGTGATATGATGAGTATAGGAAGTGATACTCCTATTTCAAATGAAAAGGTTCTGGTCTTCCAACAAAAATAAAGAGGTGTTGCTATTGGCTGCCAGTGATTGCTTCACTAACAAAGCCAAAGAGACATCTACCATTACGGTGTTAAGTGGAACTATGACAGGCAGCAATAATAACCGAGATGCACTTATGGTTCCAAATCGGGAGGTTCAGATCTGCATTGATCTACAAGTCCCCATTGAAGAAGCTGATGCTAGATTGACAATTCATTTGTTTCACGCTGTTTTTCGGTTAGGAGTAAAATGTGTGATAGTACTATCAAATGACACTGATGTTGTTGTACTCTTACTTAGGTATACATTTCAACTACTTACAAATGGATTGAAAGAAATGTTAATAAAGGTAGGACTGGAAGACAAAGTGCGCTACGTGCCTCTTCACAAACTAGCAAAAAATATTGGGGCTACGATGTCTAGTATTGTAATAAAGGCACATATCCTTGCCGGTTACGGTGTCACTAGCAAAATTGGAACAAAGCCCTCTGCTTTAAAAGTTGCTCCAGAAAAATTCTTACTTGGATTTGCGGAGGAGAATTTCCTGTTTGAGGAAACACTTGGCAAAGCAGAAGAATATTTTGTAAAGGTTTTAAGTCCTTCAACAAAGTGCAAAACATTTGATGACCTACGCTATTCAGTGTATACGCACCAAAAAGTAAGCCTATCCTAACTTTCTCCTTCATCATTTTCACTTAGAAACGGACATTTGAGACGATGCTTTTTTGTTCTTCGGGAATACTTAACTCTTTCTAGTGGACCATGCTCTGACGAAATGCTACAACCAACAGACTTTGGATGGTACAGAACGTCAAGTGGTATTCTAAAGCCTGAACTATATCATAGCACTTTGCCCTCGGAACTGCTTGTCCAGTGCACATGTACAACTTGCGTTACTTGCGGATGCAAATGTAAAGTAAAATATGTAACTTGCACAGAGTACTGTAAATGTGGTGAACAATGGAAACGATCATAGTTTAAGATATTGTTAAATAATCGTTCATAACCATTATTTGTTTTAAACATGTTGAGTGTTTACATTGACCAGATATGCTTCTTTATTTACTTTCTGTGTATTTACATATGTATGTATCAATAGGTTTTTCACAAAATTAGTTTGAATATTTGTTTCAATAAGGTTCAATTCCTACGTCACAAATTAAAATAAACCTGTTTATCCAATATATAACACCTGTATGATATTGTACACCTTCAATTCGAATTCTGTAAGGTAAAAAACATATGTTTTGACTCTAAATTCACTTCTCCACGAGTGTTAGGGGCCGAGATAGGCTAAATGCCAATTTTACGGCGGCCATTTTGAAAAATGGCGTCTAGAAAAGCAGCTCCAGAATATGGTGATGTCTACCCAAGTTTTTCCTGTCTCTTATGTGTATTAAGTGGTAGCTCTGGTTTGATCAGTCAGATTTTTTTTACGGGACTTCATACAGGGACTGGATTATATTTGTTGTTGTGGGGAACTGGCTGTGTTTTGTAGTGCCCTTGAAACTACCTGGTAAAATTTCTCTGCGTCTCGCATAGTTTCTGAAAGAGAAATCTTTTCTGTTTCCGCTATCAACTTGTTTTACCACGAGTGGTGCCACGACCTTGGTTTTGCACTTCAGTTATCAAGATACACGCGGTACGTTGCTGAAATGTCTTTCACCGACAAATTAAATTTAGCCTCATCTATTTGGCTAAAATACTCTTTGCAAAAAACAAACAAACAAAAAACGAAGCACCCCGAGAAAATCGTTCGATCTTGATGAAACTTCGTATTCAAGTACCTCAGGGCCGAATATGCAAATGATTAATAAATAACGGCCGATGACGAAATGGCTCGCCACAGCGAATGGGAACCGCGCGTTGAGGATAGTTACCGAGAGCAAAGCTCACACGCAGGGACAACAGGGATTGCGGTTGCATTAACCTCCACGAACTGTGAGGCTGCTTCGACGTCGGATCCGTGCGCACTACAAACAGTTGGTTGGTTGGTTGGTAAGTGGATTTTAGTGGCGCAAGGGCCAGGTTTGGCCAAAGAGCGCCAGACAAAGAACGATCAGTCACAGATTTTGAAAAGCGTGGAAAATGAGTAAGAGCAGACAGGCTTGGGAAAAGTTGAAAAAGAGTATGATGAAAGCAGGGAAGACAAGGTAGTTAATCAGATTTATAAAAAAAATTACTAACGGAGAAGGACGAACAGTCACTCTCCTCCCCCCCCACACTCCTCTGCAATGCTGGCAGAGGGCGGGGACGAACTGTCACTTTCCTCCCCCCCATGTTCCTCTGCAATGCTGGTTGAGGCTGGGGACGAACTGTCACTCTCCTCCCCCCCCCCATGGTCCTCTATAATGTCGGTTGAGGGTGGGGACCTCGCAGAGGCCGAGACAGTTTGATGGACACTGCACACCTTTGCGGATTGAGGGCCGGGTCTTCCGCACGTGCAGGCTGTCTGCTGGGAACCGGAAGAGGCGGGCGTCTTCAAAAGAGAAGGCGCAGACTCAGCTGGTCGAATAAGCTGGAGCTCGGTGAAATCCACCTGTGTCGCTTGTTCAACTGTAGATCGCTTGGCAAGTGCGGCGAGAGCTACAGGGCGCGGAACAAAGGGCTGCACGGGTTGTGGCAGAGACTTAACAACTGCGGCAAAACTACGCTGTCGGGTGTTGGGAATACCCAACTTGGCTTTGGCAGCAGGGTACGAGAGGCCTTCCAGGGTCTTGAGGCGCTGGATCGCCATCTCGTCCTTCCATTTCATACAGTTGCGGGAGTAAGCTGCATGGGCCTCACCGCAGTTAACACAGCAGGCCGCAGAAGTGCAACCTTCCCCGTCATGTTCACCGGAGCCACAATTAGCGCAACGAGCGGAACTCTTACAGAATCGTTGTGAATGCCCGTACCTCTGGCACCTGAAACAGCGCAGAGGACTGGGAATGTACGGGCGAACTGCACAGACCAAGTAGCCTGCTTTGATTTCTGTCGGAACTTTCGGGGAGTCAAAAGTCAAGATTACATTTTTAGATTTAAGCAAAGAGCCATCACGCCGGAACATCATACGACGTGCAGCAAGAACACCCTGATCCGCAAGTTCAGTCACCAATTCATCCTCACTGCATGGCAAGAGATCAAACTCCGAAATAACACCCCGAGAGGTGTTAAGAAACGGGTGAGGTGTCACTTTGACAGGAATGCCTTGAAGACTAGAGAGGTGCAGAAAAGCGTTACTCTGAGAAACACTGCAAGTTTGAACAAGCAGGTCCCCAGAGCGAAGCTTCCTCACAGACTTCAAGGGGCCAACCGCAGCGTCCAAAGCTTTAGAAATGAAAAAGGGAGATCTGGTGGACAGTCTCTCATTCGGATCGATGGATTCTACAAGTAAGTGTGTAGCATGCGTAGTCACAGCAAGCGAGGGGAGACGACGCTTCGGAGCGACTGGTACAGCAGCCGAAGAAGAGGTTCCACATTCTTGGTCAAGGTCTAAAGACCGTTTAAGGGTATGAGACTTGGTAGGTTGAGAAGACGAAGGAGAGTCGTTTTCAACTATCATATTCACAGGTGACCTAAATTTGGAGTTTTGTTTTTTGTTTCTACCCATGGAAAAGAAGGAAGTTCGTCTGCAGACTACTCCACCCACCACCGAGCCCTACAAGGGAGAACTGGAGGTCCGCAAGCCAAGAAAATGACGCTAGACACAGTTCTGGAGCTTATACGTTGCAGATATAGTCCGTTGGCTGTGATCACACGCACTCGGCGGACACTTCGGCCTCCTGGTACCGTCATGCCAACGCCTTTGGCATGATCCCACAGCCCCCGGGCTCACCCTGCCGTGCCATACGACAAAAAAGCCGCTAAAGCCCGGTACACAACTTGGTACAAGACTTCTGACCAGAGGTGGGTTAGTCTCTAGCCTCCCGTTTACAGCGAAGCCGGGGTCGAAGAGGAGTGTTGGTACACAGGAGGCACTTAACCGGTCTCCTGCGACCTCAGCCGCCAGACATCCCATTTCCGCCTCACGGGTCTCCGCACGCGGCAAACATGCAGGTAGGTCTAGCACCCAAACCAGCTAAAAGGAAAAAAATAAATCCAAAGAAGACAAATCCTGGCAGGGAACCTAAACGGAATCTCAGCAACCTACGAACTGAGCGGTTAATATAAATCAGTTAGTGGTGGAGGGTAACAAAACCACAAGACCGGGGTGTTAGTACATAACGTGGTAGCGATTAGGTAGAGAATACAACACGGGCAACTAGCCAGTGGAGAAAATAAATAAAAACAAAAATGCGAGACACAAGACCAGCTCGGGAACGCGGGGACGCGACTCCCCAACAGCTGGATGAACAGCCGTCCCTGCAAACACCAACAGCACCGAAACAAAAAAAACAAGCGGTGGCATGACATCAGATGTTGACCAGTCACAAGGTCAGCTCGGGCCGTGGGGGCGCCACTCCCCAAAGAACTGGAAAACCAGTTATCCCCGTGCGGGGTACAAACAGTTGAGCGAGTTTGAGAGATGATGTATAATTGAGCTGAAAGAGGCCGGTTGGTTAAGTCACCGTATCGCCAGGCATTTGGGGCGGAGAGACGGGGCAATCGGACGATGTTGGCGCCAATAGGTCGAGAAGGGCACAATCCAGCGGCACGCGGGCTGTGGACTGCCAAGGATAACAACAGAACGCGAGGATCGAGCCGATTGTGAAAGCCGAACGAACAGAACCGAGTTCGTCGCTCTTAACCATTCGTGGCCATGATGCGTCATGTAAGTGGCCATCCGGACTGTTGCCAGACAACTTGCGGTACGGGGACTGCGGTCTCTCCACCGCCTACCACTGAATAGCGAGCATCGCCGGCACCGATTGCAGTGGTGTCGGGCCCGATCAACGTGGGATAGTGTCCAGTGGCGTCGTGTTGTCTTCAGTGATGAGTCACAGTTCGCACCGATGACTGGCGCATCCATGCGCTGGGCGGCTCGTGTGGAAACGAGCCGCCCAGCGCATGGATCTTGCCTTAATCGTTGGCACGCGTCTCGTACACCGGGAGTGCATGTCTAGGGAGCCATTTCCTACTATAGCCGGACACCCTTGTTTGTCCTCCGTACCACCCTCGCGGCTCAACGGTACGTCGACGACATTCTACGACCTGTTGTGTTGCCATTCCTATCGCAGCATCACTGAGCAATTTTTCAACAGGATAATGTCCGTCAACACACGGCATGGCGCTACCAGGCCTACCTCCGTAAGATTAACACCCTTCCATGGCCAACCCGATACTCGACCTCTCACCAATCGAAACATGTTTGGGACATGATGGGACGTCTACACCCATCCCGGAATGTCGGCGAACTGGCCCGCAATTTGGATACCATCTGGCATGCTATAACCTCAGGATAGTATGGGTCTATGCCACGCTTGGTAACCGCTTGTATCGGAGCCAGAGGTGGCGCAACAACGTATTGACTTGCTACACTCGTGTAGCTGCTTTATCCCAATAAATGGCCCAAGTGCTCCGGAATTGCAAACATTTCCTTTCCTATACATGTAAATTTCACATAGCAATTTTCATCTCGATTGGATGATTCCTTCTTTTGGATGTTTCGGTCCCCCCCCTTTTTTTTTTAATTTTGCAGAAAAATTTGAGCTTCTGAAAACTTGACTGAAAAAAATTGTTTCGTGGACCAATACCTCACTTCAGAAACCTTTTGAAAATATCTCCTGCTTAAAATACTGAACAGTTTTTCCGCCAGGGTGCGTAAATATATATCTCATTTTTCTCGATATCTCTGATGATTTGGAAATTCTTTCATTGTTGGACAGCGTTTTCAGTGCGAAATGTTTCTCATGTAGTTTCAAATTTTTCTTAACGCACAAGTATGCCACTGGGGGGCGTAAGTTCACGTTTCCGTTTACAGCAATATCTGCGGGACTATAAACCCCATTGAAAAAATTCCTTTTCGGTCAGATACTACTAACTTCGTGTGTATTTTCTTTCCAAAATAATGCACAATTTCGCCGCTAGGAGCGCAAATATTCAATCTGTTTTTCTTATCTCTGCTTCTAAATGTGCGATTTAAAAAAATCTTTTAATATCAGATATCATTTACCTTGTGGAACACTTTAGGTTAGTATTTGAGGAGTCTGTAGTTCACATTTCTGTCGCTATGTGGTGTTTGTGTACTTCCGTTTGCAGCTGTATCTCCACTTTCAAAAACCCTGGAGAAAATTCTTTGTTTACTGTATGCCTTTCGCTACAATAAAGATGGGGAACATTATCCTCTGTGACGTGCCTGCGCAGCAGGACGCACACGACATAAAGGCATATAGCAGCAATAACGAACGTCCGCGCAGCTCAATTGGTAGAGCGACTTATTCCGGAATGAGGGAACCCGGGTTCGAGCCCCGGCGTGGACAAAAATGACGGAGGAATTAACTTCGTTATAATCTCCCGAACTTCCCGGATGACCCGGCCGTTCAAGATCTCGCAATGGTGTGATGTTCTTCCCACACCGCGAGGTAGGAAAAATCAGAGAAGCCCTTCTCCAGCGCTTCGAAAAATATATGTGTGTGACGTTGCACTCCACACACTAGATTGACTGGGAGTTCTCAAGTTCACGTTCTACTGCGGATGGCTGCCTGCAACGATTCGTGGTCACGGCTGACCCGTGGGCCAAGGCCCCGGCCGTCTTTCGAGGGGGAGGGGCGATGTGACGTGCCTGTCCAGCAGGACGCACACGACATAAAGGCAGATAGCAGCGATTTCGAACGTCCGCGTAGCTCAATTGGCAGAGCGACTTATTCCGGAATGAGGGGACCCGGGTGCGAGCCCCGGCGTGGACAAAAATGACGAAGAAATTTACTTCGTTATACCTCTTTAAATAATGCACAATTTTCCAGTTAGTGGGCGTTAAGTTCAAAACATTTTTTTGACTATCTCTGCTTCTGGGTGACGTATTTGAAAAGTTCTTTTTCCTTAGCATAGCTTTTGCCATGAAGAATACTTTTCGCCTATTTTCAACTTTGCCATTATGAAAAATTCTTCCGCTAGATAAGGTAGAGTTGTATCCTGTTTCCTTCCATATTTTTTCTCTTAACTGTTCGATTTGAAAATCTCTTTTGTCTCTGATACTTCCTTCTGCTGTAAGAAACGTTTTGTGCACAATTTGTTAATTTGTATAACATACTTTTTCGCCGCTGGTGGAAGTAGGTACCTCTTTCTATTTCTGGATGTTTTAATGTTTGTAGAAATCCGGTTGATTTTTTCTAACTGGTTCCATTGACTATGAATAACTTTGATAAATTTTATTCGCGTCGGAAAGGATTCAAAAGACGTGCTAATTACAACCGAAAATTCGGTGTCATCTTTCTTGCTTTTATTTTTTTCAATTGCTTGGATTCAGTGGACTTCATCCTTTGATCTGCTGCCTAGAAACTCCTTGCGTTTGCGCTATTGCTTACTTTTTTCAGATTGCTGGAGATTAAAGCCTGTCTTTTTTTTATGTAATAAGCCTGTTTAATTAAGCGTACTTTAAAAAATTAAAATATAAAAATGTTTCCTTGAAATATGAATTTTCACCAGTAATTTTAGCGTTTTATGCAAAACGTCAAAAATAGCTGTAACATTCAGTTCAATATGCAAATATGCAATTGCATATATTCCTGGATCTACTTATGCCACACACACACACACACACACACACACACACACACACACACAGGAGATGTTAAAATTTTCGAATTCGCACGTCCAGCGGCGAAAATTGCATTAAAGAGACAAATGACAACAAAAGACATCAGGCGAATACTATGTGATCAAAAGTTTTATTTTACGCATACACAGTGGCAACCGTTTGTCGCAATACGCTGCATACTGGGCATATACACAGGAGTTGGACAGAATAATGTGAACACCACGCTCAGAGACGTGACTTTTAATGCAGCTATGTACGTCGCAATACTCGAAGGTATCCACCACTTTTTCGTTGTAATAATAGCTTTGTTTAGAACCTCAAGGTTCTGTTTAAGTGCATTTAAAGTATTTTGTTGCAAAATTCCTTTCGGGGTGACGACGAAATGAGCGACCTAACGGACTTCGAAAGAGGGCTAATTGTTGGTGGCCGGCTAGTTGATGTCTCCGTGACAACAGTCGCCAGAGTAGTGGGGGCATCGAGAGCTACTGTGTCTAGCGTCATGACAGCATACAGTGTTCGTGTTAAAACCTCGTTTGCGAAACACAAGAGCGGCCGGAAAACGACTCTGACTGATACAGAGAGGGGAGCATTAAAGAGGATTGTCACCCGTAATAAGAAGACCACGGCGCCGAAAATTAGTGCGGAGCTCAATCTGCATCTCCAGACCCAAGTTTCAAACGAAAATAGTGCGCAAGGAACTGCATAAACAGGATATTTGTGGCAGAGCTGCTATTGCAAAACCTCTGGTGACCCGGGTGAATGCAAAACGTGCCTGGAGAATATAACGTGGACTGCCGATGCATGGAAGCATGTAATGTGGTTGGATGAATCCACATTCACTATTCCCCACCGCAGGCCGTGTTTACGTGTGGAGAACACCGTCAGAAGCTTACAACCCAGACTGTTTGCCCCAACAGTGCAGCATGGTGGTGGCTCTGTCATGCTCTGGGCGGTCATATCGTGGTTTTCAGCAGATCACCTTGAAAGGACGGATGACTGACTGGCAGGGCGTATGAAACCATTTTGGCCAACCAAGTACATCCAATGCCTCAGGCATTGTTTCCTGCAGGGGATGCCATCTATCAAGATGATAACGCCCCAACTCACAGAGCTCGGAATGTCCAATCATGGTTTGAGAAACATGAGCAGGAACTTTCACACCTTTCTTGGCCTCCCCAATCACCAGACTTAAAACATAATTGGGCCACTGTGGTCTGTGTTGGAAGACAGTAAGATCCCGTTATCCTCCTCCTGCATCTCTCAAGGACCTGGAGCAGTTTCTGCATGAAGAATGATGTAACATCCCACTAACCACCATCCAGGATTTGTATGCATTCATTCCAAGGAGGATTCAGGCGGTTTTGAATACCAAACGTGGTTCCACCATCTATTAGGTACGTAAAATTTTCTTTTCCTAGGTGTTCACATTATTCTATCCGACCTCTGTATGTAGAACAATGTACCAATGGAAGGCATTCACTATTGCTCCATTGAAGATGTTGCAAGAGTCGCATCTGCGTTGTTTCAAGTCTTGCAGAGATTTTTCCATGTACCTTCGGTTTCACATGGCTCCAGAGAAAGAAGTACAGAGCTTCCAGGTCATGCGAACGTGTCTGCCGGGGCACAGGACCTCCGGAAATGATCCATCGACTTCCGAATGTAGATATTAACCTGGAACATACAGGTGATTCAGCCCACACGCCATGGCTACTTCCAATGTTTCAACGTCAGGACGCACCAGCAAATAGGCAATTATATCTATACCCTAACGACAGAGTCTACACAATCTTAGACTCTCCACTGCACTTTCCATAGTTCCAAACTCTGATGCAATCAACACAGTCGTATCGGATTAATACAATGTATGACCACCTACCTAATAATGGGAATAACCAATCTTGGCCCCGATGACAGCGGAGAGTGTTTGAATTAATTATCCATTCGCCTCCTAGTTATTTGTTCAGTTGCTGCTTTCCATCTTTGGTGAATCCCCGGCATTGTGTGGGGCTCCATGAAGCAATCTGCCATGAAGTTTCGCAGTTAATCAAATGTGAGTCTAGAGAATTCGAGGCAACTGTGGTGTTGTGGTAGCATGTCCGGCGCGTAACTGGAAGACCCTGGGTTCGATTCCCGGTGGTGAGCGGTGAGAAGTTTTCCGGGACTCACTTATTAACGTGGAAAAGCGATGATTTCTGCTTGGTGATATGTTTAATAATTGTATTAGTTTTAGTAATATTTTATGTAACAGCTAAAAATGAAAAAAAAAATCAGAATTTTCTGTTAACACATATGAAAAACGGAATTTTACCGTCACCATAAGAAAGGAAAGGCGGAAAGGTTTCTGAAAATTCATAATTTTTCTGGTGTACGAAAAATCCGTGAAATTCAGGTTTCTTTCCTTCATTTCACGGAAAAGGTTGTATTAGAAATATGCTTCGTTAATTGACAAAGAAATCAGTGATTTCTTCGTTAATTGACAAAGACATCACGGAAAGTGCGTCGTGAATTTCAGATAATTTTTTACCTTATTATGCGAAACGATCATCCCTGTTTCGATTGTATTAATATCAAACATCTCCAAATATTGGGAAACAATTTTATGAAATGCGCTTAATTTGTGCGAAGATGTCAGCATAGAATACTTAAAAACGGTTAAAGTTCACATTTCAAGTACAAGGTTTTTGACATTCTGTCTCACTCAACAGGGCAGGGGGAAAAGAAATATGGATGTCACTTTCAGTGTCGTCTTTGCGTTTATGCATGTTTCGCTACATCATTTCATTTTTCGTTTATCAAGACATCAGATGTTCGGAACTACTGGAAGTGAAAGTTGTTCGTGCGAGGCAACCTCTCTTCCTAGGTGGGGTCTTGCCTTTGCATGACTGAATGCGGATTACATGTCTCAGTGGTTGACTTAACTATAGGATCCGGCTCCGGCGCAAGCGGTTAACTGAAGACGATTTCAGTTTCTATTTCTTCCGCATGTCACGCACATCGCAGCAGCGGATACGGATGTGTCTCTAATGATCCAATAAATCCGGAGGTTTTTTCGAAATTACCCTAAAGCGAATTAAACACATTTTGGTCTGCAAACTTACGTTGTAAATCAGTACGCAATAATAACAGTCTTGACCTCGTCCGCTTTGCTAGTCACTGAATAGGAAACTCAAAGGAAGCATGAAATTAAAAAATCCGTCTGCTTCGCTGATACTTGAAAAATAAGCTAGACCAGGACGAGATTTCTTATACTTCCCGTTTTATGTTTTGAGAGTGCGTGTGTGTCTTCCTGAAACAGCAAGTTTGATATCATTCCATGCCAAATCAAAACAGAGAAGTAATATTTTCAACCTGACCCATCTCAATGTTCATCAAAACTTGTACATTCGTTGTTTACGAAATAGTAAACAACACTGAAATATTTCGGTTTATTTCCTTTCTACGAGTTTTTGAAATTCTCAGGAATTGGTGTAACGTGAACCACTCTCTGGTGGAGCAGCGAATTCCAGCATATTTATATTTAACGGGTACAAAATATGAAGACATTTTAAAGGAGGACAACGAGTTCGTGAATATTTTTTCATGTACGGAATTTTTACAATTCATAAAAAAAATTACCTCATTTTTTGCCGATCGTGGATTTTTATCGCAATTTGAGATTCGAGATGGAATTTAAGAAATGCATTATTTGGAAGTAATTAGAATTTATTTATTTTCAAAAATATTAGAGGATTATTATGTCTGAAAACTTACTGCCTCCTTTCCCCCAAAAACAAAAAAATCAATACTCAAGATATGCATATAGCGTATTAAATCCGTTTATTTATTTATTTATTTATTTTTTGGTGTAATAAGCAGAAATATTCGCCAAGCTTTCGCACTCTACTGGAAGACTTTTTCAAGGCAATGGTACATATAAAAATGCCTGGTAGCCATAAAAATCCATTTTATGTCTACCATTGCTGTGAAAACGCTCTCCCAGTTGAACGCGAAAGCTTGGCGAATCTTTGTGCTTATTACATCACAAAAATAAACGGATTTAATACGCTGTATGCGTATCTTGAGTATTCATAGTCTGGTGTATTTAAAATAAAAAAATCAATAACGTCTATGTTTTTTGGCGTAAATGCTCTTTTTCAAAATGATTTAAAACTTGACTTGACCGAATGCGCGTGCACAAAAAAAGAATATTTGTTTTCGACACTAGCACACCCTTTCTAAGGATATGCTACTATGTAAGATATCATTAAATTATCAAGGTCCTTAACCTCCCCATCTGGCATTGAATATATGAAAAAAAGACATATTGACATAAGAATTGGTTCAAAAACTGCAAAAAAGCCAGCATATATTCCAAAAGATAATACTGAGGGTTTCGTTGAAGCAATGTTCAAGCAATTGTTAACCGGTTTGCTAGGTCGAATATTTTACAAGCAGGAAACGTAAATTTTACTTCGAGCTTCGTGAAACACGGTGAAGTTGGAAGTTTATAAGCTTCGAAGCACCTCATTAGCCTTAACTTTACCAAAGGAAAACATGGAAGCTATCTTAAAGAAATAACCTACTTTTCTTGCTGATCTTCAGCTAAAAGTACCAAAAAAAAAAATCATTTTTGAATATATAAATGCACAAACCATTATGATAGGACTGTGTCAAGCATATCAGAAATGCATTTTGCTTTCAGTGAAGGATTACAAAATGCAATAAATGATCTTCATTATCGAGTTTTCTACTTCACTGCCACAAACCGGTACACAAAAACTTCTTGCTTACATTCTTGTCAAGAGAAGAATATTAAAAGCAAAGTGCTCCTCTGCATCTCAAAACCAAAGCAAATTTCATGACAGCAGTGACTCGGAAAATTCTCTACACATGTCAGAAATCAAATATTTTGTAGCTTGGAAATATAAAATTCTCTGCTGCTTGCCTTGTGTGAAAGAAGATAAGAATGCCCTATGAAATAAGATAAGGATGAAGTTCAATTTCGTTTCCTGCATCCACATGGACTAGGTATTTCAGTTTTCGTTGGGTGTTCATCGCCGTATGAGGCTTGGTGCAAGATAGCACCTGAACAAAAATGTCATGACTGACTCAACAATCATTATGATAGGCAGGATCGTAGCAAGTGTTTCTTATCTAGGAGGGTGAGACTTGAAATTACGCCCCTTCGAGTTCCACTCAAATGACAGGTGGTTTTTACTTTCTCGCCGTTATAGGGAAGTATTATGACCATTCAAAAATCGCATTTCAGGTTTTTGACATAATTTTATTCAAAATGTAAAAACTAGGTAAATACCCAAGAATCACAGTTTTTTGGCCACCCCGGTGGCGCAGTGACCTAAGCGCTGGCTTATGACCATTCGTCCAAGAAGTTTGAATCCCGGTCGGGCATGGATGTTGTGCTTGTCTTACGGCACTGGCTCTCTCTCCCTTTCCTTTAACCAGTGACCATAAATTAGGGACGGGCGACTGCTTATAGCCCATTGAGTTGCTCATGGTGGTTCGTTAAACCTTCATAAAAAAATAAAAAACAAAAACAAACACAGGTTGTAAATATTAAGTATAAAGCGTAAACGTTATGTGAACACCGACAACACAACATTCCACAGAAATGCAGAACGAAAAACAATCCAGCGCAGAACGAATGAGTATCGGATAGTGAACGTAACAATAGGAAAAAGTTTTAGGGGTAGGGCTTGGAAAAATTCCGTTCAAGGTTAAACGATCAGAGAACTTTCTGCGACAGAGCACAGATGATTAATTAGCTCTTCATCCCAACAACATGTTCGGGAAGGTCATGGAGGTTTGGCAATTCAGCATATTGTTTTCTATGCCTCTATTCACTGTTTTGGAAAATTCTCTTCATGGATATGAGATGTTCAGACCTCACAGTGTATGTTACTCTGCATCCTGGTTAACTGCATGGAATACTGTATGAAATATGAAATTAACCAAAGTCCTCAAAAAAGATAATACTGAAGGATGTAACTTTCTTTTTCAGTTACAATTTCTATTTTATACATCCCCCAGAGCAATAATTTACGCTCCTGGAATGACCATTCTGGGGGGGGGGTAACCGCCCTCCCTGCCCTTCGGGTAGCTACGGCCCTGATCGTAGGGTTTACATTACACCCACACGGAAAGTTTAGACTCGACTTAATTAACTACGACTGTACCGTCTTTCGACTCGAGTACCAGAAACATGTGACTTTGGTGGAACCTAGACGATCACGATAGGAAAGTTGGTCGACAGAGAGAATTCAGAATGCCTAGCTAGCTACTATTGCGCGTCGCTAATGACGTCACATAACATCAAAGTATACACCAGCCGTCAGGCAAAGATAAGTGGGTGGGGGAGGAACAGACGCCCTTATTTTGAGAGGGGGCAGTACCCCGGCTCTAACGGCTTAACGTGCCTAACCGACGAACGACTGATATTTTGGGGTTCAACACATCTGGCCCACCTGGGATCGAGCCAGAGAACTTTCCTTTGGTAGTCAGACGTGCTAACAACAAGGCCTTTCCCGGCTTCCGAACAAAAATGTGAGGTCAAGTCAGCTCAGTAAATTCCTACCTCACGAAGGTATCAATTTACAGATAACCTGAACATGAATTTTTGTAGCCAATCAAATGCGATATCCTTCAGCGTTCTTGGCTGACTTCAGAGCGTTGACTACGGTCCAGTGCGTGTCTCTCATTCAAAAGCACTGAAAATTTGGGAATTTCAGAAGCTGATATTTCTTCTTATTTTTAGTTTTCTAGCGTAGATTTTTTCGTGTTTCAGAACGTATTTCAGTGTGTTCATATTCAGCTTCCATGTAAGTTTATTCTACATTTATATTTTATATTTTCTGTATAACTTTCATTTTACATTTGCCAGGTTAAATTTCATAAGCTGTTTGGGAATCCCCAACCGCTGTCCAGTATTTATAGCATTCTTTCCTCACAAAAGGTATTCATTTTAGCAGGTACTACTTTCACCGCGATAGAGTGAAAACCCGACAAATCCGACTTCATGTCGTTAGCATAAGAAAAATAGGGGACGGCATTTCCTCTAAATTCCTACCTCCGAGTTTAACCGTAACTGCCTTCTAGGTTCGCCATTGTAATTTAGTGTTCTTCTCTCTCAGACTAAGTGGCGTCCACTTACTCCTTCGCACGGCAACAAAACCCCATAAATCTATCTTTCCCTCGGATGGGACGCTGAGAAAATGAGAGCTGTGCCCACTGACCAGCTGCATCGAAAATGGCGAAAAAGGCGCTGAGGAAAGGAAAGATTATTCTAATTTATTATATTCAAAAATGAAAATGGTTACCTATATTCACTCCTGTCAAACATTGATGCCCATGTTACATATGTAGCTTCTATTTTCTTTTCACTTTGCTCCAAGAACGATGTCTGCATGCTCTGAACAGGTTTTGCGGACGCACTAATGCCAGTATTATGTGCATGTGTTTAATGAACAATGTTACACGGCACTAGCAGTGTTCCTGCCGAGTCTGCCGGTAACGGTGCTTGAGACCTGAAGTACAATTTAGTTGGCCACGGCACCAGGTGAGAATCTCAGGTGCACTGCTGCACTCAAAGATTCACACCAGAACATAAAAAATGAAAAGTTGAAGAATGACCCGAAGCATAAGGCTTGGGTGAATCCACCTTGTGAACAAAATAACAACAACAAATAAAAAATAAAATAATCTAAAAAAAATGATACTTTGGGATCAGAGTTGTGATGAGGTTCACCCGCAATCACCAATTCGTGACTGAGTGTAGTGGTCCGGATCTTACTCCGGTAATTCAATCCCCAACCAGCCAGTACTACACTCACTTTCGCAAATAACACATGATTCTCAAATACACAACACAACATTTAATAACGTTCTGCGAGATTTAAACAGATACGGCGCTCTCTAGGCGCATAGACAATTGCCCCTCTTATGAGGGCAGCATACGGTGTCACACATTACTGTCGGAAGACACAAGCCGACTGAGTCTCCACCGGACTATCTGAACAAGAGATACTACTCGTTTACACACTAAATAGAGCTGCAGGTGATATTCATATACAATTGCTTAGAGAATGAAAAAAATTATATGCAAACGATCACATTAAAAATACTCGCGACACAAAATACACAAGCACGTTAATTTGCGGTATAAGATTATAGGTGCGAAATACTGCCAAAGTTAATTAACTAAATCTAATAAGCATGCACATGCAGATCCCTTCCCCGCTAGCTTTGGCCCTGAACCAAAGTTAAAAGAAACTGTCCCGCCCAGCGGAATTTGTGGCCACACCCTCTCAATTATTCATGTAAAAAATAATCAGGAAATGGGCCCTGTAAGAAATTGAAATCTGTATGTGCAGGTATTTCCTCTGAGGTTCAGTCACTCAGCATTACTGCATCTATGTCCATGCAGCTTTGGGTGTCGGGATGGCACAAGTTCGCAGATGTGCGAAGAAAGAAAAAAAGGAAATATTCATCTACTTACAGTTTCGTGACTTTGCTGTGCAAATCCGTTGTACATCACATAATATCACACGACTAAAAAAACGCGCACACAGACACTTGCACCATGTGGCAGCACCGATGATTCAACACTTCACTTTGACGCTTGATGTAAATGAAGCACACAATTAAAAATGGTAATATCACGCCGCACTTTGTTGCAATGATTAGAGTGCACACTGATCTATTCTCGTGACGATTTGAAGGTGGCCGTTAAGCAAAATAGGCCCTCTCACATCTGCTGTTGCGGTTTCCAAGATTGATTTTCTGTGTTCCTGGGAAATGATTTTTGTTGTCGTGAAGAAATAATTGTGAACGTCAACTGCTTGGAGAGTGGCACGCCCTCACTTCCGCTGCTGCTATAGTAGATTCCGTCCGTCGCTACCTTCCGTCCTTTTTGACCGTTCATTCCCAATTCAGTCAGTTCCTTTCCGTTAGCAAACCATCTACCCTGCCTGAGTACGCAGTTCAAATATGCCATTCGCAGGTTTTGTTTCCATTTTTTTATCGAGTTGCGACCGCCAGCCCTGAGATTAATTTTCTCGGCCGAGCGAAATCAGACGTGCTTTTACCTTAAGCATATATCGGCAACTCAACATTTCCCCTGTATATTTGTTAGGTATCGAAGCCACCGCTCTTACGCTCATATTTTTCTTTCGCCATGTTTTTATCCCGTCGCACTTACACGTAGTGGCTTCGCTGCTTACGTGACCACACACACGCACACATGGGGCTTCGCTTCGCCCCGTAAGACAAGCGCGTCTCTTCACCTCCTCCACAGTAGGGGATGAATGGGGGTGACGATTCCACACTGCAGTGGTTGGCATCCGAACCCGACTTTGCTTGGCTTCGCTTCTCATTGGAATGACCACTGTCCACTCGCAGACTTCTTAATTCCCCTGTAACTTGGCTTTCATTAGGCCAAACAGTTGCTGATTTCCATTACGCTCCAGCCTAGAAATTTCTGCGTTATCACGCGGATTTAGGCATTCTGCTGTCTTTATGGCAAACTGGCATCTCCAGCTGCCTCGAGTTGTCTCCATTTCTTACCAAATGCGGGGAGGTTTGCTGCTTCATTTTTCCCCAATTCATTTTTTTTGCAGATCCAAGGCATCCAGCCTTTCACATCGGAGAGCATACAGACAACTGAACTTTCTTCCTTATGTTCATGCCAAGTGCGAACTCTTATTTTTTTGCACGGACCACACAGAGAGCAATTGTTCTCGAAAATGCCCCAAACAATCGACGAATTTACGATTATTCGCTAAACCTTTTGTCCCCATCTTCATTCATTTACTCAAGTGGACCCCTCTTCGAAAGGTACCATTCCGTGTTGCTTAGTTTCCCGTCAG
Source organism: Macrothele yani (assembly GCA_039090855.1). Taxonomy (NCBI): domain Eukaryota; kingdom Metazoa; phylum Arthropoda; class Arachnida; order Araneae; family Macrothelidae; genus Macrothele; species Macrothele yani. The sequence continues at coordinate 52,247,771 of CM077022.1, read as the reverse complement.
CTGCGCCCTGATATTTATGACCTAACAGAGCTATTCTGAGACCACCCAGCCAGAGAGAGAATTCTTCGCCTCTTTTCTTTCCAAACCCCCAGATAAAACTTTATCTGCTGTTTACACTTTTAAACTCCAATCAAGCCTCGAACATAATTAATACTTAATTAATTTCACACATCAACCACGCCCATTAATTACTAAATTAATGGCGGGGGTGGGTCGTAACATCGGCCCCTCCTCAAGAAATCCAGAAGTCCTCTTCTGGGCCTATCGCTTTGCTCTTATCAATTTCCAGAGCAACCATTGAGTGCTACCTTTTCCCACAGGTAGAAACAATTCAAAATGGCAAAAATATTGCATTTCTTGCCTTCAAGAGCATTGGAGCGACTTCCCAATTATCCCGCAATTTTGTTAATTAATTTAGAGAACATCCGAAAGAAAAAAAACAACGTAAATGAGGAATAAATAAAAAACCTGAACTGTAAAAGAACATGTGAGCCTGCCGAACTGTGATTCCTAGCTGCCTCATACAATACGCGACATGGCGGACAAATTTTTAGAGTTTTCTTCAGGTTTTAGGATGGGGGGGGTGTCCACTGTAACATTCCATCCCCCCATGAAAGAAAAAAGGGGATGACTGGATGAAGTTTATTCATCCAATCATTCTATTTTTTTTTTTTAACTGTAAACACTCAACCCTTTCCCACCGTCGCAAGGCACCTAATTCCGAACTTAAGTGCCCTGAGAGCGGAAGGAAAGTTTAAGGATTTCATCACACGTTCATTGCTACCCGTCGAGATAGGCGGAAAGAAAATTCAAATATGAGGCATAGCTTCGAGAATCCACGAGTTCCACAGATCTCTCACGTTCGATGCTCCTACGCCCGCTTTTATCTGCGCTCGATGCCAAATTCTTGCGTTCCACTGTCTTCGAGTTCCTTCTCAACATCGTAGATAATCGTGGTGTCACAGTCTTCCTGGGGATCCACTATAATGTCGACTGCTCCCCGTCTGTCAGTGTGTGGCGTGGTGTTACTCGCCCTTAATACCCGCCTGTAATCATCCCTTGGTCTCAGCGACGCCCGCGAAATGATTGGAGGACTTTTGACCTGGCTTCCCTGCACTCGTAAGGGATCCACAATCATGCGGGTTCGCGCTGCAAAGGGTTCGGTTTCAGCCCTCAGCTCATCGCTATCAGATAGAAATTCAGCAGATCTCTCCCGAAATTTAGATTTAGCAATCGCGAGTTTAGTTTGCTCACTCCATCTACCCTCCTCCATCGCTACACTTTCGACATCCTGAAAAGTGTTTGGCACGATACAGCGGATCAGTGCCTGTAAATAGCCTCAACATGTTTTTACATCCCGCTATTTGCTCACCGTAAACCATAGGTGCGGCTAAAGCTGTTTGTCTCAGCTGTGATGTACCCGCTGTACTTGTAACAGGTGTACTCTCTTCCGGAACAATTGCAGCCCCAGTGCTCACATGTTCTCCGTCAGAGTGACCATCAGAATCATCTGAATCCACGTGACTCGCAGATGACGATTTCTTCGTTTTAGCCATTTTGTTTTTCTTACCCACTAAAATTATGGCAGTTCTTAGAAAACAGCTTAAGGCTTACTTAATGCTAAATTATACAAAATTCGCACCGAACAAAACTAAATAAAAATAGTAATGGCAGTCAATTCGCACTTATTTTACGAACATGAGTGTTGTTCCGCTAGCTGCAAAATATAGGTATCGATCCTGGGACAACGGCATCATTAATGTTACACGGCACTAGCAGTGTTCCTGCCGAATCTGCCGGTAACGGTGCTTGAGACCTGAAGTACAATTTAGTTGGCCACGGCACCAGGTGAGAATCTCAGGTGCACTGCTGCACTCAAAGATTCACACCAGAACATAAAAAATGAAAAGTTGAAGAATGACCCGAAGCATAAGGCTTGGGTGAATCCACCTTGTGAACAAAATAACAACAACAAATAAAAAATAAAATAATCTAAAAAAAATGATACTTTGGGATCAGAGTTGTGATGAGGTTCACCCGCAATCACCAATTCGTGACTGAGTGTAGTGGTCCGGATCTTACTCCGGTACATTCAATCCCCAACCAGCCAGTACTACACTCACTTTCGCAAATAACACATGATTCTCAAATACACAACACAACATTTAATAACGTTCTGCGAGATTTAAACAGATACGGCGCTCTCTAGGCGCATAGACAATTGCCCCTCTTATGAGGGCAGCATACGGTGTCACACATTACTGTCGGAAGACACAAGCCGACTGAGTCTCCACCGGACTATCTGAACAAGAGATACTACTCGTTTACACACTAAATAGAGCTGCAGGTGATATTCATATACAATTGCTTAGAGAATGAAAAAAAAATTATATGCAAACGATCACATTAAAAATACTCGCGACACAAAATACACAAGCACGTTAATTTGCGGTATAAGATTATAGGTGCGAAATACTGCCAAAGTTAATTAACTAAATCTAATAAGCATGCACATGCAGATCCCTTCCCCGCTAGCTTTGGCCCTGAACCAAAGTTAAAAGAAACTGTCCCGCCCAGCGGAATTTGTGGCCACACCCTCTCAATTATTCATGTAAAAAAAATAATCAGGAAATGGGCCCTGTAAGAAATTGAAATCTGTATGTGCAGGTATTTCCTCTGAGGTTCAGTCACTCAGCATTACTGCATCTATGTCCATGCAGCTTTGGGTGTCGGGATGGCACAAGTTCGCAGATGTGCGAAGAAAGAAAAAAAGGAAATATTCATCTACTTACAGTTTCGTGACTTTGCTGTGCAAATCCGTTGTGCATCACATAATATCACACGACAAAAAAAAAACGCGCACACAGACACTTGCACCATGTGGCAGCACCGATGATTCAACACTTCACTTTGACGCTTGATGTAAATGAAGCACACAATTAAAAATGGTAATATCACGCCGCACTTTGTTGCAATGATTAGAGTGCACACTGATCTATTCTCGTGACGATTTGAAGGTGGCCGTTAAGCAAAATAGGCCCTCTCACATCTGCTGTTGCGGTTTCCAAGATTGATTTTCTGTGTTCCTGGGAAATGATTTTTGTTGTCGTGAAGAAATAATTGTGAACGTCAACTGCTTGGAGAGTGGCACGCCCTCACTTCCGCTGCTGCTATAGTAGATTCCGTCCGTCGCTACCTTCCGTCCTTTTTGACCGTTCATTCCCAATTCAGTCAGTTCCTTTCCGTTAGCAAACCATCTACCCTGCCTGAGTACGCAGTTCAAATATGCCATTCGCAGGTTTTGTTTCCATTTTTTTATCGAGTTGCGACCGCCAGCCCTGAGATTAATTTTCTCGGCCGAGCGAAATCAGACGTGCTTTTACCTTAAGCGTATATCGGCAACTCAACATTTCCCCTGTATATTTGTTAGGTATCGAAGCCACCGCTCTTACGCTCATATTTTTCTTTCGCCATGTTTTTATCCCGTCGCACTTACACGTAGTGGCTTCGCTGCTTACGTGACCACACACACGCACACATGGGGCTTCGCTTCGCCCCGTAAGACAAGCGCGTCTCTTCACCTCCTCCACAGTAGGGGATGAATGGGGGTGACGATTCCACACTGCAGTGGTTGGCATCCGAACCCGACTTTGCTTGGCTTCGCTTCTCATTGGAATGACCACTGTCCACTCGCAGACTTCTTAATTCCCCTGTAACTTGGCTTTCATTAGGCCAAACAGTTGCTGATTTCCATTACGCTCCAGCCTAGAAATTTCTGCGTTATCACGCGGATTTAGGCATTCTGCTGTCTTTATGGCAAACTGGCATCTCCAGCTGCCTCGAGTTGTCTCCATTTCTTACCAAATGCGGGGAGGTTTGCTGCTTCATTTTTCCCCAATTCATTTTTTTGCAGATCCAAGGCATCCAGCCTTTCACATCGGAGAGCATACAGACAACTGAACTTTCTTCCTTATGTTCATGCCAAGTGCGAACTCTTATTTTTTTGCACGGACCACACAGAGAGCAATTGTTCTCGAAAATGCCCCAAACAATCGACGAATTTACGATTATTCGCTAAACCTTTTGTCCCCATCTTCATTCATTTACTCAAGTGGACCCCTCTTCGAAAGGTACCATTCCGTGTTGCTTAGTTTCCCGTCAGCTGCGCCCTGATATTTATGACCTAACAGAGCTATTCTGAGACCACCCAGCCCGAGAGAGAATTCTTCGCCTCTTTTCTTTTCCAAACCCCCAGATAAAACTTTATCTGCTGTTTACACTTTTAAACTCCAATCAAGCCTCGAACATAATTAATACTTAATTAATTTCACACATCAACCACGCCCATTAATTACTAAATTAATGGCGGGGGTGGGTCGTAACATCGGCCCCTCCTCAAGAAATCCAGAAGTCCTCTTCTGGGCCTATCGCTTTGCTCTTATCAATTTCCAGAGCAACCATTGAGTGCTACCTTTTCCCACAGGTAGAAACAATTCAAAATGGCAAAAATATTGCATTTCTTGCCTTCAAGAGCATTGGAGCGACTTCCCAATTATCCCGCAATTTTGTTAATTAATTTAGAGAACATCCGAAAGAAAAAAAACAACGTAAATGAGAAATAAATAAAAAACCTGAACTGTAAAAGAACATGTGAGCCTGCCGAACTGTGATTCCTAGCTGCCTCATACAATACGCGACATGGCGGACAAATTTTTAGAGTTTTCTTCAGGTTTTAGGATGGGGGGGGGGGTGTCCACTGTAACAACAATGAGTTCAGATACAAAAAGAAAAAAAAAGGGAAATTTCATGGGACGGTGATTTTCGTAAATTTCATGGGACGGTGATTTTCATTGGGGAATTATAATGAATAAAACTGCTAATGAAAGTTATAGGTAATAACTTCATATAATGATCATTTAACTCCCTGTTTTATGCATTCACTAATTTTAGTGTAATCCCCCTGCTTGCTGTGCTAGCAAAACCCAAAATGCACCCTTGTTCGCTGTGCTCGCCAATCCAAGTGCAGCCTTCAGTTCGCTGGGCGCGCTAGTCTTCTGTTCGATAAGGTCGTCGGACAGTCAACTCCTAGTTCACTACTATAACAACTCCCTAATATAATTAATTCCCTATTTGATACTCTAACAAACCCTGCCTCCCAGGTCACTTCGCTTCAAACCAGTGATGTAGTTCTAAATAAACAAGTGCCATAGCGGTCAATGGATCAGGTGTAAAAAATCCCGAAAAGATGACCTTCGAGACTTTCAAAAGCTTATGAAGTTTCACTTGTTTTTATCACTTATCATTTTTAATTAATTTTTTATTATTCATTATTTTTATTAATTTTGATTGAAATTGCTTAATTTAGGTAATTTAAAACAAAAGAAAGGATGTTACGTGGGAGTCATTCTAAGCGATTTTTAATATTAAGTGTGAATAATACGAATCGGGCACAGTGCGTACATGTGACTTACAGGACGCTTTTCCTGTGATTCTGGGGCGGAAAAATGGATATCTTCTGTAGTTTGCTTCTTTTTGTTTGTTTGTTTGTTTGTTTCGTAGTACAACGAACACCGTGAGCATCTAGGGTCATAGGCAGTCACCTGCCCCTGGTTTCGGGCTGCTGGCACCGGGAAAGGTAGAAGGCCAGCGCCCGGGCATTCTGTCCTCGCATTCATTCTCATTCAGGCCAGCGCCCCGGGCATTCTATACTCGGGTCTGATATCAGTTCCAGCTATTAGCTGGAATACAGCGCATCTGACCACTCGTCAACTAGAGCTTCCTTTTGTGTTACCAGTAAGGAACCAAAGGATGGGCGCAGGGGATTACTTCTATAGAAGCTCATGGCGACTTTAGCAGACATTCTCACTGCACACATGAAGCACTTGTCAGTCAGACCTATTTGATTTTACCTGTTGATTTCCCTCCTATCAGTGAAGTTTTATCAAACGGAGAGATATTTCCTATCTGAGGTTGAGAGACCCGAACCCTCAGCGCTCTGCGCCTTTTGTCAGGTGAAAAAGAGAAATATTAGATGTTTGGGAACAAATTTCCCTGATAGAATAGTACGAAAGAAAAGTATGGAAATATTAGAGGAGAGGGAGTAGACGGTTACCCGTTAAGAAGTGAAGTTGTAAGCTGCCCTACATACTTACCTGTAACAACAAGCCATTTCAAGTGCTATTTCTCTCCGCAGAAAAATGCCCGGTACATCTGTGCCACAGAAGAGCACAGGGGGAAAGGAAGGAAAGGACACGGGAGAGGGGAACCTGGAAAAAAAAATCATCACACACAGAACATCTTTCCCAGAGAAGAATCGTCTTTGAACTCCGGGTAAGACAAAACTGGCCATTTGCTCAGTGTTGCTCGCCAGCCAATGAGAGAAAAGATTTTTCCCCATTGGTTTACAGAATTTTTTCACTGGTTTACTTTTGTTGATTCTTGACAGGCATGTCAGATTAACCATAGCTGAGGTGGTGTGATCACAAAGTTACACCGATCGAGGTTTCAGATGCAACATTTTGCTCGGCTCTTAAAAGGGCCTTTTTTTTTTTTTTTTTTGTTTTGTTTTGTTTTTTTAATTAAGGAAAAACAACAACAAATTTTAACATAAAAGGCAAGACCAACAATACCTTGTTTTTTTTTGTTTTTTTTAAGGGCAGAGATATTTAGTACAAAAAAGATAAATCTTTTATGCAACATTTTGCTCGGCCCTTAAAAAAGCCCTTTTTTTTTTTTTTTTTTTTCTCTCATTTTAATTTAACTAGGTTTCTTCACATGGGTGAAGTATGTTTTCAAAACAGAGTACGGCTCTTAGAGGATCCCACCCCCTTTTTTTTTTTTATTTAACGAGATTAATTCACATGTGTGAAGTAAATTTGCAATCAGAGTAAGGCCCTTAAAAGAGCCTTTTTTTTTTTTTTTTTTTTTTAATCAGAAATTCTTCATAGGTGAGAAATAACCTCTAAACCTAGTCCCAATTATTGTTATTTTTTTTGCTAGGGTAGCTGTGAATTGGGTTAAAAAATTCTGTGAATTGGTTTACAGAATTTTTTCACAGGTTTACTTTTGTTGCTTCTTGACAGGCATGTCAGAGTAACCATAGCTTGGGGTGGTGTGATCACAAAATTACACCGATCGAGGTTTAAGATACTCGTTTAGAGTATGCAACATTTTGTCGGCCCTTAAAAGAGCCTTTTTTTTTTTTTTTTTTTTTTTTTGTTTTGTTTTTTAATCAGAGAAAAACAACAACAAATTTTAAAATAAAAGGCAAAACCAACAATACCTTGTTTTTTTTTTAGGGGCAGAGATATTTAGTACAAAAAAGATAAATCTTTTATGCAACATTTTGCTCGGCCCTTAAAAGAGCCTTTTTTTTTTTTTTTTTCTCATTTTTAATTTAACTAGGTTTCGTCACATGGGTGAAGTATGTTTTCAAAACAGAGTACGGCTCTTAGAGGAGCCCACCCCTTCTTTGTTTATTTTTTTTTATTTAACGAGATTAATTCACATGTGTGAAGTAAATTTGCAAATCAGAGTAAGGCCCTTAAAAGAGCCTTTTTTTTTTTTTTTATCAGAAATTCTTCATAGGTGAGAAATAACCTCTAAACCTAGTCCCAATTATTGTTATTTTTTTTGCTAGGGTAGCTGTGAATTGGGTTCATTTCTGGAACTTTATTTAAGATAGTTTTTGGCCTTTTATAACTGTCAGTTTCATTGACAGTATAGTTAATGGCCGCTCTGACCAGAGGATTAGGATGAATCTTAGCTTTTTCATAGTATCTGTAAGCTAAGTCATACATCGTGTAATGGATGGAATTAATATTTAGCATGCTTCGGATAGCATGGTTTGAAGTTCTTCCATCAAGTCCAACCATATATCGTAGGGTTTTATTTTGAAATGAGGTAATCTTATTTTTCTGCTGTTTGTTGTAGTTACCCCAGATAGGACAGGCATAAGTAATAACAGGGCTGATACAGGCTTTCCATATCAAAGTTTTGTTTTTCCTGCTAAGCCTTTTATTTTTTATTATTGGCTGGAGACTTCCTCTGATCTTAAGGGATTTGGACACAGTTTCTTTAATATGCTTGTTCCAGTTTAGGTTGTGGTCCATAAAAAGTCCTAAATATTTAACATCATTTACCCAAGGTATTTTTTTTATACATTTGTATTTCAAAGTCTGGATTGTGATTGCATTTAATCCTAGAAAATAGAATTGCTTGAGTTTTTTCGGTATTGATTTTAATTTTCCAATCTAAGAAATATTTCTCAAGTTTTTCAACATAATGTTGCAACATGAAAGTTGCTTGATTTTTATTTTTGGAAGTATAAGCGAGTGCAGTGTCATCAGCATAGAGAGCTGTAGTCAGATTCCTGTTGTTATAGTTGGGAAAGTCTGACGTAAAGATAGAATACAGCGTTGGTGCGAGTACACTGCCTTGAGGTACACCAGCTTCGATTTTTTTTAACGATTTTTTCCCATTGATTTTTACACAGAATGTTCTGTTAGTGAGGTATGATTTGATTATGTGTATAATCCAGGGTGGGAAATCATGTGCTATTAGCTTGTAGATAATTGCCTCATGTGGGCATTTATCGAATGCTTTTGCCACATCCAGAAATATGGCTGCTGTGTGTTCCTTTTTTATAATTAATTCAGCACATTTTTCAGTTATTCTAGAGAGTTGGTGCACCGTGGAGTGTTTATCTCTAAAACCTCCTTGAGTAAATGGAATTACTGGAAATTCCTCACAGAATTGTTGCATTCTAATAAGAATTATTTTTTCAAAGATTTTTCCCATGGTTGGGAGCAACGAAATCGGTCTGTGATTTTCAGGAATTGCCGGGTTTTTGCCTGGCTTGGGTAAAAGTATTACCTCTGCTGTCTTCCAAATATCAGGGAAGTAGTTTATTTTAATGGCACAATTGTATATTTTAGTAAGGGTTTGCACATATTCTTCCGGTAATGTTTTCATAATTTTATTATTTATGCCATCATTGCCTGGTGCCTTTTTATTTTTAAGATTATTAATATGAAACCTAACTTCCCTTTCACTGATGGGTAGTGGTTTTTCAAAGTCAGGAGGAACAAAATTTTTTTTTTGGCCCTTAAAAGGGCTTTTTTTATTTCTTATCTTTTCAGTTTCTGGCGTTCCGGACCCGCGAGAGGTCGTAGCACCTTTAACTTGTCTATCGGACGTAAAAGAGGCCGTAGCATTCGGAGAAGCCAGCTCCCTTATAATGTCATTTTGAAAACTGTGGGCAGCCCCGGCGGCACTGTGGTCTAAGTGCTGGCGTATGACCATTCGTCCGTGAAGTGTCCGGGTTCGAATCCCGGTGAGGCGTGGATGTTGTGTTTGTCTTACGACACTGGTTCTCTCCCTTCCCTGGAACCAATGGCCTTAAATTAGGGACGGGCGACTGCTTATAGCCCAATGAGTTACTCACGGTAGTGGTCAGACCTCCACTCAAGAAAACAAAACAAAAAAACTGGTCTTGAAAATGTAGTAACCATTCTCTTCACACTAGAACTCTTGTGATTCATGAAACGTCTTAATGCGTGAACAGACTTAAAAATTAAGCCCATCCTGTAATACGAACATTCCATTCATATATAAATGTGCTCGCACATAAAACATAGCATTCGCTATTTTTGCCTACAAGGACATCCAAAAAATTTTCTTTGCCCAGCTTCTCTTACCGTGTAAATATGAGAAGTGCCTTAGCGACGCAAAGCCTAGAGAAGAAGTGCTTTAACGATTCTAAGCCGCGCTAAGGCCCTTCTACATCACTGCTTCCAACCCTCTGTTTGCTACTCTCGTCAGCCATCAGCATAGCTCCTTTTCCGCTACTTTCTTGATGTAACCCAATATTTTCTACGCTAGCTCATCCTGTAACTTAGTTGTGCTCTCCAGTTACATAACATAAACTTCTGCAACCCTCAAACGCATCAGCGTTGTGTGACTCACCTAGTTTACAAGGAAAAGAACGTCGATAATAACGAAACTGAAAATCGCCCGATTCTTTGAACCTTACATATCCTGCTCGGGTACTTCTTCAATAACACCATATAACGAAGTAAATTTCTGCGTCATTTTTATCCGCGCCGGGGCTTGAACCCGGATCCCCTCATTCCGGAATAAGTTGCTCTACCAATTGAGCTACGCGGACGTTTTATTCTGATTCCTATCTGCCTTTATGTCGTGTGCGTCCTTCTGGCAGGTACGTCACATCTCCTGGTACGTTACATCATCTCCCCCTTATTTTTTTCTTTTTTTTTTTTTTTCGAAGTGCTGGAGAAGGGATTCTCTTATTTTTCCTATCTCGCGGTGTGGAAATAACATCACACCAATGCGAGATTTTGAGCGGTCGGGTCCTCCTGATAGTTCGGGCGCCATTAAAACGAAGTAAATTTCTCCGTCATTTTTATCCGCGCCAGGATTCGAACCCGGGTCCCCTCATTCCGGAATAAGTTGCTCTACCAATTGAGCTACGCGGACGTTTTATTCTGATTCCTATCTGCCTTTATGTCGTGCGCGTCCTTCTGGCAGGTACGTCACATCTCCTGGTACGTTACAACCATCTATTGTACTACGGTTAATCGTTCATACCTTTTATCCTGTGTGTATTCAAGTTGTGACGAAACAGATTTCAGTCGATACGATTTTACTTTTCAGCCGAAGGAAATTTAACAGCTCTTAGCTTTAAGAGTAATTTTACGTTATGCTCTTTTTCTTTAAAGTAAAATATTTAATCAGGGCATCATTTCAGTCCTTACTTATGAATCAAACACGGGCATTAACTAAAAAAAGACATACAGAGGCGGTAGACAACTGAAAGAGGCATGGAGAGGTGAATGCTTGGCGCAGCCAGGAAATATAGGAAGAGAAACTCGTGGATCCGGAAAATGACAAGAGCGGAAAACATCGTGATCAAAGTGAAATTCCTGAAGTGGCAACGGGCTGGACATATTGCAAGAAGAACTAAGGACCGTTGGACAACTGAAATACTAGACTGGATACCAAGGTACAGAAAAAGACCAAGAATACCACATGGGAGATTGGTGGATGAATTTCGAAGGCATGCTGGAGTGACATGAAGACAAGCTCAAGACAGAAAGTTGTGGAAGAAACTTGGGGAGACCTTCATCCAACAGTGGAGTGATAATGGCTGATGTTGATGTTTATACGATGTTCAACATCCTCCAGAAAGACCACAAGAACATGGAAAAAGCATTAAAAATCCAAGTACGCAAAAGCTTCAGAGAAGAATTTTCAATAAAAATAGTTTCAAGACCTAATGCAAAAGTCAGAAAACGGACAAAACAGCGAAGCCAATCCCTCGCCATAATTAACCTTCTGAAAAAGAGTAAACTTTAGAAACTTTACTCTTTTTCAGAAGATAAATATAGCAGTTTTTTTTCTTGTTGTGATTGCCTTTGCTCTTTTGTCTATGTCCTGACTTTTGTATCAGATCTTTTGAAAACTGTATATATATGATAATCCGGAAAATGACATTAACTAAAAAAAGGCATACAGCATTACTTTCAAATATTATGTATACAGATGGAGAATAAAACAGGAAAGACGAAAAATGAAAGAAATGTTATATTCTGAGTAGTCAAACGGAAATTTTTAATTACACTACTAATATTTCATAGCAGTAATATGATAAAAAATCTACTATTGCAAATTTTATCTGCTCGTTCGAAGATGCAATTTGAATCGTGTCATTCGATATTGAAATAAGTACTTTCAGAAATTGCATTAATGAAATACACAGATTGCAACGATCCCTAATCACGAAAATCACGCAGACGTGAACCTCCAGTTGGATAGCCGTTACCAAAGCCAGCATAATACCCTGGGTAGGGTTAGTATATCGCTATTTCTTGCAAATAACGCAATTATTCCTTTATTTTTACTTTTCTTTTCTATGTGGTACTTGAATCCTATTCCGCTTTGCCATGTTGTCCACGATTCAGAAAAGTTTGAAAACCCCCAGGTGTAGAGAAACAAATGTGATATACTGAACAAAACTAACCTTAATTAATACAGACATTTAACGTGGACCAGGAACACCAAACAAAGATCTTCGCTCTTTCCACGTTTATAAGTGAGTCACGGAAAAATTCTCGTTGGCCGCCACCGGGAGTCGAACCCAGGGTCTTCCAGTTACGCGCCGGATATGCTACCACTACACCACAACTGCCTCGAATTCCTCCAGACTTATTATTACCGGGGGGCCAGTACCCGGGACCCGACGTCTTAACGTGCCCATCCGACGCACGGCGGATATTTAGTGGTTCGAGCGTTCGTACCTGCCTGGGATCGAACCCTAGGTCTTCTCCGTGGCATCACGAACGTTGACCACTAGGCCACCCGCGGCCTCGTTGAAGGTGTCCGTCGCACACGAATATTTTTTAAACATAATACAGCACGATCACCCTCTCATACACGCTGGCTATGCAAAAACGGGAGTCTCAAGCATCTGCAATTAAACGGTTAATTCATTTCATCTTACTTGCGGTTTAAATATATAACTGCATTGTAATTTTATGGAGACGCACATCATCACAGAATTTTTACCGCGAACCACCTAACGGGAGCCGCTGGTCTACATTATGACAAACGAGTTCAAAGCCCCGTTCTCAAAAAATTACGGATACTCACGACATCTCAAAGCAGAGAGGTAACGTTACGTGGATTCATTTTTATTATAATCATACAATCTATCAGAGCAGTTTCCAAACTTTTGGCATCCCCTCCTCCCCGTCTTTTGATTTTTAAGAAACCCCCACGCCTCCCCATTTCTTCTTTATCATCATCCAATCCTCTTAAGTAAGAAATTTAATCCTCAAAGTAATTTAAAATTAAAAATAAACACGAAAACTTAATAAAACATATTTGAAATTAAAAATAAGCTCGCGTATTTATTTTTTTATAACAAAACGTCAATAAAAATTTACTTTAGCTTAAGAAATAGCAGAAACAAAACGACGTTAACGTGACAGATGCTGCTGCCGTTTGTTCACGAGTTGAAATTGATATTCTAAGCCCGAAGATGAAAAATGCGCAACGTAAAACGGTTTCGGCAATCATCGCGTTCCTTCGTTTCGTACCAATTGGGATTTACACCAGAAGCCTTTTTTTACAGAGATGCGGAGACGAAAACGGAATAAGATTTTTTGATAATTTAGCAAATGTTTTATTGGAAATTCTCCCAGGCTGTAGTTTTGGATATTACCTTTCGCACTTGAATCATATTTCATTTCGAGTGCTCGTTCCTACAGGTACTTCTGGTACATTCGACATAAACGCTGAACGGATTGCGTGCTAATTTACGAATGGGGTTTCCAGAAAGACTGGATGCCTGGAGAACAGCGGTTGAATATATCAGCAAGGCAGTCCAAATGAAGAACAATTTTCCTCTTCGCATCCTCTTTACAAAGTTCACGCAAACTTTCATTGAAAATATCAGAAAAGAGACGAAAAGTTTCTTGCCCGAGCTTGGGTTACACGTTTCCACCCCACCCTCACCCCCCGTTACTGCTTAGATGGCTAAACTGTATGCAGTGTTGTAGCTTCAAATAGAGAGATTTAAAATGCTTCTAGAAGGAGGACCGGATTAACGCTTTTGTGGGCTTCTAGTGTAACGTACCAGGAGATGTGACGTACCTGCCAGAAGGACGCACACGACATAAAGGCAGATAGTAGTCAGAATAAAACGTCCGCGTAGCTCAATTGGTAGTGACTTATTCCGGAATGAGGGGATCCGGGTTCGAATCCCGGCGTAGACCAAAAATGACGGAGAAATTTACTTCGTTATAATGGCGCCCGAACTATCCGGATGACCCGACCGTTCAAAATCTCGCATTGGTGTGATGTTATTTCCACACCGCGAGATAGGAAAAATAAGAGAATCCCTTCTTCAGCACTTCGAAAAAAAAAATAAGGGGGAGATTATGTAACGTACCAGGAGATGTGACGTACCTGCCAGAAGGACGCACACGACATAAAGGCAGATAGGAATCAGAATAAAACGTCCGCGTAGCTCAATTGGTAGAGTGACTTATTCCGGAATGAGGGGATCCGGGTTCGAATCCTGGCGCGGATAAAAATGACGGAGAAATTTACTTCGTTATACTAGGCTAAAACATTTAACTGGGGCTCCTAGGCTAAGACATTTAACTAGGCCCCTAGGCTAAGGCATCTGAGTGGGGTTCCACAGAACTTATAATAGGATATCATTACGAAGTCCGTTAAAACACAAAATTGTTGCAATATGCTTGTGAGGATTAATACATAGTGCATAATTCAAACTAATAAATTGTCTGCAGAGTTTTCAAAATAAGTCACTGTATTTTTCATTGTTCGCATAAGAACGTGAGTTAAAAGCTTAAGATTCCCGGATTTCGTTTTGGATTTTCTAATGATTTAGCATTGTACACTGAACAGCAATTGAATTTGAGACAGCTGGCGTTATGCAAATGTGGCGCTATGGGCGGCCCTGTAAACGGAAACGACATGACGTATGCAGCGATCCGACAATATAAGGAGTGATGCGACGGGAATCAGTAAGAGTCGGACGCAGTATGGGTAAGACGAAGGATCTAAGCGCATTTGATCTTGGGCAAATTGTCGGGGCCCGACAAATGGGTCACCCATCTCGGAAGTCGTGCAGCCACTTGGATTTTCACGAGCCACTGTGTCACGGGTGCACGGTGAGTACATCGAATCCGGTAAAACCATCCCTGCAAGGGCCAACTGCCTTGGACAACAGCCTGTGGATGAGCGGGGTCACCATCAGCTAGCTCGCATTGTAACAGCGGATAGACGGGCCACATTGCAAGAAATCACTCGGCAATTTAACGCTGCTGCACAAAAACGTGTAAGCAGCCACACCATCCAGAACCATCTCCTCGCTATGGGGTACAGAAGCCATCGTCCCACGAGGGTACCGCTGCTGACCGCACATCACAGGGTGCAAAGATTACTATGGGCGCGGGAACATCGCCACTGGACCCTAGACTTGTGGAAAAATGTTGCCTGGACTGATGAGTCGAGATTCACGTTGGTACATGCGGATGGCAGGATATGAGTACGGCGCAAACCACATGAAGCGATGGATCCTTCTTGCCAGCAGGGTACTCTTCAAGCTGGTGGGGGTGGCATTCTCGTCTGGGGACTGTTTATGTGGACTGAAATGGGACCCCTGGTATGTGTGACATCGTCCCTCACAGGTCAACGTTACCGGGATATCCTGGACGACCATTTGCTCCCGTTTGTGCGTCTTCAACATCCCACTGGGGACCTCATCCTGCAACAAGACAATGCCGCTCCCGAATTGAATCCGAATGGTTGGATGAACACTCCACCGACGTGACCTCGCTTCCTTGGCCAGCTAGGTCACCTGACCTCAGTCCCATCGAGCACATATGGGATGCCATCGAGAGAGTTGTTCGAGGCTCTGACCCCCTCCATCAAATCTTCGTGAACTGTGGGAGCTTGTTCAAGGGTCGTGGATCTGTATGTCTTCCCAACGCTTCCGGTGTTTTGTCGAGTCCATGCCGAGACGAATCGCCGCCGTTGTCAGGGCGAAAGGTGGTGCTACACGTTACTAGACAGGTATCTCTAATTTAATTGCTCTTCAGTGTATAAGTCTCTCTCTCTCTATCGTCGTCGTCGTCGTCGTCGTCAACCATTATCAATCCACTGCTGGACGAAGGTCTCCCCAAGTTTCCTCCACAACGGTCTGTCTTGTGCCAGTCTTCTCCATGTCACCCCTGAATACTTTCGAATTTCATCCACCCATCTCCCATGTGGTCTTCTTCTGGGTCTTTTCCTGTCCCTTGGAATCCAATCTAAAATTTCGGCTGTCCATCGATGATCTGTCCTTCTGGCAGTATGTCCAGCCCATTGCCATTTCAGGGATTTAACTCTGATCATGATGTCTTCCACTCTTGTCATTTTTCGGATCCACGAGTTCCTCTTCTTATCTCTACTGGTTACACTAAGCATGCACCTCTCCATGCATTTTTGAGTTGTCTGCAGCTTTTGTATGTCTCTTTTAGTTAAGGTCTACGTCTCTGCACCATACGTAAGCACTGGAAGGATGCATTGATCAAACACTTTTCTTTTAAGACATAATGGCATATTGCTCTTGAAAATTATGCTGTTTCTTCCAAAAGCTCTCCAGGCAAGTTTTGTACGCCGATTAATTTCTTCATCAATGTGACCCTCACTTGATACCTGCTGTCCAAGATAAACGTACGTGTCTGTTATCTCCAGCTTTTCTCCATCAATCGATAAATCTTCATTTCTTGTAAAAGCATTGAACATCACTTTTGTTTTCTGAAAGTTCATTTTTAATCCCACTTCTTTACTCTTGTCAGCAAGTTCCTGGATCATACTCTGTAGCTCTAATGGGGTACTTGCAAAAATGACTATGTCATCAGCAAAACGAAGGTGGGTTAGATATTCTCCATTAATCTTTATCCCCTTGTTTTCCCAGCTCAGCGACTGAAAAACACCCTCCAATGTGGCATTAAAGAGCTTCGGAGATATAGTGTCCCCTTGTCTCACTCCCTTTCCAATTTTTACGTGTGTTGTATTTTCAAACAGCCTAATCTTTGCACTTGCATTTTCATAGATGTTATTAATAATATTAATGTATGCATCTTCAATACCGCAGGTTTTCAGAGCCATTGTAACTGCTGATGGTTTCACCGAATCAAAGGCTTTTTCATAATCGATAAAAGCCATGCACAATGGAAGTTCATATTCCCTCGCTCTTTCAATTAGTTCTCTCAGCACGTGGATATGATCTATTGTGCTGTAGCCACTCCTGAATCCAGCTTGTTCTCTCGGTTGAGCCATGTCCAGTGTTACCTTCAAGCGGTGTGAAAGAACTTTAGTGAAGATTTTATAAACTACTGATAAGAGGCTGATAGGTCTGTAGTTTCCAAGATCCTCAATGTCACCTTTCTTATGTAGCAGGATCATTGTAGCGGTGTTCCAATCCTCAGGAATCTTTCCTTCATTAAGGCATCGAGTGAAAATTTGGGCGAGAACTGTTTCGATTTCTCCACTTGCTTCTTGTATGATGTCTACAGTAATTCCATCTTCTCCTGGAGCTTTTCCTCGCTTCATGTTCTTGATTGCATGTGCAACTTCTGCTGGAAGGACTGGAGGAACTCTGGTACTGGTATCTTTCATGATGTCTGGAGTGCATGTATCATCCCTTTCATATAATTTGGAGTAGAAATCGTTCACTCTTGTCAAAATTTCGCCTCTATTTCTTGTTACAGAACCATCTTCTTTTCTCAGTGCCATAATCTGTTTTCTTCCCTTACTGAGATGTCCCTTTGCTATCTTTAGGCTTTGGTTGTTTTCAATTGCTTTCCTCACTAGTTCACAGTTGAATTTTCTTACGTCTTCAGTGATACTTTTTCTTACTGTCTTGCATAGCTCTATATATTCCACTTTGGAAGTCACATCTTTAGTTGTCCTCATCTCTCTTCTTTTTTGCATCAACATTTTCGTTTTTCCTGATAATTTATTTACATGCAACTTGTTCTCTCTCTCTCTATATATATATATATATATTATTTGCTCAAGCATGGCTCCTGGGCCTTTGGTAATGATGGGCCCTAAGGCTCACCATTACCAAAGGCCCCTATAGATTCCCCTTAATCCGGCCCTGTCTAGAAGTACCAGAGCCCATTTAAAGAGACGGGGACCCGGGAACTGGATAGTACCTGTATTTTGGGGACCCGATATTAGTGGCACATCTAGGATTTCACTATGGGTGGCCGGGTAAAAATACCCAGAAGAAAACATTCCGAAAATATGACGAGGAAGCCATAAAAATATTCCCGCCACATTGAAGCATGTATCCCCACGACTCATGGACGAATCGGTGTTAGCAAGAAAATGTAAAAATGCATGGCTGAAAAATGGTCACCAGTTCAGTTCTGCTTTAACCCCCCCCCCTTCCCACGGTTCAGCTTGTTGAAATTATATCGTAGTAGTGGACAAAAATAATATGATCCAAATATCATGATTCAAACAAATTCGTAATGTATGAAAATTTCCCGCAATTACAGATGTGTACAAAACAAATCATCATCTGAAATGCTTTCGAAAGATTTGAGGATGGATTGGGGGCGACTATACTTTTTGTGGACTAAAAAAGCGGAAAGAAACAGAAATTTTTTCACGAGGCAGTTTCTTATAGTCTTTTTTTTTTTTTTGATTGGAGGTTTAACGACCACCGTGAGCAACTCAATTGGCTATAAGCAGTCGCCCGTCCCTAATTTAGGGTCACTGGTTCCAGGGAAGGGAGAGAGCCAGTGCCGTAAGACAAACACAACATCCATGCCACACCGGGATTCGAACCCGGACCGCGTTCGGACGAATGATCAGAGGCCATCGCTTAGACCATTGCGCCACCGGGGCGGCCTTATAGTCTTCGCTGTGCTATCTGAAAAAAAAAAAAGGATAGAATTCCGTCAATTCTGGAAGCATCCGGCATAATATTGGGGCCACTTGAAAATTCGGGCTGCTGCCTTCCTGCTCTGAGAAGTACTATTTACAAACAAGTGTGACTGTATCTTGGCATGAAGTGTATGATTATTATTTTGAAAAACACAACATTGTGAGATGACGAAACATGCGCGAGATTTATTGATATAAATGGATGCTTTATGTCATAACACTTTCAACCGGAAGAGTTTCTGTCCAGGGATTTCCCCACTAGCATTTAAGGTCAAACGCTGCTAACCTATAAACAGATGGCTTTCTTCCTTGTGGTTGCAATTCTGTGGCTGCATCTTCCTATACATTTCTATGTCGGTCATTTTTCACCGCAACCGCAACCAAAAAAGAAAAATAGATCTCGTTGATAAGGGTTCACCTAACACACTTACAGGAGGGGGAAATCCCAATTTTTTTACACAAAGCAACGTGTTCGTCGGCACTTATTACGATTCGCAAGGTGCAAGCGTTGCAAGAAACTCCTGTAACGTCAATGGTGGTGTCATCTACTATCGAAAATGGTAAAATGTTGAATTTTGGGACATACTCAGAAGACAAGAGGGTAATCAAAATCGTTAACGAAAGGATAGGGGATTAAAGATTACACAAAAAAAATTTTATAAACAGTTAAACACAAAATAACTTGTAGTAGGAACATAAATTTCTCCAACAGAATTTTTTCAATTTAACAAAAAAGCGCACTTTAGTTATTCACAACGCAGTAAAAAAATTAATCACTGAAAAGTAAGAGCATTGTGTCAGACATGTTCTCCTAGGTCTAACACATTTGCTTAAGCCGAAACACAATACAAAAAAAAAAAAAGTAAACGAAGCAAGACTGTAAAAAATATTACTGCTGTTTATATTAAGATAATATAACGTTTGTCACAAATATTTTATTTTTTCAAGTCGACCAAGGTTTCGCTATGTTCTGACGTAGCTTCATCAGGACGAATGGCACGTAAATATTCAAATTGTACATGATATCATAAATGGTGTTTACAGTCACGGGTTTTGGTTTGTTGGTTCCACGCGCATGATAGAAATGGTGTGGATGCCATGTCATTAACAAGTTGCGAAGAATTCTGATATATATGGGAAGCTTCCAAAATATTAAGTTTGGTGGTTGAATCTGGCTTGTCAATTAGTTTTGCTTTTTCAAAGAGAAGTTGATGGTCCTTTTCGTAACAGTGTTTAGCCATCGATGACCTCTTTAGGTCACAGTTCCAAATATAGGTTTTGTGCTCCTTCAATCGTTCTATTACCTTAATACATATATAATCTTCACAAGACTGCAAACTTTGATTTCAACTATTACTGCTGTATTTTCGCTTAATGAAGACCCGGCTGATACGGATTCGTTACAAAGCTGTTTGAAAAACTGCAGGCATTATCTTTCCTTGTAATTAAATTAAATTTTCTTCATATAAATATAAAAATTCCCGTAAATATTTTCATATGGTAGGGATATCAAGCTGTTATTTTATACAAAACGAACAATGATAACAGCACAGTGCAAATACAGTCTGTATTTGTTATACTACAGCAAAACTGACTTTTTCTGACGGTGATGGAATTCCTTCTCCGGAATCGATATTCTACCGATTGAACTACGCGGGCAAAGGCTTATCGCTGCAACTTGTCGTTTTGTTATGTGTGACGTCTACCTCTGAGGTAGATACGTCACATACACTATATTGACAAAAGTCACCGGTCATTCCTTCAAAAGCAAATGAATGGATCCGCTGCGTTGTTAAAATGCGCGGTAGAGCTCCAAACGGTATTAAAACAAGCCTGCAGCTGACCACTATCATATCGCACTGTGAGGTTGAGTGAAAATGTCGCGGCGGGAGAGAACTGACTTTGAGAAAGGAAAGATTGTTGGGTGTTACATTAGTGGGTTGTCTATAAGAGAAACCGAGAGGCGTTTAAACATACCCATGTCAACTGTTTTGGATGTACTGAATAAGTAGAAGACACATGGCGTGCCTGAAGCAGCAAAACGTACCGGCAGACCACAGAAAATCAGTGATAGAGGACGTCGATGCCTCAGGAGAATCGTTACAGCTAATCGACGGAGTACTGCACAAGACCTCAGTGTACAGTTGGCCGCCCCGGTGGCGCAGTGGTCTAAGCGATGGCCTCTGATCATTCGTCCCAAAGGGGTCCGGGCTCGAATCTCGGTGAAGCATGGATGTTGTGTTTGTCTTACGGCACTGGCCTTCTCCCTTCCCTGAAACCAGTGACCCTAAATTAGGAACGGGCGACTGCTTATAGCCCATTGAGTTGCTCACGGTGGTCGTTAAACCTCCAATAATGGAAAAAAAAAGTGTACAGGTGAGAAAAAATGCTGGAACCTTGGTATGTACACGTACCATTCGCGGAGAACTTCATTCCATGGGCTACCTTGGTCGTGCGGCTGCTCATAAGCCTTTCATCTCCACTGGGAATGCTACTTGTCGTTTAGCATGGTGTAAAGAACATTTATCGTGGACCGTAGATCAATGGAAACGGATCCCATGGACTGATGATTGATTGATTGGAGGTTTAACGACCACCGTGAGCAACTCAATGGGCTATAAGCAGTCGCCCGTCCCTAATTTAGGGTCACTGGTTCCAGGGAAGGGAGAGAGCCAGTGCCGTAAGACAAACACAACATCCATGCTTCACCGGGATTCGAACCCGGACCCCTTCGGACGAATGATCAGAGGCCAACGCCTTAGACCACTGCGCCACCGGGGCGGCCCATGGACTGATGAATCCAGATACACGATCCATCAGTCTGATGGCCGTGTGTGGGTATGGCGGTAGCCGGGGGAACGATATTTCCGCAGTGTACTGTTTCTACGGTCAAGTTTGGAGATGGCAGTGTACTCGTGTGGGGTTTTTTTTTTCGTGGTGTGGTCCCGGCTCATTGTATCGTGGAAAAACCTGTTAACCAGCACGTCTGCCTCGATATTCTGGACAATTATGCCCCACCAACTCTGTGGCAATACTATGAAACCGAGCCTTGTTGGTACCATCCGGATAATGCACCGAGCCATAAAGCAAGGACTGTTGGCGTGGTTTGACGATAATTCCGTATCGTGTGTGGACTGGTCAGCACAGAGCACTGATCTTATTCCCATAGAGCACCGATGGGATGAATTAGAGCTCCGCATAAGAAGTTTGGAACCAAGACCTACAACTAAGCAACAGTTAGCGGCAGCATTAGGTACTGAA
The DNA here is from genome assembly GCA_039090855.1 of Macrothele yani. NCBI lineage: Eukaryota > Metazoa > Arthropoda > Arachnida > Araneae > Macrothelidae > Macrothele > Macrothele yani. The sequence goes on along the minus strand of CM077022.1, from coordinate 52,226,015 downwards.
TGGAAGCGCATACCTATCGCTGTGTTCCAAAACCTTGTCGAAAGCATGTCTCGAAGGGTCAGTGTATGCATTAAGGCCAAAGGTGGACCGACACCGTACTAATGTACGTCAATAAATGCAATGTTGTGTTTCTCTTCTAGGTGTCCGGTGACTTTTGTCAATATAGTGTATATGGCAATGGGCAGGACATGTTGCCAGAGGACCGGATCACCGTAACTGAAACTCTGGACTGGATTCCAAGGGACAGAAAAAGACGCAGAAGATCACGTGGGAGATGGGTGGATGAAATTCGAAAGCACGCTGGAGTGATATGGAGGAGACCGGCTCAAAACAGACAGGTGTGGAAGAAACTTGGGAAACCTTCATCCAGCAGTGGATTGATGATTATTGATGATGATAATGATATAACTGCATAATTCTTGAGATGAGCAACTAACTGACACGGCATGGACAAAATTTTTCTTCTGAATAAACGCTATTAAACGTTGGACGTTTTTCAGAGACATATATTGAAAAACGTCGGGGTTTTTTTCTTTTGTTTGGTTATTATATATATTTCTTTGCTGAAAACAGTTCTTTTGGACGCATAATGTCCTGTTTAAGTGCATACAAGACACTTTAAATGCACTTAAACAGGAACTTGAGGTTCTAAACAAAGCTTTACCAACAACAAGGTAGTGTTTTGTGAAATTTATGTGAAACACTACACTCGGTAAAAAAAGTTTTTACCAGGGAATAAATGAAAAAAGTGCCCTCAAGAAAAATAGGCCAAATCATTAAATGTTGTATTTGAAAAAACAAAATCTCATCCATTTTCACCCCCACATCTACCGTACTTGGAAAATTTATGTTCGGCGAAGTTTAAACCATTGAAAATAGTTTTCGAACAATGTTTGCAAAGCAATATTCTCGCACTGCAGCACCAGATGAAACTTCTTTCGCCATTACACTTCAGTTTTATCTCTGCTAACTCATTTGAGTAGCACAGAATAGCAACGCGGGGCGCTGCTGAAACTTGAATTACTTTGATGTATAATATGATACGTATATTTCCTATTATTCTGTAATGTACGAAGATTACACGCATTTGCAGATATTTTAAATGCATAGGAATTTAATATTCTCTCATGCAAGTTTGCGATCTCTTGCCATGAGTTACACATTTCACAAAATACTTATCGTATTTTTTTTATTAAAAGTATTTATCGTAAGTCCAACTTTTTTCTTTGGTATATTTTAGTAATAAACACGCTGATTGTGAAGGAAGAAACAGGCGCTGTAAGTGATTCACATTCCTAAAGCTACATCTCACCTAGAAAACCAGTACGAGAATCGAAATAAAGCAATGTTATATATGTAGGAATTTCATGGGAGTTCCTGCGTAATTTCGAGATTTGGGCATTTTTCGTAGATGTCTTTGCCGCAGGCATTTTTTCAATGATGCGCAAACATTTTGTAAGGAGCCGGTGAATAGATATTCGTTTTTAACCAGTATCAATGTTCCCTCTAAATTTTACAGCTTGTGCGTAGTTGAAACTTCTATTGAGCAAAATTCAAGTTAGAGATTGCTTTAAGCAGGAGCGATCGGGAAAGAGTTATTGCAGTTGGTTTTTATTTTACTATATTTTTTCCCGGGAAAAGATATTTTTATTACTTTTTAACTTTATCTTTGCTTTTTACCATGGAAGATTTTTAAAATGGATCTACTATTAAGTTTTAATTATTTTTTCCTTATTTGTTCTGCAACACTTTTACACCCTGAGCGGAGGGATTTTTTCAAATTGTATATACGGGGCCTCTCACATACGCATCTTAGAGGGACCAATTAACAGAATGTATTCTGATTGTTAAAATTAAATTACTTCTTACTAATAAAATATATCATAAGCAAGGGCGAAGTTAGTAAAAATGTAAAACTTAGTATCGGTAGAAAAATGTGAATAACAAGTATGTGTATAACTAAAGAAATGTTCGCCAACCAATGTTTTCTGCCGCCACTGTTACATGGTATCCAGATTTTTTGCTCCATGATATTATAATTGTGCAAAAATTATCTTAAAGCTTTTTATTTATCTTTTATGCTTGCATAAAAAGTGGAAAAGTGAAGTGGAAACCGTCTTTATAGAATTATTCCTTAGTTTTCATTACACGAAATATTTATATTTTTTTCATAGTAGGGGGTTGCTGACATTTCAAGAGAGAGAGAGATATATGAGGGCGCGCTTTGCCCATAAATTGATGGTTAGGCACTGGTGACGGCATGCAACAATACGGCATACCGGCATACGAGACCTGATTACCGGAAAGACATCCAACACCGAGGTTTGGCGCCTCTCAGTTCCAGGGGCTTCCTGGAATAACTTTAATATGAACATCTTTTCTAGTTGTTTTTTAAGCTTAAATACGCAAATTTCTTTCTTTTCTAATCATGTAATCACAAGAAATTTGGTTACATTGGAAAAGCTGGAGGAAAATAATGCAAATTTAAGCATTTTACTTACGCAAAAAAAAAAAAAAAAAAAAAAAAAAAAGAAGTTTACTGCAAAACAATGGGCAGCTGCAAAATGACCTCTTCATAGGTAAAAGTAAAGGTGTTTCTTATCCGCTTTAGCTGCGATTATGTAACATACTTTTCGACTGAACTTATTACAAGTAAAATATGCATTACCTGAAATTCCGAGATCCGAAATCCACACTATTTTTCGATCGCTGACACGACGTCACGAGTGGAAAATTTCATTTAATGACTGATAGTGAAAATAGCTGAAATGGTTCTGTATTAAGAAATTTATGAAGAAAAAATGACGTTGAATATCACGGCTTTTTTTTTTTTTTTTTTTTTTTAGCTTAGGTGTTTAACGACCACCATGAGCAACAAGGAGTTGCTGGCCCCTAATTTAAGGTCACTGAACCCAAGGAAGCAAAACAGCCAGTTCAGTGCTGTAAGACAAACACGATATCAATGCCTTACCGGGATTCGAACCAGGACCCATCTCGGACGAAGCGCACTGCGTCACCGGGGCGGCGGACTCGCTGTTAACCCAGCGGGAAAAGTGTTTATAGACGGCAAGTTGAAAAACTGTGCCGCATCTATTAAAGTGCTCAAGTACAGTGTATTCATGACGGAACAAAAATCATCTCAGCTGATAAAATCAAAGGCAGACTGTTACACCAAAACTACTATTAATGAAGCAGATCACTCTATCAAAATGATTTTACAAAGCTATACACACAGCACAGCGCATTGTGATCAGTAGAGCACCTACTTCCTCGTCCTTTAAAAATCTCTACTGTTCCTTCTTGAGGACTTTTTCATAATTACTTTTCATTATCAGTTAAGAGTATACCATGAAAGTTCAAAACGTTTACAGCGTAGTATAAATCCGTTTAGTCAGGGCGTAAAACAGTGTATACAAGTCGCTAAACTTTTGCTTTCCACTGGGAGGCATTTTCAAGACACATAAAATGCTATTCTTTATGTGTCTTGAGAAGCAATATCTAACCACCGCCTTGAAAATCCTCCCAGTGGAGAGCAAAAGCTCGGCGACTTGTATACACAGTTTTACGCCACTGAACAAAACGGATTTATACTACGCTATAAGCGTTTTGAACTTTTCATTATATATTCAACTGTAATTAAATTTACTGCTCTGCATATTTGTATACCCTACATGAAACCTAAAAAATAAGTTAGTAAAGCACATATCTTTTTAATTTGATGCTCCCTTTATATCATCATAAATCTTTCTCGATTTATAGCTAAATGAAGGTCTTTCCGAATCTCTTCTACAACTCTCTGCTGTAACGACTCTTGCACCTTTCTGCCTCTTTATGACTGTACTTACAATCCCGCGAGAGTCATCACATTTTATTTAGGTTCGATCGACCTCAGACAAGATGCTGTCATTTCCTTTTTATTCTGTTATAGCTTCTGAGGAAACTGCCTTGGTTCGACACACAGAATCCTATGCGTAAAATAAGAGTCCAGACTTTTGTTTAAAGCAAATAAAAACGTTTAATTGAATTTACTCCAGCTTAGGAATTATCGCTCCTGTGGTAAATGAAAGACTTTTCGTAGACCTACGTCTCCGTCCGTTCGTACATACGGACCAGACTCTTTAACGTGCTTTTAGCTCCTCTACTACCGTAGTTACCGTAATAAACCTAACAAGCTCCATCAACCCGAGGCCTTCAATTAATAAAAAAAAAAAAAACACTTCACACTCTCTTCCAACGTTGAATACCGTCTGTCTCGCAAAAACCTTGTGTTCTTCCTAACCAAAGATTCATGCGCTTCTCACGTCCCAGGAACATTTTTAATTTCTCCCTTCTTAAGGAGTTAATCCCTCAGAAGGAAGAAAAGAAATTAAAAATGTGAACATTTTTAATTTCTCCTGTGGCGCTCTTTGGCCAACTATGGCCCTTGCGCCATTAAAAATCTACCAACCAACCAACCAACCAACCTAATTTCTCCTGTCTTAAGGAGTTAATCCTTACCCGCATGACTACGTCTAAATTTCCATTAAGCGCGTTTCTTCCATTCACATACCTTAAAGCGACAATCCTTTGCCAACAGCATATGTACAATAATTTGGCATACTTCCATTCTCAGCCAAATCTGAAGCAGCCAATCTCTTATATTCCAACGCCAGCAGGCTCAAAACATACTTATCTTGATGACTATGCCAAAATGGCACGAACATAGAAATTCCACGTGTGAATATTAAACCCTATTTACCTTCTAAGTACCTTGCCTATTTACAGCGATTATTTCTGAACCAGGGTTGAAGAATCTTACACTCTGCCTTGAGCAATTTTCTTCCGACACACTGGTATGCTTTCGAATTTTCTACCCCATCTCTCACGTGGTCTTCTTCTGGACCTTTAGAATAAAATAGTGGCAATGGGCTGGACACATTTCAAATGTCCAGCCCATTGTCACTTGCGAGTTTTCGCTTTTATCCTGATGTCATCAACTCTTGTCATATTCCTGATCCTTTTCCAATTTTCTCGGTTACACCAAGCAAGGATCTCTCCATGCTTCTTTGAGCTGTCCAAACCCTCTGAATGCCTTTCCTAATCAATGACCGTGTCTCTTAACCATACATAAGACCTGGAAGGATACATTGATTAAGCACTTTTCTTTTAAGACGTAATGGTAAGTTCCTCTTGAAAATTTTACTCTTTCTTCCTAATGCACTTCAGCCTAGTTCAATACTCCCATTAACGTTGTCATCTTCAATGTGGCGTTCTTGATATTTGTGTTTCAATGCTGATGTAGACATCAGTTACTTCTAACTTTGCCCCCACGAACCTCTAAATCTTTATTGTACTATAATGAATATATCGCTTCTGCTACTGAATTATAATTAATTCAGCTTCTTCTAAGCTAATGCTTCTTCTAATGCTTGTTGTTTGTTAATTATATCATGAATAAACTTTCCTGCTAGTAGTGTAGTAATAATAATGAACAAGCTTTTAACTGCTAGTAATGTTGTAGTAGTAATTAAGATGAATAAAGTCTTATGCTGGTTGTTAATAATAATCAACTAATGAAATTAACCTAACAGCCAGACAGAGATCTGACAAAACTATGAACTGAGAAAGACGTACTTACTAAGACAATCTTTTATTTGGTAAACTTCTGGCTCTCACATAAACGAAGATCTCTTTACACACGAAACAAAGCTCTCACGCACATAAACAACCGCTCTCTCTATACAACAACAGCTCTCTGACACATAAACAACAGCTCACTTCGTACAACAACAGCTCTCCCTACGCACATCAACAAAAAGCTCTCCTTACGTATCGTTGAACGCGCCTATTTATACTGGCTACCACCACGTCATGACTTACACTCATTGCCAGATCTCATTCAGCGGGAGAAATAACATCTCGTTCAGTAAGAAGATAATTTACATAGTAAAATAAAATAACCAGAGATAGTAAAAATCAAAAGGAAAGTGAATCTAGAGTATACGTTACAGTACACCTTATTTGTTAAGACCCAGTGGTGGCTCTAAGGCATTTTAGCAGGTGGGGATGTAAAGCAAATATTCGTAGCACACCGTAGTGTATATGCGCGAGCGTATCATAACTACGATTTAACATAATGCTGTACATACGAAGCAGATTACATGCCTTTTAAATTGTTTTTAATTCTTCTTCTTCTTCTTCTTCCAACCCTTTTTATAGCCAATTGAGTCCATAGGTTTTCTTCATCGCTTTCCAAATGTTCCTGTCATGGGCTTTCCTATTCCACAGCTTTTCTACAGTTTGTTTTACATCCATCTTTTCCCTGGTCTTCCTACTCTTCTCTTTCTTTATATGGTCTCCATTCTGTTATTATTTTAGTCCATCTATTATTTTCCATTCTTGCTTTATGGCCAGCCCGTTTTCATTTTAAATTGAGTATCTTTTCACCTATGTCTAAAAAGTTTGCTCTGGATCTTATATCTGTATTCTTTACTTTATCTTGAAGTCTTATATTTAGTAGGGAACTTTCCATTTTACGTTGTGCTTTTTGCAATTTGTCTAAGATGTTTTTCTTAACATGCGAGGTTTCAGCGCCATATGTCATAATTACATTGATTGAAAAGTTTTGCTCTGTTTTCCGACTTTATTTTACTACATAGAATCTTCTTTGACTTCCCAAAAGCTGTCCACCCCATTTCTATTCTTCTGTCAATTTCTTCCCTAATTCCCTGTTTCTTTGCGGTAATTAGTTTTCCTAGGTCTATGTATTATTCCGCATATTCTATTTCTTTATGATTTATTCTAATATTTTTGTATACTTCTCTATTATTAAGTTGGTTTGACATTATTTTTGTTTTATCAATATTGATTTCTAATCCAATTTCTTCTAATAAATCTGTTAGTTCTATCATTTCTTTTAATTCCTTTTTGTTTTCTGAAATGAGAACTATGTCGTCTGCAAATCTTAAATCGTTCAACCTTGCTCCATTTATGTTAATCCCCTTTTCTATTGCCCATTATGTGTTCCAGCGTTAATGTAAATAGATTTGGCGAGATATTATCTCCTTGTCATATTCCTCTATTTATTTTAAACTTTTCGCTTTCTTCATTTAGAATAATATTAGATGTCGCATTTTGGTAGATATACTTGATTAGATTTATATAAGGTTGTTCAATGCCATAATTTTTCAGGGGGTCTGTTATTGATGAGCACTGTTTTTATGCTATCAAAAGCTTTTTGAAGTCTATAAATCCCAATTATTGTTGTGGATGTTGTACTCGTTGCATTTTTCAATAAAAGCACTTATTGTTTGCATATGATCTATTGTACTAAAATATTTTCCAAAGCCAGCTTATTCAGGGAGTTGTATGAAATCAAATTTGTCTTCTAATCTGTTTGTAATGATTCTTGTAAATAGTTTTTAACAGGCCTGAGGAGAGGGGGAGGCGGTGCTGTAGCACCGGGCCTGGGCCCTAAGGGGACCCGGAGCCCGTTTCTAAAGTAATTTTTTTCTAATTATTATTTTATGGCGTCCGAACATTTTCCAAGCTATACCGTCACCAGGGTTGGGAAGTTACGCGGAAAAAAAAATTTTCTGCGTGATGCGTAAAATACTCGTAAAAATGCGTAATTTATGTCATAAATGTAAAAAATGTAATAAATTCAAAACTTGCTTTAAATACAATAAAAAAAAAAAAAAAAAAACCGAATTGTTACAATGTTACTCGAGTTCCCAGTCTAACTGCAACACGTGCGTGGGTTACCTGCGGGGAAATCAAACTAGCTCTCCGTATTGCGTTTTTCATTTCTTCTTTCCTTTACGCCGACACCAAACATTGGGTTCACTGTGTTGCTTTGCTACTCACCGACACAAACCATTGTGTATGATATACAACGTATTGCTACTCATCAAAGGCTGCAGACAATTTTCATCATGTGGATTTTGTCACTTTGTGTTTCCCACCAGAAGCCGGCATCTTTTGTCTTTTTATTTTATGCTCAACTCATTATTTTCGCATTGCGGCAATTTTTATAAATGTGTCTTTGTGCGTAATTCCGACTTTGTTTATTTTCCTTTATTCCGATGAAGTCGGCCTCTTCGCCGCGGCAACTTAAAAGAGAAAACACAAAATTTAATATTTACTTATGAGAACTCTTTGTGGATACTTTCCCAGAGGCTGCATCTTTAGACGTATATTACACTCTAAAAATGAAAGGTGAAAAATGTGATGATTATGGAAAAGTACTAAGAAAAATAAGAATGTCTGTCGGTAGATGGCGTTCAAGAGTTTTCTGAGAAAACTCTTTTTTTGAAAGGGAGGGTTCAAAGGTTTGTTTACTGAGGGGAGAATATGAAAAATTATCCGCAGCAAAAAAAAAAAAAGATTGAAGAGTTGCAACCGGTCGGGTTGTCGGGAAGTAGGGGAATGGTGAAGGAGGGGGGCGGATATATGGATTATGTGGTTAGTGGAGGAGCCCGGAGATTTTATCGCACTGGGGCCCGAGCTCGCTCTCCACGGCCTGGTTTTTAATAATAATTACAAGTCACATAAATTGTTTTTAATTATAATATCAACTTGCTTTTAAAGTTAATTCAATTCGCCTTTACTACTGACAAGAACTAAAATCATGAGGTTGATGGTGTCCTAAATGCTATACTATCTCTTTGGTGCAGAAAAATCGCCATTTTTTTTTTTTTTTTTCTAAAAATAAAATTTGGAATTCTGGAAAAAATCTTCGTTTATCGCAAAAATGAAAAATTTTAAATCAAGATTGTGTTCACCCTTCACTAAACACAATACGGGAAAAACACATATAAATTCACAGTTCACTCTTCATAACTTCACATAGCCGCAAATAAAATACAGGACTGACACGGTTACCGCATCCCTTTTACAGCTGAAGTGGCCACACCACGTGGAGAAATAAGCGGCACTTCGTCCACGTGCGTCTCCAAATCTCTCCAGGTCGAACCACAGCCAAGCTACACTTAGAATTATCCCCACTGAGGCACTTTTACGCATGCGCGCTCATGCATACTTCTCAATCGCTGAAGATCCTTCATTGGGGCATTGCAAACTACTTCATACGATTCCGGGGATACCCAGTAATCGTCTCTTTTAGTAAAGTACGAGAGAAAAGCGCGCGGTTGCTTGCTTTGACGAAGGGAAGGCAATGACGGTGCGAGACAGGAGTGAGATGAAAAGCTAAACGAAGTCTAAGAACGGTTATGGAGACTTATCATCATCATCATCATCATCATCATCATTGTCAACCATTATCAATCCACTGCTGGACGAAGGTCTCCCCAAGTTTCCTCCACAACGGTCTGTCTTGTGCCAGTCTCCTCCATGTCACTCCCGCATACTTTCGAATTTCATCCACCCATCTCCCATGTGGTCTTCTTCTGGGTCTTTTCCTGTCCCTTGGAATCCAATCTAAAATTTCGGCGGTACATCGATGGTCTGTCCTTCTGGCAGTATGTCCAGCCCATTGCCATTTCAGGGATTTAACTCTGATCATGATGTCTTCCACTCTTGTCATTTTTCGGATCCACGAGTTCCTCTTCTTATCTCTCCTAGCTACACCAAGCATGCACCTCTCCATGCTGCTTTGAGTTGTCTGCAGCCTTTGTATGTCTCTTTTAGTTAAGGTCCACGTCTCTGCACCATACGTAAGCACTGGAAGGATGCATTGATCAAACACTTTTCTTTTAAGACATAATGGCATATTGCTCTTGAAAATTATGCTGTTTCTTCCAAAAGCTATCCAGGCAAGTTTTGTACGCCGATTAATTTCTTCATCAATGTGACCCTCACTTGATATCTGCTGTCCAAGATAAACGTACGTGTCTGTTATCTCCAGCTTTTCTCCATCAATCGACAAATCTTCATTTCTTGTAAAAGCATTGAACATCACTTTTGTCTTCTGAAAGTTCATTTTTAATCCCACTTCTTTACTCTTGTCAGCAAGTTCCTGGATTATACTCTGCAGCTCTGATGGGGTACTTGCAAAAATGACTACGTCATCAGCAAAACGAAGGTGGGTTATATATGTACGTATATCACACTCACACACAAAGGTTTTTGCTTTTACACTTCGGGTGGGGATGGACACCACTATCCCCATGGTAAGAGCCGCCCCTGTATAGACCTTATACTGTATAAACCTAACCCAAACCATAAAACGTACATTAATCGAAATATAGCATTATAGGTGAACAGACTGATGAAATACAGTAATAAATACACTCAGTAGTCAAGAAATTAGAAATAGAGGTTATGGGAAGTTAACATGGGCATTCCTTCCTTAGAGTGAAACAGATCCAAACCGAACGCAGGTGATATATATAGGCGGACAGCAGGACTTCCTAACAGTGTATCGTAATCGACGAACATGGGTAAACGTGGTGATCTGAGCGACTTTGATCGTGGACGCATTGTGAGCGTAAGACAGACGGGCCATTCTATCGCTCAAATTCTTAGAACCTTAGGGCTCCTTTTGGTTTTGCAACGTATCAAGGGTGTACCGCGAGTATACCATCGACGAACGTACCAGCGACCAGGAAGCAAGCGGTGGCCGACCACATGTCATTGATAACCGCGGTCGATGTAGACTGTCTACGCTCGTACTGACCGACCGCTTGGCAACGGCGCTGCAAATCACATCCAGGTTAAATGACGGAGGCCCAAGCAGATTCAGCGAGCGAATGGTTACAGCACACGCTGGATAACCGCGGTCGATGTAGACTGTCTACGCTCGTACTGACCGACCGCTTGGCAACGGCGCTGCAAATCACATCCAGGTTAAATGACGGAGGCCCAAGCAGATTCAGCGAGCGAATGGTTACAGCACACGCTGGATACCCTGGGCTACGGGAGCCGATGCCCTACTATGTGCCACTGTTAACTGCCCGTTATCGGACACTACGCCTGGCTTTGTGCCGGGAACATCAAAACTGGACCTCTACAGAGTGGCGCCACGCTGTGTGGTCAGATCCGAGCTAACGAGAAGGTGAGGTTGCGGCGTCGACAGCACGAGTCCATGGTTCCATCGTACCAGGTCGGCTCTATTCAAGGCGATGGTGGCTCTGTGATGGTTTGGGGACCCTTCTCACGTGACACATGAGGTCCCTTAGTGTGTCTAGAGAGGTCCTTAACCTCTGATCCTTACCAGCATGATCACCTACATGCTTTCATGGCCTTTGCGCATCCTGCGGCCGATGGTCTGTTTCAGCGGACAATGCGCCGCCCAGCTGGGCGGTAACTATCCAGGCATAGCTCGAGGAACACTAATCTGAATTTGGAACCATCCAGTCACCCCAAAGGTCCCCGAATTTAAACCATGTGGAAGCTCTCTGATTTGCCGTGCAACGGAGCATCATATGCATGGATCCTGGACAGACGTCTCGGGAGGAGTTGTGGACAACGCTGCAACAGGCATGGCTAGCATTACCTCCGGAAACCCTCCGGCATCTGGTGGAGTCGATGCCTCGGCGTGTACAGGCTATTATTCGCGCTGGAGGAAGACCAAAACGCTATTAGGTAAGTATCTCTAATATTTTGCCCATTGAGTGTATAGGCAAGACGCAGAAAATAGCCAAGACGCATTCTTAAATCCGAAACGCATTAACATCAGATGCTCCATTTGTACTAGAAACTTCCATTGTGAGAAAATCTCAATCACGATAATTTTTCAACAGTTACTCTAATTATCTGTGAAATATGTCACAACGACATTTATGTAGTTACTAGCATGCTTCATATGACCAAAACAAAATGAAAAATTTTATAATATTAATATTTTGAGGTATACACTTTGTATTGACTCAGATAAAGCTGAGATGATCGATTTTGTTGTTATAACTAAACACCTTGCCTAAAATTCCTGTACTGGATCATCGACAGAAATTCATTTCTTTATTATATTACATAGTGTGAAATAATGTGATTGTTGCTTTGTGCATTAATCAATAAATGAATTTGTCAACAACTAATTTCCCATGGGACTAAACTTTTTACAATGGAAAAAATCTCTTTTAAAAAACATTGTTCATAATGAAAATACAGTAAGGTTTCAAGTCTAAAATCACTTTGTGCTAAAATTCTGTACTTAAATATCATAATATACTGGAAACAGTGAAAGTTTTTTCTCATATTTATTTGGAACTTGGACTTGACCAAGTTACGACTGGGCTTTGCTAGCACCTTTTATGAAGTTGGAAAATTGTCAGTTGCTACAGTTAGGCTTCAATGAAAATAAAGAAATAAAATTTTTGATGGCTCCACGAAAATCGAAACAGTTGACGAGCTACACCAATAATTTCGTAAAGTGAATGTGACAACCCGGTGGCTGAGTGGAACGAAGCGTTGGGCTCTAATCTTTCGACCAATAAGATTACGGGCTCGAATCCCAGCTGGTGGAAAGCATGGTGCATCTGACTTACAGCACAGTCCTTCCCCAGAACCAGCAGATTAAAATTAGGGACGGGTGGTTGTTTGTAGCCCAGAGAGTTGCTAATGACGGTGTTAAATCCATAAACCAAAAAAAGAATGTGAATGAGGAATTTCACAAATGAATGTGGTCGACAGCTCAACCAAGGTTTCGCTGAATGACAAAAATAACATAAAAAGAATTCTTCATTCTTAAAACTGTAGGTCTTCTCCCGAAACGCCTCGGCCTCTCCAAAATATACTACTGTTTGTGAAAAACAGACTCTACACGGCGTGACGTTGAATGGAAGAGGTTTTTGATATCATCCTGGGGAAATAGCCTGCCAGGCTGCTTCTATGAGAGGCCAGAGTTCATTTTTGGTGACTGTCGGAGGCTCTTGACGGACCAGTCGCTTAGCTACCATGTCCCAGACATGTTTGATCAAAGACATATCCGGCAAACGTGCTGGCTAGAGGAGCAGTATATGCCTTGCATGGAAGAGGTCTTAAACATTTCAGGCTACATGTGGCCGAGCATTGTACTGCTACAATATAAGGCCACAACAACTCTGTAGGAAGGGTATCACCTCTACCTCTACAGCATCCCTGCTATATCGCTGGCTGTTGAAGGTTCCCTCAATTCGTATCAGCCGAGATCGCGAATTGAGCCCAATGGGGCCTTAGATGACCCTGTAAGGTGCCATTCACCACCATGTCTCCGAACACGTATACATCGAGGTGCATCAATTTGAATCGTGACTCGTCAGAAAGCACTACCTGTTGCCAATCAGCGCGCCAGTGTCTGTGTTTAAGACCCCATAACTGCCTGAGGCGTCTGTGGTTGAGGATCAAAGGAAAGCGCAGCAATGGGCTGCTAGCGACCAGTCCTCTGTTAAGCAGACGACGTCGAACTGTGCTGGAGGACAAAGCCTGACCTGTGACAATACTCCACTGCAGCTCTAACACCGTGGATGTTGCTGTACGATCGGTCACTGCCATGCGGTACAGGTGTCTGTCATTCCATGCAGTCGTGCGCCTTTATGGTCCATTTCCCGGATTTCTTTGCGTCCGAGCCTCATCTGTACATGACGCTACGTTCGCGTCGCCGTATTGGCGTTTCGTCTCGTACGAGAGGCAATTTTGCTGTAGGAAAATCCAGCTTCTCTTGTCCAACAATCCTTTCTTGCTTAAAAGTCCGTCAGGTTTTCATAATGCGACTTTGTTCGGCGACGGGGCATAGTGAGACACAAGAAACACCCTTTCTACTCAATGTCGGCTCTTCTCTGATTGCAACATCTCGTTTGAGCCAGCTCTTTATATCCAAGACCAGACAGTTCAGAGGGCGCTGCTCCGAAACCGCATGCGCATTTTCACTGACATTTCAATCATTTGATTGTCCCAACCTGCTGTACATATTGTGTAAGTTTCAAGTTAATACCAGCAGTCCTTCATGGTGTTGCGATTTTTACAAACAGTACTGTACAGTATGTGAGTTCATGGCTGCTTCGGAAGCACCATTCAACCGTAGACACATATGGAATTAAATCAAGATACAGTCACGGACGAGGACTAAATAAAAATTCGGAATTTTCGGCAAAAGTTTTGTTGTGAAACCTAATTGGTTAATATATATCAAATACGTGGAGATAATGTAAATGGACGATGTCATCGCTCTGTCCACGTTATTTTATAAACAACGCATAACAGCTGAAAAATTGTGTTCCGACACCGCTGGGATCGAACCCCAGATCTCTCGATAACTAGTCGAGTGCGTTATCAAGAGATCTGGGGTTCGATCCCAGCGGTGTCGGAACACAATTTTTCAGCTGCTATGCGTTGTTTATAAAATAACGTGGACAGAGCGATGACATCGTCCATTTATATGAAACCTAATATTTTTAATTTATTTTTTTAATGTAGTACGATAAATTATTTTATGATACATCTTGTTTGTATTCCAAAAATATTATCACGATACGAAATAGCAATATTTTTTCTTTTTTTTAATAAGAAGACAAGGAGGCATTTCATTTTTTTTTTTTTTTTTAGCAAGGAAAGTTTTCGGTACTTTTTTTAAAAAAAAGGCTCTGCATATTACTTTATCTTCATAGTTTTGGAGTTGCCATGAACATACAGCTTTTTTTTTACGCTCATGTGAGCCACTTAATAATAAACACTGCATTATTTAATTACAAATTTCAGATGTTTAAGCTCTTCGATATTTTCTGTAGCGTCATAAAACAGTAAATTGCATTTGTCTCATGCCAAGTGTTTTTGCGAGGAATTTTCCCCGCCTATTATAGCTATGCTTTTAGCTTACCATTTGAGGGCAGTTTTTTTAACGTATAACCAGTTTTTATCGTGAGGAACATTTATTCACCAGAAGACCAGCCAGATTCAATTGATTCCAGGCAATATCCTCCTCGGCAATGGTTTCGAATTCATGTCTACATTCTGAAAACACCACGCTACTTTTCATATATGCAGGAATGGAACGTTTATGCACATACAGATGTTTTTGCTGAAATCTAACAGAAAATGGTGCTCTTTGCTGGGAGCTTCTGAGCATGCAGCATTTACCAAGTTTTATTAGCTGTAATGGAGAGCAAACTGCCTGAATCCAAGGGAACCAGTTTAAAGTGGTCAAGTTTTGAGAAGCTTTAAAAATGGACAAAGCAGGCAGGCAACAACACATTTTGTGCTCGACTTAACTGATACGTTCAATAGATTTTACTCATGAGGAAGTCATTTTCACAGGATATGATGCTTTGAGACCTGCCACAAAACAAAACGAAAAATGGACATATGGTCAAGGTGCAGAAAAGGACGTCCGTGTGCTCGAGTGGTCAGTCTCTGACTGATCGCCTGAGCTCTAGATGATGCTCACGGCGCAGGCAGTTTCGCTTCTTTGCAATCAGCTTCTCTAGATTAAAAGCAGACGACTGTAGTCCTCTAATTAGGATAGTTATTTTGCTGATTAGTTTTTGGGGGTTAATGAATCCCGTGAAGATCTAAGGCTATGATGAGTAGCTCGTCATTAATGTAGGTCCACTGGCTCTACCTAAGGAAGACAGCCAATGCCGTACGACAAGCACACCAACCAAGTCTCATCTGGGCTCGAACTCTGCCCCAGTTTGTTTAGTTTGCCATAAGTCCGAGCCTCCGATCGCATTAAAGGTATTTTTGTTGAATTAGGAAAGATTACAATTCAATACTCGTTAACTGTCCAGGTTTTTATGTGCAGGTGTAAAAAACTGTTCTTTTCAACAACCAGTTTACATGTAGGTAAACTGGTTGTGGAAAAGAACAGTTTTTTTATGACACCAAAGGTACGAAAATGTCTCCTGAATTACATAGAGTTCTCAAAACTTTATGTGACGAGAGCCACATCAGCAGGACTTCTCAGCAAATGTGAAAGAAAAGCAAGCATATGCAAAATTGTCAAAAATAACCACTTTGCAAGTGTCAGCGGTGTGTGTTTTGACGATCTGGCATGCATTTCAGCATTGTCACCAATTATGTATTGCTCTTGAATCTTGTCAATTGTCTGGTGGCTATTGGCTCCCCAGTTCCCTTTTCTTCTTTAAGGCCATCCCGTATTCGACAATCAGGTGCGGGAGATCAGTAAAACTTTGTTAATTCGAAGTACTAGAAATCAGAAAAATCGGACTTCGAATAACATGGTTTCGAATTATGCAATGCTTTTCAATGAGTATTTATCAGGTACACTGTTAAATATTTTGTGATACGTTGCACCACAAAGTGGTGCTACACCAGCTGCACCACTTCCTGAGAAAAGATACACCATCGTGTCGTAACGTACCAGGAGATGTGACGTACCTGCCAGAAGGACGCACACGACATAAAGGCAGATAGGAATCAGAATAAAATGTCCGCGTAGCTCAATTGGTAGAGCAACTTATTCCTGAGTGAGGGGACCCGGATTCGAATCCTGGCGCGGATAAAAATGACGGAGAATTTCACTTCGTTATAGTGTTTTGCAAACAAAACCCAACAACGTGGTGTTTTGGTACAAGGCTGCACGCAAAGGTTGCACACCATGTTGTTGGGTTTATTTTTCACCATAAGAAAGTGGGGCTGCTGGTGTAGCACCACTTTTTTGTAGTGCAACCCAGTAGCACCCATATTAGTACTTTTAGGGGGTCTAAGAAAAATCCTTACCCCTTCAAGGCTGTCAAACATTTTAGTAAATGTACAAGATACTAAAATACAACAAAAATAAAGAAGTTTGATAATTGCAATCAATCATTAATACCTTATTATTTTTAAAAATGCTTTAAAAAAAGGTTTCGTCTATTTTTGGGTTTTAAATATATCAAACATTTGGCTATACCAACGGCTAGGGGGGCTCGAGCCCCCGCCCCTCCTTATGGGCTCCCTTGGTGCAACGTACGACAAAATTCTTAACAGTGTAGGTATAAGGTCCCAGTGCCGCATATTAAACTATGATTTTTTTAATTTGATTAATGGATATTCTTCACCTTTTATTTATTTAAGCACATATTGCGTAATACAATACGATTTACATAAAAATGCTAGCCCGCGAACAATAATTCATTTTTAAGAAACCCTAAGATTTTATTGTTTTTTAATATGAGCCTTAACTGGACATTGTTTTAGAGGGTTCTTATACGTTTTGGTACAAAATCTTGAGGTTTACTTGAACTTAAAATGGAATCAAACCCCGATACATCTTTTAAGCATATTTGCGAGATGCGTGCACGGGAGCGAATACATTTCCTCTAGATCTGAAAA
This sequence comes from Macrothele yani, assembly GCA_039090855.1. NCBI lineage: Eukaryota > Metazoa > Arthropoda > Arachnida > Araneae > Macrothelidae > Macrothele > Macrothele yani. Next base: position 52,208,828 of record CM077022.1, on the reverse strand, counting down.
ATGGAAGCTGAACATTGTCTGTATTGGATTATCTGCAATATAACTATCAAAAACTGCCTAGGCTTCAGGTATCAGAGGTGCACAAAGTATTATTCATATTCTTTTTTCTAAAATTTAGTGGGAGTTATGCTAAAACAGTTTTGAATAATTCAAAGCTCTTTTTAAAGCATGCAATGCAGCTTCGAATTAAAAATTAATAACATTTTGAATTAACCACTTTTAAAAACATTAGAAATTGTATAATTTAAAAGCTCGGGAATTTCGGTTGCTTTGAAATGACCAATATCGAAGTAACGAGATTTTAGTGTAGCATTAGTTGATTCTACTGCAAGAAAAATGAAGTTATGAATGAAATAAAACCTTAAAATAGCATAAACGTATTTCCACACACAGTAAATAGGAAATACCATATCTATACAAAAATTGCGTACCTCTATATATCAATCGGACAAGTATTAACGGATTTTATTCTGTCAATGCGTTGATTGATGGACCGTATAAATCGAAGCCGCCGGTAGTCTAGAGAACTATAATACATAGTCCCGAAGCATTGACGGAATAGTGAATCAGCACAGTACAAAGAATTTCTGTTCTACTGTTACGCTGATTGACAAATTAAGTTAATGTTTCACGAAGGCGCATGCCAAGTTCAGTGACTTTTGAGTAAACAGTTTCATGAAAAAATGTCTGCGAACACACAAGCTGAACTTGACGAAATCTGTTTAAAGCGCCCAGATTGAACATCAATCATTTATGACATTACAAGAATGTGAAAGTTAAAAGATACCAGATTAGTTCCCTCTTTTGGAGATTATCTCTTTAAATTCGATTGAAACGGCAAAGGAACAGCTCTGTTTTTGTTTGGATGAATTCACTCAATGTTCAAGCGTGCGTGGATGACAACTTTTTTGGGAAAAGTTCGGCATTGAAACTCAAATGGAAAACCTTTCACTGGAAAGAATAATCCGACGTGTTTGAGGCTTTACATTCTCGTAATTTAATAAATAACATATACTGAGTTTGACTGCGTTAGATATGTTCTTTCAGGTTTAGCTTCTCTTCAGTTCATGTGGGGGATGGGAGTGAGATTCTACTTCGATAGTCACTCCACTCCAAGAGAGAATGTGCCTAAGTGAAAGAGTGCTGCTAGTGAGCGAGTTTTATAGTTTTTTGGGGCAAGAACGGATCATCAAAGGGGGTAAAATATGAAAAAAAAAAGATAAAATATTATTTGGAGCAACGATCCCCATGAACACCTAAGGAGAAGAGGCATACACAGTGTGGCAAAGAATTTTTAAGACTGGGTCTGTAAAATGAAATAGAAACAAGAAATTATAATTTGTTTTGGTTTGTTATTCAAAATAAGTCCCTCCGGCTTCAATACACTTGTTACGGCGATTTAATAATGATTCGAATGCCTGTTCCAGTTCACTTTGCGGAATTGCCTCCAAAGCACGCGTCGAAGCTGTTTGTATGGTCGAAATATCATCAAAAAACATTCTTTTAACGTCATTTTAAGTTTTGGGAACAAAGAAAAGTCGCAGGGTGCTAAATCAGGCGAATACGGTGGATGATTCAACACACAGACGTTATTTTTCGCCAAAAATCTACGAACAAGAAGTGAGGTGTGACTGGGTGCATTATGGTGCAACAAACACCAACTGTTTTCATTCCGATATTCTGGACGAATGCGACGAATTCTGCCCATCAAACGCCTCAAAACATTTAAATAAAACTCACCAGTAATTGTTTGTCCACTTGGAACAAATTCTTTGTGAATAATAAATACCCTTACTATCGAAGAATGTAATGAGCATTGTTTTGATTTTCGATGGAACTTTTCTTGTTTTTTTGGCTCGTGGTGAGTTTTTCTTGACTTCTATTCCGCACTTAGTCGCTTTGTTTTAGGATCATATTGAAAACACCATGTTTCATCACCTGTAACAATCGATTTTAAGAAGTTTGGATCATTTTCAGCGGCTGAAATGATGTCTCTGCAATGTGCACTTCTCCTTGTGTGTGGAACAAATTTAGCACAGACTTTTGTTTTGCCCAAATCTTCATGCAGGATGGTTCGAACCGTTTCTTTGTTGATGTTTAAAGACTCTTCCATCATTCTTACTGACGCACATCGATTGTTTTCCACAAAATCACGCACTTTTTCAATAATCTCAGGTGTCCTAGATGAACTTGGTCTTCCGGTATGCTTGTCCTCTTCTAGCGTATCTCTTACGTCCAAAAAACGTTTGTGCCACAGGAAAACATTTGATCTACTTAAACAAAACTCACCGTGAACTTGTTTCATCATTTGGTACGTTTCCGAAGCACTTTTATTAAGTTTTGCGTTAAATTTAATAACAGCCCTCTGTTCCATCTTAATAATTCAACATGAAAAAAATTTGCTTCTCTAATGAACGGCCGTTTCGCTTGAGTTACTTTAACAACTGCGCAGTACTTTTGGCAGAAAGCAAGCAGATGGTCACGGCTTATAACGCATTCGCGATTACATTGGTGGCGCCACCGTAGGCTGAAATCTAGCGTCAGTCTTAAAAATTCCTTGACGCACTGAGTATGTCGCAAATTTAGTGGCATGGGTTTCAGGGAAGAGAGAGAATTAATGATGACAATGAATGCAGCCATCCATTTTTAACTGGGAATCGAACGTAGACCGAGCGTAACGAAAAGTGAGAAGCCCGTGCTCTTGACCACTTAGCAACTGACTGATTGTTAAGGTTTAAGTAAGCAGCCAGCAATGGCTGAAGGAGATGAAGAAATGGCGTGCATAAACTGCAGAGACTAAAATCAATTTTCTTTTCTTTTTCAATCCATAGATGGTAGATCCACAGCACAAGCCCTCCACAACTAGGTGTTGGGAGACAGAGCAAATTCCAGATTTCTAAACCGTAGAAACACGCAGCTAGAGTAGCCAATTTCCTTCCTGGGGGAGGGAGTTGGGGAAAGCGCCCCACCCGTAGCTCGCCGCGGATTCCTGCCCAGTTCAATAGGTACAACTCCAATCACACCTCTGCCACGAGTGAAAAGTGCTTCAATGCCAGTCCGGAAGAAATCTGGCTTCCTGGATGCAAGAAAATCCCGGAATGCAATTTCCGTCTCTTCTAGGTTTCTGAAGGCCCTGTGTTTAAGGTAATTGCTAAAATGCATGAACAGATGGAAACAGTAGGTGCCAAATCAGGCGAGTAAGCTGGATGTGGGAGGGTTTCGAACCTCAGTTCGTGTAGTTTCTGTTCCGTCTCGCGTTATCATGGAGGTGGATAGGACACTTCCTGTTCACCAAAACTGGCTGTTTGGAACACAACTTCTGGTGCACTCGGTCAATTTCTTCACAGTATGTGACTAAGGTAATGCTTTCACCAGCATTCAAGAACCTGTAGTGTATGACACCGTGAACAGTCCACCACACTGCCAACAAAACCTTCTTTGGCGTCAACTTTGGTTTAGGATGTTGTTTCGGTGGTTTACCACGGTTCAGCCACTGTCCGGATAACTCACGGTTGTCGCATAGCACCCACTTTTCATCACATGTCACAATGCGATCAAGTAGGGACTCCTTTGCGTTACGAAGCAGGTTACTGCACATCGCAAACCGTTGTTATTTCTGATGCTCCGTCAGTTCGTATGGGGCCTGCATATCGAGCTTCCTGACCTAACCAATTTTGTGATGTTCGAAAATGGTAGATACCTACACCTTGTACTGTTTGGCGAGATCTCTGACTGTGACGCAAGAATTTGTCTCTACATTTGCCTTCAGAGCGTTGTTATCAATGACCGGATGTGGTCGTAGGCCCTCCCCATCTTGTAGGCTCGTGTCATCGGAAAGAAACTTTTCAAACCACCGACGGACAGTACGTTCAGATGTTAGGTGAGTCTCGGGCCTGCTCCATCCAAATGCGGACTCTGCAGGGTTAGGTTGAACTCTCTAGGCGCGTACAGTAAAAACGGTAAGCGCTGCGGTAATAGTCCCGATCCCGGGACCACAGATTCGGACACACAGACAGGTGGTTTGCGCCGTACTCGTATCCTGCCATCCGCATGTACCTACGTGAATCTCGACTCATCAGTCCAGGCAACATTTGTCCACATGTCTAGGGTCCAGTGGCGATGTTCCTACGCCCATGCTAATCTTTGCACCCTGTGACGTGCGGTCAGCAGCAGTACCCTCGTGGGCCGATGGCTTCTGTACACCCCATAGCGAGGAGATGGTTGTAGATGGTGTGGCTGCTTACACGTTTTTGTGCACCAGCGTTAAATTGCCGAGTGATTTCTTGCACTGTGACCCGTCTATCCGCTGTTACAATGCGAGCTAGCCGACGATGACCCCGCTCATCCACGCGGCAGTTGGCCCTTGCAAGGATGGTTTTACCGGATTCGATGTACTCGCGGTGCACCCGCGACACAGTGGCTCGTGAAAATCCCAGTGCCTGCACGACTTCTGAGATGGAGTGACCCATTCGTCGGGCCCCGACAATTTACCCACGATCAAATGCGCTTAGATCCTTCGTCTTACCCATACTGCGTCCGACTCTTACTGATTCCCGTCGCTTCACTCCTCATATTGTCGGATCGCTGCATACGTCATGTCATTTCCGTTTACAGGGCCGCCCACAGCGCCACATTTGCATAACGCCAGCTGTCTCTAATTCCATTGCTCTTCAGTGTATGCATATATATTAACAAATTTAAAATTCAGCTAAACATGTCTATATTAGAAAGCGTCTATTAAAACATGTAAATTTATTAATATATGTAAATAGACACATTTGCTAAACATGTCTATATTACATATTTGAAATTCAGCTAAACATGTATATACACTGACGGAAAAAAAATCCCAACACCAAGAAGGGGTTGTGTTAGATAAACGACAGTTAGTAGGCGGTCAGAGTGCATCTGTAAGATGCCGTCTATGCAAATTTCGCGCTCGGCGCATACGTGTGGCGCTAGTAGCGCTCCTCGGAACATGCAAAGCAGGTTTGCTGTAAATACGCGCTGTAACGTTCGTGAGCGTTAGTTATCGTTGAGATTCGACGTAGTGTGTAGATGTTAGTCAAGAATGCCTTTAAGAAGACGAAGAAGATATTATTAACAGCTCACGGAGTTTGAACGAGGTCGTGTAATAGGGCTACGAGAAGGAGAATTTTCTTTCCGCAATATTGCAGAACGACTTGGCAGGAATGTAGCCACTGTGCATGATGGTTGGCAGCGGTGGTCAATGGAAGGTACTGCCCGAAGAAGACCGGGTTCCGGCCTGCCACGTGGCACTACTGAGAGGGAAGACCGCCGTGTATGGCGTATGGCCGTAGCGCATCGTACCGCGTCTGCGGCAGCAATTCGAGCTGCACTTGCCACCACAGTGACACAACGAACTGTTACAAATCGGTTACTTGAAGGACAGCTCCGAGCCAAACGCCCTGTAGCGTGCATTCCACTTACTCCAAACCACTGCCGTTTGCGACGTCAGTGGTGTCAAGCTAGAGCTCATTGGAGGACGGATTGGAGATCTGTTGTGTTTTCTGATGAAAGTCGGTTCTGCCTGGGTGCTAGTGATGGCCGTGTGTTGGTTAGAAGGAGGCCAGGTGAGTGCCTGCAACCAACCTGTCTGCGGCCGAGACACACTGGACCTACACCTGGAGTTATGGTCTGGGGAGCAATTTCCTATGACAGTAGGAGCACTCTCGTGGTTATCCCACGCACCCTTACGGCACAGTTGTACTTCGGTCTGGTGATTCAACCTGTTGTGCTGCCATTCATGAACAGCATTCCAGGGGGTGTTTTCCAACAGGATAACGCTCGCCCGCATACCGCTGTTGTAACCCAACATGCTCTACAGAGTGTCGACATGTTGCCGTGGCCTGCTAGATCACCAGATCTTTCACCAATCGAGCACGTATGGGGCGTCATTGGACGACAACTCCAGCGTCACCCCCAACCAGCATTAACCGTCCCTGTATTGACCGACCAAGTGCAACAGGCATGGAACTCCATCCCACAAACTGACATCCAGCACCTGTACGACACAATGCATGAACGTTTGCGTGCTTGCATTCAACATTCTGGCGGTTACACCGGTTATTAATGTACCAGCATTTCACATTTAAAATGGCTCTTCTCGCGCTTACAATAAGCTGTGATCTTGAAACCTTAATCGATTAAATGTGTTACCTATACAAATGTATTGCCGCCATTTCATTCCTCTACAACTATTTTTTCGTGGTGTTGGGATTTTTTTTTCCGTCAGTGTATTACAAAGCGCAAGTTATGCGTCAGCAGAAGGCATTTCGTTTTTCTTAATTGCGTAGCTGAAAAACATTTGGAGTTCACAAACAATTTTCCTACCTAAATGTACCTAGTAATTATTCAGCTCATCGACATAATGCGGCATTAGAACAACAAGAAATACATACCTCGGTGTAACTTTGAAAGGAACAACCTCAGAGGTTGTTCCTTTCAAAGTTACTCGCTGCTGTTAAGACACCACTTTACACAATTAGGGGATGCTGTCTTCCCCGGAAGTCTGTGCTGACTTGTTTAGCTTCTACATGCACAGAATTGTCACTATGAATGAATCTGATTTCTGTATTCTAAAACTAGCCAGCAGCACGTTTACTAGTTCAAGATTCCGCCCCGCGGGATAACGTACGGGACGATACGAAATCAAAACAGTCGAGGGGAGCATCCTCTACGAGTCTTTAGCTAAAGCCTGAAGGACAACTTTATTGTCGTGGTACAAAAGCTCTGAAAACTGCAAAATCAGAGAGAGAAAATTTTCAAACGTAAAAGTCGCACAAATTACGAATAGAATTCAATGGATTGAAATAAACAGCGAGCCCGAATTTCCTTTGTATATTTCAACAGCACATTTGTTTTTTTTTTAACTATTTGTTTTTTTAAATTTCTATGTATTTCTGTTCACAATTATTTTATTAGGAGAACGTCGTTCCCCTTATCAATTTCTTAAGGGAACGTCGTTCCCACTCACTTTCACTACTGCTTAAGTCTCTTAAGAAGGTCGGGGAATATTTAGGTTTCACAAAGATCGAAGAAAAATGCGATCACAGATTTCGCTTCACAAAGATTTCGTACACAAAATAACTGCAGAAACAGAGAGATTTAAGTAGAAGATTTTAGGAAGAAAGTGCCTGACCCCAGGTTTTAAACAACGCTTAGAAGTAGAAAGCTAGGAGATTTGGGCTTGAGTGCCCAACAGGAAAGTCGAACGAAAGGTAGGTAGAAAGGGGGAGGAAGACGCCCTTTTTTACAACCGGGGGACCAGTACCTGAGGTCCGAAGGCTTAACGTGCTTATCCGACGCACGGTGGCTATTTAGTGGTTCGATTGTTCGTACCTGCCTGGGAGCTGCATAAACAGCTAAGAGCTTACGTCTTTACTTTGACAGCTTATGTGTCTCAAAGATCTATGACCATACAACTGCAGAATTACAGTAGACCCTTAGCCCCTCCCCTTCTTATTTTCAGTAATCCCCCCACCCTCCTCAGAAAGGAGTCTGAATGAAATACAAGGCTAAAGTAGTTATGAAACTGCAGAAATGACTGACAGGATACTCTCAATGTTATTATAGGGTCCGGATTTATACATGTAATTGCATAATTTAGCTAATTTTGATGTTAGTGCTTATAATTGCATAAAACGCGCAAATTACTGGTAAAAATGCATATTTCAAGCAAAACAATTTTACAGTTTATTTGATCTTTTAACGTAGGCTTACTAACAAGTTTACTATTAAAAGAAAACGGTCTTTAATCTCCGGAGACTTGTAAATCAACACAAACAAAAAGCTGCTAAGTTCGGCGATAGATCGAAGGATCAGCAATCCAGTGAAACCAAGCTAATGAAAAAATAATAAACTTCCTGTCTCCACACCGGGCAGCAAAAAAAAAAAAAAAAAAAAAAAAGGCGCGGTATCAGAAATGGCCTCTTCCGATAGGCTTGATTGATTGATTGGAGGTTTAACGACCACCGTGAGCAACTCAATGGGCTATAAGCAGTCACCCGTCCCTAATTTAGGGTCACTGGTTCCAGGGAAGGGAGAGAGCCAGTGCCGTAAGACAAACACAACATCCATGCCTCACCAGGATTCGAACCCGGACCCCGTTCGGACAAATGATCAGAGGCCATCGCTTAGACCACTGCGCCACCGGGGCGGCCCGATAGGCTTGCTCTGATGTTAGATCCTCGTGACTGATTGTCCTCCAATTCCCAGAAAAGCTAAAGCGAAATTCATGCAAAGCTACGCGCAAACACAACATGCGACATTTAATTTCGTGAATTAATGATCTCGTCATAACAAATGTTAGCTATGTCAAAGCAACATAGCAGATCTCTGGGTACGTGTGCTACGTTTGATCTGTGAATAATGGATTGTTTTGGAAAACGCAGTTTTGATAGTAAGAGTTAGCGACCAAAATGCCTACGCCACCCCGGTAGCACAGGCTCCTGACCATTCGTCTGAGATTGGTCTTGGTTCGAATCCCTGAGAAACATACAAATGGCGTTCAATAAGTTCTAAGTCTGACCTTGAAAGTAGTGGTTCGCGGCTGACGCAAGTATTGCAAAGTAACGTTAGTATTGCAAAGTATTGCAAAATATCGTTAGTATTGAAAAGTAAGGTTATATAACAGCCACACCACGTCGCTGTGTCAAAACTTGGGACTGCGCCACAGTGCATTGAAGTCTATAAGGTGACACTGGATGAGCGACAGATGAAATTGCGGAATCGAGCTGTGATTTAACTTTTGGCGAAGAAAATGAAACGCCACGCCGTATTTAAGAACGGATGATCCGTGTGTACGTCGATGGTGCAGCTTCATATGCCACAGTTAAAAGATGGACTACTGTCTTCAAACGGGGAAGACTCGTTGGAAGATGACCCTCGCTAGGGACGCTAAGCGGAGGTGACCACGGATGAAATGTGCCAGAAAGTGGAGGACCTGGAGATGTCAAACCGGCGAATCTGTGTCGTACAGATTGCTGACAAACTGAAGTTAAGTACCGGCAGTGTGGACCATTTTGCATGAAAAATTAGGGATGCCGAAGGTCTGTGCCAGATGGATTATTCGAATTTTGACACTTGAGGTGAAGAATGATGGGGTTGAAGAACGTCGTGGTCAACTTCACCGCATTAAGCGTGATCCAGATTACTTCTATTCCTATATTGTGACTCATGATGAGACGTTGCTTCACCATTAGGACTCTATTACTAAACAAGAGAACATGCAATGGAAACATCACGGATCATCACCACCAAAATCATGAGTAAACGGCGAGGAAAACTGCGCCTGGGTGTTGTGCTTTTCCATGACAATGCCCCAATCCACACCGCTGGTGTTTAGATGCAAACTGTGACAGAGTGTTGCCTCCAACTGCTTCACCACCCACCGTACTCACCTGACCTTGCACCTAGTGACTTTATACTCTTCAAAAGGCTGAAAAAATATCTGCGTGGTAGGCGTTTTGCGGATGATTCTGAACTGAAGGAGGCAACGAAGTGTTGGCTTGAGGAGAAAGATAAAACGTTTTTCGCAGCGGGGTTTCGCCAACTCTATGAATATGATCGGTACAACAAGTGTATCCAAGTCGGGGGAGACTACGTAGAAAAATAAAGGCACATTTTTGAATTTTTTATCTTGGTATGTTAGGCTTAGAACTTATTGAACGCCTACGTAGATGTTGTTCTTGTCTTACGACATTGGCTCTTTCTCTTCCCTGGAACCAGTGGTCCTAAATTAGAGGGACGGACGGCCGCTTATGCCCATCGAGTTCTTCATGGTGGTCGATAAACCCCCAATAGAAAAAAAAAGTGCCTAAAATTAAATCGAGTAAGGAAGTTTTTTAACCCTTTAACGGGCTGGAACGAATTAACTCGGGGTTAGAATAATGAACTGAAATCAGGTCTAAGGAATATTTTTGCTGCCTAAGAAGTGGATAGATCGCAAATGGAAGGAGTGAACATGAGAATTAGAAAGAGTTGCTTTCCCCTTAGCTTTGTTATTCAAAGTAATCATTCAGGGGAATGGTTCACACTAATCCTTTCTGACTGATTACTTGCTAAAATTGCTATATCAGTGGCGACTAGCCAAGGAAAGGGGAGAGAAGGTATTTAAGTAACTTGTTTCTCTATCTAGTGGCATGATGTCGTCGTCAGGGGGACTAGACGCCGACACCACGATACTGGAAATCAGGTCTAAGGAATATTTTTGCTGCCGAAGAAGTGGATTGATCGCAAATGGAAGGAGTGAACATGAGAATTAGAAAGAGTTGCTTTCCCCTTAGCTTTGTTATTCAAAGTAATCATTCAGGGGAATGGTTCACGCTAATCCTTTCTGACTGATTACTTGCTAAAATTGCTATATCAGTGGCGACTAACCAAGGAAAGGAGAGAGAAGATATTTAAGTAACTTGTTTCTCTATCTAGTGGCATGATGTCCTTGTCAGGGGGACTAGACACCGACACCACGATACTGGAAAGAAGCAAGCCCTTTCCCTTCATTCCTTAGGTCATAGAGCAGACTAGAAGAGAGCGCTAGAAAAGAGGACTACAAGCATATATTATATACGAGCACCAGTGACAGGCACTTATATGGTCGGTACTACTGAGATGAGAATGGGAAAGGAACTGTTTTGTCGCAGCTTTTATTAAACCTCATCGCAATGTGGACATTTTTTGGGAAGCTTAGTAAATTTTGGGCACCATTTGGTTCAGGTACATCGGCCGCTTAAAAGGTCAAGGCATGAATTTCGGACTACTGTAAAAGGATTTAACTACTGATGGAAAATTTTATGTTGTGCCATTCGTGAAAAAAAATCGCTTGCGAGCAAAGTATCAAATCGATCACCACGTGAAAAATCGCCCTTCACACTGCGAAAAAAATGTACAAAATTAAGGACCACAGTAACACAATCATGGGCGCCCACAGATTTTTTTTTCCATGGGGGAGAGGTCAAATCAAAGTTCCAGCACCCAAGACCTCTCTAAGCTCTAAGTTTTTCAAGATAAATGACAGAAATGCGGTCTTACTGCGTCAAGAGAAATATATCCCTTTCTTAAGACAAAGAAAAAAATGTTTTAATGATTTTTAAGTACAAAATAATTTAATAAATGCTGCGAACCCTAAAAAACTGGCAAAGAACAAAATCTTATGATAATTAAGCTGGATTATGATTGTGTCACTCCAGTTTGGAAGAAAAAATAAAAATCGCAGGCTTCTATTGCTTTTCCCGAAACCGCCGACAACTTGTCTTAAAAAATCTGCATTTTCGTACACCCAATTTCGATAGACACTCATTTTACACAGGCTATCTTGTCTCTCCTAGGTCATGGTTAATCTCACTCAAGACTTCACCCTACGCAGGCTACTGGAAGATTTTTCAGTGGTTCGTGTTGTTGCTATAATTTGTAGTGCCTTCACAAACTTCGGGGTAAAATTCCCCCGCTTCATGCATGCTTTCTGAAAGGAAAATCCTTTTTGTTTTCGACTTGTTTTTCCGAAAGTAGTGTCACCTCCAAATAATCAAGATACACGCCCGTACTTTGCAGAAATGTCTTTGACCGACAAATTAAATTTAACCTCATCAAGTTTGCAAACATTTTTTGAAAGTAAATTGAAAGGAAAAAATGAAAGTTCCTTTTCTTTCGAGAACCTACTTTCCAGTATCAAAGAATCCAAATACAGAGTGTGGACAGTACTATCTTCCGCCTACTTCCATAATATAATACCTTAAATCTGTGCACTAGTTTACCATAGTGAGCGTAGCAAGCAAGGCTGGAGGAGCTGCATCTAGTCTTCTTAAAAAACAGAAATTCATCTCTTCTCTATTCTGCCTCTATTTTTTATTTATTTCTTTAAATTTTATCTTGGAGGATTTCAATTTCCAAGGGGGTCACTTGACCCTCGTTGCGGGAGCCCACGAACACAATTAAGGGCCTTTAGGTACAAGCATAATAATAATAAAATATAGAAATGCATATTTTACATTTTAAGTGCATAATAATAATAAAATATAGAAATGCATATTTTACATTTTATGTACACTGCTGGCCACCCAAAATGCAACACCAAGAAGGAAGCATCCGATTGGGCTGAAATTCGCAGCATGCGTCGCTCGCGAGAGAACATGCAAACAATTAGCATTGCAGGGCATATGCAAATCATGTGCGCCCGGCACGCCACCGAGAAGCACTATAAGAAGGGTGCACAGAAGGCGCGGTGTAAGTAGTGGAAGTGTGTTGTGCTGCCGGACCTGTGCGTGGGAAGCTTCCTGATGCCTCGTCGCAGAATACGGTAATCATTGCAGCACGTTTCGGAGTTTGACAGAGGACGAATAGTGGCTTATCGCGACAGCGGTTTATCGTACCGAGACACCGGTGCCCGTGTGGAACGACATCCAGCCAGAGTGAGATGAGTATGGATTCGGTGGGTGCAGGAGGGACGGACGGGCCGACGTGAGCGATTGCCGCAGCCGCGGCACACCACCGAATGAGAGGACCGGCATGTTGTGTGGTGGGCATTGACGACTCGCACCGCCACATCACGAACGTTAGCGCAGGAATTAGGGTGTGTTGCGCAACAACCTGTGTCAGCACGTACCGTTCGACGTCGTCTGCAGGAGCGGGGACATTTCTTCACGGCCCACCAGGTGTCACTGCTGCCGTGGCCCGCCTGTTCTCCCGTTATGTCGCCCATCGAACACGTCTGGTCGCTGATCGGCAACCGAGTGGCCCGGCAAGCACCACCCGCGGCTACGGCTGATGAACTGTGGCAACGTATGGAAGCAGCCTGGACCGACATACCCCAAGCCCACATCCGAAGCCTCTTTCGTTCGATGCCGCGGCGTGTAGCGGCCGTTATTGCTAGCCATGGGGGCCACACGAACTATTGATGGCTGCTTGTTCCGCAAGTCGCACGGGCCTGTAAGCTTAATCGTTTCATCTTTGTATCGGTTGTTATGTGTCCAGTAAATCTGGCTTTGCTATCTCGTGACCTTCTTGGTGTTGCATTTTGGGTGGCCAGCAGTGCATTTTAAGAGCATATTTCGCTGTTTTGTTAGTGCATGTAATCTGGTTTCTAGTTATTTGCTAGGAACTTTTATCGTTATATTGTTCTCAATTCGATGTAGGAAAAGGCTCCCTCCCTAATTTGTGGTTATCAGGTCTACGAAAAAAGGGACACCCGCAGAACAAACACAACACTGGTATCTCATCTGGGATCCAAATCCGAGCGAGAGCACGAGAATTCGGCCAAAAGTCTCATACAGTGGATGACGCTGTGATGACAGTTAACAGTGGTGCACCCTGGATTTCTTTGTGGGAGTGGCCCAAAATATTGAAGATACATAAAAAATACTCGGGAGGAAGCATCTCCCAAAATTTTGGGAAGCGATAAAAATATCTCCGCTACATTAAAGTGTATTTCTTACTGATTCGAAAAATATATATTTAAAAACGTGTACAAATTTATTAAAAAATAAGCAGCCAATAAGGAAGGACCAAGTGATACCTCATGGGGAGGGCCCGGGCCCCTGGGCTACCCTTACTGAGTGCTTCACTGGCCCTTCACGTTTCTTCTTTTACACCTGTGAAGACATCTTCGATCCGCCTCCAATATGTGAGAATGCATAATTAGCGTCGCAATAAAGGACACACAGACCCCTTTCCACAATATTCACCATCACATCCTTAATTATGGCCAAGGAGAATAAAATTATGAAACGAATAAAATAAAAATCAGTATTAAGGTAAATACAAATCTACATCTCTACTCCTATTTAAAACAAGCCTGCCTTAAAAAAATAATATAAACACATACCTGACTTTTATCACCCGGCAAAATTCGTTAAAATATTAATATAATTACAAACCACCCTTCCGGTAGCTACTACTTCAAACGTGACAGCAAACTTACGTTAAATCGTTTATATGGTTACAAGCAACCTAACTTCACTCTTTTCCTCCATCAAACATAATGACAAACTTCCTTAAAACAGGAACTAACACATAAACATACTTTCGTTATCAATTCCTCGAAATACCTGGTATTAAGCAAACCCGTTTTAAATTATGAAGGCAAACGAAAACCTACCTTGAAACATAAATGTAAAATACCTTTTTAAGCACACTCCAATGAGTCACACGCACACACAAACATACACACACATACACACACAAAAGAAAAACGCAGGTTGCTTGGATTCAAACTCGCACATACTCGATGTATTGTCGCATTTATCCTACCTTTTTTCCTGTTGTGCTACAAGGAGTACGATCACCTAAAATCCAATCCGTGTCGTTACTAAATGCCCCGCTAATTGTTATACCCATTAATTCTTTCTGATTGACACTCTGGAATTCTTGGCCAAACTGCATATTTTCAGATAATTCAATTTTAAAAATCGCGGGAAATAAACTACTTTCCAGAGCTATTCCAGATTTCGAAACGGGATGAAAATAAATTGATATTGTACATCACAGGTATTTCTATATTGATCAGTTCTCTATTGCAAAGTGCATAAGGACGTATACATTTCCCGTGATAAAACATTTTCATTTTTTCTTTAAAAATTTAATGGAAACAAAAAATTCCTTATTCCATTCTTTTCAAAGATGAAAAATTCAGATTTTCAATTTTTCATATTTCTGCAGCTCTTTCGAACGTGTCTTGATCAACGCATCTAACACGAAACGTTAATATTTTTTTATTCTGTACTTTGTTTTCGATGCAAATATTTTTTTGGTTGTTTACTCGTTTTTTAGCACGTCTTTTGTAAAAAAAGATCGTGCTTATGTTACCGGTTTGTCCGCCCGTCCGTCCGTCTGTACCCACGATATCTCTGCAACTATTAGTCCGATTTGAAAAATTATTTTTGCATTGGGAAGCTTGAAATATGCGGATGATGATCCTTCATTTTGTTTTGTTTTTACGATGTACAATTTCGCCGCCAGAGGGCGTAAATGCAGATGATTTTGAATCCAAAAATACGTTTTATTCCACATATTTGCTTCTAACCATCCAATTGAAAAAAATATTTTATTTTTCGATTCCATTTATGTCGAAGAGTATTTCAGATATAGTTACTTTTTCAAATTACGTATAGATTCTCCGCTAGGGAGCGTAAAAGTAAATTACGTTTTTCCCGATAACTCTTCTTCTAAAACTCCGATTTGAAATTTTTTTTTCTTCAGCGGATACACCTCCTGATGGAAAATCTTTTGCATATAATTTCAAATTTTTGGTAAAGAATACTTTGACCACCAGAGGGCGTAAGTGTTAATTTTTGCTTCTGATGTATTTGCCATAAAATCTGAGCTTCTAAAACACCAATTGAAAAAATTCCTTCGTGGACTGATGCCACTCACATCTATAAACCTTTTCGGAATATTTTCTTCTTAAAATATTCCACAGTTTCTCCGCCAGGGAGCGTAGATGTATATCTTATTTTTGTCAATATCTCTACTTCTAGGAGTCCGATTTGAAAAATTCCTTCTTTGTTGGATAGTGTTTTCAGTGTGACATGCTTTTCACATATTTTTAAAATTTTCAAGTAATTCATAGACTTTCCGCTAGGGGGCGTAAAGGTAAATTGCTTTTCCCCCTGTATCTCTACTTCTAAATCTCCGATTTGAAAAATTATTTCTGCACCGGATACAGCTCCTGATGGGAAATCCTTTGCACGTAATTTTTAATTTTTGTAAGAAATATTTTGACCACCAGGTGGCGTAAGTCTTAATTTCCGCTTCTGATGTATTTGGAGCAAAATATGTGCTTCTAAAATCTCGCTTGAAAAAAAGTCGTTTGTTGACCGATCGACAAACTTTTTAGGAACATTTTCGTCTTGAAATAATGTATGGTTTCTACGCCAGGGGGCGTAGATGTGTATCTTATTTTTGTCAATATCTCTACTTCTAGTAGTCCGATTTGAAAAATTCCTTCTTTGTTGGATAGTGTTTCCGGTGCGAAATGTTTTTCCTATAAATTCAAAATTTTCAACTAAATCATAGACTTTCCGCTAGGGGACACAAAGGTAAATTGCGATTCTGCGTTATTTCTGCTTCTAAAACTCCGATTTGAAAAATTCTTCCTGTATCGCATACAAGACCTGATAGAAAATAGTTTTCACATAATTTCTGCTTCTGATGTATTTGTAGCAAAATCTGGGCTCCTGAAAACTTGACTAAATTTTTTTTCTTGGACCGATACCGCTCATATGGAAAAACCTTTTGAGAATACTTTCTTCCTAAAATAATGCATGGTTTTCCCACCAGGGGACGTAAAGTCATATTTTATTTTTGTCGATATCTCTGTTTCTAAGAGTCCGATTTGAAAAATTATTTCGGTGTTGGAGTGCGTTTCCGGTGCGAAAGGTTTCTCATATAAATTTATGTTTTTCTTAACGCACAAGTCTGCAACCAGAGGGCGTAAGCTCACGATTCCGTTAATAGTGTTACAGTGGACACCCCCCCTCCTAAAACCTGAAGAAAACTTTAAAATTTGTCCGCCATGTCGCGTATTGTATGAGGCAGCTAGGAATCACAGTTCGGCAGGCTCACATGTTCTTTTACAGTTCAGTTTTTTTTATTTATTTCTCATTTACGTTGTTTTTTCTTTCGGATGTTCTCTAAATTAATTAACAAAATTGCGGGATAATTGGGAAGTCGCTCCAATGCTCTTGAAGGCAAGAAACGCAATATTTTTGCCATTTTGAATTATTTCTACCTGTGGGAAAAGGTAGCACTCAATGGTTGCTCTGGAAATTGATAAGAGCAAAGCGATAGGCCCAGAAGAGGACTTCTAGATTTCTTGAGGAGGGGCCGATGTTACGACCCACCCCCGCCATTAATTTAGTAATTAATGGGCGTGGTTGATGTGTGAAATTAATTAAGTATTAATTGTTCGAGGCTTGATTGGAGTTTAAAAGTGTAAACAGCAGATAAAGTTTTATCTGGGGGTTTGGAAAGAAAAGAGGCGAAGAATTCTCTCTCTGGCTGGGTGGTCTCAGAATAGCTCTGTTAGGTCATAAATATCAGGGCGCAGCTGACGGGCAGCCTATGCAACACGGAAAGGGAAAGAGGAATACGTATCGAATGAGCCACTTGAGTAGGAATGAATGAAGATAGGGGACGAAAGGTTTAGCGAATAATCGTAAATTCGTCGATTGTTTGGGGCATTTTCGAGAACAATTGCTCTCTGTGTGGTCCGTGCAGAAAAATAAGAGTTCGCACTTGGCATGAAAATAAGGAAGAAAGTTTAGTTGTCTGTGCGCTCTCCGATGTGAAAGGCTGGATGCCTTGGATCTGCAAAAAATGAATTGGGAAAAATGAAGCAGCAAACCTCCCCGCATTTGGTAAGAAATGGAGACAACTCGAGGCAGCTGGAGATGCCAGTTTGCCATAAAGACAGCAGAATGCCTAAATCCGCAGGATAAAGCAGAAATTTCTAGGCTGGAGCGTAATGGAACTCAGCGACTGTTTGGCCTAATGAAAGCCAAGTTACAGGGGAATTAAGAAGTCTGCGAGTGGACAGTGGTCATTCCAATGAGAAGCGAAGCCAAGCAAAAGTCGGGTTCGGATGCCAACCACTGCAGTGTGGAATCGTCACCCCCATTCATCCCCTACTGTGGAGGAAGTGAAGAGATGCGCTTGTCTTACGGGGCGAAGCGAGGCCCCATGTGTGCGTGTGTGTGGTCGCGTAAGCAGCGAAGCCACTACGTGTAAGTGCGACGGGATAAAAACATGTCGAAAGAAAAATATGAGCGTAAGAGCGGTGGCTTCGATACCTAACAAATATACAGGTGAAATGTTGAGTTGCCGATATACGCTTAAGGTAAAAGCACGTCTGATTTCGCTCGGCCGAGAAAATTAATCTCAGGGCTGGCGGTCGCAACTCGATAAAAAAATGGAAACGAAACCTGCGAGTGGCATATTTGAACTGCGTACTCAGGCAGGGTAGTTTTTTTTTTGCGAACGGAAAGGAACTGACTGAATTGGGAATGAACGGTCAAAAAGGACGGAAGGTAGCGACGGACGGAATCAACTATAGCAGCAGCGGAATTGAATGTGTCCCACTCTCCCAGCAGTCGACGTTCACAATTATTTCTTCACGACAACAAAAATCATTTCCCAGGAACACAGAAAATCAATCTTGGAAACCGCAACTGCAGATGTGAGAGGGCCTATTTTGCTTAACGGCCACCTTCAAATCGTCACGAGAATAGATCAGTGTGCACTCTAATCATTGCAACAAAGTGCGGCGTGATATTACCATTTTTAATTGTGTGCTTCATTTACATCAAGCGTCAAAGTGAAGTGTTGAATCATCGGTGCTGCCACATGGTGCAAGTGTCTGTGTGCGTGTTTTTTTTTTGTCGTGTGATATTATGTGATGCACAACGGATTTTCACAGCAAAGTCACGAAACTGTAAGTAGATGAATATTTCCTTTTTCTTTCTTCGCACATCTGCGAACTTGTGCCATCCCGACACCCAAAGCTGCATGGACATAGATGCAGTAATGCTGAGTGACTGAACCTCAGAGGAAATACCTGCACATACAGATTTCAATTTCTTACAGGGCCCATTTCCTGATTACTTTTTTTTACATGAATAAGGGAGAGGGTGTGGCCACAAATTCCGCTGGGCGGGACAGTTTCTTTTAACTTTGGTTCAGGACCAACGTCAGCGGGGCAGGGTTCTGCATGTGCATGCTTATTAGATTTAGTTAATTAACTTTGGCAGTATTTCGCACCTATAATCTTATACCGCAAATTAACGTGCTTGTGTATTTTGTGTCGCGAGTGTTTTTAATGTGATCGTTTGCATATAATTTTTTTTTCATTCTCTAAGCAATTGTATATGAATATCACCTGCAGCTCTATTTAGTGTGTAAACGAGTAGTATCTCTTGTTCAGATAGTCCGGTGGAGACTCAGTCGGCTGCGTTATCCGACAGTAAAGTGTGACACCGTATGCTGCCCTCATAAGAGGGGCAATTGTCTATGCGCCTAGAGAGCGCCGGATCTGTTTAAATCTCGCAGAACGTTATTAAATGTTGTGTTGTGTATTTGAGAATCATGTGTTATTTGCGAAAGTGAGTGTTGTACTGGCTGGTTGGGGATTGAATGTACCGGAGTAAGATCCGGACCACTACACTCAGTCACGAATTGGTGATTGCGGGTGAACCTCATCACAACTCTGATCCCAAAGTATCATTTTTTTTAGATTATTTTATTGTTTATTTGTTGTTGTTATTTTGTTCACAAGGTGGATTCACCCAAGCCTTATGCTTCGGGTCATTCTTCAACTTTTCATTTTTTATGTTCTGGTGTGAATCTTTGAGTGCAGCAGTGCACCTGAGATTCTCACCTGGTGCCGTGGCCAACTAAATTGTACTTCAGGTCTCAAGCACCGTTACCGGCAGACTAGGCAGGAACACTGCTAGTGCCGTGTAACATTAATGGTGCCGTGACCAGGATCGATACCTATATTTTGCAGCTAGCGGAACAACACTCATGTTCGTAAAATAAGTGCGAATTGACTGCCATTACTATTTTTATTTAGTTTTGTTCGGTGCGAATTTTGTATAATTTAGCATTAAGTAAGCCTTAAGCTGTTTTCTAAGAACTGCCATAATTTTAGTGGGTAAGAAAAACAAAATGGCTAACACGAAAAAATCGTCATCTGCGAGTCACATGGATTCAGATGATTCTGGTGGTCACTCTGACGGAGAACATGTGAGCACTGGGGCTGCAATTGTTCCGGAAGAGAGTACACCTGTTACAAGTACAGCGGGTACATCACAGCTGAGACAAACAGCTTTAGCCGCACCTATGGTTTACGGTGAGCAAATAGCGGGATGCATAAACATGTTGAGGCTATTTACAGGCACTGATCCGCTGTATCGTGCTAAACACTTTTTTCAGGATGTCGAAAGTGTAGCGATGGTGGGTAGATGGAGTGAGCAAACTAAACTCGCGATTGCAAAATCTAAATTTCGGGAGAGAGCTGCTGAATTTCTATCTGATAGCGATGAGCTGAGGGCAGAAACCGAACCCTTTGCAGCGCGAACCCGCATGATTGTGGATCCCTTACGAGTGCAGGGAAGCCAGGTCAAAAGTCCTCCAATCATTTCGCGGACGTAGGAGCATCGAACGTGAGAGATCTGTGGAACTCGTGGATTCTCGAAGCTATGCCTCATATTTAAATTTTCTTTCCGCCTATCTCGACGGGTAGCAATGAACGTGTGATGAAATCCTTAAACTTTCCTTCCACTCCGGGCACTTAAATCCGGAATTAGGTGCCTTGCGACGGTGGGAAAGGGTTGAGTGTTTACAGTTAAAAAAAAATAGAGTGATTGGATGAATAAACTTCATCCAGTCATCCCTTTTTTTTTCTTTCATGGGGGGATGGAATGTTACAGTGGACACCCCCCCCTCCTAAAACCTGAAGAAAACTTTAAAATTTGTCCGCCATGTCGCGTATTGTATGAGGCAGCTAGGAATCACAGTTCGGCAGGCTCACATGTTCTTTTACAGTTCAGTTTTTTTTATTTATTTCTCATTTACGTTGTTTTTTCTTTCGGATGTTCTCTAAATTAATTAACAAAATTGCGGGATAATTGGGAAGTCGCTCCAATGCTCTTGAAGGCAAGAAACGCAATATTTTTGCCATTTTGAATTATTTCTACCTGTGGGAAAAGGTAGCACTCAATGGTTGCTCTGGAAATTGATAAGAGCAAAGCGATAGGCCCAGAAGAGGACTTCTAGATTTCTTGAGGAGGGGCCGATGTTACGACCCACCCCCGCCATTAATTTAGTAATTAATGGGCGTGGTTGATGTGTGAAATTAATTAAGTATTAATTGTTCGAGGCTTGATTGGAGTTTAAAAGTGTAAACAGCAGATAAAGTTTTATCTGGGGGTTTGGAAAGAAAAGAGGCGAAGAATTCTCTCTCTGGCTGGGTGGTCTCAGAATAGCTCTGTTAGGTCATAAATATCAGGGCGCAGCTGACGGGCAGCCTATGCAACACGGAAAGGGAAAGAGGAATACGTATCGAATGAGCCACTTGAGTAGGAATGAATGAAGATAGGGGACGAAAGGTTTAGCGAATAATCGTAAATTCGTCGATTGTTTGGGGCATTTTCGAGAACAATTGCTCTCTGTGTGGTCCGTGCAGAAAAATAAGAGTTCGCACTTGGCATGAAAATAAGGAAGAAAGTTTAGTTGTCTGTGCGCTCTCCGATGTGAAAGGCTGGATGCCTTGGATCTGCAAAAAATGAATTGGGAAAAATGAAGCAGCAAACCTCCCCGCATTTGGTAAGAAATGGAGACAACTCGAGGCAGCTGGAGATGCCAGTTTGCCATAAAGACAGCAGAATGCCTAAATCCGCAGGATAAAGCAGAAATTTCTAGGCTGGAGCGTAATGGAACTCAGCGACTGTTTGGCCTAATGAAAGCCAAGTTACAGGGGAATTAAGAAGTCTGCGAGTGGACAGTGGTCATTCCAATGAGAAGCGAAGCCAAGCAAAAGTCGGGTTCGGATGCCAACCACTGCAGTGTGGAATCGTCACCCCCATTCATCCCCTACTGTGGAGGAAGTGAAGAGATGCGCTTGTCTTACGGGGCGAAGCGAGGCCCCATGTGTGCGTGTGTGTGGTCGCGTAAGCAGCGAAGCCACTACGTGTAAGTGCGACGGGATAAAAACATGTCGAAAGAAAAATATGAGCGTAAGAGCGGTGGCTTCGATACCTAACAAATATACAGGTGAAATGTTGAGTTGCCGATATACGCTTAAGGTAAAAGCACGTCTGATTTCGCTCGGCCGAGAAAATTAATCTCAGGGCTGGCGGTCGCAACTCGATAAAAAAATGGAAACGAAACCTGCGAGTGGCATATTTGAACTGCGTACTCAGGCAGGGTAGTTTTTTTTGCGAACGGAAAGGAACTGACTGAATTGGGAATGAACGGTCAAAAAGGACGGAAGGTAGCGACGGACGGAATCAACTATAGCAGCAGCGGAATTGAATGTGTCCCACTCTCCCAGCAGTCGACGTTCACAATTATTTCTTCACGACAACAAAAATCATTTCCCAGGAACACAGAAAATCAATCTTGAAACCGCAACTGCAGATGTGAGAGGGCCTATTTTGCTTAACGGCCACCTTCAAATCGTCACGAGAATAGATCAGTGTGCACTCTAATCATTGCAACAAAGTGCGGCGTGATATTACCATTTTTAATTGTGTGCTTCATTTACATCAAGCGTCTAAGTGAAGTGTTGAATCATCGGTGCTGCCACATGGTGCAAGTGTCTGTGTGCGTGTTTTTTTTGTCGTGTGATATTATGTGATGCACAACGGATTTTCACAGCAAAGTCACGAAACTGTAAGTAGATGAATATTTCCTTTTTCTTTCTTCGCACATCTGCGAACTTGTGCCATCCCGACACCCAAAGCTGCATGGACATAGATGCAGTAATGCTGAGTGACTGAACCTCAGAGGAAATACCTGCACATACAGATTTCAATTTCTTACAGGGCCCATTTCCTGATTACTTTTTTTTACATGAATAAGGGAGAGGGTGTGGCCACAAATTCCGCTGGGCGGGACAGTTTCTTTTAACTTTGGTTCAGGACCAACGTCAGCGGGTCAGGGTTCTGCATGTGCATGCTTATTAGATTTAGTTAATTAACTTTGGCAGTATTTCGCACCTATAATCTTATACCGCAAATTAACGTGCTTGTGTATTTTGTGTCGCGAGTATTTTTAATGTGATCGTTTGCATATAATTTTTTTTCATTCTCTAAGCAATTGTATATGAATATCACCTGCAGCTCTATTTAGTGTGTAAACGAGTAGTATCTCTTGTTCAGATAGTCCGGTGGAGACTCAGTCGGCTGCGTTATCCGACAGTAAAGTGTGACACCGTATGCTGCCCTCATAAGAGGGGCAATTGTCTATGCGCCTAGAGAGCGCCGGATCTGTTTAAATCTCGCAGAACGTTATTAAATGTTGTGTTGTGTATTTGAGAATCATGTGTTATTTGCGAAAGTGAGTGTTGTACTGGCTGGTTGGGGATTGAATGTACCGGAGTAAGATCCGGACCACTACACTCAGTCACGAATTGGTGATTGCGGGTGAACCTCATCACAACTCTGATCCCAAAGTATCATTTTTTTTAGATTATTTTATTGTTTATTTGTTGTTGTTATTTTGTTCACAAGGTGGATTCACCCAAGCCTTATGCTTCGGGTCATTCTTCAACTTTTCATTTTTTATGTTCTGGTGTGAATCTTTGAGTGCAGCAGTGCACCTGAGATTCTCACCTGGTGCCGTGGCCAACTAAATTGTACTTCAGGTCTCAAGCACCGTTACCGGCAGACTAGGCAGGAACACTGCTAGTGCCGTGTAACAATAGCAATATCTGAGGGATTGAAAGCCCGATTGAAAAATTTCTTTCTTCCGTCAGATACTATTGTTTTCCATACCGGTTCCATTGACTTTGAATAGCTTTGATAAATTTAATTTGCGTCTGAACGGATTCAAAAGACGTGCTTATTACACCCGAAAATTCAGTGTCATCTTTCTTGTTGTTGTTTTTTCTGTCACATATCAAAGTTGTTTTATCTAATCAAAACCCAAAATACGGTACTGTATCAATTTATTTTTCATTGTGAAAACATCAAACATTTCCGCCCGATAACGATAATTGACAAACTGTCGTGATTTACCGGATGTTGGCATTCCACACTGGATAGTTTTAGGTATAGTATATCCACCAATACTACCTTGTGTCGATTATGTTAATCCATCACGTAAAATACAGAGTACGGTACAAATAACAATTGACGCCTATTGAACATGGATCAAGTCTGAAAAAATTTTGGCTTTCCAGATTTAGTGGAATTCATGAACAGAGGACAAACGCAAGATAAAAAGACATGCGAAGAAAGGAATTGATCAGAACGTATTTTGAAATCAATTGTATAAACAAAACAGGTTCAAGTGTCAAGTTCATTAGAAAGTGGGAAGTCGTGCTTATAAACTGGAAAATAAGTTCAAAAGTGCGCTTCTGCAGAAAGAAGGTCCGCAATCCGTGTCATTGAACCACCTAACTGTTAGAAATTACAACCACGAGATCACAGCTTATTAACCGCGGGCGCGCGCGTGTTGAATATAATTTTAAATCTCACTTAACGCCAGTAGAATGGGAACGACAAGCCGTGTATTATTTGTCACGAGACTATCAACATATATCACTGTTAAAGATTTTGTGGTAGGTTGCACCAAAAAGTAGTGCTACACCCGCTGCACCACTTTCTGAGAAAAGATACACCGTCGTGTTTTGCAAACAAAACCCAACAATGTGGTTCAACTTTTGACCACGTCATAGTACAAGGTTGCACCATGTTGCTCGGTTTAGTTTGCACCACAGAATGGTGTATGTTTTCTACGAAAGTGGTGCAGCTAGTGTAGCACCACTTTTTTGGTGCAACCTACCACAAAATTTTTACCAGTGTAGAAATCAGTATTTGATCGTGAACAGAGTACGCATTTAATAACAAGCTGTTTCGCATCTTTTGTCTCCCACTCTTGTCGAAGCGCGGAAGTTAGGTCTTAATCCAGTCAAACACAGAAAAGATAATGTAATACAGACCTTAAATTTTTTATTTGATTCAGTGTCGGCGGATAACGACTACTGAATATGAAGAGAAACTTATCTTTTCTTCTTTCTTCCGTAAAACACCAAGAAAACAAAACGAATATAAATACATTAAGAACCTGAACAAAGGGAAAAAAATTAACGAAGACAGACACATTTAAAAACGAGCAAGAGCAAACATACCACTTCTCCTTACTTTATTCCATTATCGCGCGGGTTCCGATATGGGTTCACCCGGCGTAATATCGGTAACCAAGGGGGATGTCGAGAGGATTGTGATTCTGCGATTCCCTGATTTAGGGCTGACGCAGCTTCAGGATCCACTGACGGGGCGTTGTGATTCACACAGCAGATTTTCCTTTAGTAGTCAAAGGGTCTGCAGTGTGCCACAAATTGTTTTTCGTGAACGTCTAGAATTAAAAAAAACATATGTGAAAGAATTGCTGAGTCCCTGCTGTAATATATATATTTCCATAAATCCAGGATTGAGAACCCAAATACTTCCAAGAGAATAGGCATATATACTTTAACACAACAAAAATTTATTCGTCACATAGTTATCATAAACACACCACTTATTATATTCAGGACCCTATTTCTCAGTTAAAGTGTATGTTTTCTCATAACTCAGATTATCTCGTGAGATAAATAATTTACAAATTAAAGTTATTGCTCTACATTAATAAGTATCAATATCAAACAACAACAACAACAAAAACTGCATTTCATCACTGAATTGTAGCATCAAGAATATCAGTATATCGACCGACTTTTCTGACAGGAACATGTTGTGCAATATAAACTATCCCTGCATTCCTCAGCATAAAATAGCTAGTATAAAAATTTAAGCTTATCGCATGTCACACACAACAACTGGTTAAAAAACTTGAGGGAATGCCCAAAAACTAACAGGATGGAACTCCTACCTTAAATTCCAAATCTGGCCTGGAGACCGCGCTACTGCTCTTTGCACCACACAAGGAAAGTCTTAGAGTCCGCGATCGAAGAATCCACGAGAGCTCTTTAAATAGCTAGAGTAATGTAGGCACACTGGAGTAGTGCAGACACTGCATTTTGTGAAATAATCTCGCTGGATTTCTTCAATCACGATGCTAAGGCCGAGCCATATCAAGAGGTCCCTCCTCTGTCCTCGCTGCTCGGGGCTCCCGTCAGTTCCCAATTGTGGCAGCCACTAGTGTTTCCCGCCGGCTTGCTTCACGGGCATGATAGTCAGGATTCCTTCTTGATAGGATACCTTTTTGACAAAGTCCGACTCCAGTGTTAAGGGAAAATCACAAGTGAAGTGCTTCTTGTGAAAAAGAAAAGTGAAGTCGTTTTCGTGAAAAAGACATGTGAAGAAGTGATGCTCTTCCCTTCTCGAAAGTTTCGACAACTCTAGGGAGACCAGGGCCCGATTTACTACATGTGAGGCCCAGGGCACAAAACATTTCCGCCCCCCCCCTCCTTATTCTCTATCGACCAAATAATAGTCACTGTGTGCAGAGTAGCAGAATGTAGACGTACATGCATACGCTGATAGTTTCCAAATCATTAGCAGGTTTGCTGATAGATTTTGCATGTAGATGAAAAAAATAAAAATGTTAGGCCCATATACAGCAATTAAAACACTCACTCAACGCTTTACTCAGATTAATATACTTAATTCTATTTTAACTGAATAACTTAATTATCTTTCACATCTTCTAGAAGAGTTCTTTTGTTTTTACAGACATTTCTGGCCTCTAGATTTTATCAAGGCCTGTGTTCTCAATGTATACGAACTGTATTAAAAGTTTTGTTTACACAGAATTCAAATTTTATTGCCAGGTTCCTCTTTCAGTTGCCAATTAAATAAAAATATTTCCTTATGCATTTGTAAGTCCAGTATTTTTGAATTTACTTGTTGAAAATCATATTTATAATTTTTGAAGGTTCATTGATAGAAATGTTTTTCTGGATATAAAAACGTTCTTTAATTAATCTCTTGTTTTTATGAGGTTCGTAGTCCAATATTTTAATATTTTGCCATAAAAGTCCATTTTACACACATTGCTGCACATTCAATTAGAATGTACTATTTTGTCCTCATTGAAATCTGTAATGTTCTAATAATTATTTGTTTTATTAATTTTTCTTTAAATTATCTTATTCTATTGTTATCATGGTTTGTGGGTTGGCAGCGAGTTTTCTGTTTCAATAGCTGTGTACGCAGATACATTTTATTTTTATACAACTCTGGCTGTGCGGGAACAACTGTTTGATCAGTAGTTTGTGGTGTTAATGACCCCCATAGACTCTAACTATAACAATATATCTATGACAAAATGGATGGACATCTTAATTTTAGTGAATATTGTGGTCTTGCAATGTACTGATTCTTGCTTCTAGAACATGAGAACAATGCATCCAACAAAAAATGTGAACTAAAACAAGAAAAAAAAATCCATGGTGACCTCCACTGGACTTCCTCATAAATAGAGATGTGAAGCTGCATAAAAAATTGAAAAAGTGCTATGGGAACTCCTACTTCCAGCTTCCCGGTTTCTACCAAGATTAAATCAGCGCATCATGATCAATATATCAGAAAACTGCAAAACATAAAATTTTGTGTTGGTGAGGAAGAGTCTGAGTTACACAAAAAAAAAAAAAACCATAATAATAATAATCTGAAAAGCTGAAAGGAACACCTAGTCCGGTTCAATTTTTTGTAAATGTGTTGTACTTCGGCATCCTAAATTATTTGGTCAGAAAAGTTGTAAAATTAAAAAAAAAAAAAGCATATTAAAGATGTTTACCGAAAAACTTACCTCCAAGTAGTCCAAGTAAGATGAGTAAACACACGCTGCGGCGACGACCTGAAGCTTTGCTCTGTTGAAAGGAAGGTTTGCTGCGGCTGGGAATTCATGGGCAGAAGAGTACAACAGGAATCAGGTACGCTCTTGTCAGGAAAGAGTAACAGAATATACTGCTACGCTAAAGAATGTAGTTTGTAATTTCTGTCTCACTTTTTAAAGAAACATGCAGAGACTATCTTCATTCTTTGGCATGTAATTCCGTGATACGAAATAGTAAGTATGCACATGCCTTTCTTGTTTCTGGAAAAGCGTTAGAGTAGGTGTTGCATTCTCTCTAACGGAAGTTAGATGGCAAGTCTCAAAGTGAAAGTTTGATTGCTAAATAAAAAAAAAAAGCTTCCACGGAGAAATGAGTTCATACATTCAGCATCAAAGAATCCCATGTGAAAAAAACAAGAAACTGTCCGATTGCGATGTCAAGAACTGACACCGAAATTAACTATTTTCTGTAGCGTAGCACTACACTCTTTCCTGACAACAGCGTACCCGGTTCCTGTTGTACTTTTCCGCCCGTGAATGTCCTGGCTGCAGCGATCCTTCCTTTCAACGGAGCACAGCTTCACGTCAACGCCTCAGCGTTGTTTAAGGCCTCCCGCAGCGTCTGCTGACTAGTCATACTTGGAGTTCAAGTTTTTCGGCAAACATCTTTAATATTCATTCTAACGATGAAATTTTTTCACCATTTCCCCTTAAATTGCATATTTTTGAATCTGTACGTCACACTTTTTAGAAATTTTACAACTTTTCCGACCAAATAATTTACCACGCTAAACTACACATTTACCCAATTTTTGCCAAAATCTAGTGAGCACATAATGACATGAATGTATAAATTGTCCAATGTCAAACAAAACTGACAATACGATGACAAAGTGCTGTGTTTGGGCACCAGATCTTTTTATTTGTTATAACTCGGTTACTACTCTTTATTTTTAGGAATGAATAAAAACAATTGAAAATTTACCTCCTATATCAGGACGAAACAGTTGGGTTGAATATTTTTCTTCTACATTTCCTAGATGCAAAGTCATGTATCAGAGAATCATAATTTAAAGACTGTGTCACATCACTCTCCAAAGACAGCAGAGCTAATGATGCCAGTTTCGTTTGTCGCAGGGTTGATCGTAAGGGATTTTTAAGTCTTTTCAGCAAAGAAAATGATCTCTCACTTGTACAATTTGAAATCGGTAATGTCATGAACATTCTAAGTGCAGTCTCAGTGTTCGGAAATGTGGCTTCTAAATTGTTTACCTTCAAAGTTTGCAGCATCTGGGGAATGGTTGCATGCTCCCCCATCATTGAGGAGAATTGCAAAAACTCATCTGCAAACTGGTCGTCAAGGTCATTGTTATAGTATTCCTGCAATGCTTTTGCCCCTTCAAAAATTTCAGATCTTGATTTTTTTGTAAAAAATTCAAATTTTCTCATTATATTTTCATAAGCACTTTTTCTGCTTGAAAGCTGAGTGACTAAAGCATCACAAAGCACATAATGAGCCTGAGTTCTAAATATATCCCTTGCACTGAGTTCTATATGTTCACTGTTACATTCATCTAGGTGTTTATTCTTGGGCACTTTCTTTCTTCGGGAATCATGACCATGGTATTGCACATTTTCAGACACTAATGTTTTAGCTTCCTCTTCATAGACTTCAAAATTTTCCCTCACGAACTGAATGAATTCAATTAACGACTGGAAAATTTTAGGTACTTCAGAAATATTTCCTTTTGGATTCTGGCAAGTTTGATTTGCATAGTTTAATCTCTGAAGTATTGTGTCCCAAACTACTGTGCTGATCGATATTTCCATTGTTCGCATTTTCTTCAGCAGTGATTTTGCTTCATCTCTTGTCTGTGAAGAATCATCTACATTTTCTGACAGAAATCCTAAAACTTTCTCTATTTCACGATAATTTTTCCTCACTGATCGTGTAGCTGCAGCATCTGCACACCATCTGGTAACTGACCGACTCTTCAGTGTGAGTGATGAATTTCCATGTGCTTCCTGGACTTTCTCCTGAAGCATCTTCCAACGGTGAGTTGATGCAGAAAAAAAGTATAGAGTTTTTGCAAAAATGTGAAAAAAGAGAGAACTTTACCACAACTATCTATGCTATTCACACCAACTAAATTTTAAGTGTGAGCAGAACATGGCACATATTCCGCTAGTGGATTGATTTCCCTAATGCGTGTTTGAACACCAGAATACTTCCCAGACATGTTGCTGGCATTGTCATAGCTTTGGCCTCTGACATTCATAATATCCAGGCCAGCCTCCCGTAGAAAAGATATCATGGTATTTGTAATGTTTTCTGCAGTATGTCCATGGAATGGAATAAATGTCAAAAACCGTTCTTTTGCTTCACAATCTTTGTTGACATACCTTATGATAAAAGCCAGTTGATCTATGTGTGTAATGTCTGGAGTAGAGTCACCTATGACAGAAAAATATTTTGACATTTTTATTTCATCAGTGATGGCATTAAAAACACGTACAGCCATTAATTCAACAAATTCATCCACACATGTTGAAGATAAGTAACTGGTGTTACCACTTCCTGGATTCCCACATTTTTCCAAGTGTTGAGCTAAGAATGGATCAAATTCTGCAATTAATTCTAAGCAGCCCAGGAAATTTCCATTCTGAACTGATCCATTTGTTTCATCATCACCATACATTGGCAACCCACGAACTGAGAGATACTTAACTGTTGCAACAACTCTATGCAAAACATCTTGCCAGTACTTGGATTCATTCCGCTACTGCATAACTATCTGACAGTCAATGCGTGCAGAAGCATTCATGCGTGATGAATAGTCACATACTGCTTGCCTGTGTGTGTGTGAATTTTCATGCTCTGTAAGACGTTCACTTGCATGCTTCCAGTCAGAAAAACCTGTGGATCCTAATGCTGTAGTGCTCCTAGCATACAATTTGCATATCCAGCAGAATAGTAAACAAGTTGATGGGGATAAAAGAAGCCAGTCGCGTTTTACCTTCTTATTACCTTTTTTATTCTGAAAAAATTACCTTCTGTTAGAAAACGTTTTTTACCACATATATTTTCCCTGTGAATACCAGCAACTTCAAATCTTGGACTGGTGGATTGCTCAAAAAGCATCCGCGCATTTCTTATGTAATTTCTCCCCATAAGGCTGGATCCACGGCATTCATTGTGGAACTTGTGCTCTCTTCATTAGATGAATTCAAAAGATTTCCCAAATTAGGAGCATCTGTGATGTTAGATAATTCTGAAGTCAGATTACTGGCTTCCAATGACAAATTACACTCAAGAGACTCACCAGTAGTAAAATTAGATGAATTTGTAAAACTTTTGGGACCAAATGAAATATCCAATTTTTTAATGGCAAAATGTTCAATGCTACCATGTTGCAGGTCATCATCCTTCAGTTTCAATTGTTTGGCTTTTCGTTTAGCACTGCCGGATAAATATGTACGTTTTGACATAATTAAACTGTTAAATAATTCAACTTAAATATATTGTTACAACTAACTAAATTTGATTATATATAAAATTAACAAATATTCAACATTCCATCAGACTACAAGAAACGCAACGCAAAATACAACCAAGCCTTCGTGGTTACAGTTACGACAACGACAAGCCGTGTGCAGGAAGTTGAAGGATCAGTTGAGTTTAGGTGCTTTCGGAAAAGCAAGAAAAGACACGTGAATCAATGGAAGCGATCCTCCTTCTCAATGGCCACCTGAAGATTATTAAACCACTGAAACTCATTAATGGCAACGTGTTTACGTGAAATTCGAAACTCAAACTCGTCTATAAACACATGATTCATGAGCATGCACAAGTAAAAAAAAATAAATTTTGAATATACACACACAAAATTCCCATTAACTAAGTACACATTTAATTCAAATTTGGGGGCCCCCAAAATCGGGGGCCCTGGGCACGTGCCCCGTGTGCCCTCCCGTAAATCAGGGCTTGACGGGAGACACCCATTACCTAAAAATTAAACCATCTCCAATCACGAAACGGGGAACGCAAGCCTCCCCCGAATTAAATCTCCAGATCTAAGTTCTACTGGTCTAAGAATTAACATAGGATTCATCTATTCGTTAGGGGGTCAAAATGGCTAATCGGTCCCGTGCAAATTCCCAACCAATCGCCTACGCTGAGAAAAGCTTTTTAAGTTGCGTTGGTCGCGTGATATAAACATCGGGCCATAAATCTTAGTTCAATAAAACTGTTATTTTTGATTCCAAAAAGTCTGACTGTCGAACTAACGCTTTGTGGATGCGAGACAAGCTGACACATTGATTACTGCCATAAAACACTCCCTACAATGCCGATCCATTGATGCTGACGCCAAAGCTGTCTCCTCTTACGCTATGCGACGTCCAAGTGGGTCACCCTGGTGTTACTTAACTACCCAAGGGAGAGGGAGAGGAAGAAAAAAAAAGAATCATCCGAAAGTGGGGCTAATGGCAAAATAAAATAAAAAGTATAGATAAAACGTACTCTTTCCACAAAAAAACTCATTACATGAATTAAAAAAATGAATAAATAAATGAATAAATTAATAAATAAATAAATTCGGAAATTGGGTTTTCCACTTAGATGTGCAGCCTCACGGTCGCGAGCGCTGCCACAATGAAGGCAAACTACCTTACCTTTCCACAATACAATAAAAAAACCTGTATTCGTATCTCTATTCCTGACAATTACATGCCGCGACAAGCCTATTTTAAAACATGTTTAAGACACAAATGAATACGAAAACAAACCTTCCTAAAAATACGGGTATTAACGTGATACGAAATCTGTCATCGCAAAGCTAACCCCTATACGTGAAGAGAAAATACGTCGTAAGCCACGTACCTGAGGACAAGCTTGTCTTACACCATGAAAATAAATACAAACCTACCTTAAGTCGTGAACATGACGACAAACTTACTTTCGTATTCCATCAATCGTAATGTTAAAGCAAACCTAACTTAACATATGAATAAAAACTTACCTTCGCAACTCTACCCTTCACAGAAATTAGGGCAAACTTACCATGAAACATCACGCATAACGACTAACGTCGTATAAAACATGGACATGATTTACATACGTGAATCTTAAAATGCTGGTAGCCAAAGAATACGAAATTACAGCAGGAAAAATGAACATTACTACCCCTTAAAAATTTATGACATACCTTAAAGCATGAAGAAAACGTTGCCTTAAAAATCAATATGAAGACACCTTAAAACTTTAACATGAAGACGAGGCTATTTCAGAATATGAAATTAAAATATGTAAATGAAGAAAAGCATACTTTCGCATCACCGGCCTTTAAAAAATAACAAATGTTAAAACATAAATATCAAGACAAAATACCTATAGGCATATTTGTGCTTTTCGTTCATTGGCAGACTGAGGCTTCTGCGCTACAAAAATCAAATAACCAACTTACCAAACAAACAACCATTATTCCTTTAAGACTTAAATCTATCTTAAAACATAAATATAAAGAAAACTTGCTTTAAGAAAAAAAAACAGAAAGGGATGACAAACCTACCTACGTACGTCCATGCTTTACAGCATGAATTCACTTAAAAACAACAACATAAAAAACAGACCTGTCTGCAACATACCTCGTAAATGCAAACGAAAACTTGCCATAAAGTGTGTACATGGAAAAAAAAAACTACCTTAAAATAAAAAGACAAAACGAACTCAAAATACATAGTGAAAACAAGCCGACCTTGAAATACAAACATGGAGACACGCTACTTAAAACCATGAACATGAGATGAGAACAATCTTGCAACATATTAAAGACAAACCTTATAGCATGTACATCAATACGAACAAAACTTAAAACACAACACTACGAAAATGAAAATGCACTACCACTCCATAAAACATAGTGCAAAACGTAACTTAAAACTTCAGGAAGAGGACAAAACTATCTTAAAACATATGGGCACGATGACAAAACCTACCTTCAGACCTACTAGACACAGCATAAATATATCTTACAGCACGGAGAAAGACCTACCTTCAAACATGATTCTGAAGCATATCTAACTCAAAACATAAAGAAGGAGACAAAAGCATCTTACAACATGAACATGAAGACAAACTTGTTATCGAATCTTCATCCTTTAAGGTATCCGACTACGTTGAAAAGGTAGTTTTGGGTAAAATTTTTCATTTTTAAAAAAATCCGTCATTTTAAAGTCCCATTCTTTAGGGTTCCAAAACTGCCTTTGTTTCTTGTCTACAATGAATAGATACAGTTATAACAGTTCTTAGCCGCCCCGGTGGCGCAGTGGCCTAAGGCGCTGGTCTCTGATCATTCGTCCGTAAGGGGTCCGGGTTCGAGTCCCGGTCAGGCATGGATGTTGTGTTTGTCTTACGGCACTGGCTCTCTCCCTTCCCTGGAACCAGTGACCCTAAATTAAGGACGGGCGACTGCTTATAGCCCATTGAGTTGCTCACGGTGGTCGTTAAACCTCCAATCAAAAAAAAAAAAAAATAACAATTTTAAAATAAAAACACAGCTGTTAAAAGAACCTGAAGTGACACTTGAAAGGCCGGAAGTTTGGAAATAATTAGGCTTGTCTTACTATTTTTGCATAAAATTATAGTTAAAACTAGCAAATATTTATTTTTATTAGGTTTTACAAATCTGGCAACACTTTTGTTGCAATTATGTGATGCAATTTATGTTTGCCTCACATAATTGTAACAAAAGTATTTTATACTTTTTTTATGTGAAAAACTTTGTATTTTATACTTTAAACGCGTTTTCTGAAGAATGAGATTTGGCGCAGTGGTCTAAGCGTTAGCATATGATCGTTCGTCCGTGAAGGGTCCGGGTTCGAATCCCGTGACGCATGGATGTTGTCTATGTTTTATGGCACTGCCTCTCTCCCTTCCCTAGAACCAGTGGCCCTAAATTAGAGACGGGCGACTGCTTATATAGCCCAGTGAGTTGCTCACGGTGGTCGTTAAACCCCCAATCAAAAAAAAAAGAAAGAGTGAGACTTTCGTCTCAAACTCTTTACCTGACAACTGAAAAAGGTATATAAATTGATGAAATTTAGTACACTTTTTTCGTTCAGTGTTGTGCATGCAGTGAACTAAAAGTTTTGTTGTATGTAAGTTCCGTGAAGTTATATCTATTTACATTCAAAAAGTGAAGAAATTTGTGGAAAATTCACACTAATGCATAAATGAATTACTGTATCTCAGCAGTGTTTGGGAATATCACTTAACTTTTAGTTCATTGTATAGATAATAGTCATACACATTTACTGATGACAAAATGGCTATCATATTATATCCGCAACTCTTGTATTTAGAGCGTTTACCGTAAACGAAAAATTTCATTAAATTATTTCAAAAATCTCCCTATTTCCTGAAAATTCATATTCATATGATTTCTTTTTTCATCGTTTATGTGTGTTTGTGTGTTAACCTTCCTAAAAACATAAATCAGAATTCTCATTCTTGCATTTTTTTTTCTTTTTAAAGTGTCCCGAACGTTATCGGATACCTTAACAGTTTCGGATTGACACAACCTACGAAAGGATCATCGTGGATCCTAACGGGAGGTTTGTGACGTACTACAGAGATAAAGCACGTGTCAAGACGGCAAATCTGCAACGGTACATTTCGTCCGTGTAGCTTAGTTGGGAGAGCAACTTACTCCGGATTGAGGGGGCGCGACTTCTATCTTCGTTACGGACAAATTTGAGTTTTCACATTGGCGCCCGAACGTAAAAATGGATCTACTGGCCGTTGTGTTCTTCGAAAACTGTGTGATGTTTGTTCCATACATCATCTAGAATTAATGAAAAATTCGTCTTCGCTTCGAAAAGAAAAACATAAGAGGGAGATGATGTAACGTACTACAGAGATAAAACACGTGTCAAGACGACAAACCTGCAGCGGTACATTCCGTCCGTGTATCTTAGTTGGGAGAGCAACTTACTCCGGAGTGAGGGGGCGCGATTTTGTCACAGACAAATTTGTATTTTCACAGGCTGTACTTCTCTAGGTAACTACAGGAAAATGCTTCCAATGCCGCACAAGTGGCCGAGTGGTCTCCCGAGCTGGGCCCGTGCTCGAGGTCTGGATGAGGCATGGGTGGTGTGCCTGTTTTGCAGCTCTGGGTCCTTCTCCTCCCTGGGACTGGTGGGCACAAATTAGGGGTGGGCTACGGCTTATAGCCCTTAGAGTTGCTCATGGTGGTCGTTCTTACACCCCCTCCAAAAATGTCACCTTCGTTAACTATGAATACTTGTTTTTATTTGTGTAATTTGTCAGTCAATTTTTTATTTTGGAAATTCCTAACCAGTATCTGGTGTCGCCTATAGTCGAATGGTTTAGGACGCGGGCTTCTGACTTCTGGTGCTGCTGGGTCTGGATTTGAGTCCCGATCAAGATATAAATGTTATGTTTGTTCTTCCGAGCTTTATTTCTCTCCCTTCCCAGGAACCAGGGGCTAGAAATCAGGGATGGGCGACTCCTTGTAGCATTAGATGCTCATGCTGAAACAAATAAAAAAAAAGCATTTACATGAAGACTTGATATTTGATTTGTTGAAATACTAAGCTTTCTTTATATTTCCTTCTTTTTTTACGTTAACTAAGGCTAGAAGAAATGGTCCGTTCTTAGTAATTTAGGGTTACTGGTTCCAGGGAAGAGAAAAAAGAAGCATCGTAAACAGAGAACACAGCATCTACACTGAAGAGCAATTGAATTATAGATACTTGTCTAGTAACGTGTAGCACCACCTTTCGCCCTGATGACGGCAGCGATTCGTCTCGGCATGGACTCGACAAGACACCGGAAGACACCATACGGATCCATGACCCCTGAACAAGCTCCCACAGTTCACGAAGATTTGATGGAGGGAGGTCAGAGCCTCGAACATTACTCTCGATGACATCCCAGATATGATCGATGGGATTGAGGTCAGGTGACCTAGCTGGCCAAGGAAGCGAGGTCACGTCGGTGGAGTGTTCATCCAACCATCCGGATACAATTCGGGAGCGATGGCGCGGTGCATTGTCTTGTTTCATGATGAGGTCCCCAGTGGGATGATGAAGACGCACAAACGGGAGCAAGTGGTCGTCCAGGATATCCGGGTAACGTTGACTTGTGAGGGACGATGTCACACGTATCAGGGGTCTCGTTTCAGTCCATGTAAACAGTCCCCAGACGAGAATGCCACCTCCACCAGCTTGAAGAGTACCCTGCTGGCAAGAAGGATCCATCGCTTCATGTGGTTTGCGCCGTACTCGTATCCTGCCATCCGCATGTACCAACGTGAATCTCGACTCATCAGTCCAGGCAACATTTTTCCACATGTCTAGGGTCCAGTGGCGATGTTCCCGAGCCAATGCTAATCTTTGCAACCTGTGATGTGCGGTCAGAAGCGGTACCTTCGTGGGACGATGGCTTCTGTACCCCATAGCGAGGAAATGGTTCTGGATGGTGTGGCTGCTTACACGTTTTTGTGCACCAGCGTTAAATTGCCGAGTGATTTCTTGCAATGTGGCCCGTCTATCCGCTGTTACAATGCGAGCTAGCCGACGAAGACCCCGCTCATCCACACGCTGTTGTCCACGGCAGTTGGCCCTTGCAGGGATGGTTTTACCGGATTCCATGTACTCACGGTGCACTCGTGACACAGTGGCTCGTGAAAATCCCAGTGGCTGCACGATTTTCGAGATGGAGTGACCCATTCGTCGGACACCGACAATTTGCCCACGATCAAATGCGCTTAGATCCTTCGTCTTACCCATACTGCGTCCGAATCTTACTGATTCCCGTCGCATCACTCCTTATATTGTCGGATCGCTGTATACGTCATGTCGTTCCCGTTAACAGGGCCGCCCGCAGCGCCACATTTGCATAACGCCAGCTGTCTCTAATTCAATTGCTCTTCAGTGTATATCTTATCTGGATCGTTTTTCCAGTCACAACAATACAGAGATGGTCTAATTCAGCGCTCCTAAAACTGTCCAATTTGTCTGACCGGGCATTTTTTTTCTAGTACACCAGGAATCAATCAGTGTAGGCAGCCAACTTTGGGGTATTTAAAAATTGGAGATTCTCTCTCTATATATACGTATTATTTTCGAAAATGCTAAAACATGATATCATATTCGTTTAAGAAAAAGAAACAAAAAATGATACTAATCTGCACGGAACATCAATGCTATGTTTCTGAAGTTTTTATTTTACACCTGGCATCTCGCTTAGGACCGGCAAAATTCCGTGAACAATCATTTTGAGAAGAACTGCATTGTACCACGCAACCACCGGCTCAACACGAAGTCTATCTGACAAAGTTATTTTTAATACACCACAATATGAATACTCAAAAAACGCATATAGCGTATTAAATCCGTTTATTTCTTATGGTGTAATAATCACAGAGATTCGCCAAGCTTTCACACTCCACTGGGAGGCTTTTTCAAGGCAATGGTAGACATAAAAATGCAGGGAATTGGAACACATAAGGAACAAAGATGATTTTTGAAAATAACGTGGGTGAAATTTTTTTAGCACCTAATTACACGGCGCGGGGCGACGTATTTCCGTCTGTTAATAACGCATGCCAAACCATTGGTAGTTTAGTAGAGATCATGTCTTGCATGCTACTTTGCTGGAGAGGATTTCGACAGTTTCCCTGATGGCAGTCTCTTTAAAGTTCGTGTAAAGGGAAATTATTCTAATACTGTATTATTCCATACTGGAGTAACCGATGAATGCATAACTTCTCTGGCGAGCAAGAGCGCCCATAAGGAGGGGGGGGGTCGAGCCCCCAGCCGTTGGTGCAGCCAAATTTTTGATAAATTTAAAACACTAAAATAGACGAAACCTTTTTTTAAAGCATTTTTAAAAATAATAAGATATTAATGATTGATTGTATCAATTATTTTTATTGTATTTTAGAATCTTGTACATTTACTAAAATGTTTGACCCCCCCCCCCCAAGTACTCATATGGGCGCCACTGCTGCACTGCTGGCGAGGGTTGTATTCTGCATGTCCTTGTTGACACTTCGCACGTGTTCTTTACATCTAGTATCCGAGGATCGCATTGTCATTCCGATATATATCTTTTCCGTGTTGTCAGGATATACCAACGGTATAGCGTACACACCGGCCTTTTCTTTTTCACACTGTCTCTCTCCTTGCAGCTTGATACTATATGTGACAATTGGGTCGGGGACTTCATTGCTATTAATATTTTGTATTTACGTAACAAATTCTTTAACCAATATGCAAAGCCTGGGATATATAAGATGGATCCTGCGTACATCATTGTCTTACTAGCTGATTTTGTTTATGCTGACATTATACGATTTCTTACAGTTCTATGCCTTGTTTGTCATCACGGCCCTGAAGTCACCCTTAAAAAACAAAAGATGTGAAATACGATTCTACATTATTGCCATTAGCTTACTGCACTTCTTGTTTTAAATCGTATGTACTTATACACAATTCTTACGAACGTACGGTGGATCAACTTTCATACTTATCCTGAAATTACTACCAATTTCACGTTCGAACCAATATTCCATCCCCATTTTTTTAATTATTACAAGCACACTTCGATCTTACATTTATATTAAGAAAATCTGTTCATTTGCTTACAGTGTCTGGCCACTTTATTGGGTATACAATATCTTACGTCACATGTGTACTTAAGGTGGACGTCTAGTGATTTTGCTTCCTATACTTCCAATGGGCAAATTTCTGTACACAATTTCTTCACAATTAATGCGTTCCCAAGGATGAAACTTTGAACATCGATTAAAATAACTTCATATTATAGCCTAGTATACTTAATATTTTCTAAAACTTAACCATATTTATATTAAAAATTAATAACTTTTCCTTTGGTGGTGTTGAGACCAGAAAAAAGATGGCGCGACCTGTACATTGATGACGTCAGTAGACAAACAAACGTTGGATTGCTTAATTATGGTTATGTTTTAGAAAATATTAAGTATATATTAGGTTATAATATGAAGTTATTTTAATCGATGTTCAAATTTTCATCCTTGGGACCGCATTAATTGTAAAGAAAATGTATACAGAAGTTTGCCCATTGGAAGAATAGGAAGCAAAATCACAAGACGTCCACCTTAAAGGAACAGGCGCAGTGGTCTAAGCGATAGCCTATGATCATTCGTCCGAAAGGGGTCCGGGTTCGAATCTCGGTGAGGCATGGATGTTGAGTTTGTCTTACGGCACTGGTTCTCTCCCTTCCCTGGAGCCAGTGACCCTGAATTAGGGACGGGCGACTGCTTATAGCCCATTGAGTTGCTCATGGTGGTCGTTAAACCTCGAATAAAAAAAAAAAAAGGAATAGCTATAGGTAGCACAATTATCAGTAAAACAGGTACATCTACGAATTGTTCTTAAGGTAGCGTTGATGAAATCCACGTAAAAACACATAAGTTTATTATTACTTATTTATCACAAAAATATGAGTTATTGAAATATACACTAAATCATTTTTCTATATCACAGATTATGTTTCCAGCAGGATCGTAGCAAGCTTTTCTTATCTGGGAGGGAGAGACTTGAAATTACCCCCTTCGAGTTCCACTCAAATAATACGTGGTTTTTACTTTCTCACACACCACCGTTATAGGAAGTATTATGATTGCTCAAAAATCACATTAAAGATTTTTGACATAATTTTATTCAAAATGAAAAAAACTAAGAATATACCCAAGAACTACAGGATGTAAATACCAAGTAAAGCCTAAACATTGTGTGAACGCCGACAACACAACACTCCACAGAAATGCAGAAGGAAAAACAAACCAGCGCAGAACGAATGAGTATCGGATAGTGAACGTAACAATAGGAAGCTTTACGGTTTGGAAAATTCGTTCAAGGTTAAACGCTCAGAGAACTTTCTGCGACAGAGCATAAATGATTAATTAGCTTTTCATCCCAACGACATGTTGGGAAAGTCATGGAGGTTATGCATATCAGCATATTGTTTTCTATGCCTCCAATCACTGTTTTGGAAAATTCCCTACATGGATATGAGATGTTCGCATCTCATATAGTGTATATTACTCTGTACCCTGGTTAACTACATGGAACTGTATGAGACTAAAGTCTTTAAAAAGAAATATTGAAAGGTGTAACTTTCTTTTTTAGTTACACAATTTCTATTTTTTACATCCCCCCAGAGCATGAATTTACGCCCCTGAAATGACCATTCTGTTTTTCTCCACTTTAATTATGATTAAAAGTGGAGAAAAACAGCGTCGTCTGTATGAACACAATACATGTTTAAGCACGAAGAATGCACAACGTTTTTAGTTTTTGTTTTTTATTCCAGATCGAACCAGGGAGGGAGAGGTGTTTTATCCTGCAGAAACTAGTCTCAAAAGTTTGAGGTACTACATACTCTCAATTTAAAGGTTAATGCTGCATTCCATTTCCGGTCGGCAGAGTGTTCAGAGGTGCGAGATTCGTCTGAGTTGAGGCCGGGTTTCGACATGGGTGACATGTTCATCCTAAGGAGCTGGCCTTATCTCCTGCCTATAGAATCGATGGCTTTAAATTAAGGACAGGCGATTTCTTGTGGCCTTGGAAGCTCATTGAACTCATAAAAAAATATCTTGGTGCTTTATTTAGAACAGCGAAACTTATTTCAACAAGTATACTGATTTTAAGTTTTTCTTTACATAGATACACTGTAAAAAAATAAGCGGTGTGAATTCACGGAACATTTCTGAAAATAAAGAGCAGCAAAGTTGCCGGTAGATGTCCGCTTTTTTTTTCCAGAAATTTCCGTTCTTAAAAGTGCCCGTCTATTTTAGCTTCGGTATTTTCACAGATTTTCCGTAGTCAGAAATTCCGTTTATTTCAGAAAAAATCCATTCCAAGTTTTTCCCTATTTTAAAATGAAATTCCGCAAAATCGACGACCCTGCATTTTTCAGCCCTTACCTCCAGATAATCCCGCTGCAGTCAGGATCGAAGCCCCGTCGATATGGTTGGTTCACCAATTAACTCACGCCTTTAACCACTGTGCCAAGTTACATACATCGTAAAACAAATTGCGCGACGATTTTTTTGTCATTTAATATGCGAGTGATGTTATCCATTTTATCTTCTGTTGGAGCTTATTATTTTGCTGAATAGGTTTGTAATATATTTTTTTTTCTGTAGGAGGATTTTTCATAAATTAAGCATTTTTCATCACGATTTTTCGAAGCAACTTGATTTTTTTAACTGACAATGACTTTCAGTTATCTTTAAAAAAGATGGAATGTACTTTTTTACAGTATCATTTCACGAAAAAACTCCTAAATATAAAATTTATTTTTAATAGCTATAACAGCTTTTCTCTTAAGTTGTTCAAAGACTGGCACATAGACATCGTATAATCATCTGTACAATAAGTTAAGTACTCGGTTTCTTACAATAACGCAATATACATGTA
The DNA here is from genome assembly GCA_039090855.1 of Macrothele yani. NCBI lineage: Eukaryota > Metazoa > Arthropoda > Arachnida > Araneae > Macrothelidae > Macrothele > Macrothele yani. Next base: position 52,166,819 of record CM077022.1, on the reverse strand, counting down.
TAATAAATAGCTGGTGCACAAATTAGGGGTGAGGAGAAGAAATATCCTGTGTCACAATAAGCAAAATTCATATGATATGCTATTCACAATATCCCATCTCGCTACGAAACTTCAAAATTCGACAGACGATTGAAATTCAAAAGTAAATCAAAAATCAAGTATACTCTCCAATCGCTCGTATTACCGGTAATTTTTTGTCATACGGATAAGGAAAAAGTGAGAACAGAGTTTTTCCGTTAATATACCAAAGGAATTACGGAAAGGTTCCTGAAAATTCAGAATTAACCTCTAACACATCTCTAAAACGGTAATTTACCGTATAAGAAAGAAATTGCAGAAAGGTTTCTGAAAATTCAGAATTTTCCCATGGTACGAAAGATCCGTGAAATTCAAGTTTCTTTCTGTCATTTCAAAGAAAAGGTTGTATCAAAAATATGCTTTGTTAATTCATGAAAGAAATGACGGAAAGTGGCTCGAAATTAGAATTTTTTTTTAAATTCACGGCTCCAAAATATTTTTTTTTTTTTAAATCTCGGAAAGTGGAATTTAGAAATTTTTTTACAGTGTGGGTTATCCTAATAAAGTGTCTATTCAGTTCATATTGTTCAGAGCAAATTTCATGGCAAGTATGAGACCTTGCTCTTTTAAATTAAAACAAAACGCAGAAAACATTTCAACTGCTACTTGACTCTATCAATGTCTTGCGCCAATAAATAAGAGGGTTGTCACAAAACAACTGAGAACGTTTTTATAAAAAGATATGCGTACCTTAATTATCAAGGAAGTTGTCATCTTTTTCGAAATACCGCCCATTGCATCGAATACAGGTGTCCCAATGTTCCCCCCACTTTCATGTGCGGCCTTACATTATCGTGGTGTAACACCCAATTCTTTTTCAGGTGTGGTCGTTTTTTGTCACACGTTTCTGCAGATTCTGTAGCACTGTTTTGTAGTAGTCGGCATTTATCGTAGTTTTTTGGAGGAACAATGTGTTGATAAATCATACCTTGACAATCAAAGAACGCAACCAACATGACCTTTTTTTCTGATTTTGATTGACGAACTTTTTTCGCTTTAGGCGACGACGGCCATTTCCAAACATAGCTTTCTGCTTTGGCGTGTGGATCAAAATAGTGTAGCCAAGTTTCGTCGCCTGTGATAAACCGTTGCATGACTTCTGGATCTTCATTTATCATTTGCTTTAGTTGTTGATAAAACTCAACTCGACGATTCATTTGCTCCTTTTGTCAAGAAATGGGGAACCCAAGTTGAACAAATTCGTTTCATGCCCAAATTCTCTGTTAAAACTATGTGAACTGATGATTTTGAAATGTGAACCACACCTTCGATATCTCTAACTGATAGGTGTCTGTCTGTGCGTATAACAACTCTTAATGTATTGATGTCTACCTCTGTAACACTCGTTGAAGGTCTTCTTCCATGCGCGATTAAAGCCGGTGACTCACGATCATCCATAATTTCTTTATGCCATCTGTAAATTGTTGATTTTTCTAGACACTCATCTTTTATAAGCCTCTTGCATAAGACGGAAAGCCGCCCCGACAGACTTCTTAAGTCGACAGCAAAATTTAATGGTGCATCTTTGTTTCTCTTTTACATCCATTTTTTCGAAAAATCACAGCGCGAAAACACTTCTAAAGGGTTCACGAAACAACGCTTATTAAACTGCGTACACCGACGACGCATGCGTGATAAACGAGTGTGGCTAGTTGCTATGGTTACTACAACGACTACCGTTTTTTCGACATTCGTGCCAAGGTCGAACGCAATATTGCACATTTTGTATAAAAACATTCTCAGTTGTTTTGGGACAAGCTATGTACATATCATATCAGTGTCACCTAGACGGAACCGACGAGAGCCTATTTCTTTCCAGTGTATATGATACTGACTTCGCAAACCGAGGATTGTAGGTTCGAAACTCAAGGGTGAAGTGATTACCGTCGTTATTCTGCTAACAACTTTCCGTGCTTGAAACCAAAGCCATAATCTAATAGACACGACGCTCATGTATTACGACCGATGCAAACTGACGTCCTTGAGAAATCAACACTCTTCTCGTCTCCAAATGAAAAAACACACGCACACATTTTTTTATTTTTTTTTCTGTACTTCACTCTCCTTCCAACTTTGTGAAAAGTTCAATACTAGGAAAAACTAAAAGGAAAATCTTTATTCTTCTCTCTTTCCCATCCACAAAGAATTTACTCAGTTTCTCTTCTAAAAGAGAAAGGATTTCTTTTTTTTTTATCGTTTAATCTCGAGCATCTAAGACTAGTAGTAGTAGCGTAGTCCTGCCAGATGTACAGCGATGACATATTTAGACTTAAATATCACGGGTGGCGAAAGGATATCGTAGAAGAAAGTAGAAGGGCAGATAACAAGATAACATTTAGTTCAAGGACAGGTATGGCTTTATTTTATTAATCGAAAAGTTTGAAATGAAGTGCAAAATAAATCTTCACTTCATTTCGCAGAACTCAACTTCATAAGGAAAATAAAAAACAAGTCCGTAAATTTTGATATATCAGATATGTCGTTAAAAAATCTCTGAATCTTGGGGTGGCGCCGTGAATTTGGGGGGAAGGGGCTAAAATCATGCTTTAGTGATGTCGTTGTGTTTCAGGGAAGGGAAAATGGCAGAGTCATAATAATCTTGTGCATGATTACGACCTGCCAGTACAAAAGGAATTCTTTCAATGCGTCTCCACCACTACGGTGATGGGGACTCCTGGTTTGGGCTGGCATCGTGTTGGATGGACGCACGCCACCGCTCGGCTAGTCGACAAATACCTGGAGAGCGAGGATATTCATAAGACACAGTGGCCCACGAGATCAGCGGACCTGAACCCGATAGAGCATGTTTGGGATGCCCTGGGAATAGGAGCTGCAAGCCGTCTGCCCCTCCCAAAAACTTTCAGAGACTCCAACGCGTCTTTGCGAAGGAGTGGTGCTTATATTGCTATACTCTCATTCACAGCCTTGTATAAAGAGCATGAGGGCTGGTTGCACGAGATGTATCACTGTTCGGAGTAATCACGCTCCCTATTAGCCACGCGAAATCCGCTCCACTCGCTGCATCAGTTTTTTATAGTCGGATTTTTTTTTTACTTGGCACTTGATGATAACGGAATCGCCTATTTTTGGAGGTGCAAGTACTTTGGATGCGACGTGTCGAAGGAGGTGATTTCCGGTTCTCAGAGACAACAGGCGAAAACATCTCCAGTCACTTGTTCCCTGCGGAGCTAAGATTTTAAGTCCCATTACACGGCAGTCCCATCCTTTGGTTCATCCCCCACCCACTCCACTGTTGTCTCCCCCATTGTCTTACATTGCTTGCTGGGGACATAATCGCTGGGGAGAGAGATCTCACTATTCCCTTAAGGATGATAACTTAAGAGACAAAGAAGCTCCCTTCCCCCTTTCAGATCAAGCAATGTTTGCTGCCACGCTTTCTACAAGAATTCCGCCCTAGGGTGAGATTACTACGGAACCCTTCGTTTGCTCCCTTCTTGCTGCAAATCACATCTGTTTAGACCCGGGAAGTGCTTGCTGCACCCACAAAATCAGGCGATTCCATTATCGTCAAGTGTCAAGCAAAAAAATCCGACTATACTGTCATGCGCGTGCTTCTTGCTCATGCAGTGATGGCATTCCTTTCCTGATGTGTATTTCCGCGTTATTCATGATTTCATCTTAGTCACGTTATTTTTAGACACCAGTGTATTAAAATTAACCAAGTGCTGTAAATGAATTTTCTAGCAAGTTAAGATTACCGTCAGCTAAGCTTTTTATATACCGAATTAAAAAAAAACGTATTCCGTGCTATACTTTGAAACTACAAAAAAAAAAAAAATAAAGGTGAAGCTGACATTTGGAGGAGGGGAGGGGGGGGCATTTTACCATTTCCACGATTTACTGTGTTAAACTCCACAGAACTGAATTTTACATTTTTTGCTTCCGTTTTGGAGAATTTTCCGATTCCCATGAGCCTCTAATGGAAGCAGGAATCGCCTGTGTAGGGTTTCTAACTATTGTAACGTACCAGGAGATGTGACGTACCTGCCAGAAGGACGCACACGACATAAAGGCAGATAGGAATCAGAATAAAATGTCCGCGTAGCTCAATTGGTAGAGCAACTTATTCCGGAGTGAGTGGACCCGGGTTCGAATCCTGGCGCGGATAAAAATGACGGAGAAATTTACTTCGTTATAATGGCGCCCGAACTATCCGGATGACCCGGCCGTTCAAAATCTCGCATTGGTGTGATGTTATTTCCACACCGCGAGACAGGAAAAATCAGAGAATCCCTTCTCCAGCGCTTCGAAAAATAAATGTGTGTGACGTTGCATTCCACACACCAGATTGACTGGGAGTTCTCACGTGCACGTTCTACAGTGGATGGCTGCCTGCAACGATTCATGGTCACGGCTGACCCGTGGGCCATGCCCCCGGCCCTCTTTCGGGGGGGGAGAGATGTGACGTACCTGCCAGCAGGACGCACACGACATAAAGGCAGATAGGAATCAGAATAATCGTCTGCGTAGCTCAGTTGGTAGAGCGACTTGTTCCGGAATAAGCGGCCTCGGGTTCGTATCCCGGCGTAGACCAAAAATGACGGAGAAATTTACTTCGTTATACTATAAGGAATGGCGTAAACTGGAATTAGATAACAAACTCAACACCAATATCATACAAGAAAACGAAATGTATTAGTCTTCGAAGTACGATGCAAACTGTAGAAAATGTATGGAACAGCCCTACTCTTTAATTGCTCCAAATTTCTTTTGTTTTTTCATATACGCAACTAAAACACAAAATTCACAAAGCCTATATTATGACATCTAATAAATAGGATCACTATAAGTTCGATAATACAACTACTGCTCCTTTGTCTACATTCTGTAAATTTATTCATTTATCAAATGAATTTCGAAGAGTAGTATAACGAAGTAAATTTCTCCGTCATTTCTGTCCACGCCAGGATTCGAACCCGGATCCCCTCATTCCGGAATAAGTCACTCTACCAATTGAGCTACGCGGACGTTTGTTCTGACTACTATCTGCCTTTATGTCGTGTGCGTCCTGCTGGCAGGTACGTCACATCTCCCCCCCCCGAAAGAGGGCCGGGGCATGGCCCACGGGTCAGCCGTGACCATGAATCGTTGCAGGCAGCCATCCACTGTAGAACGTGCACTTGAGAACTCCCAATCAATCTGGTGTGTGGAATGCAACGTCACACACATTTATTTTTCGAAGCGCTGGAGAAGGGATTCTCTGATTTTTCCTATCTCGCGGTGTGGAAATAACATCACACCATTGCGAGATTTTGAACGGTCGGGTCATCCGGATAGTTCGGGCGCCATTATAACGAAGTAAATTTCTCCGTCATTTCTGTCCACGCCAGGATTCGAACCCGGATCCCCTCATTCCGGAATAAGTCACTCTACCAATTGAGCTACGCGGACGTTTGTTCTGACTACTATCTGCCTTTATGTCGTGTGCGTCCTGCTGGCAGGTACGTCACAGTAGGACAACCCCCATCCCAACTTTTTAGTTGCTGGTTTCAAAGAAGCTGTGGCCGCCCCGGTGGCGCAGTGGTCTAAGGCGCTGGCCTCTGATCATTCGTCCATAAGGGGTCTGGGGTTCGAATCCCGGTCAGGCATGGATGTTGTGTTTGTCTTACGGCACTGGCTCTCTCCCTTCCCTGGAACCAGTGACCCTAAATTAGGGACGGGCGACTGCTTATAGCCCATTGAGTTGCTCACGGTGGTCGTTAAACCTCCAATCAAAAAAAAAAAAAAAAAAAAAGAAGCTGTGCCTGGCGCAGTGGTCTAAGCGATGGCCTCTGATCATTCGTCCGAAAGGGGTCCGGGTTCGAATCCCGTTGAGGCATGGATGTTGTGTTTGTCTTACGGTACTGGCTCTCTCCTTTCCCTGGAACGAGTGACCCTAAATTAGGGACGGGCGACTGCTTATAGCCCACTGAGTTGCTCACAGTGGTCGTTAAACCTCCAATCAATTAAAAAAAAAAGCAGCTGTCTTTATGTTAGATACTGGTCACAGAAATTTAAAAACCTAGGACAAGTTTAAATATCATTTAACAAAGCATGGTACAGAATTTCATGGAGTCCTACTTTTCAAAGCATGTACCTAAATAGTTTAAATGAAATACATCTCAGCACTATATTCAAAACACAGTATTAATAATTCATATTGTTTCTTCACATCTGTTAGACACGTCGCATGAACTGATCATATATCCCAATGAACGTCGTAAGGGGGGGGACGGGACCCCACTTTAGGGAATTTAAATGTCAGATCAATCCAACGATGTGGCAGCAAATAAGAATGAGAGGTTTAACGGAATCGTTACGAAGGTCAAACAGGAAGAACCAAGAGCTTTACACACACACATTGTTGCTCACCTTTTAGATTTGCTTGTGATTCGCTTTTGTGAAGAAGTAAAACACGACAAAATGCTATCAAGGTAGAGAACTCATTATATGATATTATTCATGTATCAGTAAAAAGATACGGATATTTGAAAAAAATTGTATAAAACGAGAGCACTTTTATTTTCAGAAGACTTAGCATCTTTTCAAAAATACGTTGGACTAATCTTCATCGTTCACTATCACCAACACACAAAACGAGCAATGTTTTTTATGCATTTAAAAGACCCGAATTTTATGACATTTAGGGAGAAACTGTTACCAAGAGCGGCCTCCCCCAAAAGAAGGAAAACATCAATTTACACTTATTCGTGTCACCTCTCACCCCCCCCCCCAAGGGAAAAATATCAGTTTAAATTCATTCGTGTCCACCAGGGAAAACACCAGTTTACACTTATTCGTGCTCCGCTCCCCCACTTCAACTTTTGAAGTGTTTATAGTACCGAATAGCATTTTCGTCCTTCCTTCAAGTTCAAAAAGGAAATTCTTTCCTTATCGGGCCTTTGCTCTCCTTTAACCAGCATTGGCGAAAATTTCGGAAAACAAGTCTTCTCTCACAAAAGTGCAAGGAATGCGCCCCCCCCCCCCACTCAGAAGTTAAAGAAAATCTACAAGGTCAAAAAAGTAGAAACCGTAGTACAGCAGGTGTATTTGCAATTTTGCAACTTTTTTCAGAAATTGCCTCTGAGCCATATACATATCCCTTGAAATAACGACAGAAATACAGCGCCAAAGTACCTTGAAATTATATGCACATACCACCACTATTATTTAATATTAATATAGGTCAAGTTTGCATTAAATAATACTCTCTCTTGTCTTACAACGCAATAACAGGGGTCGAATGTTTTCATTCTTTGCCCATAACCTCCAGGGCTAACTAGAATGCGAATTCATTAGTCCCAACTACCTTCCATCTGATACCAAATAAAATAAGGAAAATTAAAACACTCTTTATGATATGTTACACCGGCTCAAAAACCTGCTGTAGGCATAGCTAATCGAGCCTAAACCTTCTCTGTGGGTGTAAACCCTACAAGCTGATCGTTGAGTCGACTTACATGCGTTTATATGTTGTCAACCCCGCCTTCTCGTGGTGCATCCGGTTCCCACTAAAGGGGCTCTGACGACCGCCAATAGCGGTATAACTATACCATCGGGATTAGAGGAAATTCTATCCCACACTCACCAACCCGCTTGACCAGCGTGGTGAGTTATGGCCAAACCCCTCCAAAATGATTCCACAACTTAAATCTTGGCCCTCAGTCTCCGGCAGCTGGAATGTACCTGGCCAAGGCAGCGGCCAGTGCGACATGAAGGCAGAGGGTGCCAAGAATCCCCGGAGGACCGGACTAGGCTGCCATCTAATGCTGACCTTGGCTACGTATAATGGACGCTCCCTATATTCTGATTCAAGGCTTCTTGAATTGGAAGAGGAACTACAAAGGATCAAGTGGGACATCGTGGGGCTAAGTGAGGTAAGGAGAAAAGGAGAAGATCTCATCGAACTAAAAAGTGGACATCTCTTCTACTATCGTGGGACAGATACTGGCAGAACTAGTGGTGTTGAATTTATAATAAACGAGAAACTGAAGGATAAAGTTGTAGAAGTTGAAAGTTCCTCTGACAGAGCTGCACGACTCGTTATCCAACTCTCGAAAAGATACCAGGCTCAGATTATTCAAACTTATGCACCCACCACAAGTCATCCTGAAGAAGAAATTGAAGAATTTTATGAGGAAATTTGTCATCTAAATAATAAAGGTAAGCAGCACTTGAAAATAATTACGGGAGATTTCAATGCAAAAATAGGGCAACGGCAACAGAATGAAACTTCAGTAGGTAAATTCGGTCACGGCAACAGAAACTAGCGTGAAAATACTCTCGTTGAGTTTGCAGAGGCAGAAGGGTTTTTCATCTTGAACTCCTTCTTCAAGAAAAAGCCACACAGGAAATGGACATGGAGACATCCAAATGGGACGACAAGTGAAACTGATTTTATTATGTGTAACAAAAAATTCGTCATAGAAGACTGCAGTCTGCTAAACAAGTTCCACACAGGTAGTGACCATAGATTGGTGAGATGTAAGATACACCTCAACACTAAACTTGAACGTGGCAAGCTCATAAGACAAACAAAAACTATTGACATAACCAACCTTAAAAAACACCATAATACCTTCAAGTTGGAACTGAAGAACAGGTTCTCTGCTTTAGAAGGCCTAACATCGGAAGAAGTGGACATCTCTGAAGTTAACAGAACAGTAACCAAAGCTCTTATGGAAACAGCAACAAAATTAGCTGGGTCTAAGAACAAGTTGCATGTAAACAAATTATCAGAAAAAACGAAAATGTTGATGCAAAAAAGAAGAGAGATGAGGACAACTAAAGAAGATGTGACTTCCAAAGTGGAATATATAGAGCTATGCAAGACAGTAAGAAAAAGTATCACTGAAGACGTAAGAAAATTCAACTGTGAACTAGTGAGGAAAGCAATTGAAAACAACCAAAGCCTAAAGATAGCAAAGGGACATCTCAGTAAGGGAAGAAAACAGATTATGGCACTGAGAAAAGAAGATGGTTCTGTAACAAGAAATAGAGGCGAAATTTTGACAAGAGTGAAAGATTTCTACTCCAAATTATATGAAAGGGATGATACATGCACTTCAGACATCATGAAAGATACCAGTACCAGAGTTCCTCCAGTCCTTCCAGCAGAAGTTGCACATGCAATCAAGAACATGAAGCGGGGAAAAGCTCCAGGAGAAGATGGAATTACTGTAGACATCATACAAGAAGCAAGTGGAGAAATCGAAACAGTACTCGCCCAAATTTTCACCCGATGCCTTAATGAAGGAAAGATTCCTGAGGATTGGAACACCGCTACAATGATCCTGCTACATAAGAAAGGTGACATTGAGGATCTCGGAAACTACAGACCTATCAGCCTCCTATCAGTAGTTTATAAAATCTTCACTAAAGTTCTTTCACACCGCTTGAAGGTAACACTGGACATGGCTCAACCGAGAGAACAAGCTGGATTCAGGAGTGGCTACAGCACAATAGATCATATCCACGTACTGAAAGAACTAATTGAAAGAGCGAGGGAATATGAACTTCCAATGTGCATGGCTTTTATCGATTATGAAAAAGCCTTTGATTCGGTGAAACCATCAGCAGTTACAATGGCTCTGAAAACCTGCGGTATTGAAGATGCATACATTAATATTATTAATAACATCTATGAAAATGCAAGTGCAAAGATTCGGCTGTTTGAAAATACAACACACGTAAAAATTGGAAAGGGAGTGAGACAAGGTGACACCATATCTCCGAAGCTCTTTAATGCCACATTGGAGGGTGTTTTTCAGTCGCTGAGCTGGGAAAACAAGGGGATAAAGATTAATGGAGATTATCTAACCCAATTTCGTTTTGCTGATGACGTAGTCATTTTTCAACTACCCCATCAGAGCTGCAGAGTATGATCCAGGAACTTGCTGACAAGAGTAAAGAAGTGGGATTAAAAATGAACTTTCAGAAGACAAAAGTGATGTTCAATGCTTTTACAAGAAATGAAGATTTATCGATTGATGGAGAAAAGCTGGAGATAACAAACACGTACGTTTATCTTGGACAGCAGATATCAAGTAAGGGTCACATTGATGAAGAAATTAATCGGCGTACAAAACTTGCCTGGATCGCTTTTGGAAGAAACAGCATAATTTTCAAGAGCAATATGCCATTATGTCTTAAAAGAAAAGTGTTTGATCAATGCATCCTTCCAGTGCTTACGTATGGTGCAGAGACGTGGACCTTAACTAAAAGAGACATACAAAAGCTGCAGACAACTCAAAGTAGCATGGAGAGGTGCATACTTGGTGTAACCAGGAGAGATAAGAAGAGGAACTCGTGGATCCGAAAAATGACAAGAGTGGAAGACATCATGATCAGAGTTAAATCCCTGAAATGGCAATGGGCTGGACATACTGCCAGAAGGACAGATCATCGATGGACAGCCGAAATTTTAGATTGGATCCCAAGGGACAGGAAAATACCCAGAAGAAGACCACATGGGAGATGGGTGGATGAAATTCGAAAGTATGCAGGGGTGACATGGAGGAGACTGGCACAAGACAGACCGTTGTGGAGGAAACTTGGGGAGACCTTCGTCCAGCAGTGGATTGATATGGTTGACAATGATGATATGTTACATTGTTTCATGTTCATTATTACCAATGACTATTTGATTGCACAAGAAAAAGTCATATATCCCTAACTCATTCTGACAGCGAGCCTTTTTTCCAAAGAAACACGGCAAAGAAAAACAATTTTCCACTAAAATCGGTCGGGGTCAAGAAGCATATGGGTCGCCGAGATTAAAAAAAAACAAAAAAAAAACGTGAGCGGTTTGCCAAAGGTAGAAGAGAGTAGCATTTCCTGCCTCTGTTTTGCAGCGGGACTGAACATAACGAAAACTGACGTCGCAAAAAATTAATTGTATTTTTTACATTCATAACTAGCTAACAAATGCCGATCCCCAAAATATTGAGTGAATAGCTTAAAAACATTTTAAATTACCCATGGGAAAAAAATTTGGAGGTTATATATCTGTTACCGCTAAAGTGCAGAAATCAGTTATTCTACAGATTATCTAGGTAATGTGCAGATTAACTAGGGTGATCCGTTAAAGTGCCGAAAATTGTTTCATTGCTCAAATTACCTAGGTAATCTGCAAATTACCTAGATAATCTGCACATTACTTACTAGGCACTCGTTAAAGTGAAAATAAGATCTTTGCTGGAACAACAGCAACGTTTCTGTACGCTTAAATTAACATAATGTTATTTATTTATTTTTCGATATATAAAGAATCAAGTTAATACAATCAACAAATTAGTTGATAGAATCAATCATCAATCAATTAAAAAACTATAATAGAAAGAATCAAACGGTTTAAAATAGTATTATAATTGAGGAAATGAATTTGCAAAACATATGATAAAATTATGCTTACTTATTATTGCAATCTAAAGATTGGTGACACTTTGAACTACATAGCAATTGGTTTTTGCGACAAGCACACCTATTTGTGGTACATTTAGATTTGCAGTCACATTTTCTGAAACCCTGCCCAGTACCAAGGGATTGTTTTATTGCTGTTTGACGTAAAGATATTTCTACAGCAGGGACATCTTCTTTCGTTAAAAGTCTCTCTTTGCAAACACTGAATTCAGATTTTGCATACCATTGTTTTAAAATACCCGTTTTAGTACCAAGTTTATAAAAGCCATCCTCTGTTTTACTCAGAACCACAGCTAAAATCGAGCGGGCATCAGTGTTTGCTCTGTCTACTTCGGGTACTTTAATTCTCACGGTGACACCTTCATCGACATTTGGGTGCTTTGCATTAGAAACTGCTAACATTTTCTTTGCTTGCTTTTCTAAACCTTTCTTGGCTTCATCACGCTGTATTTTCTGATCCATATTCTTTTTACAGATGTTGCACAATACATTCTTACCATACCCTTTCTCTTTAGGATCTATTTCACCACAAATTACGTGAACAAACATATCACACGAAACCAAACTAAAAGTGGAGGGAGAGGGGAAGGTGTAGGGAAAGGAAATGAGAGAAACAAACTTTTGAACTTTAACGATACGGAAGCCGTTAATGTGCACATTACCTAGGTAAAATGCGGAAAACTCTTGATTCCGCACGTTAACGGAGCAAATCAGTTAATCTGCAGATTATCTAGGTAATGTGCACATTAACGGCTTTCGAGCTTTAGCGGTACCATATCCATGGCAACCACACAGATACTCTTAAAAAAACCTTTTTGCGGCAAATTTAAAAGTTTTAAGCTGGTTCAAGCGAAATCAGGGGGCCCTAATGGCGATCTATGACTTTCATAAAAATTTCGGTAATTTCCTAAAAATATTCACAAAGATACGGTTTTTTGTATTTTGGTCACAGCCTCAAGGAAGCCGCCAGTCACGGTGACCAAAAACTCTCCCTATCATACTTATTTTTCTTTTCCTTTTTTTTTTTTTTAAACTCTTGCTCTAAGTAGGGCCTACCCATTCCCTCGTGAACTCTATTTCTGCCCTCTGCCCACTCACATCCAACCTCAGGTGCTGTTTTTCTCACAAAAGTAAGCACAACAGTGGTCAATGTTCGTGAGTGTGTCGTTTTGGCCCATCCGATACTCCTGCTCCACAAAATAGAACTGCAGTTCCTGAAATAGAATGGTATTGCTACTGGCAGAATTATAAAAAATTACGTTATTACTATATCCGCCCGGGAATTTGGGCCACATTTTATGGAATAATTTCTCACAGATCTCCCGCGGGTCATGGGCTAATAATGGAAAAGTTTCAATCATGTCAGAACTTAAAAACGATGGTCGAGGGCGTCGGATAAGCATATTTTTCTACGCTTCAGCAGAGCATGTTTTGTTACAACACTGTCAAAAGTTAAAGAAAAACTCTAAAAGGTACAACTGTATAACCGTATTTGCATTTTTGAAACTTTTTCAGGAATCCCCTCTTCGCCACATATAATCAGGGCGGTAGCCAGAAAGAATTTTCGGGAATGGTTTCTGAATTTGAAAACTAATTTTAACCGTACGTTATATATATATATGTTAAGTTTTTTCACTATCACATTTCACTTACACAGTAAATTATTTTATTTAATACTCCCCATTTTTTTAAATACTGATTTATATACTATACTACTTACACAAGTATATAGATCTAATCAGATGTAGAGGATTTCATGAAGGGAGTGTCTGACCCCAGGTCTTAAACACCACTTAGAAATAGGAAGCTAGGAGATTTGGGCTAGAGTGCCCGATAGGAAAGTGACAAGGAAGCGAGTCAGAAAGGGGGAGGAAGACGCCCTTATTTATTACCGGTGGGCCAGTACCTGGGGACCGACGACTTTACGTGCACATCCGACGCACGGCGGATATTTAGTGGTTCGAACGTTCGTACCTGCCTGGGATCGAACCCATGGCAGTCACGAACGTTTACCACTAGGCCATTCGCGGCTTATCTACCCTCTCTTTATTTAAATGAGGCATTTCGGGGAGGGTTTAAATCCCCAAAACCCCTCCCTGGCTACGGCCCTGCATATATCCCTTGACACAGCGACAGAAAAACAGCGCTGACGTACCTAAAAATTATATGCGTACAGTGGTGCACCCAGTGTGGGTGGCCCAGGGGCCTGGGCCCTCCCCATGAGGTATCACTTGTTCTTTCGTTGTTTGTTATTGGCTGCTTGTTTTTAAATATATTTATTTGTATACGTTTTTTAACATACACAGTGAAACCCCGGTTATACGTTTTTCTAGGTGATGGCCTTAAAAAACGTATAAACGAAATTTCAAAATTTTAAATACTATTGTAAAATTTATGCTTTAAAGGAGTATTAGATGTCCTTTAATAGCGATTTATTTAAAGTCAAATCGGCGGCGAAAAAAAGAAATCATTATAAATAATAAGATATTTTATTGCATTGCAAAAAACGTAAAGCCTATGAAAATGAAACTACTCTTTTGACTTTATCTGTCTATAGAAAACCTGATTCTAGATAAAGCGAAATCGTCTTAGTTACGACTATATTAAGAATCTACGACCAATGCTTCAGTATAGAATTCATGAATTAATAGGGTTGTTTTTTATCAATAGTTTTTTTTTTCTGAGGATTTTATGTACATCTCTTTGAAACCAAAATGTTAAATATTGAGAATACGTTTATGATTCCATGCTACACCACGAAATAGTGGAGACACAAAGTTATTTCCCAGAAATTTACCAATTTTTAAATAGCACATATGTGTGAGTCATTATATAAGAAACCAATTTTTCATCCAAATCGAAAGAAAGTAAGCAACATAACCTTCCGTGATGGGATCAAGGTTCAACTTTTTTTTTGCCGCCCCGGTGGAGCAGTGGTCTAAGGCGCTGGCCTCTGATCATTCGTCCGTAAGGGGTCCGGGTTCGAATCCCGGTGAGGCATGGATGTTGTGTTTGTCTTACGGCACTGGCTCTCTCCCTTCCCTGGAACCAGTGACCCTAAATTAGGGACGGGCGACTGCTTATAGCCCATTGAGTTGCTCACGGTGGTCGTTAAACCTCCAATCAAAAAAAAAAAAAAAGGTTCAACTTTGACGCTGTCTCAATTCTGGCAAAGTTGTAAAACACCGGGTTACATATAAAAGAACACAGGAGCAGTATATTTTGGTAGTCTGAAATTCAAATTTTAACGCATAACCGTAAAAAGCGTAAAAATGAATAACGTATAACTGAGTAAAAAAGCGCTAGAAACTATAGTGAAGTATCGAGACTAACGCAGAATTACGTATGAAAGTGAAAAACGTATAACTGAGGTTCCACTGTATGTGTTTAACGAATAACTGAAAACGCACTTTATATTCAACGTAGATATTTTTATCGCTTCGCAATATCTTGAAAGATGTTTTCTCCGGTGCATTTTTATTTGCATATTCTATAATTTGGGCCACCCCCATAAAGAAATCATCGGTGCGCCACTGTTGCGAGTACCAGAAGTATTACTTAACATAACTCAAAACTGGGAGATGTATTAAATAAATAGAGAAAAAAATGACCTCCGTTGGGATACACATCTTTAAATTACGACTTCTCTTCAAATTTCTTTTATGACTTCCAGAAAAAAGTAACACCTTTTCAAATTAGTGCTCAACTTTCTTATTACGAGAAAAGGTGAATTTTAACCCCCACAGCAAAGTGTATTCATGTACAATGAATATCAACAACTGAATTTGATAGTTCTCTACTAAAAATAAAACTTAGATGCACACGAACACAAAGGTTATGAGGCGTAAGCCCACAGCGGTATTCAAGAAGCAATTGAAGATGGTCACTAAAATTTTAACGGCCTCTTGGTAAAAAAAAAAAAAAAAATAGTGTGTGGGAGGGGGAGCCTTTTTTACACGACCACCGACCAAGTGAGTCGATTCCGGAGTGGCCAGCTCGGAGAAGTACAATGGCAATTTTTCATATGCACTCAGTTCGTATTTCGGATTAGATTTTGTTCTGCAAAATGAGCATTCAAAATTATTGGTGGAATAAAACATATTTTAATAAACATACAACGGAAAATAAAAAAGATAAAAATAAATGCTCTAGGTCTCACAATGGGCTGGGCTTTGGATAACGGCACGTACACGTATCCGGCAATGCCTGATTGAGAACCTACATACAGCAGAAATATTATTTCTCATATCGAACCGGTATCGTAGAAATACTAACGCTTTAAAACAACTGCGGTTTATTTTTTATTTGAAGAACCGTTTTACTTTTTTTTAAGGAAATTTTTAACAGGCTTTTCTGCTTTTTGGAAATTGGATGCTTGTCATATGAGGTAATGGTGTAGTTAGCTTAAAAATGGAGGTTACTTAAGCACATGATACAGAGTTGCCAATGTTAAAGCAGGAGCAACACAATTTAATTGAAATGCATCTGAGAACCTCTTTCTATTTAGTACTCAAGATCACAGAATAGTAATTTGTAATTTACTCGCACTGTCATGCTGTTTAAAATCTGTGAAAAGAAAAAGAAACGCGTTTTATTATGATTAATTATACTAGGAAGTGTTTGATGGGGAAGCAAGATTTTCTGTAATAACAACAAACAGCATAAAGATTTTTTAAGGACGTACCTCTTCGGACATTTTTCCGTTTTGAGGAGACAGGCATTCACAGAGTCGATAGGCTGGCTTATAAATCCGCTAAGTAAACACCAAGCTCTCGCGATCCGTTTTAACTCTTCAATTCCGAATAATAATGATTTGCAAATCAAAACATTTCCCCACGTGAATCGAAGCGTTTGAAATCAGAGCATGCGCGCCCTCTGGTGGTTACTCAGGTCTGCAGTGAAAGAACGTGCGACATCTCAAGTTGTTAACAGTTCGTCGTTTTATTTTGTTTGTTTGTCTTCTAATACTTCGCAGTACAACCCCGCCACTGATTTTCAGTGCGTTATTTTTTTCGAAATGAAGAAAAAGCAGGCTGACAAATCTTGGCACGTGTTCTCGAAAATAAAGCTAGTAGGTCAAATGTTGGTACAAAGTTGGTTTTTTCGGGGTGACACACAACAGGTGATGCAACCGCAAGCGGTAGGTTTTTCCCCCTTGTAACTAGTAGTTTCCCCCGGAAATTTCGAGACCTCACAAAGCCTACGTATGCTTCACGCTCTTTGTTGAAGTATCCAATTGTAATTTAAAATGCAATCAAGTCCTTGGCGGCAAAAAAAGGGTCATTACCAACGAATTGTGCGAAATATTTTTGATTCCTTATGGCAAATCTATCCCCAATTCAGGGACACATTTGACTGTCTGAGGGCTGCGCTATGTCGAGATTTTGGGCCTCCTAAATTCAAAAGTAAAAAAAGTATTCTGCCATGAATGGCGATTATATAATAAACAAGGAAATATAGATGATGTGTGGCTTTTTCTGCATGACAATAATGATTGCATAATGCTATTATAGCACTCTGCATAGTATCACAACAGATTAATTTAAATATTAAATCTGTTTTCGGTGATTTTTGGTAGCAAAATATTTTATTGTATCTTGAGATAGCTTTTCTTGCGACGCTGCTCCGACGCTCATTCATTTTGAGTTTTAAACGGGCCTTTCTCCAAAGCAGTTCATCGCCATAAAACTCAAGAAATAGTCAGAATATTATTTCTACTACAGAATATGCTAACTGAGTTTTGACTTTGATTCGGACTTGATAAAGGTACTGATTCTTTACGCTTTTTTTAGTAGCGGTTCTGTAATTGGCTCTAATATGAAAATAGGTGATGTCTTCCCGGCGACGCTCAAACAGTAACTTCAGGCTAGTCTTTCATTAGAAATCTTATATCTTCATTTAGATGCTCTTAACGCGCGCTCACACACACACACACACACACAGATGCATCCAAATCCACTCAACGTCCGAACGGGGTCCGGGTTCGAATCCCGGTGAGGCATGGATGTTGTGTTTGTCTTACGGCACTGGTTCGCTCCCTTCCCTGGAACCAGTGACCCTAAATTAGGGACGGGCGACTGCTTATAGCCCATTGAGTTGCTCACGGTGGTCGTTAAACCTCCAATAAAAAAAAAAAAAACAAATCCACTCAAAAAAGACGGTAAAAATATGCAGTCGAGTCCACATATAACGAAGTTCCGTAGCAACCGAAGTTTTTATAGACCCCTCAGAAGCGCCGACGTCATCAAATTATTGGGGGGGGGGAGGGGCGTGAAGAGATCAGACGTGGTAGGGGCACGTCTCTTCTACTGTCAGGAGGAAAATAAAAAAGGGGGCAAAAAGATAAAAGATAAACTACGAGATTCGACGTATATTTTGAAACACAACTGTAATTGCTTATCAGCAAATGAACAAGGAACCAGAAATATTCTTTTGCTGAAAACTATATTTAAAAAAATTAGCCTGTGATTTTATAAAAAATATCCACAGAGATTTTATTTCCAAACGTTTATTAAAAAAAAAAAGAGAGAAATTAGCTAGGTTACTCAAACAAAGAACAAGAAGGGTAGAAAATAAATATACGTAGATAAATAAAGGCGCTAGAGATTATACGTTTCTGTATTTTTATTTATTTTATTTTTGAAAACTGTTTTATTCATTTACCACATATCACGAGAACATGGCAAACACAATAGGGGGCTGGCAATCCATTTTCTTATCCAATGAGAAATGCTGACTGAACATGGGAAAAAAAGTTTTTATTTAATTTGTTATTTATTAAATTTTTGAAAATAAATCGTTTTCGCCTCAGAAAGTAGAGCTTGTTCTACCTTATGAGGCTAAAGCGATTATTTAATGAAACAGGACGAAAAATATTGGGTGGGTACTGCCCCCAAATATTCTCCCTTCTTATTTTAACCGTATATTGCGAATAATAATGCTTGAAGAAACCGCATATTATCAGCAAATAAAAATAGCACGGTTATCAGCAAATAAAACAAATGTCATTCTCACCCAGTTTTTAAACCTTCCTCTATCATTGGAAAACAAAGAATTGCCTGCTGTGGACGTTCACCTTACAGATATGTCAGTTTATGTGAAGACAAAAACGTTTCAGTTGTTTTTTACTACCTCCCGCTCCCAAACATACATCTCCTGGGCAAATGATGTCGTTTATCCCCTCTGGTGATGGGTTGGTACATTCGTAAACGTTACAATGTAACGAGTACAGAAGATCGGTACTTTCGTATTTCAGTCGTTACTCGTTTACGTTTTCTTTCTTGGGACAAGTACCGATTTACAGCAGTCGTTCCTTGGACCTTGCTACTATCGATGGGTCGGTACTTCCGTAACCGTTGCAATGTACCGTGTACAGAAGATCGGTACTTCCGTATTTCAGTCGTTACTCGTTACTTTTTCTTTCTCGGGACAAATATCGATTCACAGCAGCCGTTTTTTGGAGCTGATTACAGAAGCCAGCCCTCACTTTTATTTTGTCGGGAGATGTACCGATTTACAGTAACTTTTCCTCGGATCTGATTGCAGAAAATCCTTTATTTTTATTTTTCAGGAGCAAGAATTGGTATAGAGAAGTAGTTGAAAAAATAAAAAGCTGAGTAGCTGAAAACCATGATAAAATGTATACGTGATATATCTATCCAAACTCACCTTCGTTTTGCTGATGACGTAGTCATTTTTGTAACTACTACATCAGAGCTGCAGAGTATGATCCAGGAACTTGCTGACAAGAATAAAGAAGTGGGATTAAAAATGTACTTTCAGAAGACAAAAGTGATGTACAATGCTTTTACAAGAAATGAAGATTTATCGATTGATGGTGAAAAGCTGGAGATAATAGATGCGTACGTTTATCTTGGACAGCAGATATCAAGTGAGGCTCACATTGATGAAGAAATTAATCGGCGTATAAAACTTGCCTGGAGAGCTTTTAGAAGAAACAGCATAATTTTCAAGAACAATATGCCATTATGTCTCAAAAGAAAAGTGTTTGATCAATGCATCCTTCCAGTGCTTACGTATGGTGCAGAGACGTGGACCTTAACTAAAACAGACATACAAAGGCTGCAGACAACTCAAAGTAGCATCGAGAGGTGCATGCTTGGTGTAACCAGGAGAGATAAGAAGAGGAACTCGTGGATCAGAAAAATGACAAGAGTGGAAGACATTATGATCAGAGTAAAATCCCTGAAATGGCAATGGGCTGGACATACTGCCAGAAGAACAGACCATCAATGGACAGCCGAAATTTTAGATTGGATTCCAAGGGACAGGAAAAGACCCAGAAGAAGACCACATGGAAGATGGGTGGATGAAATTCGAAAGTATGCAGGAGTAACATGGAGCAGACTGGCACAAGACAGACCGTTGTGGAAGAGGCTTGGAGAGACCTTCGTCCAGCAGTGGATTGATAATGGTTGACAATGATGATGATATCTATCCAATTTGTTTTATTTTATTATTAATATTATTTTGTTACTGCCAGAAGAACAGACCATCTGCCAGAAGAACAGACCTCCGTGGCAGTGAATAGCAAAGAGGACGTGAATTTTTAAAATACATTTTCTGGGTAGAAGAAAGCGGTTGAAACGGTACTTTAAGTAATAGACAACCTTGAAACTTAAACACGTTTTTTCTTTTTCTTTTTTTCGTTTAATTTAGGGCTGCTGGTTCCTGGGTAGGGAAAGAACCAGTACCGTAAAACAAACAGATCAGATCATATGTAGAGAATTTTAGGAAGGGAGTGTCTGACCCCAGGTCTTAAACAACCCTTAGAAATAGGAAGCTAGGAGATTTGGGCTAGAGTGCCCGATAGGAAAGTGACACGGAAGCGAGTTAAAAGGGGGAGGAAGTCGCCCGGGGGCTAGTACCCGGGGTCCGACGGCTTAACGTGCCCATCCGACCCACGGCGGATATTTAGTGGTTCGAGCGTTAGTACCTGCTTGGGATCGAACCTGAGGTTTCTCCGTGGCAGTCACGAACGTTGACCACTGGGGCAAGTAAAACAAACAACATCCATGCCTCACCTGGATTTTTTTGTTTGGAGGTTTAACGACCACCGGGAGCAACTCAATGGGCTATAAGCAGTCGCCCGTCCCTAATTTAGGGTCACTGGTTCCAGGGAAGAGAGAGAGTCAGTGCCGTAAGACAAACACAACATCCATGACTCACCGGGATTCGAACCCGGACCCCGTTCGAACGAATGATCACAGGCCATCGCTTAGACCACTGCGCCATCGGGGTGGCTCACCGGGTTTCAAACTCGACCCCATTTCGGACGCATAGCCAGAAGCCAGCGCTTAGACCATTGGGCCACCAGGGGCGACAAACTTAAACATTCTCACGCTGCCCAAGTGACGCAGTGGTCTGATCGCTCGTCCGAGATAGGTCCGGTCTGGATCACTCGTTACTTTGGACTCGTTATAAAAAAGCACCGACACAAAAAGTAACGAGAACCCAAAAGTACCGATTTTGCCCATCCCTAATCCCCTCCCCTTTTTACCTTTCAATTCACTGGCGCACCCAAGATTTCATTATGGAGGTGGCCCAAAATATTGAAATGAAAATAAAACTATCTCGGAGAAAACATCTGCTAAAATATTTGGAAGACATACTATCTCCGCCATATTAAAGTACGTTTCCAATTATTCGCAAAATATATATTTAAAAACATATAGCCTCAGACTCCCGGTGGCGCGATGGTCTAAGGGCTGGCTTCTGACCATTCGTGCGAGATGGGGTCCGGGTTCGAATCTCGGTTAGGCTTGGGTGTTGTGTTTGCATTACGTCACTGGCCATCTCCCTCTGCTGGCACCAGCGGCACTAAATTAGGGACGGACGACTGCTTATTGCCCTCGAGTTGCTCACGGTGGTCGTCAACCCCCCTTCCCCCAAAAACACAAAAATATATTTAAAAATAAGCAGCTATAAGAAAAAGAAAAGGACCAAGTGATACTTGATAGGGAGGGACCGGGCCCCATTGAGTGCTCCACTGTTTCAATAACTTCAGCTCTGTTTAGAAAATTTTATAGGAGTTTATTTTGCATCTAAAAACATCTTAGCCACCGCGTCAGACGAAGTTGAACAACATTTAAAAAGAAGACCGGGTTCCGGCCGGCCACGTGGCACTACTGAGAGGGAAGACCGCCGTGTACGGCGTATGGCCGTGGCGCATCGTACCGCGTTTGCGGCAGCAATTCGAGCTGCAGTTGCCACCACAGTGACACAACGAACTGTTACAAATCGGTTACTTGAAGGACAGCTCCGAGCCAGACGCCCTGTAGCGTGCATTCCACTTACTCCAAACCACTGCCGTTTGCGACGTCAGTGGTGTCAAGCTAGAGCTCATTGGAGGACGGAGTGGAGATCTGTTGTGTTTTCTGATGAAAGCCGGTTCTGCCTGGGTGCCAGTGATGGCCGTGTGTTGGTTAGAAGGAGGCCAGGTGAGCGCCTGCAACCAACCTGTCTGCGGCCGAGACACACTGGACCTACACCTGGAGTTATGGTCTGGGGAGCAATATCCTATGACAGCAGGAGCACTCTCGTGGTTATCCCACGCACCCTGACGGCACAGTTGTACGTCGATCTGGTGGTTCAACCTGTTGTGCTGCCATTCATGAACAGCATTCCAGGGGGTGTTTTCCAACAGGATAACGCTCGCCCGCATACCGCTGTTGTAACCCAACATGCTCTACAGAGTGTCGACATGTTGCCGTGGCCTGCTGGATCACCAGATCTTTCACCAATCGAGCACGCATGGGACATCATTGGACGACCACTCCAGCGTCACCCCCAACCAGCATTAACTGTCCCTGTATTGACCGACCAAGTGCAACAGGCATGGAACTCCATCCCATAAACTGAGATCCAGCACCTGTACGACACAATGCATGAACGTTTGCGTGCTTGCATTCAACATTCTGGCGGTTACACCGGTTATTAATGTACCAGCATTTCACATTTAAAATGGCTCTTCTGGCGCTTACAATAAGCTGTGATCTTGAAACCTTAATCGATTAAATATGTTACCTACACAAATACAAATGTATTGCCGCCATTTCATTCCTCTACAACTATTTTTTTATGTGGTGTTGGGATTTTTTTTCCCGTCAGTGTATATATATATATATATTTATAACCGTCCCTGTATTGACATATATATATATATAAGAGTAATGGATTAATGGAGATTACTTAACTCACCTTCGTTTTGCTGATGACGTAGTCATCTTTGCAACTACCCCTTCAGAGCTGCAGAGTATGATCCAAGAACTTGCTGACAAGAGTAAAGAAGTAGGATTAAAAATGAACTTTCAGAAGACAAAAGTGATGTACAATGCTTTTACAAGAAGCGGAGATTTGTCGATTGATGGAGTAAAGCTTGAGACAACCGATTCCTACATTTATCTTGGGCAGCAGATATCGAGTGAGAGTCACATTGATGAAGAAATTAATCGGCGTATAAAACTTGGACGAAGAGCTTTTGGAAGAAACAGTACAATTTTTAAGAGCATTATGCCAGTATGTCTCAAAAGAAAAGTGCTTAATCAATGCATCCTGCCTGTGCTTACATATGGAGCCGAGACATGGACCTTAACTAAACAAGTTAGTAAAATCATGCAATGCATTGATTATAATACGCTTTCCAACATACCACAAATGATTACTCAAGTTATGTGGATAATGGCTGTGGAATAAATCTCGCTCCTGTGTCCTGACCTTTGACCCCATTTCGATGATATTCAACAGAACCGGTTCACTGTACCTCCGAAACAACATGATACAGTTTTGTCGCAATCCAAGCATTTTAGGTAAGTTATGATGCACAAGGGCAATGAAATGGATCCCACTCCAGTGTTCTGACCTTTGACCCCATTTCGCCCATTTTCAATAGGGTTCGTCCCCAGTGGCTCCCTACCACATATTAAAATTTCATCGAAATCGAACCATTTTTACGCAAGCTATGACGCATAAGGGCAATGGAATATATCCCGCTCTTATGCCCTGCCTGACCTTTGACCATATTTCGCCTATTTTCAATAGGGTTCGTGCTCGGGTGGTTCCCTACCACATACTAAAATTTCATCGAAATCGAACCATATTTACGCATGTTATGACGCATAAAGGCAATGGAATGGATCTCGCTTTTATGTCCTGACCTTTGACCCCATTTCGCTCATTTTTAATAGGGTTCGTCCCCATGTAGTTCCTTACCACATACTAAAATTTCATCGAAATCAAACCATTTTTACGCAAGTTATGACGCATAAGGGCAATGGAATAAATCCCGCTCTTATATGCCCTGCCTGACCTTTGACCCCATTTCGCCCATTTTCAATAGGGTTCGTGCCCAGGTGGTTCCCTACCACATACTAAAATTTCATCGAAATCGAACCATATTTACGCATGTTATGACGCATAAAGGCAATGTAATGGATCCCGCTCCTATGCCCTGACCTTTGGCCCTATTTCACCCATTTTCAATAGGGTTTGTCCCCAGGTGGTTCCCTATCACATACTAGAATTTCATCGAAATCGAACCATTTTTACGCAAGTTATGACGCATAAGGGCAATGGAATGGATCCAGCTCCTATGTCTTGACCTTTGACCCAATTTCACCCATTTTCAATAGGGATCGTCCGCAGGTGGTTCCCTACCACATACTAAAATTTCGTCGATATCGAACCATTTCACGTGAGTTATCGTGCGGACGGACGGACGGACAAAGCTGGAGCACATACGCTTCTTCAACCTACGGTTGGAAAGCGTAAAAAACATACAAAGACTGCAGACAACTCAAAGAGGCATGGAGAGATGCATGCTTGGTGTAACCAGGAAAGATAAGAAGAGAAACTTGTGGATAAGGAAAATGACATGAGTGGACGACATCATGACCAGAGTGAAATCACTGAAATGGCAATGGGCTGGACATGTTACCAGAAAAACGGACCACCGATGGACAACCGAAATTTTAGACTGGACTCCGCGGGACAGGAAAAGACCCAGAAGGAGATGGAAGGATGAAATTCGAAAGTTTGCTGGAGTGACGTGGAGGAGACAGGCCCAAGACAGACAATTGTGGAAGAAAATTGGGGAGACCTTCATCCAGCAATGGATTGATAATGGTTGATGATGATGATGATGATATATATATATACTATCTACCAACAAGTAATTGGACACCCCTGCAATCGACGATATCTGCGGTCCTGATACACGTCACGGCCGCCGCCGTTAAATATCGTGTGGGAAACAACAACGCAACCAGTCGCATGAAAGATGCCACGCAGTTCGGAGCTCTCTGATTTCGAGAAAGATATAATCGTCGGGTATCACAGAAATGGCCGATCCATACGTGACATATCCAGCGAGTTGGAGTTGAAGTACCCAAAATCGACAGTGGCCTACGTGATTGGCAAGTGGAAGATGAGAGGTGACCGTCGGAATGTGCCCCGACCCGGCAGACCCACAAAACTGGGAGTTAGAGACCGACGGGTGCTGGCCGGAGAAATTCGAAAGAACCGCACCAAATCGATGGGCCACATCCGCGAGGAGTTTCAACAGGCATCCGGGAGTGTTCTTTCGATGAATACCATCCGTAAGGAAGCCCATCTGCTCGGTTATCATGGGTGTGCTGCTGCCCACAAGCCTTTGATCACCAAGTCCAATAGCGCTGTTCGGCTAACGTGGTGCAAAGAACGTCGACAGTGGACCGTTGAACAGTAGAAACAGGTTATCTGGAGCGACGAATCAAGGTTCACCCTCTACCGTTCGGATGGCAGGGTCTGGGTTTGGCGTCTGCCTGGAGAACGCCTACTGCCGGAATGTATTGTACCAACTGTGAAGTTCGGCGGCGGTGGAATTATGCTATGGGGGTGTTTTTCCTGGTATGGCACGGGACCCTTGGTCGCAATTCCTGGTAGACTCAACGCCGAGACCTACTGCACCATTTTGGATGACCATGCGCTTCCTACGTTCTGGCTGTTTTACGGGGTGGACCCATGTTACTTTCAGGATGACAATGCCACCTGTCATTTTACAAGGTCCACCATGGCTTGGTATGGTGACAATGGGGTTAATCGAATAGAATGGCCTGCACAGAGCCCGGACTTTAACTCGATCGAGCACCTCTGGGATGAATTGGAGCATCGACTGAAGGGGTGCCCCACCGTCCGAAATCGGGGAAGGAACTGACCTGTCTTCTCCAAGCTGAGTGAAAGAAAATACCGCTAGCCGTCGTACAACGCCTGGTTGAGAGTATGCCCCGGAGGGTCGCAGCTGTAATCGCCGCTCGTGAAGGCTCCACCAAGTATTGGAGATGAATAAACTTCGTTTTCCTTTGCTATCACAGGTGTCCAATTACTTGTTGGTAGATAGTGTATATTGCTTTAAATTCGAACTCAATCCACCCTCAAAGGGGGTGGGGTCCGGACCAGAGGACCCTTGCCCCTTGACTATGCCTCTGTTTTAAACAGCTATCATGATAAATAACCAAGAATTGGTTCATATGTATATCCGACGTAACGTGTAACAGGTGAAATTAAAAATTTTGGGCAGTTGCTTTTTCGCATTCGTTAAATGTTTTGCTAATTGCAACTTTCACTCATATTTTTTTGCTAGCTGTAATTTTCAATTAACAGGTATCATTTACTTTCGATTAATTGATAACAGTTTATGCTTGACTAGTTTTAATCATTGTAATAAGCCAAAAACACCCCCCTCCCCCGTTTTTTTTTATCTATCCCGCTATAACGAAGTTCGCATATAGTATATGGAATATTTTTACTCTCTCTTCAACTTTGGTGGTTTCGACTGTATTAGCAACATTTCCATACCTCAGATTAATTTCAATCTTTTCTAGGTGAGTCCACTGTAAGCAAGGGGCTCCCGGTAGCAGAAGCATCGTATCACGAGTGCCACTCGTTTTTTGACAAGTTTTCAACTATGTGTGGTTCAGAAGAATAAGAGATGCGCGTGCCCTATCAAAATCGCTCCGTTTCAATCTGTAACACTATCATTTCATTATTTAACATTTGTTCTTTTAATGAGCAGAAGTGAAGGTTATTCCAACAGCTGTGATATGCTTCAAAAAATTCCATGTTTTCACGTAAAGGAAGTAAGTCAACACAGCAAAGTTTGAATGCAACTTTTTTATGATCCTCATAATGTGAGGCCACCAAACGGCACTTTACGTATCCTATATCTTCTGCAGTATTTGTCATTTTCTTGTAGGACTTCCGTCCACAGTGAGTAGAGTTTAGGTCCCAGCCACCTACAACGAGATCGCCTTTTGGGCAGGACACAGAAACGGAAGGAACGAAAGCAAGTCTAGCGACTTTGACAGAACAGTTTGTAGTGAGATTAGAGTACAGTAGATGGCGCCACCGTATAAGTACGATGTTGCACACTGAGGGGTGAGAGAATTTTCAGGGTGGGCATAGGAAAGGTTACCCATTTAACCAGTGGGTCCAGATTGAGGGCCGTCACTTAACGTGCTCGTCCGATGCACGGCGGATATTCAGCGATTGTTAGTAAATCACACCATCTCTGAAAGATCAGCCAGGCTCGAACCTGAGGACCTTGCAATGATAGTCTGACTCGCTAACCACTAAGTATCTGGCTCTGTGCCTACCTTATATACAGGGCCGTAGCTACCGGGAGGGCGGGGGTTGCCCTCCCAGAATGGTCATTCCAGGGGTGTCAATTTATGCTCTGACGGATGTAAAAAAAATAGAAATTGTAACTAATAAAGAAAGTTACACCCTTCAGTATTTTCTTTTTAAAGACGTTAGTTAGTTTCATACAGTATTTCCATGCAACTAACCAGGGAACACACACTATGAGGTGTGAACATCTCATATCCATGAAGGGAATTTTCCGAAACAGTGAATGGAGGCATAGAAAACAATATGCTGATATACCTAGCCTCCATGACCTTATCGAACATGTCGTTAAGATGAAGAGCTAATTAATCATTTGTGCTCTGTCGCAGAAAGTTCTCTGAGCATTTAAACCTGAACGGAATTTTTCCAAGCCTTACCTCTAAAGTTTCTTCATATTGTTACGTTCCCTATCCGATACTCATTCGTTCTGCGCTGGTTTGTATTTCGTTCTACATTTCTGTGGAGTGTTGTGTTGTCGGCGTTCACATAACGTTAACGATTTGCTTGGTATTCACAACCGGTGGTTCTTGGGTATTTACCTAGTTTTTACATTTTTAATGAAATTATGTCAAAAACCTGAAGTGCGATTTTTGAAAGATCATAATGCTTTCCTATAACGGAGGTGTGTATGGAAGTAAAAACTACATATTATTTGAGTGGAAGTCCATGGGGCGTAATTTTGTAGTCGATGGTGCGTATTTTCAAGTTTTGCCCTCCCAGATAAGAAAAGTTTGCTACGATCCTGCTTGTATACTGTAGTGACAATACATTATATAAACAGATACTCTACAGTGATTAAAAAAAATGTTCTTCATTATAATTTGCTAATGCGTCTTCCTGTGGCAATGCTCATGGTTGCTCAAGGCGTATTTTCCCAAAATTCTTTTTGAGTAAGACACGACAATAAACTGCTCTCTATGTGTTCAGCTACTTAGAAAACTGAAAAATCATATTTTCCTTGTACGGGAATTTCGAGTTTCCTGAGGAGTCGGTCATACGGATATGAGTCAGTTTTGTTATTTCTATGCAAAAACTGAGCTGATGTAATGTATTATTTTACATAATATAAGACTCGAAAGGAAGCGGTTGCTCTTATTAATGAATTATTTTAATTTCTTCTTTTTAGTTACAGTTCTTCAGAACATATAAACTACCAGGATATATTTATGTACAATCTATTATATGCGTGTCTAACCGGCAGAACATGTTTTTTGTTTTGTTTATTGGTGTCTTTCCATCTTAAGAAAACAAATTTGGAAATCTCAGAATGAAAATAAAAATCCCTTAAAAGCTATTGCATTGGCACTTCTTTACGGAACGCGCTAAATAACGGCTATGAGTCAAATAGCCGCATATTTAAAAATCAAAATTGTGTGCTTTTTTGTTTTGCAAGACAAAAAAATTAAAGTAAAAATCACTTAAGAAATATGGAAAGTACTCTGTTCAGTGCCTAAATGGGCAAAAATAATAAAAGTAATCGCAGGTCATCGCATTAATGATTGACTGAACTTTTCAGTATTTTTTGCGAATTCTGTAATTGTCAAAACAAAACGAAATAAACAAATACAAATCCTGCTTCTGCAGTTTTTTATCTTTAGTTTAACGTACCCCATTAGCAGATTTGGTTTTTTAGAACAGTCGTTTGTCTAAAATTTAAATGTGGCCTTGAGTGGCCTAGTGGTTAGAACAACAGCCCTCCCACCAGATGGCAGCGGGATGGGATCCAAGCAAACTGATTCTCCACTAATTATTATCGAACAAGCCATCGGGCCCGATGGCATGGCTTGCAGTCGTTCGTCTACAATTAAGATGGGCCGGAGACTTAGTGGTTAGAGCAATTAACCTACGACAAGACGGCCGCGGGATCGGCCCCAAGCATGCCGATCCGCCGCGAACCACAGAACACCCGCCTCGCGCTGAACCTGCAACCCAAGCCATCCGATCACCGCCCCAAATATGCTCCACATCTCACATGAAGCGCCCATCCGCGATGCCAAGGCCATGAATCCCCAACAAAGCCGACCAGCAACCCTAAGCCGGCACTCTCAGAAACGAAACTTTATTAGATTGAATCTTGAGGCTCAGAGGGTAGAAGGGCCGCAGATGGCCTAGTGGTCATCGTTCGGGACTGCCACGGAAAAGTGTCTGGATCGATCCCAGCAGGTAGGAACGCTCGAAGCACTAAACATCCGCCGTGCGTCGGATGGACACATTAAGCCATTGGACCCCGCGCACTGCCCCCTCCCCCCAGTTATGAATGAGGGCGTCTTCCTCCCCCTTTCTACCTTGCTTTAGTGTGACTTTCCTGTCGGGCAATCTAACCCAAATCCTCTATATAAATCTCTGAGTCTCTCAGAAGGCAGACAGGTCAGAGCAACAGGAGTGCTAGATTCAAAGTGTGAGTCGACGTAGTTGGGATTGCCGGATTGAAATGAACAGTCGTATCTGAGCCCCTAGGTTCGATCTAGTGTAACTTCATCTCTGATACGTCGCTCAAAAGCCCCATTGGCAAGGCGGGTGCTTCCAGCTTAAGAAAACATCCGGTGCCACCTTTAGGCAAACTAGGCAGCCGCCTAGGGCGGAGACCTCAGAGGGACGCAGTATGAATCTTTGAGGGGTTCAGTACTGACCTTTGAGGAGTACAGTTTTATACTGACTAATTTTTTAACCCATGTAAAAAATACCACTGACAATTTATATTTTTCATTTTGAGACAAATACTGCAACATTGCTGTGGACGATAATTAATTATAAAATCTTATGAAAAATTTCTAAATGCTGTTTTTTATTTATCCTTTTCATATGTTGTTTTCTTTTTCTTTTTAAAACTTGGTGATAAATTGAAGTTGTCATCTGGGGGGGGGCAAAAGGTCGGAAGTAGTTACCCTTGGGCGGCAAAATTGCCTGACACCGGCATTACCCATGGGACACAGGGAATTGCTTCCCCCACCCCCGTGGGCGCAAATTTTATGAGAAACTGCTGACCTTTTCTCTCCTTCTTCTATAATTAAAGGTGCATTTTCTGTTTTCCCATAATGCACGTTCTACCGCTGAGGGGTAGAACTACTGTTTCTATTGAAAATAACGTAGCCTCAAAAATGTCCACTGCAAAACAAAATTGCTTCGGATACCAATCATTATAACAACCAATTATGTGCGTTTTTATACTTGTACTGATGCACAGTTTTTCATGTAGAGAACTCAAATGAATATCCCTACTTGTGACCATATCTCAGTTTCTGAAAATCTGACGGAAGCAGTTTTCTTTCTTTTTTTTTTTTTTTTTCGTTGGTGAGCATCCTTCACGACAACCATTTTTTGTGCTTCTAATAGCATGTTTTACCGCTAGAGCAAGGAAATGTGGATTTTTATCTTCTTCAGTATAAGGCTTTATTATTATTATTATTATTATTATTATTATTATTATTATTCAGTAAAAAATAAGGTTTGCGACCATATCTCCCCTTCTAAAATTCCGACTGAAAAATTATTTTTGCATCAGAATTTATTCTCTATGACGAACATTTTGTTTGTTGTCATAATCCCCTTGTTACAGGATCTCATGTGCCAGTAAATGTCTATTATTATTACGTTTTGTATTCTCACACATTGCTTTAGTAGAAACAATAAAGCGAAAAAAGAGAATTCTGCGGCATCCATCTTTTTTTCCTTTTTTTTTTTTCTTTTCTTTCTTTCTTTTTTATCTTCTTCAGTAATAAGGTGAGTAAGTCCGGATCATGCTTGAAAAAATTAGAATAATCGTCTACCATGAGATTGCTATCTGAATAACATTCAAATGGCAGGCATAAACATTTTTCAAACAGCAATTTAATCGTATTGAGTTGGAAAAAAGTAATGTCCGATGACGAGGTACCCGAAGTCGAAGACCCGGCCACAGCGCACATTGGCAGTTAACACTGCGCAGCACACCGGCATGATATCAGCAGGTAGGTAGCTCAAGTCAGTGGCAGTTCGCCGTCAGAAGGCGAAGAGTATAAGTACCAGCCAATGTGGAAGTGGACAAGGAGCACATCCTCCACTATGCTATATGAGTTTCGTCGTGGTAGCACCCCCGTAAGTGCTGTAAGGGTAATTACCATTGCGTACCCCAATGCCATATCACATCGTCAGTGCTTTCGTTGGTTCGAACTGTTTCGAGAGGGAAATTTTGACCTGTCAGACCGTCTCAAAGCCGGAAGACCCGCAACAGTGGATATGAACCTGTGCTGAGACGGGCCGAGCCCGGGCCCGAACCGGACTCGGGCTGCATAATACTTACTGGAGTTCGGGCTCGGGCTCTGAGAGAGGAAGAGAATGTTCTTCCTTTTTTTTACGCTTTCCAACCCTAGGTTGAAGAAGCGTATATGCTCCAGCTTTGACCGTCCGTCTGCCCGGCCGTCCGTCCCCACGATAACTCACGTGAAATTGGTTCGATTTCGACGAAATTTTAGTATGTGGTAGGGGACCACTGGGGACGAACCCTGTTGAAAATGAGCGAAGCATGGTCAAAGGTCAGGACATAGGAGCGGGATCCATTCCATTGCTTTTATGCGTCATAACTTGCGTAAAAATTGTTCGATTTCGATGAAATTCTAGTATGTGATAGGGAACCACCTGGGCATGAATCCTATTGAAAATGGGCGAAATGGGGTCAAAGGTCAGGCAGGGCATATAAGAGCGGGATTTATTCCATTGCCCTTATGCGTCATAACTTGCGTAAAAATGGTTCGATTTCGATGAAATTTTAGTATATGGTAAGGAACCACATGGGGATGAATCCTATTGAAAATGGGCGAAATGGGGTCAAAGGTCAGGACATAAAAGCGAGATCTATTCCATTGCCTTTATGCGTCATAACATGCGTAAATATGGTTCGATTTCGATGAAGTGTTAGTATGTGGTAGGGAACCACCTGGGCACAAACCCTATTGAAAATAGGCGAAATGGGGTCAAAGGTCAGGCAGGGCATAAGAGCGGGATATATTCCATTGCCCTTATGCGTCATAGCTTGCGTAAAAATGGTTCGATTTCGATGAAATTTTAATATGTGGTAGGGAGCCACTGGGGACGAACCCTATTGAAAATGGGCGAAATGGGGTCAAAGGTCAGGACACTTTTTCATTGCCCTGTGCATCATAACTTACCTAAAATGCTTGGATTGCAACAAAACTTCATCATGTTGTTCCGTAGGTATAGTGAACCGGTTCTGTTGAATATAATCGAAATGGGGTCAAAGGTCAGGACACAGGAGCGAGATTTATTATACAGCCATTATCCACATAACTTGAGTAATAATTTCTGGTATGTTGGAAAGCGTATCATAATCAACGCTTTGCATGATTTTACTAACTTGTTTAAATGTGATTTTGTAAAATTAAGCACACGAGACTTTTTACACTTTCTAGTTGTTAAATAGAATCCTTCGGCAACTGGGGAGTGGGAACTCGGCAGGGCTATTCATTCCGGGATTGGGTAACAAATACCATAGGCCATGAATTACTGAATTTCTGCGAAGGAAAATTTTCTCTAAGAACTATAGATTGCAGATAGCAAGCTGACCAAATTTTGCTTCCTACTTCAACGGGGCAGCTCCCTGCTGATTCTATTGAGCAACGTATGACGTAAATTGTTGTGCCTTTCTATTTTTTCTGATACCCCCCCCCCGAAACATTTCAGGAAGAAATGAATTGTCAAGGAAACTATAGAAACAAATAGACATCCCTTCCCCACTCCACAGTTGACAAAGACATTGGTTAATTGCACATGGGGGAAAGAATGGAAGTCTGGAAGAGGAAATGTTTTTTAATGTCTAAACAGGTTGATCATAGTTTTCGGGCTCGTTCGGCCCCGGGATCTATCTTGCAATATAAAATTCGGGCTTGGGTGGGCTCGGTCTGACATATTTCGGGCTTGGGCTGGCATATTTTGGGCTTGTACGGGCTCGGGCTCTTAAAATTGAGCCCGAACTCAACTCTGATATATGGACATGCTGAAGACGTTAGAGGAGACCGACCCAAGTGTGACCACGCGCGATTTGGCCGAACAGCAGAGGACTACCCACACGAGCATTATCACGTACCTGTTTCAACTTGGGAAGCTGCACAAGAGGAGAGTTTTGGTACTCCATCAACTCACGGTTGAGCAAAAAGAAAATCGCATGAGTACATGCTTTTCCCTGTTTGCACTTGACCAAGTTGAACCGTTTTTGTACCGCATTAAGACAGATGACAAGAAATTGGTCCTGTATGATAATGTCAGTGCCCGGAAACAGTGGTTGGACCCAAAACAGAAGCCTACGCCGACCCCCAAAGTCGGCTTACACTGTGAAAACACAAGTTTGTCCGCGACGGACATCGAATCCGTGCTCTTTCATTCCGGAGTAAGTCGCTCTCCCAACTGAGCTACGCGGACAGAGTGTCCCTCGCTGCTGATTTGTCGTCTTCACACATGTTTTCACCTTTGTAGTATGTCACACCATCTCCCTTTTAACTATTAGCACGTCTTTTGTAATAAAAGATCGTGCTTCTGTTATCGGTTTGTCCGTCCGTCTGTACCCACGATATCTCTGCAACTATTAGTCCGATTTAAAAAATTCTTTTTGCGTTGGGAAGCTTGAAATATGCAAATGATGATCCTTTATTTCGTTTTTTTTTTTACGGTGTACAATTTCGCCGGTAGAGGGCGGAAATGCAGATGATGTCGAACTCAAAAATACGTTTTATTCCACATATTTGCTTCTAAACATCCAATTGAAAAAAAAAATTATCTTTCGATTCCATTTATGTCGAAGAGTATTTTAGATAT
Organism: Macrothele yani; assembly: GCA_039090855.1. Classification (NCBI taxonomy): domain Eukaryota; kingdom Metazoa; phylum Arthropoda; class Arachnida; order Araneae; family Macrothelidae; genus Macrothele; species Macrothele yani. The sequence continues at coordinate 52,132,835 of CM077022.1, read as the reverse complement.
AGTTACCTTTTCAAATTACGTATAGACTTTCCGCTAGGGGGCGTAAAAGTAAATTACATTTTTCCCGATAACTCTTCTTCTAAAACTCCGATTTGAAATTTTTTTCTTCAGCGGATACATCTCCTGATGGAAAATCTGTTGCATATAATTTCAAATTTTTGGTAAAGAATACTTTGGCCACCAGGGGGCGTAAGTGTTAATTTTTGCTTCTGATGTATTTGCCATAAAATCGGAGCTTCTAAAATATCGATTGAAAAAATTATTTCGTGGACTGATGCCACTCACATCGATAAACTTTTTCGGAATATTTTCTTCTTAAAATATTCCACAGTTTCTCAGCCAGGGGCGTAGATGTACATCTTATTTTTGTCAATATCTCTACTTCTAGGAGCCCGATTTGAAAAATTCCTTCTTTGTTGGATAGTGTTTTCCGTGTGGCATGTTTTTCATATAATTTCAAAATTTTCAAGTAATTCATAGACTTTCCGCTAGAGGGCGTAGCGGTAAATTGCGTTCCCCTCTACATCTCTGCTTCTAAATCTCCGATTTGAAACATACTTTCAGCACCGGATACAACTCCTGATGGGAAATCGTTTGCACATAATTTCTAATTTTTGTAAAAAAAATAGTTTGGCCACTAGGGGGCGTAAATTTTAATTTCCGCTTTTGTAGTATTTGCAGCAAAATATGAGCTTCTAAAATCTCGACTGAAAAAAAAGTCGTTTGTTGACCGATACTACTCATGTCGACAAACCTTTTAGGAAAATTTTCTTCTTGAAAAAATGCATGGTTTCTACGGCAGGGGGCGTAGATGTATATCTTATTTTTGTCAATATATCTAATTCTAAGATTACGATTTGAAAAATTCCTTCTTTGTTGGATAGTGTTTCCGATGCGAAATGTTTTTCCTATAAATTCAAAATTTTCAAGTAAATCATAGACTTTCCAGTAGGGGGCACAAAGGTAAATTGCGTTTTCTGCGTTATTTCTGCTCCTAAAGCTCTGATTTGAAAAATTCTTCCTGTATCGCATACAAGACCTGATGGAATTTTTTTTTTTTTTTTTTGATTGGAGGTTGAACGACCACCGTGAGCAACTCAATGGGCTATAATATAAGCAGTCGCCCGTCCCTAATTTAGGGTCATTGGTTCCAGGGAAGGGAAAGAGCCAGTGCTGTAAGACAAACACAACATCCATGCCTCGCCGGGATTCGAACCCGGACCCCTTCCGGACGAATGATCAGAGGCCATCGCTTAGACCACTGCGCCACCGGGGCGGCGAAAATATTTTTCACATAATTTCTAATGTTTGGTAAAGAATGTTTCAGCCACCAGGGGTCATAAGTGTTAATTTCTGCTTCTGAAGTATTTGTTGCAAAATCTGAGTTTCTGAAAACTCGACAAATTTGTTTTTCTTCGACCGATACCGCTTATATGGATAAACCTTTTGAGAATACTTTCTTCCTAAAATAATGCATGGTTTTCCCACCAGGGGACGTAAAGTCACATCTTATTTTTGTCTATATCTCTGTTTCTAAGAGTTCGTAAGCTTACGATTCCGTTTACAGCAATATCTGAGGGATTAAAAACCGATTAAAAATCTTCTTTCTTTCGTCAGATCTATTGTTTTCCATACCAGTTCCATTGACTTTGAATAGCTTTGATAAATTTAATTTGCGTCAGAACGGATTCAAAAGACGTGCTAATTACACCCGAAAATGCGGCGTCATCTTTCTTGTTGTTGTTTTTTTGTCATTGAAGCGAAGTAGGAATTTTTCATTAATTCCAAACAATGTGTGGAACAAACATCACTTTCGAAGAACCCAACGGCCAGTGGATTCATTTTCCACAATCGGGCGCCAATGTGAAAACACAAGTTTGTCCACGACGGGCATCGAATATGTGTCCCCTCACTCCGGAGTAAGTCGCTTTCCCAACTGAGCTACGTGGACAGAATGTCTCGCTGCTGATTTGTCGTCTTGATACATGTTTTAACCTTTGTAGTACACACAGATATCATATACAAGAAGCTAGATCGGACACCCAGCTCTTGAGGCGTGACAATGTAGGCGCCATTTTCAGAGGGTCATCGCTCTCCATTTAAGCAAGAGTATTTTGCATTAAGTCAACGGAATATGAGTTTGTTACTGTGATTTGTTATTTATATTAATATTCTAAGCAGTTAGTACACATTTAACGGTGGAAGTCATACAATTTAAGTGAAAAAACAATAATATTCCACAGCGCAAACTACAAAGCCAAGGCTCTTGTAAAATATTGCAGTATTTCAGATTCGGTCAGGCCTTAAATTCAATAGAAACGGCATTCTGTCATGTGCTGTATAAGAAAAAAAAGCACACTGTTTTTTATTTGTTGAGACATAACATAATTTTGAGATTTTTTGTTACTGAATGCTTAACATTCAATGCGTCCTTTGGTTGCATGCTTGTCCTAATAAATAATTTAAAATGTTAAAAACTGAAATTTCCTTAGTGAATAACAAAGTATCGAAATATTTAATAAAATTAATATTTTTGAGCAAAATTATAAACAAACCAGAATGGCACAGGTAACCGCTAGCAAGGAAAACGATTAACATCATTTCAACTTTCCTATGTAAAGTATGTGGAAGCCATTATTTTTCGGGTTTAAATCAATAGTTTTCTGGATTTAATAGCAACTTATTGATATCAAATGTATCGCTTGATTTTTCATTATTTTAAATATTTGCCTCATTACAGTCGTAAAAATGTTTTCCAGTTATTTTCAGTATTTGCATGCAATACCAATTTTAAATTTATCTTGCAAACTAATGCCTTCCCAGATACATTCTTTTAACATTGGAATAAAGACAAATAAGTAAGCGCAATTATATTTTCGTCTCTTAGAGTACGATTTATATCCGAGCAAGTTTTTACCACGATTTACGCAATAACCAAGTCCAAATTACCCTTCTTAATATGCCCCACTCCAACATCTTGACCCGCTCAATGTGGCTCCACGGTTGTCAAAGCGCAAGCGTATGCTCAACAGAGCAGACAGCCAATCTAGTCCCTTATATGATATCTGTGGTATCCCTTATATGATATCTGTGGTAGTACGTCACAACACCCATGTATGGTCTTGCTGTCTGTTTGGTGGATATGTGTTTTTGGAGCTGCCGCCGGACAACACCACTATCACCGCCGATGTGTACTGCTCAGCTCGACGTTCTGCACGCATCACTCACGCCGAAACGACCAGCACTGCTGAACCGCAAGGGCGTCCTCTTACAGCAGGATGGGGCGATACCTCAAACAACACTGGTGACTTGCCAGAAGATCAGGGTCCTGGGCTGGGAGCTGCTGCCAGACCCAGCCTAATCGCTGGACATTGCCCCAAGCACTACCACCTTTTCCGGTCGTTATAGCATTTTCTGGAAGGACAGCGGTTCACCAACTGGGACGATGTCGAACACGCACTTACTCACTTCTTTGCGACCAAGTCACCACAATTCTACAGCGACGGTATCCAACAGCTGCCCAGACGACGGGAGATTAAATTTTGGACTGGTTTGTACTTGTATATACGGTCGTTAGCACTTTTCTGTTGCCTTGCATTTGCAGACATTACTTTCTTCCAACCCAATATATAACTTATGTATATATACACTCATTGCCATAAAAATCCGCGCACCAAGAAGGAAGCATCGGATTGGCCGCCCCGGTGGCGCAGTGGTCTAAGCGATGGCCTCTGATCATTCGTCCGAACGGGGTCCGGGTTCGAATCCCGGTGAGGCATGGATGTTGTGTTTGTCTTACGGCACTGGTTCTCTCCCTTCCCTGGAACCAGTGACCCTAAATTAGGGACGGGCGACTGCTTATAGCCCATTGAGTTGCTCACGGTGGTCGTTAAACCTCCAATCAAAAAAAAAAAAAAAAGAAGAAGAAGAAGCATCGTATTGAAATGAGATTTTAGTAGTGAGATGGTACATACCAAGAACAGAAGTGATTACAATATCACAGCAGCAGGACGATTTCCCGCGGACATACGGTACACATTCCAGTCAGCGTTAGTACCGCGTCGGACCGCCTCGTGCTCGTATGCATGCGGTGAGACGGTCCGGCATGGAGTCGAAGAGATGCCATATGTTGTCCTGAAATAGATTGGCCCACACTTCTTGCAACTGACGCTCTAAATCACGAACACTGGGACATGGAGAAAGCTGGTGTCCCATCTGGACCCAAACGTGCTGTATGGGCGGGAGATCAGGCAATCTGACAGGCCACGGAAGCGTCGAAGCATGACGTAGACAGTCCTGGGAACCCCAAGCCGTGTGTGGACGGGCGTTATCGTGTTGCAAAAAGGCTCCGTGGTGCCCCGCCAGGAAAAACAGCACACGGGACCGCAGGATCTCCTGTACGTATCGCAGGGCTGTCAACGTTCCTCGGATCACTGCGAGGGAAGTCCAGCTGCTGTACGCGATGGCTCCCCTGACCATCACGCCTGCGGTTCGGGACGTGTGCCGTTGTACGGTTAGGTTGGGATTGTGGCGCTCACCTGCGGTCCTCCATACTCTGACACGGAGGTCGTCCGTTTCCATACACAAGTGGGATTCGTCGCTGAACACTATACGTCACCAGTACGTAGCATTGCACGTTGCTCGCTGCCGACACCACTGCAATCGACTCCGACGATGGTCAGGTGTTAATGGCAGAGCACGCAAGTGCCGTCGAGAGTGCAGATTCGCCTCTGCCAGGCGTCTGGGAATGGTTCTGGCGGACACAGGAGCCCCTTGTGCAACCGCCACATGTTTCTGGATATTGGACAAGGACGCCGTTGCATCTGCGCGGGCCGCTCTCACGATCCCACGTTCCTCTGCGCTGGTGGTGTGTCTTGGTCGTCCAGAGGCAGTTCGCCGTGTCTGGGTTCCTTCCCGTGTCCATTGCTCCCAATACGATCTCACCGTACTGTCCGACCGGCCCAAATGGCCACCGATTCGGCGCGCCGGCCACCCGACCTCTCTCATCCCGACGGTACGGCCTCGTTCAAACTCTGTCAGTTGCCCGTACGCACATCTACGGCGGCTCCTCGGCATGTCTATCGCTCAGGGACCTCACCTGACTCTTACCGTACCCTGCGGCACGAATGTGGAGTCCCCTGCGTGGCGCCTTATAAGCCCCAAGGATTGCGTTTGCAGCGCCGGTCTTGGACGCGCGGGCATGCGGAATAGCACGAAACTTTAATCATTTGCATGTCTGCCCTCCCCATAGCTATTCGCCGAGTTTCGCGTTAATCGCACGTTTTTTTTTCTTGGTGCGCGGATTTTTACGACCATGAGTGTATGTTAGGAACTATGTCTGAGTTTCTTGAAGTCGTATTGCAAAAATTCTTTCTGCACCAAATTAGTGTAGCCAGTAACATAATTTTACTAGTCTTTTCAAATGTAAATCTTTTCCATGGCGTAAATTTTAATTTTTCGTCAGACGGTGCATAGATTTCAACAAGACCGATAAATAAAATTATTTTATCAAGGCCAGTTCTAACTACAATTTTTATCTACATGCCTTTGATCAGTAGCGGCTGGAATGCATTTTAATAGGTGGGGATATTAAAAAAAAAAAGAAAGAAAGAAAGAAATGCCGTACATGACAAACATATTGTAGGTACCATAAATTATTTTAATAATAGTAACTGCAGGTCCTTTATAAATTGCTTTTAATAATAATAATAATAATTGCTGGTCCTATAAAGTGTTTTTGATAAGAGCAAGAACGCTAAATCTCAATAATTTCATTGAAATTTGAAAACACAAGGTACAGAAATTTGGAACACTTCAAGTTAAAATAGCTACGAGTTAAAAGGAGGGAGCGAGAAGATTCATCAGCATTTCATTGAAAGTTCGCTAAAATTCAGGAAAAGCGACCAGTTCATCAGCAATTCAAAATTACTCGAAACTTTATTTATCTTTTATGCATGGACTTCTTTATCACTTTATTCTTTAGAGATAGCGTCGATAAGGCATTGAGCCGTTCTTCGTTGATCGTGTTCTTCAAATAAGTTTTCACGCGCTTCTACGTAGAGAAACACCTTTCCGATTCAGATGTCATGTGTGTGGAATTCATAATATCTAGGAATTTGTTTCACTGAAAATTTTGTTTACGTTATTTTGCTCAAAAGAATGCAAAAGTGATGCTGCTGACGTTATACTAGTTAAATCTTCGTGCCCATACAAAATACTTTGCTCCGTTTTTAGTTTATTATTCTTTTTTCTAAAACGGGAGTATCCTACTGCGGTATTTAATTCCTCTGGAGGGAAATGTCACACGTATTCTTTAAACGAATTGACGTCAACTACTTTAGCAGCAATTAGGTGATCACTGCCTGAAAACCTGTCATTGGTGTGTACAACAATAGCATCTATCGCATGTTCTTCCATAACTAGACTAAGATCAGCAGTTCTAACTTTTCTTTTCTTGGCTGATGATCCAGTTATTTTGTCTTAGAGATTCATGGGTTTGTCTGGATTACTTACTGAAGGAAAGGTGAAAAAAAAATGGACACCTAAAGATAGATCAAAATGCATGGTAATCAGGGCTCTTTCTACAGATTCATACACGATTTCTGAAGGGGAAAATCGTTTTATTGAAGAATAAAATTTGGGAAAATTTAATTTAAGTCGTTCCGGGAAGCTCTGGTTTTAAACTTCAAAGAAATCAACATTAACAATAGGCTATTTTGACAAATAATCTCGGCTCTTCCAAGAAAAAGTGAATTTGTGTTTTTTTTTTGTTTTTGTTACTCGTTATTTTTATTTTTGTGTATCGTACATGCATTATATGTAAAAATATTAGCAACATTTGGTTCAATTAAATTTCTTGTCATAGATTTAGTATATTTAATTTTCCTTGCAGTCCAGTTGTTTTCTTGTAAACTTACCTTAAAAACTTTTGCTTTGATTTTTCGCGTTAAATGAATTTTTCTCCGGCACACATGTTATTCCGCTCACGGCTTGTTATATAGATTGTCCTTCCCGAAGTTTAGTTTCAAGCTTCATATCGAAGCTTTTTCTACGAAATAATGCGATATCTGGTATTACAAATCGGAACTACGTAAATTCACGACAATGTGCTATTGGGGCGACATCTGCTTTTAGATGCAATCTTGTTCACTCCGACATCGCAAGATTTCAGTTTTTATTGTAGGTTAAAGCGTTTAGATAGATCGATATTTTGAAAAATCTATAATATAATCAGCACTAAACTCGGATAATTAGTTAAACTATAAAGTTAAAAATAATTAAAGCGTACAAATTAATATTCGAATTGTGCTAAATTAAATGAATATGCAAACCCAACTTGCCGCGTTATTAAGATTTTAATTCGAATTTTGTAGATCGGATAAATAGAACTCGAGTCATTGATAATCCAGCGTTTTTAAATTAGCACGCGATCACCTTGATATCTCGATGTGATCGCATGCAAACTCAACTTGCTGTGATATCAAGAATTCAATTCGGATTTTGTAGATCGGAAAAACAGAAATCGAGTCATTAATAATTCAATGTTTTTAAATTAGCACGCGATCACCTTGACATTTCTGGGTGAAAAAGGCTACCTTTATGAGGAAACCATAAGAAAAGCAGGTGGGAATCGAATCAAAGGAGGTATTTCTAAGCTGTGCAAGAGGTATCAGAACACTCAGTCAATTCAGAACCAAACCGGTGAAGGCAGGAAAAGGTGCACAACAGCATGTGATGATAGAAGAAGTAAAGGACTGTGTTTAGGTGACAGAAGAAAATCATCTGAGTCAATTAAAAATGAATTGTCTCCATGTGGTTTGAAGATGAGTGCCAGGATTGTTAGAGGCAGACTCTAAGACTTTGATTTAAATTCAAGAATTCCGAGAAAAAAAAAACATTTCTATCTCCCAAACAAACAAGAAAGACATTAGAATGGGCTAAAAACCATGTTAATTGGTCTGAGGAACAGTGGGACAGAGTTATCTGGAGTGATTCGAGAGCAGAGTATCCGTATTTGGTAGTGATGTATTAGGTATGCAACTTTATTCTCGTCCCCTAACCGCAAGCGATCATAGAACGTCGGCAAATGCAAATAGCTGTGTGCGATAATGGCTGATTGCAGCGCCATCCAACAGCTTTCCAGGCAACCGTAACCGCTCACAGCTGTAGCTACAGAAGGGACGAAAGTTGACGGTTAAAGCAATGTCGTTCGAGAAGCAACATTTGAGGCACTGCCTCCTGAAAAAAAAAAAATATATCCTCGAGGCCCTTTTGCGAAAATCTGTTAACTTTCAGTTACTGAAAATATTAATTTAAATTTCATATTATTAACTAGGTGTTATAGGTGTTCTAATAATTCAAATTCTGCGGAACCTTATGGTATTTTTCGTTAAACCAAAATTATTGCACTTTATTGCATAAAACACAAATGTGCACGTTGTAATTAAAATTATTGCCCTAGTTTTATACCATTACAAAGTACCACAAAAAGCACTAGTAATGGTATAAAACTAGGCCAAACGTAGTCATATATACACTGAATTGCAAAAAAACTGGGATACCTCCCTAATACCGCGTTGGTCCTCCTCGCAATCGGATAATGGCAGCAATGCGACGGGGCATGGACTCCATGAGCTCTCTGTAGTACTGTGGAGATAGTGCACACCATGCTTCCCGAAGAGCGTGCTACAATTCCGTAATATTCGCCGGTGGAGGATTCCTGGCATTGACGGCACGTTGAACAGCATCCCAAATGCGTTCGATAGCATTTAAATCCGGCGAATGAGGGGGCCGAGTCAGGATGCCAAACTCCGTGGAATGATCACCCAGCCATAATCGGGCGACTGTGGACGTGTAATGTGGCGCATTGTCAATGTTGAAAGAGGTCGCACCCGTCGGAGTGGTTGCATGATATGAACGGGTGCAAATGATCTCTAAGGATGACTACGTAGCCTCCACCGGTCAGAGCGGTCGGCAGACTCATGAAGGGTCCCAATGCGTGCCAGCTGTAAACACTCAACACCATAACAGAGCCACCGGGATCATAACAGAGGCATGGGGGATCCATTGCGTCGTGAGATTGTCGCTACACCCGGAGTCGGCCATCTATCCGAAACAGTTGGTACCGCGTTTCGTCGAACCAAACTACACGTTTCCAGTCATCTTGCTTCCAATAGCGGTGTTCGTACACCCAGGCGAGGCGCACAGTCCTGTGTCGTCGGTTCAGCAAGGCACACGGATGGGCAGTCGTCTCCGGAACCCCAGAGAACACAGGAAACGTTGCACTGTCCGAACGCTGATGCTACTATTGGTCCCAGCATTGAATTGCTCTGTGATATGCGGCAATGTGGCACGCCGGGCGGATCTTAGGATGCATCCCAGACAGTGGTATAATAGTAAAATAAATAGCACCGGAACGCTTTACAAACTGCATCACAATGACATAAAATACTAGTAGTAAATACGTTAAGCTACACAATATGGTGTCATAGTTGTTAACATGATGTTTATTGTTATTATTATATAGCTAGTTACACACAGTTAACGTATAACAGGATCTAATACACTGGTGTGCAAGAATTAAGGACGAAGAGGAGAAATCAGCATAACAGCGGAACGAGCAGGCAGAAAGGACTGAAAGACCACTCAGGAGATAGACTAGGGTCCTGTACGGTAGGGCATGCGCCTATATGCAGCATGACGTAGGGGGAGTGTCGGAAGGGTATAAAGCACACGGGCGGTGTACGCTCAGCAATTCGGTGAAAGCTATTGCACGGTGTACATCGGTTTGAACGAACCCGAGTTGCTGCCGCCGTGTGATATGGCCAACAGGCAATCCAGTAGACGACATCTGGATGACTTTACCCGAGGTCGCATCATTGGGAGGTTGGAAAAAGGTCGAAGTGTGACTAGTGTGACCGAGGAGTTCGGGATCGTTCACAGCATCGTTTCACAAGCTTAGAGAGCATTTCAAGCGACAGGAACAGCTGTCCGAGAGTTTAGTAGTGGTCGTCCACGAGCAGCCATGGCGACGGACGACCGGTATATTGTCCTACAGACGAGAAGAGACAGACGGCAGACAGCGGGAGAAATCGCAAGGCACATGCAACAGACAACTGGACGTCCGTTATCGCGTTTTACTGTGGCCAGAAGGCTGCACAAAGGTGGTCTATTTGCACGACGACCAGTATGGTGTGTGCCATTAACGCCTGCTCATCGGAGACGGCGGTTTCTGTGGTGCCAGGAACACAAGAACTGGACACATCAGCAATGAGGTCGAGTTCTCTTTACGGATGAGAGCCGATTTAGTCTGACGAGCGATTCTGGACGTATACACATCTGGAGAGAGCAGGGATAACGCAATCACACCTCCAACATCATCGAAAGGGACCGGTTTGGAGGTGGCGGAGTTCTCGTTTGGGGCGGTATCATGCTTGGTAGCCGTACTGACCTCCACATCTTCCAAGGAGGTTCAGTCACTGGTGTCAGCTATTGTACCGAGGTTCTTCTGCCTCACGTGCGTCTGTTTAGAGGTGCTGTGGGTCCTGAGTTCCTCTTCATGGACGCAACGCTGCACCTCATCGTACAGTGGCTGTCGCAGAGCTGTTGGAGAGTGATAATATTCAACGCATGGATTGTCCAAAAAGGTCCCCGGACCTAAATCCAATCGAACACGTGTGGGACCTTCTCGGGAGACGCTTGGCACCACGTCACTAGCCGCCAGCAACGATTCCGCAGCTGCGATTGGCGCTACAAGAGGAATGGGCCGCGATGCCTCAACAGCTCCTTGACAACCTCGTCCTCAGCATGGACAGACGTTGTAAATCCTGCAACGCAGTCAGGGGTGATCATATCCCCTACTAAAGACTGGATTTTTCTTGGCAGCCGCCTGTCACATGGACTTTTCTGTCTTCTGTCCAGCTGTGCTCGAAGCTACCTTTTCAATAAAGTGCCTTTGTATCCTTTGGATTCCTTGTTTGGACGGTTTTGCTCACTTGTCCCATATTCTTACATCTTGGGGATTTTATGGTATGATTTGAGTCGATGTGGAGCACTTCTGCTCGACGTTACATTCGAAAAACCGTCTCGTCCTTAATTTGTGCACGCCAGTGTAGATGAATCAGCTGCTTATAAATCTGCAGGAAGATGACATTTAAGAAAAATTCATTGAATCACTCATGCAAAGAAAACTAAAAAAAAAAAAACACTCACCCTGTCAGAGGAGCTTCCAAACTTCCCTCCCCACCTCGCGTGCGTCTCGTGATACTTTTCGTGATGTAGCGCCCTCGGCCGAGCGGATTTTAGGAAGGGAGTGTCTGACCTACCTCAGGTCTTAAATAACCCTTAGAAATAGGAAGCTAGGAGATTTGGACTAGAGTGCCCGATACGAAAGTGACACGGAAGCGAGGTAGAAAGGAGGTGGAAGAAGCCCTTATTTATTTTCGGGGGCCAGTACCCGGGGCCCGACGGCTTAACGTGCCCATCCGACGCACGGCGGATATTTGTTGCTTCGAGCGTTCGTTCCTGCCTGGGATCGAACCCGGGGTCTTTTCCGTGGCAGGCACGAACGTTGACCACTACGCCACTCGCCGCTCGAGATGGAGTGACACATCTCCAGGGCGCCGACTATCATTCCACGTTCGAAATCGCTTAAATCGTGATAAGCTGCCGTCTGAACTGCGACTGCTACTACTTGAGCTTGCGGAGATATCTGCCTCTATAAATACATTGTTTGCGGACGATATCGTTTACCACATGGGTGTGGTGGCATGTAATGAAATTGGTAGCGCCCTCACCAGTTTTTTTTTTTTTTTTTCCACCTCAGTGTAATGGAAATTTAATTCTTTTAGAGAAGTAAGGCCAGCCTCTCTCACGATCACACACACAGAACACGTAACTGCTGTGTGTCAGTGTCTAACGACTTTTTCGGATTTATACGAAAATACGGATCATAAGTAAGAAAAAAGTGACAATAAAAATTATGTACTCCTGAATATATTAAAAATACATCAAATTATTTGTTTCTGAATGTATAAATAACACACCTAATACAATGCCGCAACGTTCTGACCATAGTATTGTTTTTTCTTGATTTTGTTGCAAAAAAATGACACACAGGTCTCTTCCGTTTTATTTCGCTCGCTAACACCCCCGAGGACACTTTTCACTTCTTTACATTCTGAATGATGCGTCGTTATGTGCAAACAACTGTAATATATAACATCTTATCCTCATTAGTGTAAAAGTTACATTCATTGAATTGATATTTCTTTCACATTCTCCTGTTAATATGAAACAATTGCTATGGCTGTAAAAAAGGACCTCGGTTGTTTGGAACAGTTGCTTTCCCGTCATCCAGGTTTTATAAATTAAAACCGCAAAAGTGATTTTCAAACGTTTTACTTATGCAATGAAAAAAATACTAGAAATTCCTTTTCTTATCGATACTTCATTCAAAGTTGCCGTAAAAAATTCCTGGCTGTTTCTGTAACACGCTTCATATGCAGTTTACGAAAAGAAAATTTTAAAATATTTTTCCAGAGGATAGAGGCCCTCTTAGCCTTGAGCCCCCCCCCCCAATGCTGGGTTTGCAGGGGATATCAGTACGCCCCTGAACTTGCATACACTTAACGTAACTTACGAAGAATAGTTAAGCCAAAATTCTCGGGCTGCGCCCTCGCCTTTTCTTGGTGCACTTAAAAAAAAAAAAAAAAAACGTCTCCAAGAAGAAAGAGAAGTGGCAGAAGAATGAGCAGATAGCCTTGTGAAAGTTATTTTACTAGAACCATCACTTTAAACTCACTTTCGCTTCAAAATCCCAAGGTCGAATTTCCTTTACTCGCAACATTTCTTCTGTTTCACATTTCGTGAACGAATACACTTTCATTCTTTTTTTTTTTTTTTATGTTGCTTTTTAATCCTAAGCACTACCTGTGGTATTGCCAAATAAACCCGAATAAAACGAAATAAGAGATAAAATAAGAGTTTACTGGCATCTCTCTCAGCAGATATCTCTTTTATTCGCTTTTTATTGAAGTAATCATTGCATTTCACGTGAATGAAGAGTAAAGGCGTGTTTTGACCCTGCTTCAGGCTAAGAAAGCATCACCTTCCTTCCTTGCGCGGCTGATTCATGGTTTGGATAATCCCAAGCACTTGCACGTCTGTCGAAAACTTGATTTGACGGCTTTTTTTTTTTTTTTTTCTTTTCTATTAAGCGCTCAGGCTGGAGGAACCGCATGTTACAAAACATTACGCGGGAGTTTGCAATCGATAGTTGACAGCCCGAGGCAAGGCTCGTTTCGTTGATGCTGGCCGGTCTCGGAGAACCCAGATATGAAGTAAACACAATGGTTAAGGTAATGTGTTGTCATTCCAATAAGATAATCCTCGCTAAAAGAGTAATTCATATAAAAAGTTTACAAATCGTTTTGGGAAAGTCAATTTTGTAATGTGCATTTGATTTGTGTCCATGTGGGGAAAATATCGAGCAATTGAATAAAGGTGTCTAAAAGTATACATTCACTGCTATATATGCTTTCACACAAAGGGGTAGGGGGCGGAGGTATAAGCGTAGACTTCTGTAAATCTAAGGGCATGCACGACTTTAAAAAAATAAAAAACGGTGACGTTCATACACTAATTTTCCTTATAAAAATTAGTGAATAAATACAAACGGGTTATTTTTAATCGTTTTCCAGTAGTAAACTTTTAAGCATCTTTGAAATAGTGCCCATTTTTTATTCAATCCTCGTGGTTGTGAGTAAATTTGGATATACAAAGGTTGTCCAAAAACAACTGACAATGTTTTTTTTAAAAATATGCTTACCTTAATTGTTAAGGATGTGGTAATCTTCTTTGCAATACTGTCCATTGCATTGAATATGGATACCCCAACATTCCTTCCACTTTTTGAATGTTTCCTGGAATTCTTCTTCTCAAATGCTGTTGAAGCACCCTTGCGCAGCTGTAATAAGTTGTTGATCAGTCTCAACAAGTGTTGATCAGTGTCACTTGCTACTATTAAGGGCATTGTGGTACAATTTCGATACCCTGTAAGTGTTGTGGATGCCGAACTCAAGAAGTTACTGTAGAAGAACTTTCACAACCCTTTCATGTGATCTTTCAGAATCTAGGTACATAGACTCTATGGACTACATACCTTGTATTTTAACTCAATATTGTGTAACGTTTGTCGTAAGTATAAACTTAATTTTTGTGCGAAAACAACAAACATTATTGCTTTGCTTAAAAATGGCAGAGATCCCATTGACATTGCTAATAAAAGTGGTATTTATTGCGTACCGTTGAACCCGGTGGATGTGAACAGCGAACAACATGTTTATATGGGATCCATTGTACGTACTTTGGCTACTCGTCTCGACGAACATAAATACAATATAAAGAAGAGTTCACAAAACACATCTTTAGCCAGCCTTGTTCACAGTGGTGAATATAGCCCAGATTGGGACAATGTCACCATCCTTGCGTCACCACCTAACAGATTTTTGACTTTAATTACCGAAAGCGTGTATATATTACAACACAAAAAGAGTGCCTGTAATGATGATTTTCCGTATCATGTTTCCTACCCTTGGAAAAATGCTCATAGATCGTGATGTATAACTTAATTTTTCTTTATTGCCTTTCCTATGTTTATGATAAGATGTCCATTTTTTGCTAGATCTGCGCATGAGTCAAATACCTACCCTATACGTCACTGATTTTTAACTATATAACACTGTAGGATATCTCGCTCTGTTAGTCACACATTTGAAGATGGGATTCGCAGGTGACCCCGAAAGATCTCGTGTACATTTATCACTCATGTGCTGTTTTTAACTGTGATTAAAGTTTTAAATAGCATATGGTTTTAGATATCAGTATCATGAATCGTGCTTCGATTTATTTATTTTATTTGATTGGAGGTTTAACGACCCCCGTGAGCAACTCAATGGGCTATAAGCATTCGCCCGTCCCTAATTTAGGGTTACTGGTTCCAGGGAAGGGAGAGAGCCAGTGCCGTAAGACAAACACAACACCCATGCCTGACCGGGATTCGAACCCGGACCCCTTACGGACGAATGATCAGAGGCCAGCGCCTTAGACCACTGCGCCACCGGTGCGGCCGTGCTTCGATGGCTATATACTTTTGATGTTCTTACTCAGCACGAAAACCTGCTTTATTTTTTCTCAAACTGTTGTTCCCGTAACGTCTTTTTTTTTTAAATAGGGAACAACCAGAAGTCACATGGTGAAAAGTCTGGACTATATGCATATTAGGGAATCAACTGAATATTTATTTTCTGCAAATAAGAAACGACAGAACTGGCCATGTACGGCCCAATGCAAGGCCCCACATGAAACGAAATGGGGAACCTAAGTTGAAGAAACTCGTTTCATTCCCAAAATGATCGGTTAAAATTCTGTGAATTGGTGATTTTGAAGTGAACCACATCTTCTTCTTTTTTTATTGTATAGGTTTAACTACCACAGTGAGCAACTCAGTGGGTTATAAAGCAGTCGCCCGTCCCTAATTTAGGGCCACTGTTCCAGGGAAGGGAGAAAGCCAGCGCCGTGACACAAACAAAACATCCATGCCTCACCGGGTTTCGTACCCGGACCCTTCTCGAACCAATGACCAGAAGCCATCGCTTAGACCACCGCGCCACGGGGTCGGCGAACAGTATCTTCGATATCTCTAATTGATAGGTGTCCCGTATCACCTATTGTATTGATTACCTCTGTAACACTCGTTGAAGGTATTCCTCCATGCGCGATTAAAACCGCCGACTCACGATCGTCCATAAATCCTTTATGTCATCCGTAAATTGTTGATTTTCCTAGACATTCATCTGTATAAGACTCTTGCATGAGACGGAGTCTCTTCGACAGACTTCTTAAATTAACAGCAAAATTTAATGGCGCATCTTTGTTTCTCTTTCAAATCCATTTTTCGAAAAATCACATCCCGGAAGCACTTGTCAAGGGTTCACAAAACAACGCCGCTTATTAAACTGCGCACTACCGACGAAGCGTGCTTGATAAAGAGGTGTGGCTGGTTGCTATGGTTACTACAACGACCAATGTTTTTTCGAGACTCGTGCCAAGGTCGAACGCAGTACTGCACATTTTTTGTAAAAACATTCTCAGTTGTTTGGGGACAAGTTATGTATAATGGGCAAAAGATGTTTGTTTGTTTGCCGTTTTTTTTTTGGGGGGGAGGTGGTTAAAGACCATCGGGAGCAACTATTGGATATATAACCAGTCGCGCGTCCCTAATTTGAGGCCACTGGTTCCAGCAGGGGCGTATTTAAAGGGCAGAGTTGGAAACGGGTCAAAAGTTTTGGACCTGGACACGACTCTGATTTGACCCGAGAAATCTGCTTTGAACTATGAATTCGAAACTCAATTCATAATTATACATAATCACATATACACAGTCGAGTCACATTATTGTAACCACCTCCTTTTGGCGTCAACAGCGCGTAATCAATGAAAGAAGGCACGTGTCGTAAGCTGGCTTGGAGGGTATATAAGGTATACTGTAGGTATTCTGAAAACATATCACTCGTTGCTGTCATGGATAAAAGGAGCGGTTTATCATATTTGCAAAAAAGGATGATTATCGGCTTTCGGGCCAAGGGTGGCAGTATTTCTGAAACAGAGCAGTTTGTGAACTGTTCGCGTGCTGCTGTGGTTAAAGTGTATCGTGATTGGAGAAATGGCACCATTGCGCATAAGCGACGTGAAAACTGCGGAGCACCATGTGCCATTGATGTGAGAAATGAACGTCGGCTTCGAAGGTGCGTGAGGGCCAATCGACACAGACACACTACAGTGGAACTGAACTGTCGTTTTAGACACCGGAAGTGTGTCTAAAACGACAGTTCAGCGAACCCTGTTGCGTATGGGGCTCCGATGCAGACGAATGGTCACTGCTCCTATGCTGTAGCACACACACACACACACACACACACACACACACACATACTCACTTACAGAAAGCGTTGAAACTGTCGTCCTTAATATAACCTAACATGTTTTACACGTTTTCAAACACATCTGCGAGAGCCAAAAAGTCCCACTGCAGTAATGTTAAGGCTGTTCCACTTAATTTTGATGCTGCTAAAGTCAAAATTTTTGAATTAAGTTAACTTGTTGTATGTTTAGTTTCAGTTTTTGCTGTTTTCTTCATACAGATAACATATCAAGTTTCAGAATATGTGAAAGTTGGTGTTGCTGTGAAACATATTCTGGTTCCTTAATGAGTCGAAACAACTTCCAGCATTCACTCTTCGCTTTTTTGTTTTCAACCAGAACATATTTGTCGGCCTTGACGCCTTTTTCAATCTCCTTAATATTAAATTCATCCATTTTAACCAATAAGGCATAAATTCCGACACGCCATGCAATGTCAAACGAAAAACTTCTGAATGCTCAATGCAAAAGATGCGATGTGAAAAGTAGCTCTCATTATTACAACGTGACACGCGGAGTGTGAGAGAATGAATCACCAGAAAAGCAGGCGTCAGGCATTTGCCAGTGTCTTGCTCCCGACAATCGCACTGAAAACAAACGCAAAGGAAGTATTGTTTTACGATATGGTATCGTAGGTCGGTGGAAATCTTCTTTGCTTCAAGAAAGAGACAGCAATATTTTTGTATGACAAATCATTTTTCACTCCGCTGACACCAGCAATTCCACAGTACGCATTTTTCTTTGAAATATCTTTTTTTTTTTCTTTTAAAAAAGAAAAACGGAAATTAAACCGGGTCGAAATCGGGTCAGGAACACCTTGACCCGACACATTAGACCCGCAAGAAATTGTCGACCCGTTGACCCAGTGACGCTTTTCCATCTCTGCCTCAGAACCACCGAGAAGTAGTCATCCAGGTACAACTACGATCCAGCGATAAATGCACGCAGATCCTCATAAACGCACGCAGAAACGTTACAATATCCAGCAGCTACATCACAGTTTCTTTGGGAAGTGCAATGGCTAACTTCCGCATTTCGCCACTAGGTGCGCTACTATTGGTTGCATTCGATCGGACGTAGTCGCTTTACTATACCGTTATCTCACTTGAATAACTGTACCTCTCTCCGTTCGCAAGTTATTCCAGGCTAAAGGGACTTACCTTTGCACCCTGTATAGTGTTTTCCTCTATATCTCTTCTTCTATTTGACAATCGCTTTGTCTCTGATATCTTCCTTCATCTACGAGAAACTTTTTCTTTTTCTTTTTTTTATTAGAGGTTTAACGACTACCGTGAGCAACTCAGTGGGTTATAAGCAGTCACCCGTCCCCAATTTTGGGCCACTGACTCCAAGGAAGGGAGAGAGCCAGTGCCGTAAGACAAACTCAACATCCATGTCTCATCGGGATTCGAACCCGGTCCCTTCTCGGACGAATGGTCATAAGCCGGCGCTTAGACCACTCCGGGGCGGCAAAAACTTGTTGTGCACAGTTTGTTAATTTTTCATAACATACTTTTCAGAAGCTAGTGTGGGAAAGTAGCTGTTTCTGTTTCGGAATGTACCCACCCCGCCCCACTCCGTGGTTTAGTAGCCTAAGTGCTGGCTTTTGACCTTTTTGTCCGAAATGGGTCCGGGTTCGAATCCCGGTGAAGCATGGATGTTATGCTTGTCTAACGGTATTAGCTCTCTTCCTTTCCTGGAAGTAGTCTCTTCCTTTCCCGTCCCTAAATTAGGGACGGACGCCTGCTTATAAGTAGGGTAGTAATTTTATCGCGGGAGAAAAAAGGCAAAATTCGAGGGGCAGTCGCCGGGTAAATCGCGAAATTTCGCAAAAAGTTCGTGGCTTTTCACGAAATTTCGTGAAATACTGTATTTCCTCAAAAAAAAAAAAATCGGCTTTCAGGCTCTTTCACCACGCTTTGGATATTAGATGTACAAATAATTTTAAAGCGTTTTAAAACAACGCAACATGTGATTTGAGAGAAAACAACAATACCTTTACGAATCAAAATATGTGCCATCATTATCTATCACCTTCCACCATCTGTCGGGCAGCTGACGGATTTCAGCCATGAAGAATACTTCGTCGTGTGACGCGATGAAGTCGTCAACCCATTTTTGCACTTCGTCACATGTCCGGAACCGTACAGCAGATAAACCATGTTGCAACTATTGGAACAAATGATAGTCTGAAGGGGCTATGTCGGGACTATACGCCGAGTGCTCCAAAACTTTACAGCCAAGCGTCAATAATGTTTCCTTCACCGATTTCGCGACATGCGGCCTTGCGTTGTCATGCAGTAATTTCACGGGTCGCAATCCTTTGCCCGTGAATGGACATTTCAGACAGATTTCCTGGTTCAATCGCAGCAATTGTTGCTTTTAGTGATCAGCACTAACAGTTTGACCCTGTTCCAATAGTTCATAATAAAGCACACCCTTCATATCCCACCAGATGCACAGCAGAACTTTCTTGGAGTGAATATTGCGTTTCGGTGCCGAAGTCGTTGCTTCCACCGGGTCTACCCAGTGTTTTTTGCATTTGGGATTGTCTTACCATATCCACTTTTCATCACCCGTAACGATTTTCCACAGGAAAAACTTTCTGTGTTGTTTATTCAACAGATTCAAACACTTCATGATACGCTCATCCTTGTTCCTCTGGCTCGGGTCATGTGGCACCCATTTTCCTTCCTTCTGAATCTTTCCCATTGCGCGTAAACGATTAGAAATGGTTTGTTGAGTTACCCCCAGTTGTTCAGCTAGTTCTTTTTGCGTTGGGACGGATCTTCATCCAGCAATGCTTGCAGTTCCTCATGTGCAACCTTCTGCGGGGCACCGCTACATTCTCGATCACTAACATCAAAATCACCTGCTTTAAGCCGGCTAAACCAAAATTCACACATGTTTTTCGATACAATATTTTTCCGCAGAACATAACAGATCGATGAACATGCTTTTGCAGCACTTTTTCCTTGATGCAATTCGTAACGAATTCAGTGTCGAATAAATGCAGTATCGTTTGTCGTCTTTCACCAACCGATGTGCAAGTGCGTATAACCGTTGGGCAAACTTCTGTATCATATTTTATACTCTGGACCAGTTGCGGTCACCGGATAACAACGCGGGGGAATGTCGGATATGTAAATTAGCGGTATACGTCACACAAAAAAACGCTTTAAAACTTATTTGTACCCCTAATAAGATGCGTTGTCTGTCACAAAAGCGGTTATATTCGCAAAAGGTATTTCATACTTATTAGCGCACTGAAGCATTGCCTCTCTGACTGCTTTTGAATTTACGGATTCCAAAGTGATACACTCGAGGAAGATTGTATTCAAAGAGGTTTTAGCATTACAGCCCAGCAAAAACACAAGTGTTGGGAAACTGCTGGCCACCATCTGGCAGTGATGGGCAACTGCTGGCTGAAATATGCCGATCACGGCACGGCAGCAGTCCGTTGGTGGCAGCGCCATCAGTTGGCAGCCATTGATGGCCCTGCAGCATCGCAGTGAATTATAGGCCTTCAAGCAAATGCCACTAGTGGCCCGTAGCTGGCAACCAAAACAACCCCAACACGAGGTGGAAGCAACGCGTGCTGTGTCTCTCGTGGTACTAGTTAGTTGAGGACGACGTTATCGCCATCGTGTTATTTTAGTGGATGTTATGAAAAAAAGCCGTATATGTAGAAAGGGGAATTAATTTCCTAATGAAAGGCCGCGTTGACGAAGATTACCGTAGGAAGAAAATTATATAAATAATTATTAATGAACTATAAGAATTAGTCAATAACTCTCATGCATTTATAGAAACTCATTTCGCAGCGAAATTCCTGCACTAGCACACAAAGAATTGAGAATACAGAAAGACAAGAAACACACCCACTCCATTCCCATGAACAACAAGAAATAATTTATGTCTAATCTTTCGTTTTAACATATACTAAACCGCTTGAAACAAAAGCATCAGAAAAACATTAAAAGATCGTTATGTTGGGAAAAAAATAAGAATTATACGCGTACAAAACTTACCAATCATTTGAAAAAAAAAAAGCAACGCTATGTGGATATAATGTACTCACCCATGGGTTGAAATCACAAGACTGGGGAAATTCGCTGCTAAAAATAACGTCAAGTAAAATAAAATATCTTTCCTCTTTAGAACAAGTGGTAGCTTCGGACCGCGGAAAGGAAAGATACAACGTTAAAAATGTTACAGAATGTGACATGAACGGGTAAATATATTAATTAAACAATCACCTTTGAAGGCCACAAGGACGGCACAAAACTTTGGAAAGCGCCTTTAAGTTGGTACACTCGTTGAAAATGAGTGAAGTTCCCTTAAGGTAAATAAAAACGTAGGTAGAAAGTAGTTGTGCATTTGGGAAGCTGCGGTTATTATTATTTTCTTTTATGGCTACTATTGGGAAATTGCCGGACAAGATTCGACAAGCCATCAGTTACGTCACGTGATTGTCGGCTGCCACTACCGGTAAACTAGCGGACCACATTATGGCACATGCTTGCAGGGCCGCTTAATGACCGCTTGTGGCAACCACTGCCAGTGATGGATAACTGATGGCCCTGTTCTGGCACATGACGACTGATGGGATGCCAACCGTTGGCCAGCTGCTGGCCTATTTGGTGGCCTCCGGGACATTTTACTGACGGTTGGACAGCGGCAACATAGTGCTGGGCCACTGCTGGCACTGCGGGCTTGAGTGCTGGCCCAGCAACACTGTTTTTGCTGGGAGCTTTCAACATTCGTTTCAGCTGATGGAACAGCTACAGAATGTACCTGTCTTTTGAATCAGTTGTTTCGTCTACTACGATGCTTCCACCGGGTACTGATTTAAAAAATCTTTCACTTGTTACTTGCGAATATCATATCTTTTCGGCACATAACATTTCCGAATCCAATTTGCATTTGAAATAACACCAATATCTTTCAAAAAAATTTTCAAGTAGCTTTTTAAAGTAGGGTTATCCAGTTTGGGAAGTGAGATGTTAGCTACACAAAAGGCACCAGTTAATTTCGAAAGTTCAGTCGAACGATGCTGTTCTTGTTTAGTTCTTTCTCTATTAATTCACCAACGTATTTCTGCATTATTTTCGGTTGACTGTTCAGACACAATTTTTTTTATGCTGCTTGCTTGCTAAATGCTTTTCACAACTGTCCTTTCTTGAAAAATACACTGGCGTGTTGCAGCACGAAAAGAACAATAAATTTTTGTTGATATGAAACGTTCCCTTTCTGAATTCTTTGTTTACATCTTTCAGGTGCACTCATTTAACTAACGTGGGTCATTCTCAAAATTAACAAACAATATCTAATAACTTTATAAACTAAATACTCACACGAAAGCACAAAAATTTTCTAAGCTAAGCGTGTGCAAAACTCAAACACTCTTTTCTGTGAGCCGCTTTTCCCAGCTAAAACTACTAATAGAGTTGACGACATCCGTTTTACGATTTACGAGTGCGGCAATTCGCCATGGTCATTCAACAGTAGAGGGGGATGGAAATCATGAAACACCACAGATGCGTTCTTCAGCAGAGTGCATGTGACTGGAATTACCCGTCAATCTTCTTCGATAAGAGTCGCTTCGTAACGAACAATACTTTACAGGTTTAAAGTTCTGGTTTTTTAGAATTTAGAGTAGGATTACTTTGCAGTATATTTTTCGCGTAAATTCTAATGAAGGCAAGGCAGTGATAAAATTATTTAATAGGGAAAATAATCTAAAAATTATAATAGAAATTCCGCAAAAATAGGAAAAAAATCTGGAATTCGCGGAAATATTTGGTATTCTCGAAATTACAGAACAAAACCCTAAAATTCGCGAAAAAACCCGCGGAAATTCGCGCTACAAAACAATTACTAGTCTACTTAGAGGTCATTGAGTTGCTCATAGGGTCTTTAAACCACCAAACAAAAGGAATTTCTAAATGTTTTATCGATTGTAAAAATCCGCTTCATTTTTTAAAAGGATTCCATTGACAATGAATGACTTTGAAATATTTTATACGTGTCGGAAAGGATTCAAAAGACGAACTCATTGCAACCGAAAATTCGGGGCCATTTTTCTTGTTTGAAATGAGTTTTTTTTTTTTTTTTATTATTGGAGGTTTAACGATCACCGTGAGCAACTAAATGGGCTATAAGCAGTCGGCCGTCACTAATTTAGTGTTACTGGTACCAGGGAAGGGAGAGAGCCAGTGCCGTAAGACAAACACAACATCCATGCCTCACGGGATTCGAACCCGGACCCCATTCGGACGAAAGATCAGAGGCCATCGCTTAGACCACTGCGCCACCGGGGCGGCTGGAATGGGCTCATTGACTATGAATAACTTTGAAATATTTTATTCGTGTCGGAAAGGATTCAAAAGACGTGCTCATGTGCTCATTACAACCGAAAATTTGGTTTCATCTTTCCTGTTTCCATTTGTTTCGAAATTGTAGAGAATATTAAAAAAGAAAGAAAGAAAAATATCCAACGGCAGAGGCGTATCTTGGACCTGGGCTATCTCACCCCCCCCCCCCCCCCCACACACACACACAGTACTGTTTTTTTTAATTGCGAAGCTTATATTTTAATTGTTAAGTAATAGAAGTAACTTTTTTTTTCTAAATTTTAGGTACATGCTATTGCTAACATGATACCAAATAATTATGAAGATTAAGATTTGAACACTTGTACATGAACTCCATTATTCTTTCCTTTTGTGTGAACTTGAGTGTTGCGTTTTCACAAAAATGTTTCTTCCGAGTACTTTTTCATATTTAAAAATAATCTTTTTCTCTATTAACAAACCAGCCAAGTTGCTCGAATGTATATGTCCTTGTGTGGCTCTAAGATATATCTTGATTATTTTTAATACAGAAAAACTTCTTTCGGCAGTTGCAGTTGTTGATGGAAAGTTTAATATTACATCTGCTAATTTGTACACCTTAATAAACACTCTGTCCTATTATTCAACTTTGTGTAACAAGTGATGTCACTTACTGATTTGTTTTGTATTCATCAAGGGAATAAAACACCTGCTGTTCACTTTTTAGTCGAGCTATATTAAAATTTGAAAGCATAGAGCTCAAGTTCTGACAGTCGATGTTAATGGAAGCTTTCACAAAATTTATCAAAACAGTTCGAATCCAACAAAGCCACGAATTTAAGATATAATACCACTGATTTTAATTCATTGACACTTCACCCAAACTGGAACAACTCTCGCGAAACACGCGCTGTTAAAGGCGGAAGCATGGAGAAACTGAGGTAGTCCGAAGTCTCTTTTCTGAGCGAACCGCTGCGCAAAGCAATGGGACATTCTCATCCATACGCTCATTCATGTTGTCATGGAAACGCTAGCAGGCGACAGTACCCAAGTTCTTCGAATCAGAACAGCGAAGACTCCCGAAGACCTACTTGCGTTATGCCGTTGGTCATCGCTCGCCAGACTGATTCTCATAATCGAAAGAAGCGAATCCGCTCGTGTTTTTTCTCACCGAAAGCATCGACATATCTTGATACCGTTGATAATTGACTTTTATTTGTGTATATTTAATTGACTTTTATTTGTGCATTCTCTGGACTTCGCAACTAGATTAGCTAGCCTCGAATATACGCCACTGTCCTACGGATATCGTAATTCGAGACGTTGAACGATGATGATGGAGACAATGAAAAGTCTTGCTGTACATGGAAAAATCCAAATCATCGCAACAGAAAGTTGTTTTGGGGTTGACAGTGGGACAGGGTCGTACTGATAGCCCTCGCAACCCCAGCAATGCGAGGGAATCTCATGATTAAAAGGGCCTCTAGCTTGAGCAAAAAGATTTTACAAAAATTTTTGTGAAACTTCGTATGAAACTTAATTCTTGGTAGTTTGTATGAAACTACCCAAGAATTAAGGCAGCTTTGAATGAAGTATTAAGAAGATGAGCATTTTTTCTTTCAGTAAATACGTAAAATCTTTAGAAATAATTTTCGTTTTTTTAGTTCATAAAAACTGGATGATGGTTAAGTAGCTATTCAAAAGAACTTGAGGCCCCTTTTCACAACCCTTGCAATAGTTTCTAAGCATGTAGCTAAAAAGAGAATGTGAAAAAAATATCAGTTCAATGAGCGGAAATTTTATACCAATGAAGATAAGGTGCTGCGTATTAGAGTTGTTTGCACATACTACGCATCCTTCACCGGAGCGAAAAATCAGATACCTGTGTCATTTTTTTACAACAGTCAAAAGACTTTCTTCACTATGTGCAAAACATTGTGGCATTATGTTAAGTGTGTTTTCTATATTCCACAGTAAATAATATAAGTAGTTTTACGTTTTCTGTGCTACATTTCTTAATCGTTACTTAGTTATTTGCTTACTTATGTTATGACGTTTCGTATAAATCGGGATAGTCAAACACTGTCACACTGCACTTGCATGTTTGTGTGTGCAATCGTGAGGCATTTCAAAAAGCTGGCCTTAGTTCTTTAATAAATTTTGCATGATATGATTAACTTTGACGTAAGTATTTTGTAGTAATCTGTATCGGTATAAAACCAGGGCAGTTATTTTAATTACCACGTACACATTTGTGTTTCATGCAATAAAGTGGAATAATTTTGATTTTATGAAAAAAAACTCGTAGGTTCCAAAGAATTTGATTTATTAAAACACCCCAGAAGCCTAGTTAAATTATGGAAGTTAGAATTTTGAGTAATTGAAAGCTAATGGATTTTTGCAAAAGGGCCTCGGAAACATTTTTTGCAGGAAGGTCTCGAGTTTTTCCGGTAAGTCACTGTCTTGGAATAAACGCCCGGGACTAAAAATTTATATTGTATATACACTGGCGAAAAGTGTAAAAAGAACACCAAGAAGGAGACGTCTGATACCAACGAAATTTATACAGCATAATAACGGAATACAGAGGATAACGTGATCAAAACATTATGGCAAAATACAGCTGCATTTGCTGGTAAACTGAAAAATAACATTTCCATGTAACATGGTTAGTACGAGGTTGAACCGCCATGAACTGCGTCACACTGTGCAATTCTGGCATGGAGTCTGTCGTACAGATGTTGGATGTAAGTTTGGAATATTGAGTTCCAAGCATCCTCAACCTGGACGCGTAAATCGGGGATGGTCGTGGCTGGCCGTGGAGACCGGATAAGTCGTTGTCTCATAAAATCCCACACGTGCTCAATGGGGGACAAATCCGGTGAACGTACAGGCCATGGAAGTTGTCTCACAGCCTGAATTGCATGTTGCGTTGCACGTGCCGTGTGTGGGCGTGCGTTATCTTGCTAGAAAACACCACGATGGAACGACCTTACAAATGGCACAACAACGGGCTGAATGATGTTGTTGATGTAGGAGGTGCTGTTTAACGTACCCGGTACAAACACTAGTTGTGTACGGGAGTGATAGCTGATCGCTCCCCAAACCAGGAAACCATGTGTAGCCCCTGTGTGTCGCTGGCGGATGCAAGAAGGGTGGAGACGCTCCCCGGGGCGTCTGCGAACACGCATACGGCCATCGGAGGCTCCCAAGCAGAATCTGCTTTCATCGCTGAACACGACAGATCGCCATTGCGTTCTCCAGTGCAGACGTTGGTGACACCACTGCAGCCGTTCCTGACGGTGGGCTGGAGTCAGAGGTATACATGCCAGAGGCACACGTGCACGCAGTCTTGCATCCAGTAGACGGTTGCGGATTGTTCGCACAGTCACCTCAGGTGCAACGGCAGCTCAGATTTGCGTCGCAGTGGATGTTCTGCTTGACAACGCCGCACTTCTTATGCGTCAATCGGTCCGCTCATCAGTCCGTCTGTGACTCCCGGTTCCACGTCTTCTCGTGTAGGAATGTTCCTCGGACCATCTACGCCACCATCGTACCACCACTGATACTTCCCGTCCGATTCGCTCCGCAATACGACGAGACGACCACCCGGCCTCGCGGAGTCCGACTAGACGACCTCGCTCAAAGTCCGATAACCGCTGAAATCGTACACGTCTTCATGTCCAGGCATTGCAGCTTCTTCAGGGTCTTTGCACGTGTCCGTACGCCGACGACTGATTACATTCACTTCGCCGTACTCCTTAAATACCACCGACGATAGTTTGCATATTATGCCGTGTTGTGGCGTAAGCGCTCACTGGTTGGTCCCGAAATTAACATCTCACTTACGTAAACTCGACCCCATTAACATATGTAAATTTCATGATCGTCCGCCAATTCCTTCTTGGTGTTCTTTTTTCACTTTCCGCCAGTGTATTTCATCAACTTCTTCCAACCCTTTTTATAGTCAATTGAAGCTACAGGATTCCCTCATCTCTTTCCAAATGTTTCTGTCTTGGGCTTGTCTATTCCATATCTTTCCCACAGTTTTGTTTATATCATCCATCCATCTTCCCTCTGGTTTTCCCACTCCTCTCTTTCCTTTGTATGGTCTCCATTCTGTTATTACACTTACACTGCCTGACAGAGAAAATTCCACACCACGAAGACATGAACGTAGAGTGGGTGCACTCGTATAAGCTATGAAAATGATTGCATTTGCATGCCAATCGCACGAACGCAAACGGCGCGCTGGATGTAAGCGGGCAACCAGCCCGTGAGGCCATCAGTCGAGACTTCGTCAAGTTCGGGTGCAGTCTTGCTTGCTTACTCGCTGCGTGATTCTTGTTCTTCCACTGGGAAAGTTGCGGACGGATGTTTTTATTCGGATTACTCTCCGTAGACTAGTTTGCGGTCATCTGTGCTTTTTCATACCTGTGAGTTAATTTTTCCTTTTTCTGTTCTTTGACTTCAAGTGAGAAGTTCTATTTTTGTTTCCGAGTTCCAGGCCACCCGGGGCCCCGTGCCTCCGGCATGGCGAACTTGCTCGACCGACCTAAGACCATCAAAGTCTCACACAATGGGTATAATGAATAAAATTCTCCGGCTGGACGCGTAGTGCAGGAAAGCTTACGTTAAGTCACGTTAGGGTTATTGAAAGGTTACTTGACGTAGCTAAAGTGTGCTTAATCTTCAAAGTGCTAGAGTTTGTTTAGGTAAGACACGCACGTGCAATAAATTCCAAGAATATGGAATTTATTTTTACTCAGCGTTCCTCATTATCTTGAATATCAGTAATATAACTTCGGTTTTAGTGCATTAGTACCTTGAAGGCTCCTTATTAGAGCGATAAACACAATATACCCTGAACTTAACGTAAACACTCAATGAAATAGACTTAACGGCCAGACAGAGGTCTGACAATAAAATGAACTAAGAAAACGTACTCACTTTTAACCTTTTATTGGGGAGCTCCTGGTATTACTCAAATACACACTCCAAAATAACACAACTACTGATAGCCCGAACTTTCGTACTATCGTAATATCGTAGAAACGTAGGTAAATCGCATATCAATAATCAGGAAGAACCTATCACATAAAAACGAAGCTCTTTGGTATACTTGAGCGCGCTTATATATACTGCATACCACCACGTCATGACTTACACTCGTTGCCACATATAATTCAGCGGGAGAAACAACATCTCGTTAAGTGAGAAGATAATTTGCATAGAAAAATAAAATAACAAGAGATAGTAAAATCAAAAAGAAACTGAATCTAGAGTATACGTTACATGGGAAGTACCCCAATGTGAACACTTTGAAGGTGTTGGTCGACAAACTCGGCCATCTTGAGCAACTGCACACTGTCCAGCGCCCCAACAACGGTCTTTTCACTGTGATGTTCCAAACTGCTGCACAAGCGCTACACTATCTTGAGAACCTCTTGAGGGCATACAAATACATTGAGGTGAATATTTCACCGGTGGATGACGGCATTCGAACCGTCTACGTGAAACTTGTGCCAATTGACATACCAAATGAAAAAATCTCAGCGGCACTAGCAGGATATGGGAGATCGTCACCCCCATCCAGAATGAGTGGCACACGCTCAAAGGCCTTGAGCATGAATATACGGTCGCCTGCGAATGACCAAGCCAGTCCCAAACTTTCTTCTAGTGGGCCGTTGGAAGGCTATGGTGGCATATGCTGGCATGACAAGAACATGCTGACGATGTGGTCAAGCTGGTCCCATCGGTTCTCATTGCCCGTCCCGGGCTTGATCCAACTGTGGTACGTTGGGGCATTTAGACATTTTATGCGAGCTAGCCTGCTCCAAGTGCGGTGCAGATTCCCCCACCAAAGCGCAGTGCACCCAGTCGTCCTTCACAGATGTTGTGGCCGGTTCTTCAGCTGCTCCCCTTGTTTCAAATGAGGAGTATCCAGCGTTACCTTCCACTTCTGCTGTCGTCGATCCCGGGGACTCTTCCGTTCCTCGTTCAGCTGTCCCCGTGGGTACCCAAACCGTTATTTCTGTGGACTTACCTGGTGATACATCTGTTGATCCAGATGACTCGAGTGTTGTTCCAGTGGACTTGATTGAAAATCACCAAGTGGATCCTGGAGCCCCAACAGATGCCTCTCTAGTGCAAGATCATGAGGCATTTTCTCCAATTCTGGGTGACCAACAACTAACCCCAGAGAAGCTTACCGCTGAGGGTAAAAATTTGGTTCTTGATATGCCATCTGCGGAGATCACCTCTCGGTCTCTCGCTGTTGCATCTGCTGTTGTTGAGTCTGTGTCTCACACGGACGATTTCGTGAGTACGGAGGCCCATTTGCTTCCTCTACCTGCTTCCAATGCCACCCAAGTCGAACCTGCAATGAGTGTTGCGATTCCAGAGGACGTTCCTTTTATTACTTCGGACGATGACAATCTGTTCGTCGACTCAGTTGATGATGTTGCATTCCCCTCTCCAGTTGGAACTATTTCCATCCATTCAACCTCCGGGGACACAGTCGTACCTGTTGTGCATTCAAGCAGGCCACTGGGACGTATTCAAGATACCAACCACGTTGCGTCTCATGCCAGTGAATCTAGATCTGCCGAACGACCCTTCTGTCATTCCCAGCAGTCCTCCTCACCATCTGAATGCCAGCTCTGCAGTAGTCGATCTGCCCGCGTGCGTCCTGGTCGTCGCGATCGATCTCCCGTCCACCTGGAGGAGGGAGAAATGCCACCACATCACCGCCAACGAAGACGCCGACGGAATAGCCACCGTTCCACCTCGGGAGGTTGGCGTAGTCATTTTTAAGTACCGGTCTTTGGTTCAAAAGGGTGGGTTAAATTGAATCTACCTCTTTTCACCTTCTAGCAACATGTCCAGCCCTTTGCCATTTCAGGGATTTCACCCTGGTCATGATATCGTCCACTCTTCTCATTTTCCTTATCCACAAGTTCCTCTCCTTATCTTCCCTGGTTACACCAAGCATGCGTCTCTCCATACTTCTTTGAGTTGTCAACAGTCTGGATTAAAGGAAATGCTATCCCACACTCACCAACCAGCTTGGCCAGCGTGGTGAGTTATGGACTATGCCCCCCCCCGAAGATGCTTACACAATATATATATAACATGCTGAAACATTATATATCGGTCAGTTCTCATCTGACACATACACATGTCATACATACTGACCTCAGGGTGTTGCCAACCATACTCTTGCGAGAAAGAAGATGTCACGTTAAGTTTGAGAAACGCTAAGGAGAACGAACTCAAATTTACATAGCGAAAGAAACTAAAAAGGAATGTTACGTTAGAGTATACGTCACACGGGTTTCAGCGCCGTATATCGCAATGGGTATCATACATTGATTGAAAAGTTTTGCTCTGTTTTCCGGCTTTATTTTACTACATAGAATCTTCTTTAGCTTCTCAAAAGCTGTCCACCCCATTTTTATTCTTCTGTCAATTTCTTCCATAGTTCCCTGTTTCTTTGTTGTAATTAGTTTTCCTAAGTATATGTAAACTATCAGCAGTTATAATGGCTCTGAAATCCTGCGGTACTGAAGATGCGTACATTAATATTATTAATAACATCTATGACAATGCAAGTGCAAAAATTCGGCTGTTTGAAAATACAACACACATAAAAATTGGAAAGGGAGTGAGACAAGGTGACACCATATCTCCGAAGCTATTTAATGCCCCATTGGAAAATGTCTTTCAATCACTGAACTGGGAAAACAAAGGGATAAAGATTAATGGAGATTATCTAACCCACCTTCGTTTTGCTGATGACGTAGTCATTTTTGCAACTAACCCATCAGTCAGAGCTACAGAGTATGATCCAGGAACTTGCTGACAAGAGTAAAGAAGTGGGATTAAAAATGAACTTTCAGAAGACAAAAGTGATGTTCAATGCTTTTACAAGAAATGAAGATTTATTGATTGATGGAGAAAAGCTGGAGATAACAGACACGTACGTTTACCTTGGACAGCAGATATCAAGTGAGGGTCACATTGATGAAGAAATTAATCGGCGTACAAAACTTGCCTGGAGAGTTTTTGGAAGAAACAGCATAATTTTCAAGAGCAATATGTCATTATGTCTTAAAAGAAAAGTGTTTGACCAATGCATCCTTCCAGTGCTTACGTATGGTGCAGAGACGTGGACCTTAACTAAAAGAGACATACAAAGGCTGTAGGCAACTCAAAAATGCATGGAGAGGTGCATGCTTTGTGTAACCAGGAGACATAAGAAGAGGAACTCGTGGATCCGAAAAATGACAAGAGTGGAAGACATCATGATCAGAGTTAAATCCCTGAAATGGCAATGGGCTGGACATACTGCCAGAGGGACAGACCATCAATGGACAGCCGAAATTTTAGATTGGATTCCAAGGGACAGGAAAAGACCCAGAAGAAGACCGCATGGGAGATGGGTGGATGAAATTCGAAAGTATGCGGGAGTGACATTCGAAAGTATGCGGCACAAGACAGACCGTTGTGGAGGAAACTTGGGGAGACCTTCGTCCAGCAGTGGATTGATAATGGTTGAAAATGAT
This sequence comes from Macrothele yani, assembly GCA_039090855.1. Taxonomy (NCBI): domain Eukaryota; kingdom Metazoa; phylum Arthropoda; class Arachnida; order Araneae; family Macrothelidae; genus Macrothele; species Macrothele yani. The sequence goes on along the minus strand of CM077022.1, from coordinate 52,100,953 downwards.
GATGATGATGATGATGTATTCTTCCACATATTCTATTTCTTTATCGTTTATTCTAATCTTTCATACATTTTACGTAACTGAAAATCCATACAATCCAATACTCACATAAAAAAGAAAGCTTGTGCTAGGAGTCAACAAATATTGTCTCACAAGGTGCCGCGTATTCTAAAACTAGAACCCAACCCAGGGTCACCAAACGTTATAATGTCGTGGCCAATGCTCCCACAGTGTTAGAAGGCAAGGCATTAAAAGTTCTCTCCTTCCTCAGAAATGAAAAAGTTGGATTTTTGAACTGTTTACTTCCCATCTTAAACACTGTAAACATAGGTTTGGTCAAACTCGCCTTTCATTATATTGTTGAAAACTTATCTAAGGGATTAAATGCGAGAAAGTATTGCCGCACCCACATTTTTGTCATGGTAAGATTTTTCTGTTTCACGAGTAGATAAGCACATTGCCCTAAGAACCAGCTCAATCTGTACGTCATGTAAAACATCAATTACCGGACGCAAGCAAAAAAAAGAAGCAAATGTCATGGATTCGTAGTCACACAGATGTGCGGAAAAGACAATTTTCGAGTCGTTTATGACAAAACCACTGCAATGTTTGAATTATTCAAAGGGACCCCTGTGGATAAATCACAAATTCGTACTGACCGAAGGAATTCGATATCCACTTCTGCCTCCTAGTCCTCTGTTCTTTTTACGCTGTCACCGCAGTTCAAACATGTGTGACGTCGAGGGAAATCCGGTTCGTTATTAGTCTCACATCGAAGCATTTCGAAAATCTTCCTGCCTTCTTAAGTAGTGATAAATTAGGGTGAATAACTAGGGAAAAGAAAAGTGGAATAGTTAAAGGGCCTCTTGGAGATTTAACAGTTCAAGGTACGAGCTAAAATTGGGAAGCGCAAATAAACTTACGAGAACAGCTCTACATCTTGTTGTAGAACGAAGCAGCATTTGTATTGACGGAGTAGGAAAATAAAATAACGTAACCAGAATTTGTCGGCTTGCGAATAGTCCCACATTGTGATAAATGCGTTAAACCATACTCCTGTATCACTTGTACTTTTTTCCTTTTTCAGGGAGCGAAGTAAGGACCCCTGTAATGATCTAAGAAAATACAGAGCATTTGCTGTATCGAGAAAGTGCTACTCTGCGTGGAATTGTAAACTATGAGATTTTTGTCATAATACACAGTGCGTCAAAGAATTTTTAAGACTGGCGCTAGATTTCAGCCTACGGTGGCTCTACCAGTGTAATCTCGAATGCGTTATAAACCATGACTATCTGCTTGCTTTCTGCCAAAAGTACTGCGCAGTTGTTAAAGTAACTCAAACGAAACGGCCGTTCATTAGAGAAGTTAAATTTTTTTCATGTAGAATTATTAAGATGGAACAAAGGGCTGTTATTAAATTTAACGCAAAGCTTAGTAAAAGTGCCTCGGAAACGTACCAAATGATGAAACAAGTTTACGGTGAGTTTTGTTTAAGTAGATCAAATGTTTTTCTGTGGCACAAACGTTTTTTGGACGGAAGAGGGACGCTAGAAGATGGTAAGCCTACCGGAAGACCAAGTTCATCTAGAACACCTGACATTATTGAAAAAGTGCGTGATTTCGTGGCAAACAATCGATGTGCGTCACTAAGAATGATGGAAAAGTGTTTAAACATCAACAAAAAACGATTCGAACCATCCTGCATGAAGATTTTGGCAAAAAAAGGTCTGTGCTAAATTTGTTCCACAAACGTTAACCAATGAACTAAAATCAAGGAGAAGTGCACATTGCAGAGACATCATTTCAATCGCTGAAAATGATCCAAACTTCTTAAAATCGATTTTTACTGGTAATGAAACATGGTGTTTTCAATATGATCCTAAAACAAAGCGATAAAGTGCGGAATGGAAGTCAAAAAACTCGCCACAAGCCAAAAAAACAAGAAAAGTTCAATCGAAAATCAAAACAACGCTCATTACATTCTTCCATAGTAAGGGTATATTATCCACAAAGAATTTGTTCCAAGTGGACAAACAATTACTGGTGAGTTTTATTTAAAAGTTTTGAGGCGTTTGATGGGCAGAATTCGTCGCATTCGTCCAGAATATCGAGATGAAAACAGTTGGTGTTTTTTGCACGATAATGCACCCAGTCACACCTCACTTCTTGTTCGTAGATTTCTGGCGAAAAATAACATCTGTGTGTTCAATCATTCACCGTATTCGCCTGATTTAGCACCCTGCGACTTTTCTTTGTTCCCAAAACTTAAAATGACGTTAAAAGGGTGTGTGCTTTTTTTAATGATATTTCGACCATACAAACAGCTTCGACGCGTGCTTTGGAGGCAATTCCGCAAAGTGAACTGGAACAGGCATTCGAATCATTATTAAATCGCTGTAGCAAGTGCATTGAAGCCAGAGGGACTTATTTTGAATAACAAACAAAACAAATTATAATTTCTTGTTTCTATTTCATTTTACTGACCCAGTCTTAAAAATTCTTTGACGCACTGTGTATATTAGGGTTAAGCTAAAGTTTCCGCCGTTTTAAGGAGAAAGGAGACAGGAACAATCAGGAAGCCAGTACACATTTATTCAACCACATTTGTTCAACGAAATATTGGCTGTTAGCATCAATGACCTTTTGCCATTTTTCAGGCAACAAATGAATGCACCTGCGATAGAAGGACTCGGGTTTTTAGCTGAAGAAAGCAGTGACGAAATTTTCCACCTCTGGAACTGTGGTGAACCGCTGTTGGGCTAGGGCATGTTGCATACAGCGAAACAGATGAAAGTCTGAATGTGAAATGTCCGGGGAGGAAGCCGGGTGAGGTAAAACCTACCAGTGTAACTATTCAAGGGTCGGTTTCGTGGTGGCACCGACATGTGGTCTGGCATTATCGTGAAACAGGATGACTGGGGGGGGGGGGGCTTCCTTTACCTGTCCATGGGCGTTTTTGCTCAATTGCTGCGTTTAGTTTCATCAACTGATCGTTATATAGTTGTGCAGTGATTGTTTCGCCCGGTTTCAACAGTTCGAAGTACAGCACTCCATGCATATCCCACCACACACACAACAGCACCTTTTCCCCGCGAATATCCTGTTTTGCAGTGGATGCTGATGGCTGGCTTGTGTCACAGAATCCCTTACATACGGTGATGTCCCAATAGACCCATTTTTCATCCCCGGTGACAACCTTCCGCAAGAAATACTTCCCTTAAAACCTCTTCAGCAACGACATGCAGATGTTCAATCGTTGACCAATATTACTCTCCGTTAAAGTATGCGGAACCCCCTTACCAATCTTCTCGATCTTCTCCAAGGCCTGTAGACGCCGTACCACGTCGATTGAGCCACTTTCAAATGTTTCGCCAGTTGCGTGGTCAATTGTGTGGCATCCTCTTGTAACAGTGATTCCAGCTCCTCGTCTGCGAGTTCCTGCGGTCTACCTGCACGTGGCTTGTCTTCCAAGCTTAGATCACCTTTCTTAAACCTGGCAAACCATTCACGACACGTCCGCTCACCCATAGCCGTTTCGCCATACGCCTGACATATTGAGCCGTATGCTTCACTCGCACTTTTTCCTAAATTAAACATGAATAACAAACAGTGCAGCAAATGAACTTTATCGACCGCCATGCTTGGCTTCATGTACGAACTGACAGTACGGGTCGCCGCCGGTTAGGCCCCTACAGCGTCCGCTAGCGGGGCGGCCGAAACTTTTGCATACCCTTAATAGCTGATAATTCTTTTCTTCGCTCTTTGAGTATTTCACCAGTTTGTAATTTATCCATAACAGAAATCACAAGCAATATAATTTCCTTCACAGGGCCGTGGCTACCGGGAGAGCAGGGTGGACGGTAGCCCTCCCAGAATGGTCATTAAAAGGGCGTAAATTCATGTTCTGGGAAATGTATAAAAGAGAAATTGTAACTAAAAAAGAAAGTTACATCCTTCGGTGTTATCATTTTAAGAACTTTAGTTAGTCTCATACAGTTAACCATTGTACAGAGTAACATACATTGTGAGGTCTGAACATCTCATATCCACGAAGGGAATTTTCGAAAGCAGTGAATGGAGACATAGAAAACAATATGCTGGTATGTCTAACCTCCATGATCTTTCCGAACATAAGGATTGCTCACGGTGGTCGTTAAACCTCCAATCCATCCAATAACAGCGTACCACAGTGTAGGAGACCGAGAGCTAAATCTTCCATAGAGGCTCATAGCAACAATTTGGCCCGAAGATCTCAATAGAATAGCGCGCCAGTGGACGGATATGGAACTCAAGCGGCAAAACCTTAACCGTGAGGTGGATCTGGGTTAACATGAGCGCCTTGACGCAGTGTCGACTTCAGAGACCTGTTTAACCTGGTGGTGATGATGTCTACCAACAGGACAATGCGCAGTGCCACGTCGCTAAGGAGGTACGTGACTGGTTCCAGGAACACGACAGCAATATCTCCGTTCTCCTTTGGCCGGAGAAATCGCCCGACCTGAATCCCATAGATCCCGGTGAGGCATGGATGTTGTGTTTGTCTTACGGCACTGGCTCTATCCCTTCCCTGGAACCAGTGACCCTAAATTAGGGACGGGCGACTGCTTATAGCCCATTGAGTTGCTCACGTTGGTCGTTAAACCTCCAATAAAAAAATCCCATAGAGTACTTGTGGGACTATTCGGATCGACAGCTTCGACTTGCCGACCCACAACCACGTCATCTCCGCGACCTCCATGCTCTGTTGCAGTCCAAATGGGCACGTGTGCCTCGGGCAACCTTCCAGGGCCTCATTGCGTCCATGCCACGCCGTCTTGCCGCTATCATCCGGGCCAAGGGTGGTTATTCCAATTATTAAGTAGGTGGTCATATTATTCTGATACAACTGTGTAGTGTGTATGTGGCGGCGTCCCGTGTTTTCTCTTTTACCTCACGCCGCAATCAGTTGCATACAGGGATTTATCCAGAAATTTAATTTTGGCGGAGGGTGCTGAATTTTTTTTTTCTGGTGGGGTGGGGGGTTGGAAAATTTGGAAGGGAGTTGGGTTAAAAGAAATTTTTCGAAGGCTGAAAATTCTTACCGTGAAATAGTTAGGCTTTGAAACTTATGATTGAAAATAGGGAAAACTTCATAAAATGGAGAATGACTGATTTTTTAGCGTCTTTTGTAAAAAAAGATCATGCATATGTCATCACTTTGTCCGTCCGTCCGTCTGTGGACACCATATCTCTGCAACTATTAGTTCGATTTGAAAAATTGTTTTTGCATTGGGAAGCTTGAAATGTGAGAACGACGATTCTTGTTTTCCGGTTTATCTACGATGCACAACTTCGCCACTAGAGTGCGTAAATACAGACACTAACGACTTCAAAATACATTTTATATTCAATATAATTTCTTCTGAACATGCGGTTAAAAACATTCTTTCTTCCATTTGATACAATTTACAATGAAGACTATTTTGGACACAGTTTCTTTTTCAAGTAATGCATAGCTTTTCCGCTAGGGGCGTAAAGTCAAATTGGGATTTCCCCAATATCTCTGCTTCTAAACGTCCGATTTTAAAAATTGTTTTTTTCATATCGCATAGAGCTCCTGTTGGGAAATGTTCTGAATAATTTTGAATTTTTGTAAAAAATGGTTTGGCCACTAGGAGGCGTAAGTGAATGTTTTTGTCTCTGATATATTTGTAGCAATCTGCTTTCCTGAAGAATCAATTTAAAAAATTCTTTCGCTGAGAGATACCACTCTCCATGACAAGCTTTTTGAAAATACCTTCTGCTGAAAATAGTGCATATTTTTTTCGCTATTGGGCGTAAATATATTTCTTATTTTTGTCGATATCTCTGCTTGCAACTGTCCTATTTGAAAAACGTTTGGCCGCCCCGGTGGCGCAGTGGTCTAAGGCGCTGGCCTCTTATCATTCGTCCGTAAGGGGTCTGGGTTCGAATCCCGGTCAGGTATGGATGTTGTGTTTGTCTTACGGCCCTGGCTCTCTCCCTTCCCTGGAACCAGTGACCCTAAATTAGGGACGGGCGACTGCTCATAGCCCATTGAGTTGCTCACGGTGGTCGTTAAACCTCAAAAAAAAAAAACGTTTGTCTTTGTCGAAGAGCGTTTCGGGTGCAGAATATCTTGCACATAATTTCAAATTTATCTTTGCACAGTCGTGTGCTACTAAGAATGCATAAATTCACGGTTCCGTTTGTAGCATATTAGCAGCAACATCTTCGTGTCGAAAAATCCGATTGAAAAATCCTCTTTCGGTCAGATACTACTTAAAAATAGTGCTCATTTTTTGCGCTAGGGGCGCAAATGTCTGATCGGATTTTGTTAATATCTCTGCTATTAAAAGTCCGTTTCAGAAAATTCTTTGAACGCCGTATGCTATTTACTTAGTGGTACACTTTGCTTCTACTCGTGGGGTTTTGTAGCTCACAGTTTTGGCGTCAGGTGGTGTTAGTATGTACTTCTGTTTGATGCTGTATCTCCGCTTCTAAAAACCCTTTTGAATTTTTTTTTCTGTATACCGTTCGTTACAGTAAGGATGGGGAATATTATCATTTTAAAATAGTTCATAGTTTACCCACTAGGGGCAGAAATGTTAAAACCTTTTTTATGCTATCTCGGCTTCCAAGAGACGTACAGTATTTGTATAATTATTTTTCCTTAACATAGCTTTTGCTGTGACGATTACCTTTCACATATTTTTCTTCTTCTCCATTATTTAAAATTCTTCCGCTAAGGGATGTAAATTATTTTGATCATGTTTTCCTCTGTGTCTGTTATCCTAACTGTCTGATATAAAAGTTGCTTCGTCTCTGACATATTTCTTCAGCTAAGAGAAATTTTTGACATAGAAAACGTCTTTATGGTACGATACAGATTGATTAGCGGTGGACGCGACATAATTGTGTGACCGATTTCAACTCGCAATAACTCCGAGGTTCTCGGGTGCTTGGCAACGGGGCTAGTATCGTTTGATAGCGCATAGATGACATTTAGTGACAATCATAAGTGGTTGGGCAGACGGATCAATCCCAGTTCGTGACAGCGCGCCGAAGTGGATGGTCATTTTTGTGCTCTGTGCCGCGAGTATAATTTTGTTTTAGTTTTCAATACTTCTGAAATAAAGGTGATTGAACATTGATTTTGGTGTGTAATTAATGTTAACATAATGAACTAGTCGTGTGAATTGAAAAATTACAATTGCAATTGTTAACAATAAGAGTAGATGGTAATGTAACTGTACTTTATTATTATTGCTCTGCTTAAATACTTTTGAATGATCCCGCTAAATCAAGTGATCTTGCATGTCACCTATATCATTGATGTTCCATAGACCATAAAGGTGGGCAGTGGAACCACTACCACCAACAGCAACAATTTTAATCAGAATTTTTTTATTCACCATCTTATCATAGTCACAAGACAGGGCATACGCAGCTCTACGTTTAAACACAACGGACGATTCCACTTAGGCCCATCGGCTTTTTTTATTTAAGCACAATTTGTTGATTTTCGTAACAGACTTTTTAATCGCGAGTAAAGGAATGTAGCTATTTCTGTTTCTAGATCTTTTATCGATTGCAGAAATGCGGTTGATTTTTTTTCCATATTTTTTGTAATGGGTTCCATTTTTTTAATTGGAGGTTTAACGACCACCGTGAGCAACTCAATGGGCTATAAGCAGTCGCCCGTCCCTAATTTAGGACCACTGGTTCCAGGGAAGGGAGAGAGCCAGCGCCGTAAGACAAACACAACATCCATGCCTCAGCGGGATTCGAACCCGGACCCATATCTGACGAAAGATCAGAAGCCATCGCTTAGACCACTGCTCCACCCGGGCGGCTGGGTTGCATTGGCTATGGATGATTGTGAAATATTTTATTCGTGTCGGAAAAGATCCAAAAGTGCCCATCGCAACCGAAAATTCGGAGTCATCTTTCTGTTTATAATGAGTTCATTGGTTATGAATGAGCCGCCCCCGGTGGCGCAGTGGTCTAAACAATGGCTTCTGATCATTCGTCCGAGATGGGTGCGGGTTCGAATCCCGGTGAGGCATAGATGTTATGTTTGTCTTACGGCTCTGTCTCTCTCCCTTCCCTGGAGTCAGTGGCCCTAAATTAGGGACGGGCGACTGCTTATAGCCCACTGAGTTGCTCACGGTGGTAGTAAGACCTCCAATCAAAAAAAAAAAAGACTATGAATAACTTTGAAATATTTTATTCGTGTCGGAAAGGATTCAAAAGACGTGCTCATCACAACAGAAAATTCGGTGTCATCTTTCTTGTTTGTAAGGAGTTCATTGACTATGAATAATGACTTTGAAATATTTTATTCGTGTCGGAAAGGATTCAAAAGACGTGTTCATTACAACCGAAAATTCGGTGTCATCTTGCTTGTCTGTAATGAGTTCATTGACTATGAATGACTTTGAAATATTTTATTCGTGTCGGAAAGGATTCAAAAGCCGTGCTCATTGCAACCGAAAATTCGGTGTCATCTTGCTTGTCTGTAATGAGTTCATTGACTATGAATGACTTTGAAATATTTTATTCGTGTCGGAAAGGATTCAAAAGCCGTGCTCATTGCAACCGACAATTCGGTGTCATCTTGCTTGCCTGTAATGAGTTCATTGACAATGAATGACTTTGAAATATTTTATTCCTGTCGGAAAGGATTCAAAAGACGCGCTCATTACAACCGAAAATTCGGTGTCATCTTTCCTGTTTGTAATGGGTTCCATTGGATACGAATAATTGTGAAATATTTTATTCGTGTCGGAAAGGATTCAAAAAACGTGCTCATTACAACCGAAAATTCGGTGTCATCTTTCTTGTTTGTAATGAGTTCATTGACTATGAATAATGACTTTGAAATATTTTATTCGTGTCGGAAAGGATTCAAAAGACGTGCTCATTACAAACGATAATTCGGTGTCATCTTGCTTGTCGGTAATGAGTTCATTGACTATGAATGACTTTGAAATATTTTATTCGTGTCAGAAAGGATTCAAAAGACGTGCTCATTACAACCGAAAATTCGGTGTCATCTTTCTTGTTTGTAAGGAGTTCATTGACTATGAAAAAAGACTTTGAAATATTTTATTCGTGTCGGAAAGGATTCGAATGACGTGTTCATTACAACCGAAAATTCGGTGTCATCTTTCTTGTTTAATGCGTAGTTAATAACTGTTGTAACGAAAATAAGAATTTATAAAATTCTTAATTATTTTGAGGCTCCTTCACATCTTTATTTTAAATTGAAATATACGAACATTGGCACGAATTATAAACAAAACATAACGTTAAAATGGTAAACTTCAGTCGTGTAAGAAGTATAATTCATTCCGGTTTGATATTAATACGGTTTCTGCAACCCAAAACCACACAATGCCAAAATACAAACAGATGAAATTACATAAGTATCATGTAAACAATGGCAAATTCCCACAGTTTGCGGCTTCACGGTTAAGATACCAGGACATCTTCAGAAGTATGTGTTATTCTAACCTCCTTGGCTATAATGGGGTGATGGCATTGGCCGCCATAAGTCACCGCCAGCGCAGCGTGTGACATCACAAGCCGGCAAAAAGCTGCTTTGAAACTACGGAAACCACTGAAGCTACGAGGCGTTTAGACAGATAAAGTGAGGGATTTAATAATTATCAGTTATACAACCTTACTGTTTAATCAACTGTGTAAATAAGAATGTTTTTTTCTTCTTAATTTCACAAGATTTCTAAAAAGAGAAAAAAAAACAACAACAGCATTTCGGGAATCTAAACTCGGAGACGTTACGAAACAAAAAGTCGGAAAACAATTTTCTCACAGAAGGTTAGATGCTGAAAGAATAGAATTACTTGCTTGATATGTGCAGATAATTTAATATTTTCAGTAATCTCACTAATTTAAGTTTTTGAAGTCGAATATATTTCCTTACTTCAAATTTTACAGTAACCCAGCAAAAACACAAGTGCTGGGAAACTGCTGGCCACCAGCTGGCAGTGATGGGTCACTGCTGGCTGAAATCTGCCGCTCACGGCCCGGTAGTGGTCCGTTGGTGGCAGCGCTATCAGTTGGCGAGCCATTGATGGCCCTGCAGCATTGCAGTGTATTGTGGGCCTCCAAGCAAGTGCCACTAGTGGCCCGTTGCTGGCAACCAATGCAACCCCCAACAGCAGGTGGAAGCATCGGGACTGCGCATGCGCAGAAGCAACACTTGCTGTGTCTCTCATGGTACCAGTTAGTTGAAGACGACGCTATCGCCATCGTGTTATTTTAGTGGATGTTAAGGAAAAAATCCATATTTGGAGAGGCGAATTAATTTCCTAATGAAATTTTACGTCGACGAAGATATCAGATTAAGCCGTGAAATACTAGATTACAGCCATGAAATACACCCACTCCATTCCCATGAATAACAATTCATGGAATGGAGTGGATGAATAACAAGAAAAAATTTGAAACCGCTTGAAACACATATCCTGGAAAACCATTAAAATAGCGTTTGTTGGAAAAAAAAAAAGAATTATACGCGTACAAAATTTATTAATTATTTGAAAAAAAAAAAGCAAAGTGAAGGGTCGCTATTAAGAGGTCATATTTTTGAAATCTCGCTGCTGTATTAAATCATTCAAACTTTATTCAGCCGCCCCGGTGGCGCAGTGGTCTAAGCGATGGCCTCTGATCATTCGTCCAAAAGGGGTCCGGGTTCGAATCCCGGTGAGGCATGGATGTTGTGTTTGTCTTACGGCACTGGCTCTCTCCCTTCCCTGGAACCAGTGACTCTAAATTAGGGACGGGCGACTGCTTATAGCCCATTGAGTTGCTCACGGTGGTCGTTAAACCTCCAAACAAACAAAAACTTTATTCAACCAGAATAAGGTGAAAATAAAGAAATACAAAACAAATAATAAACATGCATGCACATATATTCTCCATACAAAGGTCATTCTTATGCTCACATCTCATCAGCTTTCAGAGATATTACCTTATAACACAAAGTATGCGTAGATGTCATAGCAGGTCACTTATTTTTCATTACGTTTAAAATTTCATTCAGTATCTACGAACATAAAATCAAATCTGTGTATGCCCACTGCTATACTTACAATAAATAATAAATATAAATAAAGAAAACAGCTTTAAAAAAACGATTCAACAATTTTGTGTATACATATGTGACATAAATAAAAACTCCGTGTTTTAATAATAAAAAAAAACATCCAAAACACAGCTCCTCATATAAAAAAAAGTTACACATACCACTTCAGAGTGGACCCACAATGCGTAATGAGCATATGTGACCATACAGGATAGAGTTATTATATATCCAAAAAACATAACTTTAAATTCCACCACAGTTCAACTACAATAAAAAAAATAACATAGCCAGAATTATCCTTTACAAGAAAACCAAATAATAATAATTATTTTACAAAAGTTTGTTCAATAGTTGGGTCAAACTATTGAACCTGTAAGTGTTGAATTCAATTAATTGTTCCCAAGGTAAATCTTTACAAATCTCATTCAAGATAGCATTAAGGACATTCTTTGCCCAACTAACTCCTATTATAATTACATACAGTTGTAACAGCACTTTCTGTTAATTCAACAATTAAAATACAATGACAGAAGATTAATACTGTTAAACCATAAAACCTTGCCAACCATATTATTTTGATATGAACAGCAATATATCCTCCTACATATTTCACAACCACTAAATAAAATAATCAATAAAGTGTACAAAAATAAATTAATGACAGATCATTTGACATTAAGTTTACGGTTAGTTCACTTAGCATTTGGATGTTTTTGATCAGGGGCGCGCCAAGGGCATTTGCCGCCCGTGTGCAAGCCTCTTGTACGAGAATATTTTTCAATTTGTATTCATTTTTACATGAAATAAATATCTTTAGCAACATTTTTTTCTATTTCCAGTAAATTGGGATTTTCTATAAAACACTACTGTCTCATATAAAACTGAAAAAAACAAAATCTGTAAAACTCTATTTAAGATGACGCTACGAATAATTCAAGAAGTCAACTTCCTCTCTCTGTCAATTTACACAAAAGTCTGCATTACCGGTAAAAAAAAGTTTCGTCATGTACGATGATAAACATATTACAGCTTCTTGATAGACACACACACACACACACAGTATATATAACTAAGCAAGATAAGAAAAATAAGATGAGGAACCCGTGGGTAAGGAAAATTATAAGAGTGGAAGACATTATGATCACAGCAAAATCCCTGAAATGGTAATGGGCTGGACCTATTGCCAAGAGAACGGACCATCGATGGACAACCGAAATTTTAGACTAGATTCCAAGGGACAGGAAAAGAACCAAAAGAAGACCACGTGGGAGATGGATGGATGAAATTCGAAAGCATGCGGGAGTGAGATGGAGGAGGCTGGTCCAAGACAGACTGTTGTGAAAGAAACTTGGGGAGTCCTTCATCCAGCAAAAAATTGATAATGGTTGAGGAAAAGGTTGATATATATACATGTATTATTAAACATGACGGGCGTCTCTTTAACTATTCTAACCAAAATATCTAATATCGTGGAATACATCGAAATTGTACCCCAGTGCTCGTTACCCGTATTGCATCTATCCTATTTCCCACCCTGTTTTACGGTCAACGCTGGAAGCTCTTTCTTGAAAATTTGCCAACGATAAGGTAATTCAGAAAAGTAAGCATATATTTCTGAAACAATGCTGAAAATGTTCACAATCTGTAGGGAATTTTTTCGTCGGCATTTACGACCAGATTTAAAGTATGAGCCGCTCAAAGTACATAAAATGCGTAAGGGTCTTAAGTCGACAAATTATGCTTTTTGAAGTCCATTGTGTTTTTCTACGTATTGGCCCCATTTGTCATAACATTCATGAATGCTGAAATCTTCAAGATTTAAAAAAAAATTAGAAAAAGAATTTTCAATCCTCTGCCCGCGGTATCTGTTACTGAACAAAACAGTAAAAATTATTCTCTGATTTCAAGACATTTTCTGTTGAATTATAAACGAGTTATTTTTACTAAAAAAAGTAAACGTTCCACTTAGCATTACGATTTCTCACAGTATAACGTTTTCATAACTTCCCCCACGTCCCTGATATTAATTTATCAACCGAAAAAATTGATATTGGGTCCATCTGCCCCCGGAATCTGGCGCCCGGGTGCTTAGCACCCGTTGAACCCCCGCTTGGCGCGTCCCTGTTTTTGATGACCAACAGTGATTTTCTAAAATTTAATACAGCTTGCTATCATGGTATTTACAGCATTAGCAAAGAAGTCATTGCAGTAAGTGACCATTACTGGTGACTATTTTATTAAGGAATTTCTCCCGCCACCTGTGGATAAGTCGATTTCTACGAAGACTATTGCTCGTTGTTAACAACCCCCGAGTATACAAAGAACCAGTATTCTCAGGTCATATTGCCATGGTCTTCCCACAAATGTGGCAGCTTAGAATCTACGGAAAGACCCATTGGTTTTAGCATAGTGTGTAGGGAAAAGTTGTTCCAATTTAAAAAAAAATCGCATGCAAAAGAGCTCACTAGCCCCACTAGAAAATTGCAGTTTTTAGTGACAATGTAAAGGCCCTAGATTACAATGATGCATTTCTCAAAGAACATATTTTTGAAATTTTACTTCTCTATTAGTCAAAGATTTATCACATTAATGCAGAGTCCCTAGATTTGTGTGTCCCTAAAAAACACCCAACACATTAATTAAAAAGAGCAAGTTTTTTTCTTACTGTCACGAATTTTCATTATTATGGACAAAATTATACCATAATGGACAAATAATATATAATCCTTAAAACAATGACCAGTTTTTTTTAATAAGTTTACATTGGTTTTACCATTAATTATGGTGCAGCTCAAGTGTTTGGAGTGTAATTTATTCTGTATATTCCCCCATTGTAGTATTGCATTAAAAATATATATTATACCAATGTGTACCTCGTCTACATTTACCAGTGCCAACAAACAAAATGTTATCACAGAAATAAATAATAATAATAATAATAATAATACACACGATGCACGGTTTAAATGTGTTCCACGTTAATTTAAAGCAGGTGAACCTTGGGAGGGGAAAAAAGAACTGATCGTAAGATCTATAACGAAGTAAATTTCTCCGTCATTTTTATCCGCGCCAGGATTCGAACCCGGGTCCACTCATTCCGGAATAAGTTGCTCTACCAATTAAGCTACGCGGACATTTTATTCTGATTCCTATCTGCCTTTATGTCGTGTGCGTCCTTCTGGCAGGTACGTCACATCTCCTGGTACGTTACATCATCTTCCCCTTATTTTTATTTATTTTTCGAACTGCTGCTCTTATTTTTCCTATCTCGCGGTGTGGAAATAACATCACACCATTGCGAGATTGTGAACGGTCGGGTCATCCGGATAGTTCGGGCGCCATTATAACGAAGTGAATTTCTCCGTCATTTTTATCCGCGCTAGGATTCGAACCCGGGTCCACTCATTCCGGAATAAGTTGCTCTACCAATTAAGCTACGCGGACATTTTATCCTGATTCCTATCTGCCTTTATGTCGTGTGCGTCCTTCTGGCAGGTACGTCACATCTCCTGGTACGTTACAGATCTAATGAAATATTGTTGGTTTCTCAAGTTTGTCTAAAACTATAACTGAAGCACTATTAAATATAAATATACAACAGGTAATGTATCCTGAAAATCATAATAAACTATGATTTAACAGTATGTGCACTCCATACAAAACCAACATATATATCAGTTATTAAAGAAGGTAAGTATGAATGTATTAATTTACTACAAATTTTCACTTTCATACCATACAATATTTCAAATACAGAATTTGCATTTATCTGTTCCATATTAATATGCACTGAATCAATATGTACCAGTACTATATATGTTATCCCATGAATGGGCTCCTGATAATTAGTAAAGAAAATAAATCCCAAATTTGTCAAACTGACTTTTCCCTGAAGATATTCTTCCCATTAAAAAAAAAAAAAGATTAAGTACAGTACAACAATTATCCATTATGTCTTAAAGGAATGTTTAATAAATGCATCCTTCCAGTTCTTACTTGTGGACCAGTGACATGGAACTTAACTAAAAAGGACATACAGATGCTGTAAACACCTCAAAGAAGCATGGACAGCTGCATGCTTGGGGCATAACCAGGAACTCATGAATCCAAAACATGAAGATCAAAGTAAAGTCTATAAAGTGACAATGGATGGGGAACATTTCTAGAACTGACCGCCATTGGACAACTAAATATTAGACTGGATACCAAGGGACAGAAAAAGACCAAGAAGAAGACAGTGTGGGAGTTGGGTGGATGAAATTTGAAAAACTTGCTTAAGTAACATGGAGGAGACTAGCTTACGACTGAAAATTGTGGTAGAAACTTGGGGAGAGCTTCATGCAGCAGTGAATTGGTAGTGGTTGATGATGATACACATACTCGTATAGGGGAGGAAGCATTCACAAAACAAAAAATATCATATAAATCAACATGTCCATCATGCCTACATTTACTGTTTTTTGTGTAATATAAGTTTTGTTAGGTTTGAGCGTACCTTCATTCATATCATTTTTTTTGTAGCTTGTTTAGCTGCATGGTGCAATCTAATAGTTGCATATTATCTTATAATTTATTTTTTTTAATGTCGTGACGTGATTAAAAAACGTTTTTAATGTTGTGACATTAATAAACCTCTCGCACTTCCCCACTTGTAAATTGATTGTTTTTGTGCAAATGGGAAAAAGGTTCTCCCCCACCCACCTCACAGTTTCATTACCAGCTGGAGAACGGGCTGGCGAGACAACTCACTATATTAGATGCTCATAAGATATGCAGAGGTGTAGCGGTGTGCTCTTCTCGTCTCCACACCCTAGTTACTGAATAAATGTATCACCTATTTACTTCACTAAAGCAATGGCAGTGATTATGGGTATCCTATCAAATTTGATACCAGTGTGGACTACAATGACTTTATTTATATACAGCCCCAAGTACAGCAAAAAATATGCAGTTTTGGGATTAAATGCCAACACCCGTGTCATGCAACCTGTGTCATCTAGTGCTTTAAAAATAAACTGATGCATGGCTGTAACTAAAAATTGAAAGAGCAAGTTTCAGAAATGACTAGCATGTTAGGTAACATGAACAATTCGGTTAAGAGTGTAGTGAGTATTGCTCAAAAACATGTAAAACCAAGTGCAATTTTAAATGTTTTCCCTCCTAGTAACACAGCCTAGAAGTAAAACAAATGATGTGTTGTAACTTTCAATATGCAACTGGTGTATACATTTGACTTCGATTTAATGTGTTTTTTAGCGTCTGGTTTGGTTTCAGACAACTAAATTAAGAAATGAAACTATTAACAGTTTACACAAGTTCTGAAAGTGTACGATTTCAAAGACTTTAAAATTGCCCATTTATATGTTGAAGTGCTTTTGAAGAGAAGTCTCAATGAGCGATTATCGTGCTAAATATTTATATATACACTGCCGGAAAGTGAAAAAAGAACACTAAGAAGGAATTGGCGGACGATCATGAAATTTACATATGTTAATGGGGTCGAGTTTACGTAGGTGTGATGTTGATTTCAGGACCAACCGGTGAGCGCTTACGCCACAGCACGGCACAATATGCAAATTATCGTCGGGGGTATTTAAGCAGTACGGCGAAGTGAATGTAATCAGTCGTCGGCGTACGGACACGTGCGAAGACTCCGAAGAAGCTGCAATGCCTGGACATGGAAGACGTGTATGATTTCAGCAGTTATAGAACTTTGAGCGAGGTTGTCTATAGTCGGACTCTGCGAGGCCGGGTGGTCGTATCGTCGTATTGCGGTGCGAATCGAACGGGAAGTATCGGTGGTGATACGATGGTGGCGTAGATGGTCCGAGGAACATTCCCACACGAGAAGACGTGGAACCGGGAGTCACAGACGGACTGATGAGCAGACCGATCGACGCATAAGAAGAGCGGCGTTGTCAAGCAGAACATCCACTGAGACGCAAATCCGAACTGCCGTTGCACCTGAGATGACTGTGCGAACAATCCGCAACCGTCTACTGGATGCAAGACTAACGTGCACGTGTGCATCTGGCATGTGTACCTCAGACTCCAGCCCACCGTCAGGAACGGCTGCAGTGGTGTCGCCAACGCCTGCACTAGATAGCGCAACGGCGATCTGTCGTGTTCAGCGATGAAAGCTGATTCTGCTTGGGAGCCTCCGATGGCCGTACGCGTGTTCGCAGACGCACAGGGGAGCGTCTCCACCCTTCTTGCATCAGTGACACACAGGGCCTACACCTGGTCTCCTGGTGTGGGGAGCGATCAGCTATCACTCCCGTACACAACTAGTGTTTGTACTGGGTACGTTAAACAGCACCTCCTACACTCCTACATCAACAACATCATTCAGCCCGTTGTTGTGCCATTTGTAAGGTCGTTCCATCGCGGTGTTTTCCAGCAAGATAACGCACGCCCACACACGGCACGCGCAACGCAACATGCACTTCAGGGTGTGAGACAACTTCCATGGCCGGCACGTTTACCGGATTTGTCCCCCATTGAGCACGTGTGGGATTTTATGAGACAACGATTTATCCGGTCTCCACGGCCAGCCACGACCATCCCCGATTTACGCGTCCTGGTTGAGGATGCTTGGAACTCAATACCCCAAACTTACATCCAACATCTGTACGACAGATTCCATGCCAGAATTGCACAGTGTGACGCAGTTCATGGCGGTTCAACCTCGTACTAACCATGTTACATGGAAATGTTATTTTTCAGTTTACCAGCAAATACAGCTGTATTTTGCCATAATGTTTTGATCACGTTATCCTCTGTATTCCGTTATTATGCTGTATAAATTTCGTTGGTATCAGACGTCTCCTTCTTAGTGTTCTTTTTTCACTTTCCGCCAGTGTATATTACACAATATCTGATTTTTATTTCAATGACAGCAGTTTCGTATCTTTTACATACCTATGAAGTTCAGTGTAAGCCTTTTTTTATATTGCGATTGCACAACACGAATGTAGCACCTAAAGCACAACATGGCCGACCCGGTGGCGCAGTGGTCTAAGGCGCTGGCCTCTGATCATTCGTCCGTAAGGGGTCCGGGTTCGAATCCCGGTCAGGCATGGATGTTGTGTTTGTCTTACGGCACTGGTTCTCTCCCTTCCCTGGAACCAGTGACCCTAAATTAGGGACGGGCGACTGCTTATAGCCCATTGAGTTGCTCACGGTGGTCGTTAAACCTCCAATAAAAAAAAAAGCACAACATGAATGTAGCACACTCACATGTATCTCTTCAACCAGAAAGTTTGGTTTTGCCTTCTTATGACGTCACGCCACAGATTAGCTGTGACTTATGGCGGCAGAGCCAGTGGTGTCCATGTTTATCAGATGGAGTTTTCGATATTTTTGATGTGATATCTTTCCTTTACACCCATCGCATACACCTGATTTCAATATGACTGATATTTCGGTTTATTCACTGCCTCAGGGTGATCACAGAATGCGATATTATGCCAAGTATTGCCTGTTGGATTGTACGCTCAAATTTCAGTCACTAAAGCTTCTATGCGGCGCCATTTGAAAATTTCTATAGCTTTATTGGATAGGATGCAAAAGTGCGTACGAAGAAATACACATAAATTATTATTTTGATTGGAGGTTTAACGACCACCGTGAGCAACTCAATGGGCTATAAGCAGTCACCTGTCCCTAATTTAGAGTCACTGGTTCTAGGGAAGGGAAAGAGCCAGTGCCGAGAGACAAACACAATATTCATGCCTCACCAGGATTCGAACCTGGACCCCTTTCGGACGAATGATCAGAGGCCATCACTTAGACCACTGCGCCACCGGGGCAGCACATAAATTATTCCTTACAGAGTTTTCTGGAAAGGATAGAAATCGAGAGCAGACATTTTTCCTAGTACAATCTAGTAATCGGGAATTCATTTTTTTTTGATTGGAGGTTTAACGACCACCGTGAGCAACTCAATGGGCTATAAGCAGTCGCCCGGCGCCCCGGTGGCGCAGTGGTCTAAGGCGCTGGCCTCTGATCATTCGTCCGTAAGGGGCCCGGGTTCGAATCCCGGTCAGGCATGGATGTTGTGTTTGTCTTACGGCACTGGCTCTCTCCCTTCCCTGGAACCCGTGACCCTAAATTAGGGACGGGCGACTGCTTATAGCCCATTGAGTTGCTCACGGTGGTCGTTAACCCTCCAATAAAAAAAAAAAAAAATCTCGGTATTTATACTCGTACATGAGATCGCACTTTGATGGCCACCCAGCAGAGTAATTTATTTCGTGACATGCGGGGAGACAACATAGATCCACAGGTGAAATCACATCGGACATACGCTGATATATTGAATAGCCGCCCCGCCCAGGTGGCGCAGTGGTCTAAGTGTCTAAGCGATGGCTTCTGATCATTTGTCCGAGATGGGTCCGGGATCGAATCCCGGTGAGGCATGGATGTTGTGTTTGCCTCACAGCGCTGGCTCTCTCCCTTTCCTGGAATCAGTGGCCCTAAATTAGAGACGGAAAAAAAAAATCACACTAATACGAACCATGATTGAATGGTCGCACCGATATATTGAAAAACGATGTATTGATTTTTCCGATATATCGAAACTGCGATATCAAATTAAATCTCAGAATATCGGGTGAAATATCGATATTTTGATATATTGAAAATCGTTCCCTTTCCTACTTTTGGGTTCGAAACCAGAACTTTCGACTAGTGGTTTTCTGAAAGTTTTTGTGTTGGTACGCGTATCGGAAGGTGAAGTTTTAACTGTAAAATCTTAGTTAATCACTTTAATTTAAATGGCATTCTGTCATGGGAGGAACTTCCTAAAGTTGAGCAAAGTTTTGAATGATGTGTATTGTAAGTCGGGGCCCGTCCAGAAAGTTTTCCTGAAACCGAACAAGTGCGGTAATTTTACCGTAATCTCGCGATCACCAGCACATTTCATTTTCAGGCCTGAATGGCCATCAGACAAAGCAGGTAATTTCGTATACATTGATAGCACTGATTATGTGTGGCATTTGTTTATTATACATAGGGTTGCCAAATGGTAGGATATAAAGAATATACTTAAATAATCAAAACATATAATTCGAAGTAATGTGTAAGATATTGATCATTGTACTAGTCAGTTTCTTTCATCATTGCCAAAAAGTGTAGTAAATAATATTGACTAGAACCATCCAATGTTAACACATAGCATTGATAGATTTCTGTTTCAAACTTAAACATGCATGAAACATATAATGAATATATTTTTTAAATAACTTTGTAAAGAAAACCTTATTTTAATAGTTGTTATTATGATTATTGTTGTACATGACATTTCTTTACACCTCTCCAAGTCTGTCAGGTGGACCCCATGGCCCAAACGTCTAAGAATTGGCATCTGACCATTTTTCTGAGTTGGATCTGGGTTCGAATCCCAGTGAGGAATGAATGCTGTGTTTGTCGGATGGCACTGGCTCTCTTCCCTGGATCCAGAGGCCTTAAATTAGAGATGGGCAACTACTTATAGCTCACCGAGTTGCTCACTATGGTTGTTAAACACCCAACCAAAAAAACAAAAAAAAAACCCTGTTAGTTAAGCAGTATTGATCAAAATTGTCATGCAATTAGTTCTTTAAAATTGAACTTTACGATTACTGAACTCTTCACCGATTTAGGTAAAAGGCAGTTTTTCTTGGGTGTCCACTGAGCAATGATGTACCTGAAAAACCCATGGCCCCCAGCAAAAATTATCTTCAAGGCCCTTTTGTAAAAATGTATTTACTTTCGATTATTGAAAATTTTAAATTCAATATAATTAACCAAGTTTTATGGGATTTCTGTCATTTAAATTTTTTGGGGCCTATAGGCATTTTTCCTAGAACTAAAGCCAGCCTCTTTGAAATGCCTCGCGATCACACACACAAAACACGCAACGCAACGGCCGTGTGACAGTGTCTAAAGACCTCTGATTTATTCAAAAATACAGAACACCAGTAAACAAATTAAAAAGTAACTAAGAATTGTGCCAGAAAAAGAGTAAAATTACTGAAATTATTTACTCTTGAATATAAGCAAAAAAAAAAAAAAAACACTTAACATAACGTTACAATGTTTTGCACATGGTAAGCCTTTTCTTTTGACTCTGTTATAAAAAAATTACACAGTCTGTTTTTTTTCATTCCTGCGAAATAATATTTTTTCAGCTCATTATATTCTGAAGGATGTGTAGTTATGTGCAAACAAGTTTAATATATAATGCCTTATCCTCATTGATACAAAAACTTCATTTATTCAACTGATATTTAATCACATTCTCTTGTTAATACCTGTATTCATGTATAGGAACTATTGCTATGGCAGTGAAAAGGAACCTCAAGTCCTCTGGAATGGCGGCTTTCTCATCACCCAGTTTTAATAAACTAAAGCGAAAATGACCAGTTTCATATTTATTCAACTGATATTTAATCACATTCTCTTGTTAATACCGTATACATATATAGGAACTATTGCTATGGCAGTAAAAAGGAACCTCAAGTCCTCTGGAATGGCGGCTTTCTTGTCACCCAGTTTTAATAAACTAAAGCGGAAATGATTTCTTGAAGATTTTACTTATTTACTGAAAAAAAAAAAATAAGTACCAAAAATTGCTTTTCTTTTTAATACTTCATTCGAAGCTGCTGTCAAAAATCCCTGGCTATTTTTTTAACCAGTTTCATATGAAGTTTCCTCAAAAAATTTTGGAAAAATCCATGCACTAAGGCTAGGGACCCTCTTAGCAGTGAGCCCCCCCCCTCCCTCCTGCACTGCGGAAGGTTGCAGGGGCTATCAGTACACCCATGCCACTGAGCATTCTTGAGGCTAAATACTTTACTACTTTACATTTTCATTTTGAGCTGGTAAGACAAAGAGGTAAGTAAAACAAAAAAAAAGGAAAAAAATACTTTTTATTAATAAAAATAAAACACAAAAAAAAAAGAAAAAAATAGTGCAGAAGAAAATAAAATATTAACTACAGTTCCTAACAATAATATTTTATTTTCTTCTGCAGTATTTTTTTCTTTTTTTGTTCCATTTTTA
Organism: Macrothele yani; assembly: GCA_039090855.1. Lineage (NCBI taxonomy): Eukaryota > Metazoa > Arthropoda > Arachnida > Araneae > Macrothelidae > Macrothele > Macrothele yani. The sequence continues at coordinate 52,078,800 of CM077022.1, read as the reverse complement.
TTAATAAAAATAGAACAAAAAAAAGAAAAAAATAGTGCAGAAGAAAATAAAATATTAACTACAGTTCCTAACAGATGGAGCCACGGTGGCCAGGTGGCCAAGCGTATGACGTGGGAGATGGGCTGACGCAAGAAATCGCTTCTCTCACTCACTCGCACTGTGATAGCCGGGCCGATACCATCTAGCCTCCTGAGGACGACCCTGGATGGGTAGAAAGCTGCTCGAGGCAATCTACGTTGGGAACGGCAGAGGTGTGGTGCATGAATGAGAGAGTGAGATGAGTTTGTAAATAGAGGGCAATGAGATAAGTTTGCTGTGAATAATTGTATTTTAGGTTTTAAATTTTTTGTTGGATGTTTTGGTGTTTGTAAATAAGAAGTTAGTTTATGGTTTGCGAATGTTCACACAATTAAGTTCACTTAATAATAATTTTTATAAGCCAATTAGCCTACCGGTTAGGGTTATTCAAAGTCAGTGAAAATATAGGTAGTAAAAAAGAGGTTTCTTGGATCAAGTATCACTGCAGCAGTATGGATTAATAAATTACTCACTCAGTCAAATAAATGAACAAGTTGAAGACAACATAAAACCGCCGCACCAGCAGCCCAAACCAACCGTAAATATTAAAATGGAAATAGACGTGCAAAGAAATGTATTTTTTCAGAGAGAACAGACCTTCTAGTAGAGGTAAGTCTCTCTCATTACTCTCATTAAAGTGAAAAAATGAATTTCTATTTCTTTTGCCTTGCTGTATGGTTTCACTTTGTAGGCTGCAAACTAATGATAGGTTCATGAAATGCTATTGGGTCACAGCTAATTTCTTTTTTTTATATCCCTTATGATTCGTAAAGAGTGGAAAAAACAACAAATACAGAAAGGCATTTTCCCAGTCTTTGTCTTGTAATGGCAACAGCTGGTGGTTTTTTTTGGTTTTTTTACCTCCATCCCCACCATCCATAATGAGCAGAAGTGAGCACAATAAATGTCCTGCTCTTCCTGGGATTCGCCCACCCTAGTGAATGCAGCAGATACTGACACCAGACGTAAGCCAGCTTTGTTTCTGCCCCAAGAAAACACACTAGTGGAGGAAGTCTATTGGATATGTGAGTTTTTGCAAAAGAGCAATTTACATGAAACAGTGTTAAATGTGGGACTAAAACTAACTTCATGGAAAAGTAGAAGGAGTGAACAACAATAAGACTAAAATAAGGAAATGAAAGGTAAACCCTAAACAATAAAACATATAAAAAAAAGGCTGTTAATGTATAAGAATTTTTGTACCCTTGGAGTCTCCTCGTTCTCTTCTTACTTAAAAACAGATTGGGAATGCACTCTTACTCTGTTATATCACCAATCCATCGGAATCTTATTCTGGAAATATTCTTTGTCCTGTCGGTTGCACTTTCAAATTAGACGTTTTAAAAACAAACATTGGGGAGACAGTTCCATCGAAATGATACATTAGTTTCTACATATATTGTAAACGTGTAAGGTTTTTTTTTATTATTATTTTTACAGACCAGTGGTTTGCAAATTCTAGAGGTCCGCTGGGCCAGTAGAAGATTTATTTCTAATTCTAACGCTGCATGCATGCACACATACATACATACATACATTGTACCATATGTCATTAAGCTGTTCTCTGAGATTCAGAGGTTAGCTCCTCAAAGAAAGACCATGTGCCAAGTACACATTTAACTGATAAGACTAGAATTTACTTAGTGTTGGTGTATCAGATGTCTCTATTTGCAACAATCTTGGCAGATAGCTCAAGCTTCATTAACATCCATCACATGCCACACACAAAACCTTTTGTACTTCATACTCATAATCTCTTTCTCTAGCAGATATTCCTGAATCTGGCCCTCCAATGCTTTCCTTGGCCTTCCTCTACCTTTCTTTCGTGCCACTTGGGCTGAAAAAATTCTCTTAGTCAGCACCTCATCACTCCTTCTTTCAACATTGCCAAACCACCTAAGAATATTAGTCTCCACCTTACTAACAACATTTTGCCTGAGCTACACATCTTCATTCCTATACATATTGAAAATTGTATGTGTATGTATGAAAACATGCAATTTTCAATGTATAAATTTCATAAAAATAAAATGTTTTTTTTTAAGTATTTTTGTGTTGACTACTAAAAATCTTGGAGCCGCTCCGGTGGTGCAGTGGTCTAAGGCGCTGGCCTCTGATCATTCGTCCGTAAGGGGTCCGGGTTCGAATCCCGGTGAGGCATGGATGTTGTGTTTGTCTTACGGCACTGGCTCTCTCCCTTCCCTGGAACCAGTGACCCTAAATTAGGGACGGGCGACTGCTTATAGCCCATTGAGTTGCTCACGGTGGTCGTTAAACCTCCAATCAAAAAAAAAAAAAATCTTGGAACAGAACCTAATGTATTTATATATATGCACCACCACCCCCCTTTTTTTTGCTTCAGTTTATGCCACTTTATTTACACTGGAAATCTCAGGAACCTAACCTTGGTGTAAACAGAGTTCTACCTATATATTATGCTGGTCGCCTGTGATAATCTCATGAATCAGATCTATTTGTAATCCGGGTGTAGCCCGAAATCCCGGGTTTTTGTCACATTCCAAACCCGTAAATCCGGGATTTTAAGTTTTAGAAGAATTTGAGGTGCTTTGGACATTTCATTTCAAAATATTCTACGAAATGATAACTAAAAGTTCAAGTGCCATTTTCTTTGGGAATTACAGTGTTTGATTAAAAACACTGCATGTCCGTGTGGATGCTGAATGTAGACGATTTGTGACACCTTGAGTGTTTCTTTTGTTATCAAACAAGCTCTCAAGATAACAGCCTGCTGAAAAGCAGGCTCTTTTTTCATTATTTTGAAAGTTCCATCTACATAAAATAATTTGATTACATTACATTTGGTTAATCCAATGAGCTACTTTTAGAAATTGAATGGAATCCACTGTAGGCTTCAAATAAAAACTAATCCACATAGACTGCTCAATTAACATATAATATGAAGTGCGAAATTTGATTTCAGTGATGCAATACGTGAAGGATTTTGCACATTGAAAGAAAATTGGGTACAAGAAAAGATGCGAAGTTTAACTGCACAAGCACTAGAGCGTATTTGTTCTGTAGCTAGTTTATATGTGTGCTATATACTGTATATATAAATATTTGTAATATGCTATTTCTATTAAGAGACTGAAGGGAAAAAAATTTTTTTTTTTGACTCTCACCAAGTACAACATAGAAAAGGTTATTTATTGACCGGTGTGAGTAAAAAGAGGAAAATAAAACAACTGAATGTAGAAAGTGTCGAGAATACTGAGCCTTGGCTTTATCAAGGACCAGCAAAAACTCTGCATTTTCTCACTTCCACAAAGACCTATTTGGAAATGGGTTTCTGCAAAGTCATAGATGCAAGTAATAAGCCCACCTAAAAAAATTTTAAAAAATATATATTTTAAAGAATATATATAAATGTCATGACCTCCGCAGAGTTGCATGACCAAGCTTTAGTTAACAATTTAGCTAGCATCCATAACTTTCCTGGCCCGACCCATGCTCTTTATCTGTTACTATTAAACAGAAAGAAGAAGATTATAGAAGACTCAAGTTGTAAGAGTGACATAATAAATCAGAAATAATGTTCAGCAATAACAAATTGCCAAGTTCGCCTGAGAGAGAATTTTAACCTGAATAGCAATACTAAAGTATTGCAAATTCTTAACATTGCAATAAAAAAGGAGATATTAATTTTTTTAAACACAGATTCTTGAAAGAAGACTGGATTATAAAACCCCACTACTCCACAACTTCTGACAACACAAAAACGAGAATATAATAAAGACAATAATTAATTAAAGAAATGCATTGTGAAGGTTATATGACATGAACAATTAGTTGCAATATGTACAGAGTATTTCAGAATTGCTTTAAGTGCATAATTAAGTAGTTATTAAGAACTTAACTACTTTGAAAACACAGTGCAAATTACAAGAACAATGAAACGGCCTGCTGTTTTGGCCTTAGTTCCCCAAAAAACGCGCAAAGTTACCCAGAAAAGAAAGAGTTAAAATCCGCAAAAAGTTAATAAACTTGCCAGTGCCTAAATGCTGAAAGCAAAAAAAGAAAAAAGTACAAGAAGTTCAATCATTGAACTTGAAAATCCCAATACCCAAAGACAATGAAGAGAGCTTACCTCTTATGCAACTGAACTTCCTCCTTTCTTGAGGAAAGATGGTCGACCTTTTAACCCAAACTTCAAAACACTCCTGCCACTCCCTAGTCGCTGGGGGCAGTGTGGGTGGGGCTGAAGGCCTCCACACACTGAAAGATCCCTACTCGCGGAGATTTTAACAAGAGAAAAAAATATATAATTAAGAATGTGGACCTGTATGATCAGAAAGAGCAGAATTAACTCCAGAATACATGAGAAATATTATGAAATACACAAGTAGTGTATTGAATAATCTTTGCATGTATTGAATCACCTTAGTGAGCTTCTGTAGACTGTTTAGAATCCTATTAATTTTAATGTTAGTTTTACTATTTTTAGTATAGCTATTCTAGTAAGCGAATAACTAGTTTTCTTTTATATTTATTTTTATTTTATTTTATACAGATTTTTAAGCTTTTTTTGTGATTTTGTCTATATTATTTAATTTTTATTTTTAATAGGACCTTCTTATCCATAGCACTAAGGTTCCTTTTTGTAGTTAATAGGCATCCTCTAGCCAACTTCCAAACGGCTTTCATTGGTCAGAATCATATTATTAACTGTTTAGAAAATTAAAGCAGATCTGCCAACCGTACTCTATTATTCAGAATAATTTTTCTTAAAGTTCTTTTGATGAAAGAAGTATGAATTTTGTTCTCTAGAAAACTGTCTAATAGTATATTAATGTGGTAGTTGAAGTCCAAATTGTTGCTGCAAATTCTTGAAATTCTAAGCACCTGAGAAATTAGTACATTCTCAATTACCTTGGTTGATATGTTATTATTCCAGTGTAGATATTTAATTACTTTGAAAGGAAAATTAACTCCTTTATCAAAGAGGCTAATGGATGTGTTACCTCTGTTAAGTTTAATGCTTAAGTCTAGGAACTCTAGTTCCTGATTACTGTGGTTGGTTTTACATAGGTTAAGAGAGCTTGGATAGATACTATCAAAATCACTCTCTATAACTTCTGAATTATTAATACACAGCAGATCGTCAATATATCTAAATGTGTAAAGGTAGTTATCGGAGCAGGTGGAGTGATTTTTAATGAATTTATATTCCTTAAAGAACAGGAATAGATTTGCAATACTCGTGGAAGTTGACGTTCCCATGGGGATACCGTTTACTTGCTTATAGAGAGTATTATTATATAAGATATGGTTATTTTTAATGCAGCAATTGAGATAAGAGTTCCAGGCTCCTACATTAACAAATTGGTTAAGTTTAAATTCTGCATACAGCTCTTTAAAGGTAGTGATTATATCTGATAGAGGCAGATTAGTATATAGGTTCTCAAAATCATAACTATTAATATCTAAGGGATTTACTTCGAGTATAGTGGAAATTACTTCTGCATTATTATTAATGATCCAAAAATCTTTGTATTTCAAATTAGTACAGTTACTAATGTGTTTCAAAACCTTCTTCAAGATATCTTCAAAAGCTAGATCAATTTTCTTTTTATGACTCCTGACTCCACTAGCTATGAATCTGAACTTCACTGGATCTTTATGAAACTTAACAGTTGCCAAAAGAAAGGGAAATTCAGGCTCATATCTTCTTATTTGTGGAATTTTAAGCTTCTTGAAGAATGCCTTAAAACGATTTTCTAACTGCTTAGTGGAATAACTTACGGGCTCATAGGTTACTCTATTATTGAGTTCCATAGTTAACAATTCAAAATAGAACTTCTTACAGATAATTGCAAAATTATTGCTAGCTTTATCCGTAGTGGTAAAAATAAATAGGTCTTGTAGTTTGGAGAGTGACCTTTTAGCTTCTCCAGAGAAAAATAGATTTCTATCAAAACAAAGCATTATATGTATATTGGTACTGAGCTGAGAGTTTCAGGGTTTCTTGTGTCACCTCACAAGCACCCCTGATGAATGTTAACAAACCAGATGTTGGCTTTCCTGTTGAGTATGCTGGATAAATTTTTGATGAAGTTATGTGATATATGGGTGCAAGTTTTTTTTTCAGCTTACTTAAACTTTCTGAAAATGAAAGTTGGACAAAACAAAGGCCTCCCATAATCGTAATATATTTTTCCACGATGTTCCCTCTTTCTAATGTAATTTTATTGTGTAAATGTTTGGGTTTCAGCTTGAAAATGAAAGTTAGACAAAGTGAAAATTTTCTTTAATCTTAACATTCCTTTTCTCTCAATGTTCCTTCTATCTTATATTGTTGTTAAATATCACCCCCCCCTAAATATTGGTATTTCAGCTTGAAAATAAAGGAAAATTTTCCAGAAAGAGGTTAGTCAGAGCGGAGATTTCTTCTGTAATTGCAACCTTTTTTTACTTGCAATGTTCCTTCGTGCTTGTGTTAATAAATATCACTTCATTCCTTAAATCTTTGTGTTTCAGCATCACAGTGCACTGAAAGATCTTACTTTGCACTTAATGCTCTGAATGGTGTTTTTCGGAGAGCATGTCTTCCTTTTTGCACACTGTTGTCAGTCACAGTTTAACGTTGGTGGCTAACTAAATGTTGTCTTTCCTGCAGAACACTGCTTGACATATTTATAATGAAGTCACATGAATTAAAGAAAGATACGAAATATTTTTTACATGTGTGTGTGTGTGAAATGGAAAGAAAGCGTCAACTATCATTAAAAAAAAAAAAAAAAAGACACACAATAACAACTGGGGCGGATTTATGACTAAGGCAACCTAGGTCATGGCGGGCCGCAGGGATTCCTGAAAATATTTTGTGAGAATCCATTAACTTCACTCTTTCCTAACCTGGATATTGCATTAAGAATTTTCCTGATATGATGACTTCTAATGCATCTAGTGAAATGTCTTTTAGTGTTCTTAAACTACCTTAGGAACTCATCCAAGCAGTGTTAGAATTAGGAATAAATCTTCTGCAGGCCTAGCAGACTACTTGAATCTGCAAATCACTGGTCTGCCAAAATACCCACTAATCTGTGAAAGAAAAACTTTACACATTTATCGAATATGTAAAAAATAATGTATAATTCCATTCAAGCTGCATATCAAAAATTTAGAGCAACAGAATGTGTACGTGTATACATGCAAATAATACATAAAAATAAAACCCATGGCACAGTAAGCAGTTGTAGAAATTAGAAAACCAACAACAGCAAAACAACAACAACAAGAAAATGCTTTTCAACAGAGCCAGTTTATACCAAAATGTGGTGGTCCACTCATTTCTACTGGTCCAGAAATGGCACAAATAATAATACATTTAATATGCATATAGTATTTGTATCAAGAACAGTACACTAAAGAGTAATATATAGTTAATTTCAAATTAAAGTTTGTAGTACAAATATTATGAAATATTTTGATTTGGACCTTGGTTTGCAACAACCTAAAATTTTCATAAAATTAAAGTATAGTTTGCTATTCCGGTATTCAGTTTTTGAGTAGTAAATATCTGAATTTCAAAAAAAATCCGAAAACTGCCATAGCCAAACCTGGATATTTTGAAATCTGGTTCAGTTCTTTATAAACTAGTAAATTCCAAAACAAACAGAAAAAAGAGAAGAAAATAACTGGCCACTTGGGCCAGTAACATAAATAGTTTACTGGCCCAATGGAATCTTTACTGGCCAATGGCCAGCGGACCACTGAGTAATTTGAACGCTGCTTCAAAGGATTTGAGATTCTGCCGTTTGGTTAGTTTTGTTGCAAATGCTAAACTTGCAAAAGAACTTGATTTTAAAGATATCATTAAAGACTTTGTTGCCATGATAGAATGTCGATAGTAATAGGTATAATAACAATTAAAAGTGAATTTTAAGACTAATGCAGTCAGACTTTTTAAATTATTATTTTTTTACAATTAAAATGATTGTAGTTTGTAGCTGATTCATCAGTATTTTATTTAATTATAGGAATAATGTTTTTCTTTTCGGTGCTTTTGTTATAATAAAGCACATTCATATGCTGATGAACATGTGCACTGATGTCTGCGACATGGGATGCCATGGCGACTCAGCAGATGTTTAAACACAGCAAACACTGTCTGTTGCAAACAGTAATTAACATCAGTTGTCACTGAGGGTGGCCACTAGTTAGAGGTTGTTGAAATTCATCCGGCAGTCGGCGGAGAATATTGTTTCTACTTAGTCTGAAGCACTCTGGAATGTCCTACATTTTTGCTTTTAAAACCTGGAGGAACCTGCCCCAAATTCCAGGGGATATTTAGAGGGGGGGCTGGCTCCCCAAAAGTGTTTTATTTGTTTGTTAAAATGTGACTTACATTAGAAAAAATGCTTTAATTTAATAAAAATGCTTCAACTTAAATAGAAAGGAATGCTTTAATTTTTTCTTCTATTTTTCATTAACTTTTTTTGTCCTGATGGGTTTCAAAAACTTCCCTTTTCATCCCCCCCCCCCCAATGTTTTTTTATACATACCCTTGCTCACATCACATGGTTTTTAAGGGAATTCTTTGCCCTTTAATGATATTTTATACTGCAGTTGATCCTATCGATCATTCACCTTCGCTAGTCAATTTTATCTCTTAAAAAACATTTTATTGCACTTCAATGTTTTATTTTCAACTATGTCATTTCTGTTTCCATAATGATTTTTATGAATGATCTATTATGTGTTGGAACTATTACAGCATATTAAAAGTCTGCGAACTTTGATATCAAATGTGCGACATCAACTTAATCTGAGCAAGGTAAGCTTTTCATCTATTTTAAATTTACTTTATGGATCGTATGATACCATAAAAACTAAGCAGCTACTGTCCTCTGTCATTAACCACGATGATGTAATTATAACGTGTGAAACAGTATGATGATTATTTTATAATATGTCATCGAAAATTACAATACATAATCCACATAGTGCTGTATCTGGCTTTTTTTTTTTTTTTGTATTTAGGAAGAACTACATTACTAACATTCATGTGCAATTTTAAAGAAGGTACATAAAATGTAACCCTAAATCACCAGTAAATGATCAGTGATGCACTTAAGTTTGTTAAATATTTTTGGGTGGGAAAGCAATGTTCCCTCTAAGCTGTGCGCAGCCGCACAGTGACTTAACTTCCTCCGCGCAGCTGAAATATCTTACACGCAGTAAGCATTTTAGATTAAAATTCCCAAATCCTTAATTAATTTTCATAAATCAAAAATCAATTACCTCCAGAAATAATAATAATAAATAAATAAATAAAATTCGGGCTCTTAAAAGTTAAAACAACACTTTTCTTAAATGCTGTTCGCCTCCTCCTAAATTCGTCTCATTATCCTCTTCATTCTCAAAGGCTTCTTGCAAAGTCGCCTTGTGCTAGCAGATAGTGAACACGAGAATGCGGATTAGTGATTTTCCCAAACCGAGAAAGATGCAGATATTGAGTCTTTTCTCAAAACAACACAGCGCCAGCCAATCACAGCAAACCATAACCAAATTCATTGTACTAACTAATGCACCCATGCTAGTTGGCGGGGAAAGGCATTCCGGTCAGTTAAATTGTAGACCACTGGTAAAAGGCTTACAATTTAACTGACCGATAAAGAAACTGTGTATTATGCAAAAACATGCTTTTCCTAATTTCCAGTGTTTTTATTGCAAAAGTAAGTTTGAGCTTCTCACTTTTTATAAAATAAAAATTTTAATTAGTGAAATGTTTTAATTTCTTTTTATTTAAAATCAATTGCGGAAAGAACGGTGATAAAAATGGGGGGATTAGGAAAAATAAGGGTTCAAATCCAAGTTCCAATTTCTACTGCATTAGTAAGAAAAGCTGAGAAAATAAATTTTTTTGCCCAAGTGGTTTTTTATTCTTGCCCAGCTCATTGGGTTGGGTGTGCATTGCCCATGGCCACATAGAGGGAATATTGTGGGTAAGGGGTGTACTCCAAGCAGGCTGGCCTATTGCCCCAAAAATTTGATATCCCCATTTGCATAACGAACAAGTGCTTGTAAATAAATAATACCCATAGTGACTTGCAAATAAGTACCTCAAATTTTTTTCAAACTTTAGCATCATTTTGCATATTAGCAGGGGTAGCAGCCTTCATATATATCCTATTTTTAAAAAAATGCTCCGAAAATGTCGTACTTTGTCCTGTATTTTGTGTATTGTCCTATATGTCCTATATTTTTATTTTGTGAATGATTTCTGTGTAACTTTTTAAAGTGTGTTGTGTCGATAAATTTAAGTAATGTGATGTGATGAGTGCTCTCGTGAATGGCTTTCAGCAAACGGCGTGTCTATCACATCACTTCAATTCCATGATTTTGAAGTCCAGTGGGTTGAATTTGTGTAGCAGAGCAATACTGTGAGTGAAAAGTCCCCAAGTCAAGTGCATTTAAAATTAGGCCTAAAGTGTGCAGGTGATCTGGCAGTGAGCCAAGTATGTTTGTGGCTGTCGGTGCTACAGAGGGTGAGTCGAAAGTTTTGCAATATTTGGATCACTTTATGTCTTCATACATACCTTTACAACGAAAGCTGACTAGCATTTAAAGTATAGGCCATTGTGTTGCACCGTCTTTAGTCATCTGTCTGCCAGTTCCTCGATTCCGCAGCAGTACTAGTTCTTGTCCTTCGAGGCGAAGAACTCTCACCCCCAGCTGCCACCTCCTGCTGGTTGTTGAAGTGCTTCTCGCGAAGGAAGTGGGCCATAGACCGAAACAAGTAATAGTCTGATGGGGGCAAGGTCCGATTATATGCTGAGTGTGGCATCAGTTCGATGCCCTTAAGTTCCTGGAGTTTTGCGGGGTTGTCCGCGCGGTATGAGGCCTTGCGTTGTCCTGCTGTAGGAGGGCGTGCTTTCTGTTCACCAGTGCCAGGAACTTCTCCAAAATGGCATACATCCACTCCAGCTGTTCAGAGTAGAGGTTGGTGTTGATGGTCCGACCATCTGGTACAAATTCGTAATGGATTATCCCCTTGAAATTTCATCAGACACAGAGCATCACCTTGTGCCCATGTTTGGCAGCAGGTTCAGGAAGCTGGCCTGGGCTCAACCACTGCCATTATGTGTTGGGATTACGGAAATAGACCCACTTTTCATCACACATAACAATTCTCTTTATGAAGCATACATCGCTTGGGTTTTCTAGGAGTTTTGTGCACACTTCCACTCGGCAGTCTGCTTCAGCTGGCATCAGTTCGTGAGAGACAATGCAGCAGCTCCTGTAGACCTTGCTGAGGTCCTGAAGGTGACGAACCTCGGTGGTTTGTGATATACCCAGCTCATCTGTTGATCTCCGAGTGCTGGTTGTCGGATTTGCTTCTATGGCATGGCACACAGCCTCCAAATCCACGGTTCGCAGCCTACCTGACCTTGGCTGATTGTCAAGGTTTCTGTCACCTGAACAAAATATCTTGAACCATCTGGTTGCAGTGCTGTGGTCCACCGAACCTTCCCCTTTCGCATGACAAATGTTTCGTGTTGCTTGAGCAGCGTTATGGCCAAGTTCAAACTCGTAAAGCAAAAAGCTGTCTAATTAGCTGGTTTTGGCTGTTCATCTTTTAGGTGTCCCAACCACAGACAGAATGAGGATACGCAATGCTGTTCACAGCAACGACTACCACTTTATATCCCTTTCAACCGACTGCAGTGCGCGACTTGAACTAGTTTAAACACGTGACATACCCTCCGCAGCACATGCGTTTATGCAAATATTGCAAAACTTTCGACTCACCCTCTGTAGCTCGTGTAATTCAAGGAAGGAGGAAATTTATGACCCCACTGAGAGAGCAAGCTGGGAATGGTGTGGAGAGTTGGTGATTTTTCTACTAGTAGCTATAAGAGGAAAGGAGATTTATTGAGGCAAAGAAAAAAAGAAGTGCAGCCTTCTTGCTGCACTTCACACTCATGGCCTTAGTGGCTGATTCTGTGGCATGGTGGGCAAGAGATTGCCAGATCATTATTTTTTATTATTTGTTTGCTAGTTTTTTCATTTCAGGCATTAAAAATGACAGCGCATCAAATAAAATTTTGTGAAGAATGGCCGGAACTTGTGTATAAAACACCGTAAGGATAAGCGAATGGTGCCGAAAGGACAAAGATGATTTCCATGTATGTTGTTTGTGCTGTAAAAGTGAAGTATCTATTGCCAGTAGTAGCAAGCTAAAACTTATGCAGCATTCTACTACAGCAAAGCACAGGAGTATTTTGTCAGCATATAAAGATAACTCTCAATGCTCAACACCAATGTGATACAAACTGAGCATGATTCTTCGGAAAAGATTTAGTATGTTGTCTCGCGAAGACTGCTGTAATGAGGGTGTGCACTTAAACTTAATTTTATTATCGCTAGAGGATCCAAAAATTGACTGCAAGAATTGCCGGCGCTTAAAGTACACTTCTAATTCCGACAGCTATTTACATAATTTATGAAGTAGAAATATGGCTTCAGGTAGGTCACTATGACTAATTTTTCAATTTTTAACAGATTGCACTCTCCGGTCATTGATTTCAAGACAGTTACTCAAACGTCTTGTTACAGGTATACTATATCAATTCTAGCATCCAATGCAAACAAAACTGAAATCTAACTTATTGTTCTTGTGGCATACATAATCCAAAAATACTCCAGAAATGCACATACCAATAACCATGTGCAGCTCTCAGCTGCACCACCAGTTCACCACAAACCATTCACAGTGATCACTTTTTCACTCACTTTGGCGAACACTAAAATCTAGGTGCAGGGACAGCTCTCACTTGGCAAGCATTTCTCACCTGCAGATCTTTATGACACTTAGGAAACACCTCAGATATGAAGAACACTAGTCTCAACTCTCAACCCCATGGTCACTTGACACTTCGCTGGGTCACTGACACTGTTGAATTAGTGGTACTTGCAAACTCATCCGTTCTTGTGATGGCAGGCCAAGCTTGGCCATCCGCATCTTTTGCCTGCATTGTTCAATCATGCATACTTCTCCGTCTGCGCTCTTTTTCAGAGCCAGGTGTGCAGCTACTTTTTCTGTCGTGTATCAGGAAACAACTGACGGCTAATCTTCCAAAAGTGGCCCGCTCGTAGATGGCGCCACGGTAGCACTTCACCTCTGCTCCGCTCTTCTCGTTTTCAAGTGAAATGCGTTATAGCTACTTACGTAACTTAGTTTTCCGTCTCTGCTCCTGTGTTACGTAAGGTTGTTTTTTTCGATCTCTGCTCCTGTTATATGTGGAACTGGAAAGCGTTCTTTAATTAAGTTGGGAAGGATGAGGAAACCTCTATTTCATGGTGGATTAAACAACTGAGAGCAATTGGCGCCCTCTGAAACATTATTTAACATAGAGCAAACACAAAATGTACTTGGCAGACCATATTATGGAATATTTATTCCGACGGAATTGCTGTCTTTCCTCAGAACATTGCTTTGAAGTCCTGATTCATGCGATCATGCAGTTCTTCCCTGGTAGATAAAACTTTTTTAGACCGTTTCATATTCATGAGGAAAACTTATTCTTCCGTCATAATAAATATTTCACACATATGCCACAATGTACATTCATAAAGGTCCTTTTAAGGACAACCTTTAATCCATATTATTCACTTCCTTTGCCACTTTCACAACATAACGCAATGCTTTACGGTGTAGCGATAACAAGTCTCCATCTATCGTCACTTCAGAAAACTGTTTCTGGGCCACATTTGGAAGGTTTACCCAACTGACTGTACATCCTTTGATCTACGCACATAAAATCTTGCAAATGCTCCCCCCACCCCACCACCCCACACACATAGGAATACAAGGTTCCCCTACTTTCATGCTAAGACACAAGAATTACACGAGAATGCATTAGCCACCGCTTAAGCATTACAAATATACGAGATGCTTTTGGCCTAAATCACATTCCCTCCAATAAATCTGTCTGTACCTGGTGCACTTCGAAAACCACTTGTCTTGCCCTGAGAAATAGCCAGTTGTATCCCCATGTTTCATCAGAGAGAATTGTGTGTCAAGGCCAGTTTTTCTTTACTGTTAAGCACTTCTTTTTTAAAGTTATTTACAGTGTTTTCTATACTCATCCCTTTTGCTTTTAACATATCAGATAAGTTGATGGAGGTAAAGATGTCAACTGCAACATTTCTGTCCTTATTTGGAGAAAGATGCTCATATGGTTGTAGATGTTCTTCTTTTTCTAAATGGGGAAATTCATTCAATTTATGTCCTTTCTTTTTATCATCATCAGCTACAAACCAAAATTTAATTTCTAATTTACCTGGTTTTTATTAGCAATGCATTATGTAAATGTGCTTTGAGTGTGTGTTGGAATAAGCTGTTTATAAACAGGCAATTTTTCTAGGTTTATAACAGTTGATGCAGTTATAAGCTCAGAGAATACAGTTTAGTATAAATAAAATTACGTTCATCCACAAAATAAATAAACAATGTTTATCACCCATCAAGATACTCAGGGTGGTTGTTAAACCCCCAAACAAAAAAACAAGCTACTGACGATAAATGTGGGAGCAGGGCGAAATTTGACCAGTAGCAAATTGTTAGTAAAAAGAATAAATTTTAATGCTAGTGAAAAACGGTTTGAGTTTATGATCGCCATGATGAACTCAGTGGGCTATGAGCAGTCATCTCATCCGTCCCTAATTTAGAACCACTGGCTCCAGGAAAGGCGTAGAGCTAGTACCAGATCATCCATGCGTCACCGGGATTTGAACCCAAACCCATCTCGGGCGAATGGTCAGAAGCAAGCGCTTAGACCACTGCTCCACCAAGGCAGCTTATTCCTTTTCAAAAGAAGTGCAACAGCCTGGTAAGCTATAAAAGTGTGGGATAAAATGTTTGATTTGTGGACAGCTGCTGAATTCTATCTCTGTGGTCTGTGTTGGACCAGATACAACCCTCCGTGCATTTCTGTATGTGTGATGGGAAAGGTGAATGTGGGTAAATATCTTTCATATAGCAGCAAGTGGTGAAGCATTAGTGCACTAAATCAATGTGCAGTTTCTAATTGGTCATGGCAGTAACAGAAGGCCTGGATGTTGGTGGTAGCTTGTTCGTTTGTAACCTTATTTGATCAGACTCAGGAAAACTTTATATATAGATAAATGTTTTAGGGCATATAATTTCATCATCTACATTCTTTATTTAAGTAGATATTGACTTTTTTGTTGTACTGAATGTTTTGTTTTATGGTTTAATTACCACCATGAGCCACTCGAAGGGCTATAAGCAGTTTTCTGTGCCCAATTTATGGTCACTGGTTCCAAGGAAGGGAGAAAGTGGAAGCCGTACGAAAAACACACTATCCACCCATGCCTCATACTTGACCCAAACCCAGACCCACTCGGATGAACTGTCAAAAGCCAGAGCTTATACCAAGGCTGCAACTGGGGTGGGGGTGGGGGGGGGCTTATGTGTGTACTTCATTTGCATTTGGTAACTCTTTCAAATTATATATTTAAAATTTTGCTAATGTATGGCAGTACAGCTTCTCTTGCTGCAAAGGAGTCAGATTTGCTAATGATTTTCAGTATTAGCAACGGAAAAATGAATTCAAGCCCTGTATGAAAGGGTTGCTAGACAGGATGAGCGCTCAGATGGAAGAGAATGTTTGAAGTAATGCTGAGGATATTCCCCAGAAATGCTTGCCATACAGAAATGAACGGAAAACTTCTTTCGTTTATACACCATGAAATTCTTTATCATGAGTACTGTGTGGAACAAGGGTGCTCAACTTTTTGGAAGTCGCAGGCCAGTTTGAACATATGGTAACGTCACGGGCCATACAATAGACAAGTCTTATAGTATATCACTTTTAGGCTCAAATTCGGGATCAACACCTCAGCCCTATGGGAAAACTTGTTAAGTAAAACACTTAAAATGAATTGCAGTGCCATTCCATGCACTTCACTATAATATGATTCCTTTAATTTTTCGTCCTGAAAATATTTTCCTTGGGAATCGCTTCTGAATTCAACTCCATGTAATGACTCCATTTTGTTAAGTCTCGTTTAAAAGATATAAACCAACTGCATTTATAAGCAAATTTTATTACAATACTATATCAATGAAATATTTAATTAATGAGAAAACTGACTGACTATTTATTTATTTTTGGCTAATAATCCAATGTCAGGAACTATATCTGTGGTAGCTTATCGGAGGCAGTGCTCCAAATGACAACCAGTAATTTTTGTCCTCACTTTTGATTTGGTGTGCTTCATTTTAGAAAAACATCTGTTCGCAGGAGTACGTACTTCCGAAGAGGAAGAAGATTCTTGTCACCTACATTCTTAAATTGACAAATTTTCCCTTTTCTACATATTTTTGGTAAGATTCTAGGTAAGACACTCCCTCAAATTTCATTTGCAGGTCTGAGTCACATTGAAGGTCAATGATTTCCATTTGAAGGTCACCTGGAGTCTCCATCACATTCATAAAAAAGGGGTAAGTTACTAGGTTCGAGGTCCTTTCTTGAGCACAGAAATTTTGTAACTCGGTGTGGAGCTGAGATATTGCAGCCACATATTGAGGAGCATATTCTGCAAACTGCAAGTTCAGCTTTCTTTGGAAATGAGTTAAATTCTGGTCTTGAAGTTGGTTAAAGTTCTAATTTAATCTGAAAAGCTTTGATGATTAAACAAGACATGCACTAGTTAATCATGTGACCAAAGCTTCAAATTTAACTCATTCAAATGAGAAAAAATGTCTGTAAGGAAAGCAAAGTCGGCCAACAACTTTGGACCGTCGAACTTAGATTCTGGCATACCATTTGCTGTCGTGAACTCTTGAATGGTGTTTCTCAACCCAAAAATTTTCGTGAGCACCTTTGAACTTAACAATCGCATGTCAGAGCAGTAGACAACATCGCTATGATCAGCATTCCTTTCCGTCTGTATAAAATTTTGAAACTGTAGGTAATTCAGACCTTTTTCTCCAATGAAATTAGCAGTGTCTGATAACTTTCATGACATTTTTAAAAACCGAGAGATTTGGCACAGAAATTTTCTTGGCGAATGATGCAATGGTAGCAGGTAAAACTGCTAGTTTCTATTTCTTGTTCCTTTTTAAAAGTGCTACCAATCTAGCCTTTGTTCCAAACAAATCTCACCTTTGTTTCTTTGCCAAACCTGCAAGGTTTTTCATACTGAGATGATGTCTAGCAAGAGTCGTTTTCGCAGCTTCCAGATTATCTGTTCCTTTTAAGGGACATAAAGCCAGCAGTTCTTCAAAGATTTTAAGTTCGTCTTTGATCACACAAATAAAAAAATGGCCAACTAAGCTGTATCAGTTAAATCCATGCTTTCATCCAATGCCAGTGAGTAAAATTTACATGCTAGCAACTTTGTTTTCAATGTCTCCTCAACATTCAATACCAGTTTTTGTACTCTACTAGTAAGAGTCATTCGAGACAAGCTTACCTTTTTGAAAGCATCAGCATTGTTTGGGCATACAACTTCAGCTGCTGATACAAGGCACTCCTTCATGAATTCTCCTTCAGAAAATGGTTTCAACCTTTTGAGCAATGACATAACTAGTTTCCACATAACTCTCAGTATCCTCTGATATTTTCTTAAAAACTGATTGTTGCTATTTTAACAATTATTTGAAAAGGTTCAGTTTATCTGTTCGTACCTGACATGGAGACTGGTTGCATATTTTGTCGTAATGTCTTTTCAAATTGTATTCTTTGACACAGATTTTGATCCTGGCATATTAAACAAACAGGTCATCCATCAGTTTCCACAGAGAAGTATATATATATCATTCCATTTTTCGTTGATATTGCGAACAGCTTCAGTGTAAACATGTTTTCTGCTGGTATCCGCCATTTTGAATTTACTAGTTCCTCTTAATACCGTTGTTACGTTTTTATATAACAAAGGTATTTAAAACTTCACTAAATGATTAAATTTAGTCAGCTTTATTTTTACAACACTCGATCAACGTAATAAAAATTAAAGAATTATAATTAATAGTTATTAATAATCGAAAGTTTGGAAAGAGCACGTCGCGAGATCGAATTCCGACTGACTAAATCCTCGTTCTCGCAAGTATATGTTGAAACGAGTGAGGTTCATCGTCATGCAGCAATTCCCGGAATTGAAAAACACTCTTCTCGGCGCGCATCCGGCGTCTCCTCTTCAAATTGAGCCAGCCAGAATTCTGCCTATACCAGCAGAGTGAAATGGAGAATTATCGATAGTCGAAAAATAAGAAAACTATCGGTAGTTACCAGAGGCGACTTTAAATCTTATGGGGCCCTAGGCGCTAAATTATTCTGGAGCCCCTCCTTCCCTTTCTTATCCCCTCAGAAATTTTCATCCGTCAGATTAACAAAAAAAAAAGTAAAGTCAAGAAAAATGTTTTTGCGCTTTTTAAAATACCATTATATCATAAATTATTAATGTTTCGTAAGAAACAGCGCCAATGTAATCGGTTTGCCTGCCCGTGCACATCGAACTTTTTGTTTTTACAGATTTTTCAAAAACTATTTTTACGGCTAATAGGAAATTAAAGGGCATTAAGTTTGGCACTTTAAACATCCCATGTACACTCACGGACAATGAAATTTGCTCACCTAGAAGAAAACATGCTACAACCGCGAAACTTTGCAAATAACTAGAGTGCGTGCTGGTACGTAAATGATTCGCGTTTGGTGCGATTGCGAATACCCGCACACCCTGTGGTGGCGCTACAAGCACGAACCGGCAGCTTTATAAACCGGCGTATAGTCGATGTCCCATGAAAGCGAAAAGCACCGGCCGACGCAAGCAAGAGTACAGAGTGACAAGAATTCCTGGTAGACGCCAGAGACGTCGATTTACGCAACTTAGGACTTTGAGAGAGGCCTGATCATTGGGCTGAAAACCGCAGGGTGGTCGACGCGCTGTATAGCCCGCCACGTGGATCGTTCTGACCATACCGTCCGACTGTATTGGGAACAGGACACGTAACGGCACTGCCACACGGAGGAGCGGCTCTCAACGGACCAAAAGGACCACCGGTAGAGGGGATCGACGGATCGTGCACCAGACACGAACGGAACCCGCGGGGACCCGGTCCACCATACAGGCAGATGTAGCGGCTCCTGTGTGCCTACGAACCATTTCCCGAAAGCTCGCAGAAGCGAATCTGCGATCCCATCGCCCCTTACGTGTGTTGCCATTAACACCGGAACATCGCCGGTTCCGTTTGCAGTGGTGCCATGCCAGAGCGAAGTGAAACACCACAGATTGGCGACGTGTGGTGTTTAGCGATGAGTGTCGTTTTGGGGACAGATGATCTTCGTGTCCGGGTGTGGAGGTCTCCAGGTCAACGGCACAATCTCAACCTCGCTATCGAGCGCCACACCTCCCCCACTGCAGGCAATCCAGGCATTATGATCTGGGGAGCCATAACCTACGATAGATGATCAGCTGTAGTAGTAGTACGTAGATCATTGACGGGACAGCGGTATGTGGACGAGATCCTACGGCTCCGTGTGCTCCCATTCCTGGCCGGGATTCCAGGTGCGCTATACCAGCAGGTCAATGCCCGCCCGCACACGGCTCTGGTTGCCCAACACTGCCTACGTTATGTCCAGACACTTCCATGGCCTGCCCGCTCCCCGAACATCACCCCTATCGAGCATGTGTGGTACCAGTTGAAACGCCGGCTTCCACCATGCCGCACTATCCGGAATTTGGAGCACACCGTCCAACACATGTGGACCAGTCAGCCGCAGGACATTAGGCGTCTGTTCGCCTCCACGCCGGACCGTATTGCAACACGTATCGCCGCACGATGCGGTGCGACGCGCTATTGAAGATGACCGGACTGCGTGCCACAGATGCCTCTGTAATTGTCTTGCAGCTCTGTTTTTGCCATCATGTGTGTCATTCATCTGTATCATTACGTCCATAAAATTTCAGTTCAGTCCGATGCTTCTTTCTTGGTGCTCAAATTTCATTGTCCGTGAGTGTACTTCATGAATTTACGGCTAAGGGCGGTAAAAGTAAAAAAATCAATAAATTAAAGTTCTCTTGAGAAAAAACTATTCGACATACAGGATAAAATATTTTTGTGCCTCGCAGATTAGGCTTAACAGTGCTTTCTTAAATATTTAAATTTTACAATTAGTTCATTAATTTGCTGCTGGAGGCAATGACGGCCAAAAAAATATGGTTTTCACAAATTCCTCGCAAATTATTTTTGCGAATTGATAGGACATTAAATTTCGCCCATTTAAATTTTCACTACTAGTTCATAAATTTTCCTCTAGTTCTCGAATTGGAAATTTAGCTCCATTGCTTCAGCTTTGAAAAATCACTTCGTTTTTACGTTTTGTGCAAATTAGTCAAATTAAGGCAACGAGCATGGTATCCAGCAAAAATAAAATACTTGAAGACATTGGCAACTGGAAAAGTCGTCCACGTTACAAAATACGAGTAAAATTCAATTTGTGCACAGTGCTTCACTTAAAAAAGGGTGCATGATTTTTTGTGGAGGAAATTTCTTGTGGAGGACGATTCCCTAAATCGAAGAGATTCAGTCGTCCATGGCATAGACGAATGCCGTGGACCAAGAAAGCTGGACTCTAAGAATTTCATCAGTCCGTGCAGAAAAGCAAGAATTTCTTGAAAACCTTTTCCTTATTATTTTCATCAGAAAATTGACAAGGTCTGCATTTTCTTTTATTATGTCGAAAAGATGTGTAAGATTTTATTTATACACTGCAGTTATCAGAAACGAAGCATGAGGATTAAGTGAAAAAGATCCAACATGAAAATGGAAAAGTAGGAACCACAGCTTTGCGAGTAAGGATATCATTAAAACTTTTCTTGCTTTTTCAAAAGTTAATTTTTATGTCGATCTAAGGAATAGAAAAGGTGAGAATACTTGATAATAATCAGTATTAGACTAGGGGAGGAGAACGTAATAAGAAAATGTTGTTGTGATACAATAGAAATTTCTTTTATTACTATTAAATAAGAAAAAGATAAACAGTGTAACATTTTTGAATTTCTTTATTTCTCAGCCTAAGTACACTCTTTTTGCAAAAAAAAAAAAAAAAAAAAACCCGAAGCACTCGAGAAAGCCCTTTGATCCTGAATAAACTCTGCATGCAAGCACCTCATGATCGAATATGCAAATGATTAAAAAATAATGACCAGTGACTGAATAGCGGCCCACGACAGCGCATGGGAACCGCACATCGAGGAGGGTATACCAAGAGCAAAGGGCAACAAAACAGGTCGCAAAATGCGTCGCCATGCTGGACAATTGTGACAGCAGATTGCGGAAATATTGACCTCCAGACTGTGAGAATGCCTCGGTGACAGATCCGGGCAAACCACGATGAGCGAGTTTGAGAGAGGACATATAATTGGGCAGAGAGAGGCCAGTTGGCCAAGTCGTCGTATTGCCAGGCATTTGGATCAGAGCGACGCGGCAGTCGGAAGATGTTGGCGCCATTGGGTCGAACAGAGCACCACAATCCAGCGGCACACGGGGAGTTGACGGCCGAGGGCAACGGCAGAATGCGAGGATCGAGCGATTGTGAGAGCCAAACGAACAGAACCGAATTCGTCGCTCTCAATCATCCGTGGCCATGTTGCTTCGTCCACAGGTACGCAAAAGGATATTCGAACCGTTGCCAGACGAGTTGCAGCACAGGGATTACATTCGAGGAGGCCAATCTGCCGCCTACTACAGACTAGAGAGCATCGCCGGCATCGGTTGCAGTGGTGTCGGACCCGATGAAGGAAGGATAGTGTCCAATGGCGTTATGTTATCTTCAGTGATGAGTCACGATTTGTACTTGGCGCCGTTGACCGGGGCATACGTCTGGAGACGAGTCAACCAGCGCACGGATCCTGCATTTACCGTGGAACTGCATAGGGCATAGACACCCGGACTGACTGTCTAGGAAGTATTTCCTACAATAGCTGGACACCCTTCGTAGTCCTCCGTACTACCCTCACGGCTCAACGGCACGTCGACGCATTCTAAAACCTGTTGTGTTATCCTTCATGTCTCACATCACCGAGAAAATTTTCAACATCATAATACCCGGCCACACATGGCACGACTCTCCCGGGCCTACCTCTGTAATGTCGACACCCTTCTAGGTCTAGCCTGATCGCCCGATTTCTCACCGAACAAACATGATGGGACCCGACCTACGCCCATCTCTGAATGTCGGCGAACTGGCCCGCGTGCCGCCCCAGTGGCGCAGTGGTCTAAGGCGCTGGCCTCTGATCATTCGTCCGTAAGGGGTCCGGGTTCGAATCCCGGTCAGACATGGATGTTGTGTTTGTCTTACGGCACTGGCTCTCTCCCTTCCCTGGAACCAGTGACCCTAAATTAGGGACGGGTGACTGCTTATAGCCCATTGAGTTGCTCACGGTGGTCGTTAAACCTCCAATAAAAAAAAACTGGCCCGCAATTTGGATACCATCTGGCATGCCATACCTCAGAACATTATCCGCAAACTGTATGTGTCTATACCACGCTGTGTTTCTGCTTGTATCCGAGCCAGAGGTGGCGTTGCAACGTACTGACTTCTTCCACTCATGTAGCTGTTTTATCCGAAGAAATGGCCCAACTGCTCTGGAATTGCAATAATTTCCTCTTCTGTACATGTTACATTATACACATACCAATTTTCATCTCGGTTGGATGATTCCTTCTGGGTGCTTCGTTTTTCTTTTCTTTTTTTTTTTTTTTTTTTTGTAAAGATTGTATTAGTTGTTTTGGTTTAAGAGCATTAGGGCTGAGGAAGAGCTTGATTACCCTTCCCCAAAGAGAAAAGGTAATAAACAGCAAACACCCCCGATCATCAGGACAGTTTCTATACAAGCATTCTTCATCGCAACTCAGGGGAGACAGGGAAAAGATTTCAACACAGATGTTTTTCCTTGGCTGTGGAAGTAGCATGAAAGTTTTATTTCACAGCCAGTTAACTATTCGCCTTAAACAACGAAAAGTGTGGGAAGCGTGAATCCTTGTTTCACCTACCACTAAAAGGAAGGTTAAATTACTTTAACAGTTCCTTTCGAAACAAGGACATCGATAAGAACTCGAAAATTTGGAGTATCAAAAACAGCAAGAAAAAATATATATTACTAATATGAGAAAGTAAAATATCACTTGACAATGCAAATGAAGTGGCCACTTTAAGATTTGATTTATTTCAATCCGTGAAAACCAAAACAAACCTGGCAATCCAATTACAGGTTTCCGGGCCTCCTCAAGCTCTGGGGCCCTAGGCGCCCGCCTAGTGGGAAATCCGCCCCTGGTAGTTACGACTATCGATAGTCAAAAAATAACAATCGATAACGCTATCGATAGTGGGTTGGCAAAGTTGCTCGGAAGAAAATTTGTTTTCCGGGATGAAAAAGTATTTCTAACAAGAATTTTTCTTACCTTTTCGCATTGTCAAAAAGCTAAGTTCCAATAAGCTTTGCAGCCAACCTTTTTATTTATTTATTTATTTATTGGTTGGGTTTAACGACCACCGTGTGAGCAACTCTACGGGCTGTAAGCAGTCGCCCGTCTGTGATTTAGGCCCACTGGTTTCAGGAATGGGAGAAGAAGCCTGTGTTATAAGACAAACACAACCACACCATCTAAGCCTTACAGGATTCGAGCCCGGACCCATCTTGGACGAATGTTCAGAAGCCGACGCTTAGGCCTCTGGGGCGGCGAAATTAACGTTTTGCCGATATCCTCCCCAAGTGAGTCAGTAAAAGTCACGAAAAAAATGTTTTACATGAAAAACGAGCTAATTCGTAGCTCCTTAGTTCTAATTTTCTGTTTTGCATTGTATATTTTTTTTGTTTTTGTTCACAAAAGCTAAAGAAGAAAATTCGACAGTTTTGTATGCAAAGTAACTTTTTCCATAATGTTTGGCAAAATCGTGGTAATATTCAATAATTTATAATCCATGAGAAAGTGAATTAGTAATGTTTTGAGGGGGCTCTTGCTCAATTGTTTTTTTTTCTGGAATCACTTAAAACGACAGCATCCAGCTGCTGTCGTTTTAAATTTGACGTATTGCCCGACGTTTTGTAGTTCTTCCCGCAAAGGCTACATTTTGCGTAGACCATATCCTTACCAAAAAAAAAAAAAAAATGCTGCACAAAAGATATTTTACGTTTACCCATTTTTATTGATTACTTACTTTCAACAGATAACTGTTACAGCACCTGACGCGCATTTAAACTTCCAGTACTAACAATGAGGACAATGCTTTTGACTTTGTCTTTCTTTGACTGAAGTGTACACTTTTCCTTTGAGCTTGACTAAGTGCAAAAAACCGCATACCCTCACCGGTTGCTCTTTTGATTATAGTTAACTTTAGTTTCTCATTGTCATCATGTATCAGTAGGGCTGGGCTCAATCTTTTCGACACGAGTATAAATTATCTAAAAGTGAGCGTTCCAATCATCGATACCATCAACGAAAGCTAAATAGTTAAGACTTACACCAAATATAACCTCCTTGACTTACACGGACAGCATTGAAAATGGTAAAGCTCTCGATAGTTTAGAAAAACTATCGTTGTGCTGAGCTGGACAAAACTATTGATGGTACCTCTAGTGTGTATGAGATTATGTGTGTCAGATAAACAGAAAAACCGTGCTGCGATCGTTTTCCAAACAGGGAACGAAATATGTATAAATAAATGCCTCCCTCGCTGGAAGTCATGTTTTCCTCCCACGCTGGACGCCATGATTGTTCTCCTTTTTGTTAAACAAAAGAATTTTTTTCTAAACGCGTCATCTGTACAAAGGAAGTCAATATTTTGTATAATTTCTTTTTCCAATGTGTTTCGTCATCGCTTAGAAGCTGCCGAAGCTTCCAAAAATATTTAAATATATATTTTTTGGAAGCTTCATCGTGTTCGCGGACCACAATTAAGCGTCCGGCGGGACATAGTTTGGGCACCGCTGGTCTAGAACGTGAAGCCTTACGACCGTGTGATAGTGCAAAGCCAATTTGTGTATGTTAAATATCGTAAAATTATTCGGTGATAACGGGGTGCCTGCATACTATAACACTTCTCTCATAAAGAAAGATTTCAAACTCTTGGTTTATTCTTAACTGCAGTGAAGCAAGCATAGCAGAAGCTAGCCAGTTTCAAAATCAGTGGTGTGTATTGAGGGATGGGGGGGGGTAAAATTCTTCGACCAGTAGGGCAGGAATTCGAAGAAAGTAGTGCATTAAGAATGATGAGGTGAACGTAGGAAGCCATAGGTTTCATCGTTTTTAAAGAATAGAGAAACAGTCATTTCGTGGCCCGCTAAAGCCGCCATTAACAACGCAGCTCTCATAAACTGGGCTCCTGTGCTGCCTTATTTTGTTTTTACTGTCTAGAAAAACGAGAAGTGGTTTTTGCACCCTAAAACAGTACTGACCAATTTATTCAGCCTCTTTAGCTTTTTTTTTCGTTTTGTTTTTTGTCGTATCTGTGAACGTATCTTCCCATCCTTTCGCTTTTTTTATTTTTCTAAGGAAACGGAAAACCGCATTTATTCGCCTGAAGCCTCTTTCTTAGCTAAGTTCTCGTTCCCCATTGCCATTTATCCCATTAAACAAAGAAAGCAGCTATAGGCCACAGTTAACGGCAGGGCGAAATTTTAATCCTTAAAAATTTCACGAAGCGTCCCCTCCATGAATAAAATGAAGCGGTATTGAAAAATTAGTTGCGTATTTCTCTCACTGTCTAGGATCACTCTGAGTGGACAACTCAGTAATTTTAGGAACAGAGCATTCATATCCAATACTTTTCGTCCTGTTTAAATATTTCAAGGGAAAAAAATCCCCTGTTCGAATGGCTGTCGTGAGTTGTTGCTTCTTTTTTCAGTTGTTAACAATTACACTTTTAACGACCTACCTATCTGAAGGTGGTAGAAATTTTTTTCTCCCTCAAGTTTTTCGTTTGAGTAAGCGCACTAATTGGCCATATTATATAAAAACTAGGAAATGAAATCACTGAACATTTTCAAAAAATAAGAGGAAGCTTTAGTTTTAAAAATATAAATAATCGCAAAAACATTCTTCTTTTCTTGTGTTAATTCTGTATATAACAAACTACGATTGCGTGTTTATGTTTCAAAATATATACTGTATCTTGTAGTTTACCTTCGCATTTCCCCCTCCTGACAATAGGAACGACTAATATTTTTCGCATTTCCTCCCTCCTGACTCTTCTCGCACAACTAATATTTTTATTTTAATGCTAAACCCCCCCCCGTCAATCATTTGTCGTAGTGGATGGATCTTACTAAGCATTCTATGAGACGCCTTGGAACACCGGTGCCCGAGTAGTATCAATGCTATGTCATCAAGCACTTTAAAGTCAGAAGTACTATCATCTATCTAGTCTTTGCGATGACGAAGAACGCCCAAAACTGGGCGACGCGGGAGCGCTAAATTTCATTTTCTTGGGAAGCGGCAAATCCACGTGTTCGTTAGTTTCGATGTTCACCCTGACAATTTTCTAAGAGAGATGAAAAAGAAACCCTTAATTTTTCTTTTCTTTGGATTTTGCGAGAGCACCAACATTTTATTGTGTACACGAAGAACATAGTATTCAAATCCTACGTATTTGCGTTAGTCAGCAACATAACCATATTACCTGGGAATAATCGGAAAGAAAAATTCTCGTATAAATAAAAATCATTCTCGGTTAACAAAAAAAAAAAAAAAAAAAAAAAAGGATCGTTTGAATACCATTCCTAAGGATCGTTTGAATTCTACTGATATTGCAGCTGTCGTATCGTTGTTAACTGTTTCCAGGAGAGTATATCACTGCTTGAGAAATAAAGTTAATATCCCGCATTTTGCTTTGTCAACTTTGCGCCGATAGGTAGCTACAATTAAATGCTCTCCTGGAATACAATCCACTACGTAAAAATTGATGCAGAGTCAAGGAATGCAAATAACTGAAGCCGAAAGAGTATGTATAATTTCTATTGAAATGAAAGTTTCCGGCAAAATGTGCTGTAACTTACATTGAAACAGGTGAAGTTATAGGACCGTGTAAATTACACGTGCTGGTATGCGTGGCAAGAGTACTTGTAGATCCCTGGAAACAACTGGCATTTCACAATTTTAACATTATAGTTCCAATCTCAAAGAAGTATAAGTTAAAGTAATTTATGCGTAGAATGTATGTTTCCTGTACTTGCTCTTCAGTTCTGGGCGCTTTGAACCAGAAATTATGGGAGGAATTCGCCATGCCGCCTGAGAGTCACTGTTGTGAAAACTCTTTCAACAAAAG
Organism: Macrothele yani; assembly: GCA_039090855.1. Lineage (NCBI taxonomy): Eukaryota > Metazoa > Arthropoda > Arachnida > Araneae > Macrothelidae > Macrothele > Macrothele yani. The sequence continues at coordinate 52,051,402 of CM077022.1, read as the reverse complement.
TAGATACGTAAATGTATTTACTGACATTACGCATATGGTAAAATTATTGCGGAACCATGTTTTAAACAGCGGTATAAAAATAAGAAATACACTGATCAATTGCTCTGTTTCAAAAAGCTGTTCTGTTAGAAGAGAACTGTAAAAAGTTAAAACTGGCTTATGTGTCAAACACATATACGTATCAAAGGAGCAAACAAGCAAATTGTGCGTTATGCTGTACAGTTGCTTTCGCGGTGTGTTGTAAATGCCATTAAATATTTATTTCGCGAGGATGATGAAGCAGAAAATTTTATTCTTGTGGGCTCATTTTTGGACACGATGAATTCGTGTCAACCATTCTCAGACAAACAATTCCGATTTGTTGGTAATAACCAACAACAATTTCAGCATCTTCATGAGGCTTACAACGCTTTTTCGGAGATGCGCGTTGTTGGAAGGAAAAACACCCTGCCATTTCGGGCAAAGCCTTCTAGTGTGTATTAGTCCACAAGGTTCTAAGCGAGAAATATGTGTGAAAATATTTTTTAACTCATAGAGTTAATCAAGATGTCCTAGAAATTTTTTCTCGGAATTGCGTGCAGCATGGTGTACCTATAATCATCCCTCACCGTTGGAATTTCAAAATCTTCTCGGACTGCTGGTATTTGGGAAAGTAGTTTGGAACTATCACGCATCTAACGTTTTGCTTGAATCGGAGCAGCATTATTTCACCGTCTCCGTGTTCTTGTGTTTCTCTATCATACATAATAATATGTCCTGCAATTTAAAATAATAAAACTATACTAGTAATCCGAATTTATTGGCGTAAAATAGAATTCAAAGTTTCCAAGCTTTCGCACATCAACCAGATGGCTTTTTCAAGGAAAGTAGGCAGCAAACTGAATAATAAAACGCTTCAGCAATATGAACGCGCTGACTTTTCTGGACTACAAACGAATAGATGCGAATGTAATTGTTCATTCAAAGACACGAGGCGTCATGTTGGTTTGGTGCGCGGTATCCGAGAAGGAAAACAGAGGCATTCATTATTTAAAGAACTGGTTCCAAATTCGTGGCAACTAGCGAGACGCTTTCATTGCAAGGCTAGTAACAATCTCCAAGGTTTCTTCTCGAATGGCTACGACTGGTTCTGTTTAGGTGTGGAGTAGCAAGCTAATTTCTTTATATCAAACCACATAAGAGCAGCAGACTTGAACTTGACTTCTCTCAATTGGGCCGTGTTACTTTACCGTTCTTTGTGTCTCTTTTATGCTCGTTCACTCTTAGTTCTAAATGAACGCTTGGTCGTTCCAATGTCGTATCGCTAGGAGCAATCCGTATATTGTAGAGGGATAGCATAAACACTTTCCTCGTTGGAAAGAGAGGGCTTGCCAGTATTTCGCTTAAGCATGACGTATAAAGATGTCGGAGACCTTATGGCGACACCGAGGTTGGTCTTGAGTGCGTTCTTGAGTTGATAGCAGTGGCGTCGGAACTCTTTTTTGACAGCAGGGGCAAGATGTCGCAGAACAAAATATTTTATCATGGCATAAAATTTATCCTACTACTTGTAAAAGAAGACGTGCTGACTTCATTACGAAATTTTGCTGACATTTTTTTTTCGATTAAATATTCATCTAAAAAAAAACACTTTCATATCCATATACGTAGTTTCTAAATGTAAACTAACTGTACACATAAACGGCGTTAAATTATAGATTTTGATATACATTCCGCAGGGATTGTAGCAGTAGACGCTATAATTAAACATTGAAGGAACTTATATCTCATTTCGCACCCTACTTCCATTTATTTTTACTCATTTTTTAGAGGAAGACTAATTTTTTGCACCTAATGAGACACAAAACGTTGCTGTTCTTCAAAAGCCTCTGGACTGTTTAATGGTTCTAGCATTTCTTGTCCCCTCAGGAGAGGCATTAAAAATATATTCAGATTCCTAGATAGTCCATGGTAAAAAATGAAGAGCAATACTCATTCTCTATCAAAACGAACTTAAAACGAAACAAACAAACAAAAAAGAATGTTTCAGATTTCCAGTCACAAACATATATAATTTGAAAAGGAAGAAAACTGAGGGGGCAAATGTGATATTTTGCCCCCATACTTATTTGCGTGCGGGGGCAACTGCCCCCTCGTTTCCGACGCCGCTGGTTGATAGGAAACATTTGATATAACAACTGGTTTAGTATTTCGCGATATAGCTATGTACCAGGTTCGAGGTATATCCTGCCTCAATGGCCAATTCGATAACGATTTTTTAATTCATATTGTCTAGAAGGAACGTCGGAGAAGACGGCGAAGACTGTTCTGATTCGAGAACGGAAAAAAAATGTCTTATACAGAATGAACTGCGCAGCATCAGGTTGGGGACAGATGTAGATTTTTAATAAACTTGTGTAAGAAGGCATATGAGCAAATGTCCCGTCTTTGACTAAAGCAATATTTTGACTGAAAAGAACAATAAAGAGTAGAGGTCAAAAGTAAAAGGCTCGGGAACACCCGGCACCAAAAGTAAACGCAACGGATGGACATTACCGCGTTGGGAACGCATTACTATCACACATCTCTCACCTTTGCAGTAGCATGCTTCAGTTCGTTTGGAAATATGAAAGACTAATAGACTCTTTGCGTTTATTATTTCTCCTCCTTTTCTTCTATAGATCATCTTAAATTCTACTGTACGTTCATTTTTTGAAGAGAAAATGTGTACATTACCAGAAAACACTTAAATTTGAGACAGAAACTACGCCTACTTACTAAGCTCCACCCCCAAACAATGTCATTGGTTAAAACGCAACAGCGCGTATTTTGTCTTTTCATTGTGGAGCCAACGAGAGACCGCTTCCATTCTGAATATGGTAAGGTCTTCAGTCATTCTCTGACGCCAACTTCTGGGACAATCCCTCAAGACGTAAAAGCCACGCCCAGGAGTAATATTTTGCGCCATCTATCGCAGAAGATGAAGCCTAACACTTATTCAAAGACAGCCTTAAGAGAGTTAATTTAAAGTAACTGAATGCCGGTATAGTGCTGTTCTTATGAATCCCACATTTTCGTAAACTGTGTGATTCAATGTTTTTCGACAGAAAAACACACAGCTCCGTTGTTATTGATTAATTTTGGTAATCTGAATGTTTTACAATACGCAAATGAACTAATTGAGATTTAGGATGGAAAAGGAGAAATTAGTTTCCTAAAGGAGCAGATGATAGGTGAAAAAATGTTCTATGACAAGTTTGTATGGGATGTGTTCTTCATCGAGACGGCTACTCAGACGAATGACTATGAAACTGAAGATGCTGCTGAAGCTTTCCTGATTTCTAGAAAGATTAAAGCTGAAATGAAGACAAAAACAGTCTATACTGTTGAATGTATGCTCTCCAAAACAGGAAAGGTAAGATTATCTCATTAGTTGAAGTACAAGACATACCAATGATCATAATGTTCAGTGAGGGAATGTTTAGTAAGGTTTGTTTATAACACGCTTGAGATGTTGGAGGCACCACAGTGTTTGAGAAAATTTTCAATAAAGCTTAATTAAGGGATGATGAAAGAAAACACTGTTGCATGCAAAATTACCAAGTAAAGATAATAATTTTATATTAATGACAAATAGCTTGAGCCATAAAAATATAAATAAATAGGTGGTCTTATTTAAAGCTATAACTATAAATTTGGTGAGCAGAATTTGTAGAACTTCGATTTCAAAAACTTATCTATCCAAATGTGCAATCCGTTTTCTCTTCAAAGTTTCTTTTTGGAAACAACACTGTCAGGACGCTTTCAGGTTTCAATTGCCTACGGTTTGTAAAAGGCTAGTAAAAAAAATCGTCCTCTATAAAGTGGTAAGAACATATTCTTGAATGCACATCGGGGTGAAAATCCTTCCTTTTTATTTTGCACAACCATTGCTTCAAAATATCAAGTCTTTTCAGTGGAAAACTGTGAAAACTTATCGCTTCGATGCATTTCCTGTGGCACGACTTATTTACACAACCAAACGCAGCACAAAAATTAGACATAATGCAGATTTGTTTGAAAATAATCAATAACAACTATCACAACTCAACACTACGACAACCTATAACCGAAACAACTGAAAGATTGTTGGTCCGCTATCACGTGGCTAATTTCCCAGAATGCAACGAGCGGCGGGTAAGATCCATTTTTCGGTTGCTATGTGTTGCCAAAACGTGGAAAGATCGATGTCTTTGTTTATTTAATGGCATGCATTTTGTAGAAAGCACCAGTGTATGCAAGTTGTCGTAAGAAACTACGAATTTAATTTTTATAAGATATTTACTAAAGAGTTACGGGAAACTATTTTCCTGCTGACAAATTACGTTAGTGTCGGGAATCTAGTTCAAGAGACTTTAGTCATTGCGGATACTGTGAAAACTTTAAGAGATGGTGCAGTTTGTGAAAAAATTATAAATCACATAAATACTGAATTTAACGTTGAAGAAAAATTTACTGCATTGCAAGACGCAGAAGGAAAATTAGTGAAAATTTTACGGGTTGTCTGATTACAGATCATGTATGGGAGGGATCAGAAGTTGGTCGTTAACCAAATCGACATTTGACAACACAGCGGTCGTGAACAAAATCAACATTTAAGAGTAAAATGCTATCAAATCACTGATATTGTATCTGAAATGAAACAAAAGATTTGAAGACAATGATGGATTTTTAATTCCTGTACCTCTAGTGCTGAAGCTGAAAAGGATTTGGAAAAAATGAAATATTTGGAGTATCTCAAGATCAAACTTCCATCACAAAAAGAAATATCTGCTGTCAAAAGCTTAAAAAATCAAGCTGAAACGAAAACACATTGTAGCTTTTCATAAAATTTTTGAAGAGTTGCTTTTACAGAAAGCTATGATTCATTGTCAACTGCTAAATCATATGTATGCTTCATTGTTACATTCAAATCAACGTTTTCAGCTTTAACCAGAGTAAATCGTCCACAAAGAATAGCAGTGCATCACCAACGAATGACAAATTTGACTACTGACATTTGAGAAAAATCGTACAAAAACAATCAGTACGTTCTTTGAGATGAGGGTGAAAATCTGTCAACATATTTTTACCCTTACTTTAAACTGTTTTGAGGTCCTTTTTTTCTTTTTATTATAAATTCAATTGATTTGATTACTAGATACTAGAGGTGCCAAAAATTTAATTTTAAGTTATTAGTTAATAGCTACTCTTCGTATAAGAAAGCAATCAGTATATTGTCTTTGGTCCTCCACCGACGAATTTCCTTGATTTGATAAAAATTAATGCTACAAAGTGGCTAATTCTTTTTTAGCCTCCTCCCCTAGAATTTGTCGTTAGCTACGGTCCTGCATTTTATGCTGGCTATTTTTGTTTAACTTTTGCAGTTTCGGTGTTTGCAGAGGAGACCATTTCGATGCGCAATAGTGAGGGCTTTTTAGCAACTTGCGCATGACGTGGCTGTGAAGGGAAATAGTTTGCTTCGATGGTTTGTTTACATTCTTTTACTATCACTCTGGCGCCGCTCCGGTGGCGCAGTGGTCTAAGCGATGACCTCTGATCATTCGTCCGAAAGGGGTCCGGGTTCCAATCCCGGTCAGGCATGGATGTTGTGTTTGTCTTACGGCACTGGCTCTCTCCCTTCCCTGGAACCAGTGACCCTAAATTAGGGACGGGCGACTGCTTATAGCCCATTGAGTTGCTCACGGTGGTCGTTAAACCTTCAATAAAAAAAATCACTCTGGCGTTTATTTAGCGGATTTTTTATTGGAGGTTTAACAACCAGTGCGAGCAATTCAATGGGCTATAAGCACTTGTCCGTCCTAATTTAGGGCCACTGGTTCCAAGGAAGGGAGAGAGCCAGTGCCGTAAGACAAACACAACATCCATGCCACACCGGGATCCGAACCCAGACCCTTTCGGATTAGCAGTATTTGTTCGGTTCTTTGTAATGGAGACTTTCGGCCTTTTATTGTGCTAGGAGAAAGATAAGTTTTGTTAACAAAAAGGTAAGCGTTGTGCTAGAAGAAACTGTAAGTGTTAAAACTTACATCGTTCGCGGAATTTCAGAAATCGTTTTATTGGTGTGTGTGTGTTTTGCCAGCAAACTCCACAATCCTACCATTCTATGCTATTATTTCGTTTGAACGATGCCGAATTGTGCTGTTGCCTTATGCCAATGGGAGAATAAGAAGGCAAAAGGAACTGGTATTATTTATCACGCATTTCCAAATGATCAAATGTTGCAAAAAAAAAAAAAGTACAGGTAGGCTCAGTTCTGATTGAGCCGTCAGTTTGGAACGTAGGACTACGACTCGCAGATTGGAGAGTTGAAATGAGCCAGTTGAGTATGGTTTCAAACCGTTTATTTAATTTCTTATAGTCAACGCAGGTCTATGATATGAAAAGTAGCTTACATAATTTTTACAAATAATGCTGGATACATTGCGAACGCAAAGCAGAATTCGAGATTTAACGGGTACGGGTTCGATCGGTGTGTTGAATTTTTGTTTGGCGGCGGCTGCTTTCAGGTGTTCTCGATACTCTAGTTCATTGGGCTGCAGTCTTCTTGGGCTTCTTACATTCGTCATCACTTGTTCTTGCCTCTCGTTTTAATTTTCTCCACTTTTGCTTGCGATCATTCCGCGGCATTGTCGAAAACATTAACTCGTTCACACGAAAACAATTTTTAAAAGTTTTACTTTAAACCATTGCGATATGTTTTTATATATTTAAATAGATCTCGTTGAGAGCTTTAAAACGATACCAGGTACTGTCGTTTTGCACTCACGGTTTCCCAGATAAGCCGTGATATTGTCAAAGATGTTTACCGGCTTACAAGAAAACAATTTTTGAAATGTTCAGTTCAAACCACTGCGTAATGTTCTTCGTATATTTGAATAGATCTCCTCGAGAACTTTAAAACCATACCATGACAGCAGCGGCGTATTTAGAGGGGGGGGGGGCTCCTCCCGAAAGTTTCATTTCTTTGTTAAAGTGTGACCGACATCAGAAAAAGTCCTTTAATTTAATAAAAGTGCATCAAGTTACAATAGGAAACAATACTTTAATTTTTTCATCTATTTTTCATTAACTTTTATTTTGTCCTGATGGATTTCAAAACTTTCATTTTCGGTCTGCCCCCCCCGAAAAAAATTATATATATGCTTTCCTGACGCATGGTCGTGTTGCCGAGATAGACGGAGTCAAACGCGGTGGCACATACAGAAACATAGACATCTCCCCCGCGCACAGGGAGTGAGGGAAGCGTTTCGCGTACGATGTATTGCGCAGTACCCGAATTGCACTCCATGCTGTTTACGAATATGCTAACACAATTGGTGTGCGGCATGTATTTTTAACGCTATAATGATTTCAACTGGGACCTGTTTTCGTCACAGGCGGTCGACCGTAAGTCGCCCCATACTATCCGCGGAGTTAAACGTAGTCCTACGTCGCCGCCCCGGTGACGCAGTGGTCTAAGGCGCTGGCCTCTGATCATTCGTCCGTAAGGGGTCCGGGTTCGAATCCCCGTCAGGCATGGGTGTTGTGTTTGTCTTACGGTACTGGCTCTCTCCCTTCCCTGGAACCAGTGACCCTAAATTAGGGACGGGCGACTGCTTATAGCCCATTGAGTTGCTCACGGTGGTCGTTAAACCTCAAAAAAAAAAGTTCTACGTCAAAAAAAAAAAAAAAAAAGAACAGAAAAAACCGTGTCTACTAAAATGTAAACGAAAAGATACTATTAATGTGAAACATGCCACAATTTGCTCTAAGCATTTTACTAAAGGTGACTATTACCGTGATTTGGAATCAGCACTACTGGGTCTTCCATCGAGTAAGCAGAAAAGGCTGAAATCATATGCCATTCCTTCCATGAATCTCCCCTGTAATAACAGCACTCTTGCAGCAGTTACACATGTTAGTGGAAACACTTCATATGACGCCAGTAGTATCATAGGAAGTCTAGATATAGAAAATGTGTTGTGTAATAATGAATCGCCAAAGAAGAGTCCTGAAACAACTACAAGCTGAAAATCAACTTAAAGCTGCTTGTACTAAATTAAAAACTTGAAATAACGTTTTGAATGGTTTTCTGTCAGCAAAGCGATGACCGTTGCTTGTGAATGAAAAAATTCCAAGGCCTTTTATAGCCATGGTCACTCCTTTACGCTTACATATCTACATAGCCAGCATATTAAAACTGTGCAAATTAGAAAAGAACGCGGAATTCTTTTGTCGGTATAAATTCCTTTTTTTTTCCTGTAAAAATCTCAGGTTTCCCTCCGTGTTGTTTCAGAAACGCATATGACAAATGGTGAACGTATCTCTTTTATATTAATTAAGAATTCATTCTGAACTGGGCATTTTTCTTTTCTTTAGTAATTGCGTAACGAAATAAAAATCAGCTTGGAAACCTTGATTTTTTTTTTTATATACGCCAATAAATTCGGATAACTAGTACAGTTGTACTATCTTATAGAAATGAAAATTTTTAAGTGGAAATTTTTTTTTGCTTTTGCTCATATCAAGTTTTAAGTTCTCCTGTGTGCCTTAAGTTATGTGTGAATGTCTTTGCTGAACATTTTGTTTTGCTTCCACCCTGTTCTTCCCAAGTCGGTTAGAATAATACTTCTAGGAATGCCCTGAGTTTCTTAACCGTGAAGCCGCAAACTGTGGGAATTTGGCATTGTTTACGCGATACCTATGTAATTTCAATATTTCAATTTCAACGTTATGTTTTGTTTAGAATTTGCACTAACGTTCGTGCATTTCAATTTAAAATAAGAACTGGAAGGAACTTCAAACTAATTAAGAAAGTTATAAATTCAGCATCTTCTCACATATTGGCAGCAAGTTACCATGCGAAATTCGATACATTTACAACGAAAGAAGACGATTTGGCTAACGCAAAATGTATTGCAATAGCCTTGAAAACCGTCAGCTTTCCCATACTTTGACGGCCGTCGCTAGCGGTTATAGGCTTCACACATAGTAGTACTCCTTCATTAACAAGGGCATCTCCAGATATATTATTCTAACCTCCTTGGTTCTTCCCAAGGAGGTTAGAATAATACTTCTGGAGATGCCCTGAGTCTCTTAACCGTGAAGCCGCCAGATGTGGGAATTTAACGTTGTTTACATAACACCTATGTAATTTCATCTGTTTGTATTTTGGAATTCCATGGATTTTGGTTGCAGAAACTGTGTTAATATTAAACCGGAATGAATTATGCTTCATAGACGAGTAAAGTTTTCAACTTTAATGCTATATTTTGTTTTGAATTCGGACTAATGTTCGTGTATTTAAATTTAAAATAAAAATGGAAAGGGGCTTCAAATTAATTAAGAATTTTATAAATTTAGCATTTTCTCACATATCGGAAGCAAGTTATGATGCGAAATTGGAAACATTGGCGACGAAAGAAGGCGATTCGGTCAACACACAATGCATTGCAATAGCATTGGAAACCATCAGCTTGCCCACACTTTGATGGCTGTTACAGGCTTCACGGAAAGTGGTACATTAACAAGGGCATCTCCAGATATCTTACTCTAACCTCCTTGGTTCTTCCACAGTGACGTTAAATTAAGGAGGCCGCCCCGGTGGCGCAGTGGTCTAAGCGATGGCCTCTGATCATTCGTCCGAACAGGGTCCGGGTTCGAATCCCGGTGAGGCATGGATGTTGTGTTTGTCTTACGGCACTGGTTCTCTCCCTTCCCTGGAACCAGTGACCCTAAATTAGGGACGGGCGACTGCTTATAGCCCATTGAGTTGCTCACGGTGGTCGTTTAACCTCCAATAAAAAAAGTAAAAAATTAAGGAGCCAATGAGAGCATAGATCGCTATTGGACTCAAGATAAAGATATATTAGCAATCTCAGCGGTCCGCTCTCCCTCTAGCGGCGAAAGGAAGAATTACTATAGTCTGGATAACACTCTTAGCTGTTGTTAAATCGTTGATTACGTTCGGTTGGCTTGTTTTGGGGTATTTTTGCATACGTTCTGGAATTAGAGAATGGAATAATGGAGAATTCCGTGAAGAAGAACATTTGATATTGTTGCGTCCCGCGGTGTCGTTACCAATGTTCCAGCTATGGGTTTCACAAGTTCGTATAAACGTTTGTGCCTTGCATTTGAAATCCTTCCAGTGAAATGCTACTAACCTAGTAACGTGCTTGAATGAATTATAAACAGGACATGTTTTTATTGCATAGTAATAATTCAAAATTCCGTATTTCTACATGCTCTTGAAAACAAGTAATTGCTGTTATCCATATAAATTTGAACTCCATTAAGGAACAAAATTTGCAATGTTCTGTCAACAGTCACTTTGACTTTACAGATCCAATTGTTTTGTCTAATTTATAGACGGAAAAAACATAACTCTAATCTGCCAGTATTGGCAACCTCAATGAATTGTAGGGGGCGCTGCGCAAACGTAAACAAACTTCTTTTAGTACGGATAACGTCGCACGTGTTCCCGTAAAGTCGTATGTAGGAATGGCTGGTTTAACACTCTCAATCCTTGAGATAATGAAATCTGTGGACGCTACAAAAAATTCACGATGCATCAAAACAGATCAAGATATTCTTAATGTATGTCATATAATTTCATGTGCAATTAAGAAGGAAGATAGGAAAAAAATCCACATGGTTTCGCATTGCATTCAATCCACCGCAATAACGTCGTTGCCTCATTCGGTCAACGGTGTTTTAGACCGAAATAATTGTGAAATTTCTGTAGTCTTTTGAGTGCTCTTGTAAAGCAGGTACGCCGCCCCGGTGGCGCAGTGGTCTAAGGCGCTGGCCTGTGATCATTCGTCCGTAAGGGGTTCGGGTTCGAATCCCGGTCAGGCATGGATGTTGTGTTTGTGTTATGGTGCTGGCTCTCTCCCTTCCCTGGAGCCAGTGACCCTAAATTAGGGACGGGTGACTGCTTATAGCCCATTGAGTTGCTCACGGTGGTCGTTAAACCTCCAATCAAAAAAAAAAAAAAAGCAGGTACAAGTGGAACGCGTAAGCACGTGTAGCAGTAATGCTTTACTGTAACAGGGACAGGGGTGACATTCCGGTAAAGGGGTAGATTAGCGTCCTAAATTATTTCGTCGGAAAAATGTTAGTACCTGAAAAAAGTGGAACGTACAGTTTTTAGGTTATGGAAATTAATGGTAAATGGTGCAGAAATTTCATGTTTTAAATGTCTTTTAAAGATTTTTATATGCCGCCCCGGTGGCGCAGTGGTCTAAGGCGTTGGCCTCTGATCATTCGTCCGAAGGGGTCCGGGTTCGAATCCCGGGGAGGCATGGATGTTGTGTTTGTCTTACGGCACTGGCTCTCTCCCTTCCCTGGAACCAGTGACCCTAAATTAGGGACGGGCGACTGCTTATAGCCCATTGAGTTGCTCACGGTGGTCGTTAAACCTCCAATCAAAAAAAAAAAAAAAAAAAAAAATAATTTTTATCGTAATATTTACCTGTAAGTACTATGCTGTGAAGAAACGCTGCGGTAGGCCTAACGCATATCGCTACCACGACAGTGTCAAACGTTTGCTGTGCCACTGTACTTTTGGTACTCCTGTCAATACTTTCTTCGCAGGTCAGCTTCTATCTCACTGATACGTATCTTTCGCAAATCAAAGAGGATTTTTCCTGTCAACAACGTACAGGATAAAACAAAATAAAGGGTGGAAAGTCTGTACCTATTTTCCGTAGCGTATCACTACAACATTTATCGCTCTCCTGCCAACAGCGTAACCGCTTTTTCTTGTACTCTTCCGCCCGTCATTTCGGTGCAGCAACGAACCTTTCTTTTAACGGAGCAACGCATGACATCGTGCGGTAGCGATGCGTTAGGCCTACAGCGGCCTTTCTTAACACCATCGCACTTACAGGTAAATATTACGAAAAAAATTTTTAAAACACATTTAAAATATGAAATTTCTGCACCATTTGCCATTATTTTCCATACTCAAAAATCTGTACGTCGCACTTTTTCCAGGTACTAACATTTTTCCGACGAAATAATTTAGAACGCTAATCTACACATTTACCGACATTTCGTTTCACTTGACTATTTCCAGGATCCATTTTCAATACTCTGTCAACAATAACAAATTTGTAATTTTTGAATATTCTGTTCCTAAAACAGTGTTTTTGAATTGGTAATTGTTGATCATCATTTTGTTCTCAGCGTTTTTGAACTGGTGACTGTTGACAGAAAATCAAAATAAAAAAATCAATGAAATTGTAAATCTTGTTCCTTAATGAAGTTTAAATTTCTATTGATAACATTAATTATTTGTTTTCAAGAGCATGTAGAAAAACGGAATTTTAAATTATTACTATGCAATAAAATCATGCCTTGTTTATTATTCATTCAAACACGTTACTAGGTTAGTAGTATTTCACTGGAAGGATTTCAATTGCAAGTCACAAGCGTTTATACTAACTTGTGAAAATGCCGCCCCGGTGGCGCAGTGGTCTAAGGCGCTGGCCTCTGATCATTCGTCCGTAAGGGGTCCGGGTTCGAATCCCGGTGAGGCATGGATGTTGTGTTTGTCTTACGGCACTGGCTCTCTCCCTTCCCTGGAACCAGTGACCCTCAATTAGGGACGGGCGACTGCTTATAGCCCATTGAGTTGCTCACGGTGGTCGTTAAACCTCCAATCAAAAAAAAAAAAAAAAAAAATAACTTGTGAAAAACATAGCTGGAACCTTGGGAACGACACGGCGGGACGCAACAGTATGAATGGTTCTTTTTCACGGAATTCTCCATTATACTATTTTCTAATTCCAGAATGAATGCAAAAATACCCCAAAATAAGCCAACCGAACCTAGGCAACGATCTAACAACAGCTAAGAATGTTATCCGTAATATAGTGATTCTTCCTTTCGCCGCTAGAGGGAGAGCGGGCCGCCGAGATTGCCAATACCTACTAGTGGTGTGGTGAGTGAAGGCGGGCACCAAAATGTGAATTTTTCAGGGTCCCACTAATTCTTTCTACACCCCTGTCGGTATTACTATATCACTTGTCTGAAAATGAAAAAATAAAAATTACCTGCTACAATAAAGCATTACTGCTACACAATGCTTACACGCTCCACTTCTGCCTGCTTAACAAGAGCACTCAAAAGACTTTACCGAAATTTCACAATTATTTCGATCTAAAACCTCGTTGATCGAATGAGGCGACGTCATTATTGCGGTGGATTGAATGCAATGCGAAACTATGTGGATTTCTTTCCTATCTTCCTTCTTAATTGCACATGAAATTATATGACATACATTAAGAATATCTTGATCTGTTTTGATGCATCGTGAATTTTTTGTAGCGTCCACAAATTTCATTATCTCAAGAATTGAGAGTGTTAAACCAGCCATTCCTACATACGACTTTACGGAAACACGTGCGGTGTTATCCGTACTAAAAGTTTGTTTACCAATTCCAATGGACCTTATTCACCTTGCATTGCATCATGGGAAAGCCTTTCCGTGGCCGAGGACCAACGACAGTTTGTTTACATGCGTTTTCCCATTGCTTAACATGGCGTTACGTTGCAAGGGTTCAGGAAAATCGCGATGTTCGTAAATTTATTAACGACATGTCTAACTTTTGCTCATCGTATGGTTGTGCTAATAAACCCTGCAACCTAAATTGTGTAGACAAAAGAAAAACATTCCTTAATTTTTCTCAGAAAAAGACGATATTATAAAAGGAAAGGCTGTGTAAATTGAAACGCGGTGATTTCCATTCCGATGTGCGCTCTCCAATATGTTCTGTCCACTTTAACGAAAAAAACATTTGGATATTATGACACTACGAATCAAAGGCAGTTAAAACCTCATAGTATTTCTTCGAATTTCAATGTAAAAAAAAAAAAAAAACGAAGAAAAGGTAGGAGAAAATTGACGGAATATTTGGATCGGTAAATTACGAATTAAGTTCTACTTTCCGGAAAGAATAAAACAAAGATTTATATAATGTATCTATAAGATAGTACAACTATACTAGTTATCCGAATTTATTGGCGTATATAAAAAATCAAGGTTTCCAAGCTTTCGCACATCAACCAGATGGCTTTCTCAAGGAGGGCAGGCCGCCCCGGTGGCGCAGTGGTCTAAGGCGTTGGCCCCTGATCATTCGTCCGTAAGGGGTCCGGGTTCGAATCCCGGTCAGGCATGGATGTTGTGTTTGTCTTACGGCACTGGCTCTCTCCCTTCCCTGGAACCAGTGACCCTAAATTAGGGACGGGCGACTGCTTATAGCCCATTGAGTTGCTCACGGTGGTCGTTAAACCTCCAATCAACAACAACAACAACAACAAAAAAAAAAAAAAAAAAAAAAAGGAGGGCAGTTTGCTGTCTACCTTCCTTGAGAAAGCCATCTGGTTGATGTGCGAAAGCTTGGAAACCTTGATTTTTTATATACGCCAATAAATTCGGATAACTAGTATAGTTGTACTATCTTATATATAGTTGGTGTACAGTTCCTTGTGTTATTATTTATGTCTCTTTTATTTAGTGTTACGTGTTCATTTAAGTTTTAAGCAGATTGCCTAGCGTGCGAACCCTAGTTTGTTTCCTTATTACGTATTTGCCTGAGCTTGTAAATGTTTTTGTTTACAAAACAAGGTTCTCAATTTTTATGTTTCAGATATGTCGCCAACGTCTGACAATAAGAACATGAAAATTTAATGTACGAGAAATACTATATTAAAAACTTTATGATGACTAATGGCGATCCGCCCGGTGGCGCAGTGGTCTAAGGCGCTGGCCTGTGATCATTCGTCCGTAAGGGGTCCGGGTTCGAATCCCGGTCAGGCATGGATGTTGTGTTTGTCTTGCGGCACTGGCTCTCTCCCTTCCCTGGAACCAGTGACCCTAAATTAGGGACGGGTGACTGCTTATAGCCCATTGAGTTGCTCACGGTGGTCGTTAAACCTCCAATAAAAAAAAACTAACGGCGATGGTCTCCTGCTTCGTGCGAAATAAACGTCGAACACAAAATTGTCTTGGTATATTTTTGCAACCTTGATTTGTTCTTTTAAGAAATTAATTTCTTCTTCGCCCTATAGCTCTATTAATTCCTCTTCAAAATCCATAACGTTAGGATTGTACAAATTAGCCAACAGTAAGGGATTATATTATCAAATAGCGAAAACATCGAATCAGCAGCCATGTTGGTCCCCCTATAGTTCATTTAGGTTGCCAATCTAAGAACCTTGGGATGTTTGTGCGTTCGACGAAGCTTCTGAACTGATGATTTTTTTTTCTTACCTAACCAAACCCAGATGCAAGTAAAGGCTAATTATTCTACCACTGTTTCCTAAAAGCAGTTTAGGTGATATTTACGAGATAGGTAGTAGATTCTGATAATTATGTTTTCCACAAAAGACTTCATCCAAAGCCTTTTCCTTATGGGAGTAAAACTTTATGTATTCTTGAAATTACTTCTTTTTTTTTTTTTTTTTTTTTTTTTTGAGTGGAGGTTTAACGACCACCGTGAGCAACTCAATGGGCTATAAGCAGTCGCCCGTCCCGAATTTAGGGTTACTGGTTCCAGGGAAGGGAGAGAGCCAGTGCCGTAAGACAAACACAACATCCATGCCTGACCGGGATTCGAACCCGGACCCCTTTCGGACGAATGATCAGAGGCCATCGCCTTAGACCACTGCGCCACCGGGGCGGCAAATTACTTCTGTCTACAGCTGCGTATAATTTGACACAAAACCATGACTGAACCGGGAAAAAAACTGCAGAAATAGATTAGTTGAAAGAAACGTGTCGGATAAACGTTCCTGTACTTTGAATAAACGTTATTGCCGCCCCGGTGGCGCAGTGGTCTAAGGCGCTGGCCTCTGATCATTCGTCCTTGAGGGGTCCGGGTTCGAATCCCGGTCAGGCATGGATGTTGTGTTTGTCTTACGGCACTGGCTCTCTCCCTTCCCTGGAACCAGTGACCCTAAATTAGGGACGGGCGACTGCTTATAGCCCATTGAGTTGCTCACGGTGGTCGTTAAACCTCCAATCAAAAAAAAAAAAAAAAAAAAAAGAATAAACGTTATTAAAAAAAAGGAGCCGCCCACCGGTGGCGCAGTGGTCTAAACGATAGCCTCTGATCATTCGTCCGAAAGGGGTCCGAGTTCGAATCCCGGTGAAGCATGGTAGTTGGCTTACGGCACTGGCTTTCTCCCTTCCCTGGAACCAGTGACCCTTAAATTAGGGACTTGCGACTGCTTATAGCCAATTGAGTTGCTCACGGTGGTCGTTAGACCTCCAATTAAAAAAAAAAGAAAAAAAAAGGGAATAGTTAGGCATGCGTAGTATGCATATCTTACTTCAACTAACTTCTAATCTGTACGGAATAATTTGTTTTATAAATCCTTTTTAGACGTTAAATCAACCATATTCTGAAGGTAGGCAACAAAGGTTTGGCCAAGAAGTTCCATCAAAATTTCTTGTTCAACCGTTTCTCAGCCAAAAATGTACATTTTGGAAACAATTTTTTGAACTTTCACAAACGGTGAGAGTTGTTGAAACTACATTTTTTAAAATGTAGACATACCAGGTTTATCGATGTGGTATCGTGGAGCTTATTTTATCTTTTTTTATTTTTTCAACCAAAGTGTAATTTATTTTTCACCGTTGAAACAACCATTCTGTGTTACGTGGAATATAAAAGGGCAATAAATATGCCAGCTAGAAATGCAAAAATCCTCTGGTGGTTGTGTGATCAGTGGAAATGATTTGGGTCAGGTTGGTGTCCTCAATGAGACAAGAGTGGTATGTTTATATATAGCGCTGACCGTCTCCCTTTTCCGAAACCAGTGGTGCAAAATTAGAGCTGGAGAACATCCTATACAGCCCTTGGAAGGCTCACGGTGGTCGCTCTCAGGTGACAAGGCCGTACTATGGCAATTTCTCAAGGAACTGCCCCTAAAGCAGCAGTTCTGTTTCTGATCCGGGTAAGGCATGGATGTTGTGTTTATCCTACGGGAATGACTCTCTTGCTTATCTGGAAATCAGTGGACCTGAATTAGGAACTGTTTACTGCGTATAGCCCATTGAGTTGCTCACATTCAGTGGCGTAGCCAGAGCTTTCTTAAGGGAGGGGAAGGGGGCATAGATTTGGTTCATTGGCAAAAGCCTCGTATATGAATATCGCTTTAAATTCGTACTCAATCCATCCCCAATCAAGGGGTTCCGGACCCGTGGATACCCCCTCCCCCTTGGCGTTCCAACAAAAAAAAAAAAAAAAAAAAGGGCGGCAAGTCAATATAGAACCAAAAGAAATTTCTTTCGTATGCTATGTTAGTACAGAGTTAAAAAAAAAATATATATTTCGTAGGCTAGGTCAGTATAGAGCCAAAAACCTGGGCTTTTAATAACACCGTAGCCAATCCGAATTTTGCCGCCACGGTGACGGAGTGGTCTAACCGATGGCTTCTGACCATTCGTCCGGGAGGGGTTTGGGTTCGAATCGCAGTGAGGCATGGATGTTGTGTTTGTCTTACGGCACTGGCTCTCTCCCTGAACCAGTGGCCCTAAATTAGGGACGGGTGATTGCATAGCCCATTGAGTTGCTCACGGTGGTCATTAAACCTTCAATACCCCCCCCCGAATCCCCCTTCTTTTGATTGGAGGTTTAGCGACAAGCATGAGCAACTCAGTGAGCTATGTGCAGTCGTCCAACCCTAATTTAGGTTCAGGGGCCGCGGGTGGCCTAGTGGTCAACGTTCGTGACTGCCACGGATAAGACTTCGGGTTTGATCCCAGCAGGTATGAACGCTCGAACCACTAAATATCCTCCGTGCGTCGATGGGCACGTTAAGCCGTCGGGCCCATAGTACTGGCGCCCCCGGTAATATACAAGGGCGTCTTTCACCCCCTTTCTACGGGCCGCGGGTAGCCTAGTGGGCAACGTTCGTGACTGACACGGAAAGGACCTCAGGTTTGATCCCAGGCAGGTACGAACGCTCGATCCACTAAATATCCGCCGTGCGTCGGACGGGCACGGTAAGCCGTCGGACCCCGGGTACTGACCCCCGGTAATAAATAAGGGCGTCTTCCTCCCCCTTTCTACTTCGCTTCCGTTTCACTTTCCTATCGGGCACTCTAGCCCAAATCTCCTAGCTTCCTGTTTCTAAGTGTTGTTTAAGACCTGGGGTCAGACACTCCCTTCCTAAAATCCTCTACATTTGATCTGGTCTGATAAAATTTAGGTCCACTGGTTCCAGTGAAGGGGGAGAAACAGTGCCATAAGACAATCACATCATCCACGTCTCACCGGGATTCGAATACAGACTCATCTTGGACGAACGGTTATAAGCCAGCGCTTAGACTACTGCTCCACTAGAGCGGCAATTTTATTTGCAGGAGGCTGAGTTAGAGGTTTCAGTTCGTAGGCTACTGAAACACGTTCTATAATCACATAATTTAAAGTAAATGAATTGTTGATTAATCACAGTGAAATCGATAGCTAGAACTTTTATATAATAAGCGATTCATAATTGAATCATCTATTGAAATCAATGTTTATTGTTGAATCGATTCCTGTGATCGTAAATATACTCTCCTTTTGGATTCTCAACGAGCAATGTAAATAGCCCATCGAGTTGCTTAAGAGTTTAGTTTACTTGAGAGATGGTGTGTTGATACGCGTAACGAAAAGTAAAATTGCTACTGTAGGAATTAGCAACTTTCATCTAAATGGCACTCTGTTCTGGTAGGAACTTCTTAAAGTTGAGCAAATTTTTGAATGATGTGTATTGCACGTCTGGGCACGTTCGGAAAGAATTCCTGAGACTAAACAACCGCATTACTTTTTTTGCGCGATCATCGGCACATTTCACTTACATGCCTGATACGCCACCAGCGACAGAAGGTAATTTTGTACACATTCATAACACTGATTATGTGTGGCAGTTGCTTAATATACATTGTTATTAAACTGTAGAAAAACAGAATACACTTAAATGATCTACTAGCCTTCGGGTTATCAGCGCATCAAGTAGTTCCTTTAGCGAGGTTATGAAACTAGAAACACCCAAAATGTTATTTATTATTCAGCATTTCATTTCTACGAAACAAATATTACTCTTTACAGAATTCAACTTATTAACGTTCAGATTCAAACAAAAATTCGCCGGATATGTACGGAAATTATCGACGTATCAAGTTGTTTGGTTAACGGGACAAAAAAACTAGAAATAAATAATATTTATTATTCAACATATCATTTCTAAAATACAGTTCTTATTATTCTTTGCAGAATTCTACCCTTGCAGCCACAGCCAGCCAAGCCAGCGCTGGCTTATGACCTTCGTTCGAGAAGGGTCCAGGTTCAAATCCTAGTGAGGCATGGATGTTGTGTTTGTCTTATGGCACTGGCTCTCTACTTTCCCTGGAACCAGTGATCCTAAATAAGGGACGAGTGACTGCTTATAGCCCATTGAGTTGCTCACGGTGGTTGTTAAACCTTCTATAAAAGAAAAAACATTCAAATTCGCAGGAAATGTTTCGGAACTTTTTGATGCACTGACAATCAGAAGGCCAGCCACATGATTAAAACATATAATTAATATAATCCTAAATAACTTGTAAGATGTTAATTCTTATTGTACTAGTCAGTTCCTTTCTTCATTGCCAAAAAGTCTTATTTGTTAGATAATATTGATTAGAACCATCACATGTTAACACAACATATATGCATTTTCTTTTTTCAACTTAAACATGATTGAAACATATACTGATGACATTTTTAAATAACTTGTTAAAGAAATCCTTATTTAATAGTTGTAATTTTGATTATTGTCTTACTTGCCATTTCTTTGCTCCTCTACCAGCAAGTCTATTAGTTAAACAGTATTGATAAAAATTGTCATAAATTAGTTCTTTAAAATTGAACTGTGCCATTACTAAACTTTTCACAGCTTTGGGTAAAAAGCAGTTTGTCTGGCTAGGGCCAAAGCTAGCAGGGGACTGGAGGGGACTCGGACCCCTTGAAAGGAAAGCAAGCCTCCCCTGGAAGATGGACGTTGCAAATTCTCTGAACTTTTGTTTTCAGTGGTTTATAAAAATTATTGTGTTTGATTATATGCACAAACACCTTATTTATTTGTGTATTGAATTATTTTAAGCAGAATTGAAATTACTTTTGAGGGGGAGGGGGTCACCCTTCCCTGGAAGATGGATGCTGTAAATCCTCTGAAATTTTGTTTTCAGTGGTTGATAAAAATTACTCTTGTGTTTCATTATAAGCATAAACACCTTATTTATTTGTGTATTGAAATTTGTTTTAAGAAAGCAAAATTGAAATGATACAATGCAGATAAGGAATGAATAATAATAAAACAAAAAACTTGAGGTGAATCTGTAGGAACAGTTGTGTCATTGATTCTCAACTACATAGGGACATTGCTTGCTTGTTAGTGTTAAGGGTCATGGAAGAGAGAATACCCCTCCCCCTCTTTTTTTCAAAGAAACACAAAATATGGAAGAGCACTATCCCCACCCACCACCATGAAAAGAAAGGATAAAGAAGAAAAAAAACCAGAAGTGGTGGTGGATGCGTAGTAGCAAAGAAGGGTATAACTCTATTTATAACTTGATATGAGATGCAAAGCTGCTGTTAAAAAACTTCCATGTAGTTAATTTCCTGTAAAGAAGTAATGTCGAGAGGAGCAGATGTGGGTGGTAGCTAAATATGTATCCCTCCAAGCATTGGGAAATAGTGCTAAAAGGAAATCCTTATGTCCTTATGCAAAAGAGAGAGAGAGAGTGCTTTCAACTTCTTCCTATTTATTGCTTTGGGGTCAGTAGGAGCGATTTTACAATGCACGTGTGTGTATGTGTGAGAAGATTTTAGATTTTTTTTTTCAGCATAAATCTGAGGATTTCTGGTTTTTGAGTGGGTATGGGAGGTGGTTTGGCTGTTTATCACCATAAGAACATGCTATCTCTGAGCACCAGCAAAGGAGAACGTGTGATTAAAGATGGAGAAAAAAGTGGAACCAAAGATGTACAGTAGAAAGAGTCAAAATGTGGCATCAATAACTCCTTAACGCTGTTACCTGGATCCATGGAAAGGGACCAGAATAGTAAATTAAAAATTAAATAGTTTATACAAAAAAAGGAACCTGCAATACAACCACAGTCAAGTAAATTTAGAGAATGTGATTTTTTTTTACATTTCAAGAGTTCAGTTTTCTTTCAGCATCCTTGATTTTCATTTTTTTATTTGTATTTTATTTTGTTTTTGCTTTTTGCTGTGGAAAATTATTTGCTAGTGAAGGAAGTTAACAAAATGAGCAAAAAAAAAAAAAAACAAAAGGAAAATGTGCGTATGTGTTCATGGAAAATGTTAGTGTAGTTTCAGCACCAACCCTACACCCCCCACCCCCTGCTGACCCTCCAGCACTTCTGGGTCTGGGACTTAGCTATGGCTCTGGATGGAGCTAAACACTTTCTACATTTTCATTTTCAGCTGGTAAGGAAAAAAAAACAGGTACAGCTTTTTAAAAATTCAAATGATGTGCCTTCATTAAATTGTTTAAAATATTTTCCCCATTTTGTGTCTATAAATTTTAAACTCAGTAACTTGCTTTATTTGAATTAAAGAAAAGTATTTAAATTCATACTTTGGTCTAATAACAGTGAAAGCCAATTTCTACACCCTCTTTTAAGCATTCAAAGGATTACCCTCTTCAAATTTTTAAAGGATACTTCAGATTTCACTCTTAGTTTATTATTGTTCAAGATCATCCGTTGATCAGGGCCGGATTAGCGTGTGTGTGTGTGGAATAGGGCTATAGACTAGGGGCCCCACCATTACAAAGGGCCTAGGAGATATTCCTCTACACTGCAAATACATTGCTCAAAACAATTAGGGGATATTATGGTTTTGATATGAACTATTGACATCAACTGTTTGTATGCTAACAAAAATTGAGGGAAAGTGATTTGAATGAAACTTTTGCACACTTACAAACACTTGTGTATGCAAAAGTTTTTGTGTGACGTTAGTTAAGAAGGGTGTGCTTCTGTCAGTGAATGAAAAGTGACATGTATCGTACAATCGTTTAGTCCAGGATAAAAACGACTGACATGCTTTGGATATATGTTATTAATTAATGTGATGTCCAAACAACGTGATTTACCCGAATCTGTAGCCTGGAGGGCTAGCAGGCCCTTAGAAGCGGCTCAAACCCAATTGCAAGTAGCAGAAGCCATTGGACAGGGCTTAAAATTCAAATTTGAAATGGA
This sequence comes from Macrothele yani, assembly GCA_039090855.1. Lineage (NCBI taxonomy): Eukaryota > Metazoa > Arthropoda > Arachnida > Araneae > Macrothelidae > Macrothele > Macrothele yani. The sequence continues at coordinate 52,029,138 of CM077022.1, read as the reverse complement.
AGGGATTCACCTCCACCTGTGTTTGTAAATTAAGGGGAGCCGCCCCAGTGGCACAGTGGTCTAAGCGATGGCCTCTGATCATTCGCCGAAAGGGGTCCGGGTTCGAATCCCGGTGAGACATGGATGTTGTGTTTGTCTTACGGCACTGGCTCTCTCCCTTCCCTGGAACCAGTGACCCAAAATTAGGGACGGGCGACTGCTTATAGCCCATTGAGTTGCTCACGGTGGTCGTTAAACCTCCAATCAAAAAAAAAAAAAAAAAAAAAAAATTAAGGGATTGAAAATTCTGGGTGGGGAGTTCTAAATATGTGACTTAATAATATTAAAAGACTCTGGGCAAACAGTAGTAATTTTTCAAACAATAAGCTATTCTTGTTTTTTTTTAAAAAAACAGGCTAATTAGATAAAAACAGTTACTATATATTCAATTTCATACAAATTAGCATGATTCATGTTACAAAAACATAGGTCATGATAATTAACACAGCAATCAGACATCGCTGAATTGACTGTTTTACAATTACTGTTTCACACGTGAATTAAATCACATCAGAAAACTTGAAAGTATGAGATATGTTACGAGAAGAATATATCTTCAACTCTGAAAAACACAGGTGTTCGTTTTGTAGTACATTGATATCATAAAATTGCACCTAAATTATTTGTGTGTCTTTCATTCCTTGCCACTGTAGTTCACATAGAATGTTTGTTAAACACAACAAAAGACCGAATTGCAGAAGAATCTTTGATACTAATGGAAATGGGTGCAGACAGTTGCTATAAAACTCTTACAAAGCTTTTTAAATAAGAACATATACTCTTCATATACAGCTATGTTTGAATAGTGAATATTCCATAACTGCATATTCTTCATTAATTTTTGAAAAAAAATAAAACTGGTCTGTAAGGCTCTTGAAAGTTTGTACTGAAACTTATGTTGTCTGTATTGTTTTATACATTCAGGTTCCAGACACTCAAATTTCAAAAAGAGTTACACTGTGGAGGAAAGAAATTTGTGCCGCCCCGATGGCGCAGTGGTCTAAGTGATGGCCTCTGATCATTCGTCCGAAAGAGGTCCGGGTTCGAATCCCGGTGAGGCATGGATGTTGTGTTTGTCTTACGGCACTGGCTCTCTCCCTTCCCTGGAACCAGTGACCCTAAATTAGGGACGGGCGACTGCTTATAGCCCATTGAGTTGCTCACGGTGGTCGTTAAACCTCCAATAAAAAAAAAAAAAAAGAAATTTGTAGTCTATTGCATTCACAAAAGATGAAATAAACCTTGACATTACCATGTGCAAGTTTTTGCATTACAAGGGTCAACTAATTTATTTTTGAGAACATGTTTCTCTTCACTCTTCAGCTCTTTTTAAAAAACATCTCTTCTGGAATATTTCAAGATGTTTGCAGTTCACATAATCGAGACTGGGCTGCTTCAACACTCAACTATTCTTCTGATATGAGGAATGTCCAGTTTTTCACTTTGTAACTATCTAGGGGAGGGGACTAACATTTAAGAATAATAAAGACAGTAGAAACATCGTGAAAAAAAAATTGATTACTGAAAAATCTTTGCTCCATCCGACTTCTGTTTTCAGAAAATTTTCTTACATTTTCAAGCTTTAACTCAATCAGTTATCGAACAATTATATTTTACATAAATACTGAGCAAAAGAAATATTGCGAGAAAAAAATTACAATTACGGATAAAATCTGCAGTTCGTCTAACTTCCGTTTTCGAAAGTTTTGAAACACGAAATTCTGTCCCCAGCTAGAAAATATCCCCCGTTTCTTCTACCACCACCTCTACACACACACACACACACACACTCACACACACACATCCATCAAACCCCTCCTCTCCAAAAAATTCTCTTTAGTTCTGCATCATTCTCGAGAATGACACAAATGATGACAACAAAGGCAGAGTTCCTCGAATCCGTAGAAAAAACTCGTGCCTAAAGTTTACAAAGAAATATTTGCTCTGTCGAACTACCGTTATTGGAAGTTGTTGTGTACACTTTCAAGGTGAAATATATACATTTATGCAAAAAATTTATATTTAGTAACAATACTGGACATACAACTTTGCAAGGAAAAGAAATCGACTAAGGGGAAAATTTTTCACTTCGTTTGACTTTCGTTTTCGGAAGTTCTGAAAAACGGAATACTGTTTCCTGATGGAAAATGACTCCCCTCCCCCCACACTAATCCTAAAAAAAAAAAAAAACATTTTTTCAGTTTTGCATCGATCTGAAGTACAACCGAAGTGATGGCGGTAAAAGCGGAATTCCGCGAATCGAGGAAGAATCTCATGCCTGATTCGTAACAGTCCACATATGCAAAATGAACTGCTCATGTGGCTACATATGAAAGTCGATTCACATGTCCATAAACTGATTATATTCCTGACATGAATGATGTATTCAATTGCAATTTTCGGAACTGTGAAGGGTCCGTTTCTAACGCACGTAATTTTATGAAGGATGTGTTTTTAACGCTCAAATTTCGTGAGTGGTCCAAAATCGGACCCAAGATTTTATATTTATATATATTTTTCTTAAAATTTCGTAAGGTGGGAGACTCCCTCCTAACAACTTTATTTCGGTGGGAATCCCACCATCCCGCCCTGAATTTTAACCCCTGATTGGAGTGTCTCAAAGCGTGATTTCCAGACTTTGAAATCGGTTTTCCGATACCAGTAATGTAAGGCGAAGACCAGGGCAAGGTTGTAGGTGAACAACATCAAGAAATAAAGATCGGTTTTTATCACTGACTGCCAGGAGAAATCTGAGTATGAATGCCACTCTTCTGGAAAACGAACTCCGTATGGCTACTGGCACAAATGTTTCAAATCAAACCGTTTGGAACCGACTCCACAGTGTTGGTCTGTATGCTCAATGACCTATGGTATGTGTTTCTTTAAACGCACGCCACCGTGGTGCCTGCAGACTTTGGGCACTGGACCCTGCCGATAGGAGAAGAAATGAATGGAACAATGTTCTCTTCTCAGACGAGTCATGCTTTACTGTACATACTGACAATAGGCGACTCATCATTGGGAGAAAACGAGGTACTCGTCACAAACTATTATTTGTGCAAGAAAGTGTTCTATTTGGAGGAGGCGGAGTGATGGTGTGGGCTGGTATCTCCAGTGGTCGAACTAACCTGTACATCATCAGAAATGAAACACTTATTGCTCAGTGATATAGGGATGAGATCCTCAGACCTTTAGTCATCCCTTATGCTGCAGCAATTGGAGATGAATTCATTTTCATGGACGATAATTGCAGGCCACATCGCGCTCAATGTGTGGACGACTTCCTGTTTGACAAGGGAATCATCCAAATAGACTGGCCAACGTGTTCCCCAGACATGAACCCCATCGAGCATGTCTGGGATGTTCTGGGGAGAAGAGTTGCTGTTCGATTAACCCCTCCACAAACAGTCCAACAATTGGAAAGTGCTCTTCTGCAGGAGTGGGATGGAATTCCCCAATCCCTGATTAATACTCTGACTCCATGCCTCACAGGTGTGCAACATTTCCTTTCTGTCAGGGGAACCATACCCTCTATTAAACCAATTTTCTGGCAAAAAAATTACCTTTATTTTCATTTTTACGATATGATCATAAATATGCATTTTTATCATCTCCTCAACAATTATTAAATTTAAATTACTAATTGTTTCGGCCATATTTTTCTTCTCACATAGCTTACTATGTCTGTAGTTCCTATTCTAACTTCGGAAGTTTTCCGTCACTCACAGTTTTAATACAAAACTATGATATCCCTTAATTGTTTTGAGCAGTGTAATACACAGCTTATATATTTATACAGAGAGAAAAATAAAATAGTTTGTTTTGTCTTGTATGATTTCCAATATCACAAACAATAAAGAGTTCAAGGCCCAGTGACTCACTAAGGGTAAATATTTCATGTTGTTGTGTACAGTGGAGTTGGCACACTGTTTCAGCATTTTCACTACCATCAACCCACACCTCCCTGCTTGCATTTGGAACCATTAATGGGTGAAATCCAGCGTGACTTCTCATTGCATAGCAGAAAAGATGCACTGAAAAAAAGTATACAATACTAAGTCATTAAAATTTCCAAGACAAAATATAGGAATTTTAAGCTTTGTTCTTGTGAGGACCGTGGAAAGTAGTGACTTATGAAAATTTTGCAGGTAATTTATTAGCTTAAAAAATGCACTATGTGTTAGTTATCACAAGCATATTTCTGCAGTTTTTAATGGACTTCATAATGATTCTCCGTCATAAGTTCTTTGGGGGCCTACTCAGATGTCGTAGCTTAGGGGCCAAGTCCTTAATCTGGCCTTGCTATTGTTATGCTATGAAATCTTCAAAATCGTTGTCCATTTATCTACGCTTTCCAACCGTAGGTTGAAGAAGCGTATATGCTCCAGTTTTGTCCATCTGTCCGCCTGTCTGTCCACACGATAACTCGCGTAAAAATGGTTCGATTTTGATGAAATTTTAGTATGTGGTAGGGGTCCACCTGGGGATGAACCCTATGGAAAATGGGTGAAATAGAGCCAAAGGTCAGGACATAACAGTGGGATGCATTCCATGCCCTTATGCGTCATAACTTGTGTAAAAATGGTTCGATTTCGATGAAATTTTAGTATGTGGTAAGTGACCACCTGGGAACGAACCCTATTGAAAGTAAGCGAAATTGGGTCAAAGGTCAGGACATAAAAGCGGGATGCATTCCATTGCCCTTATGCATCATAACTTGCGTAAATATGGTTCAATTTCAATGAAATTTCAGTATGTGGTAGAGGACCACCTGGGGACGAGCCCTATGGAAAATTTACGAGGTGGGGTCAAAGGGCAGGATATAGGAGCGGGATGCATTCCATTGCCCTTATGCGTCGTAACTTGCCTAAATATAGTTCGATTTTGATTAAACTTTAGTATGTGGTAGGGGACCACCTGGGGACGAGCCCTATTGAAAATGGGTGAAATGAGGTCAAAGGTCAGAACATAGGAGCGGAATGCATTACATTGCCCTTATGCATCATAACTTGCATAAAAATGGTTCGACTGAGACAAAACTTTATCATGTTGTTCCGGAAGTATACTTTACCGGTTCTGTTGAATATCATCAAAATGGGGTCAAAGGTCAGGTCATTAGCACGAGCTTTATTCTACAACCATTATCCTCATAACTTGAGTAATGATTTCTGTTATGCTGGAAAGCATATCATAATCAATTGCATTGCATGATTTTCCTAACTTGTTTAAATAAGAAATCCTGTGTTCATAAACATCAATGAATTCATTTTTTATCGCACTGCTTCTCAGGCATCTATGTTATTTTTCTTGTTATTATTTTCTACACTTCTAATGGTGGGAACTTCTGTGCTTTTCTTTTGGGTAATGTTTTGAAATCAGAATTTAAAGTTCTCATAATTTCAGTTATAGGGGTTTTCTCTCTTTCCTTTGCCTCTATTTTGGTGTAGAAAATGGATGTCAATGAGGGAACAAACCACATGTAACTTTCATTAAAAGAATTTATCAAAAAACATTTTTAAAACTACCAGAACTTGATCTTGAGTTTAAAAGGGGGAAAAAAAGATTTCAGAGGAGGATACGTTTAAAGTATTCTGTTTACAGTAGGAAATAAAGATAACCATATATTTTTTGAATGGAATAAAATTTTTTTGGTATTTGATAGCAAATTCTTTCAATGCTTTAATGTGAACTATGTATATGGAGAAAAAGTTCTAAATTTTTACAATATCAATTATTATTCAATCAAGAGCATGTTGTACACAGTTATTCAACAAATGTGTGATGCATCCAATGTCAATCAATATTTCTTAAGTAATTTTCTAATGTACTGAAAACATGCTTTTTCAGTCAATTCTACCAACATTTGTATTACAGTTATCCTCTGTACACGTAAAACATTTCTTTACTAGATTTGTCTGCTCTAATTTAGCTATACTAAATTGCAGATTGCTTCCAAATTTTCATAATTTCAATTCCACTATTCAGTGCTTTATATCTGATTCCTTCTCAAAATATTGTGTTATGGCCAATAACATTTTAATAGCACTATGATTCAAACCATCAGTTCAAGCACCTATGCATCAATTATTTTTTCCAATGTCTTTTTCACCGAATAGGGATCTAAAACCTTATTGATGATGGCTTCAGTTTTTGTTCTTGAAGAAATTTTTGAGGCTACACTTGAGTCAGAAAATAAATTTGTTAAACAGTCAACAAGACTCAGGTGATGCTTGACAGCGTGAAAAGTAGTTGTAGCTTCAGTGCAGGGCCGTAGCTACCGGGAGGGCAGGGTGGACGGTTGCCCTCCCAGATTAATCATTCCAGGTGCAAAAATCAGAGCCCATTTAAGAGGAAGGGCTAGGGGGTCTGCAGACCCTGGTCCTGCATTTTCAAGGAGCCCCAGAATTTTGCAGGGTGCTTGAAGAATTGACATAGTTCTAGAGAGATTTTTTGCATATAGCGCAGCAAAAACTATAAGAAACTGCCTTGTGAAAATTTTTTATTTCTTCCCACGTTTTTAGGAGTCCGCAAAAATATAGCCGCTACCAGTCCATCCTGAAGTCTTTCGAAAGCATTACAGAAGTTTTTTTGTACACACCTGTAATTGGGGGAAATTTTCACATATTGAGAATGTCATTTTGTACTAATTAATTGATGCTCTACAACTTTGTAATTGGAAATTTCGCTCTCTCTCTTTTCGTTTTTGATTTGCAATGGCTAACTTCCGCATTTTGCCACTAGGGGCGCTGCTATTGGTTGCATTCAATCGGACGTAGTCGCTTTACTATACCGTTATCTCACTTGCATAACTGTACCTCTCTCTGTTCACAAGTTATTCCAGGCTAAAGGGACTTTCCTATGTATACTGCTCTGTGAACTTCACCTGCACCCTCGTTCGGCCTCCAGGCACGCTCATTTCTCTACGCTGGGAATGGTCATAATGTAATGGCTCATTGGTGTACATATGAGGCGTGAACATCCATATCCATGAAGGGAATTTTCCAAAACAGTAATTGGAGGCATAAAAAACAATATGCTGATATGTCTAACCTTCATGACCTTTCCGAACACGTTGAGATGACGAGCTAATTAATCATCTGTGCTCTGTCGCAGAAAGTTCTCTGAGCGTTTAGCATTGAACGGAATTTCTCCGAGCCCTATCCTTAAAACTTTTCCTATTATTATGTTCACTATCCGATACTCAAGTCTTTCTGCGTTGGTTTGTTTTCTGTTCTGCATTTCTGTAGAGTGTTGTGTTGTCGGTGTTCACAGAACATTTACAACCTGTGGTTCTTGGGTATTTACCTAGTTTTTACAATTTTAATAAAATTATGTCAGAAACCTGAAATGCAATTTTTAAATGATCATAATACTTTTCTATAATGGTGGTGTGTGAGAAAGTAAAAACCATGTATTATTTGAGTGGAACTCGAAGCGGGCGTAATTTTGAACTCGAGGGCATAATTTCAAGTCTCGCCCTTTGAGATAAGAAAAGCTTGCTATGGTCTTGCATCAGTGGCTAAAACAATTTTTTTCTAATTTGCTGTTTTGTTGCCTGAATAGCTAATCACTTTACTGGAACTACTGTTGGATTGTGTGTTTCTCCTGTGGTTAGTTGAATGCAAATGTCTTCAGGAGTTGAAAAATACCAGGCTCGAGATGCTCAGGGCATGTAAATTATTGGCCTGGGCAGGTAAATTAAAAATCTAGTTGCCTGGCCCGGGTAACTAGATTTAAAAATAAAGTTTGGAATAGAATTTCCTACTACAAGAAGAAAGACAGTCGTCACATGTCGTGTTTCATATTAATGCTAATCACCGGAAGTAGTATTACCGTTACGGAGTGCCAAGGACAGAAGAATATCACTTATTTTATTATGCTCTAGGTCCAGAAATTAGAACCATATGTAGTTTTGCTTAAAATGTTGTTTACACTCAGCGACAGGATGCCTCTGATGGAAATAGCCTCCAGTGTTTAGTGACAAAGGGCAAAAACTTAAACAAACAGAACATGGCAGAATCACTAAATTTCTCAAATACAAACAAACAGAACATGGAAGAATCATATTTGCATCTTTAAAGGTATTAAATACCAGCAAAGTGTGCATATTTACATGCAAGTCGTTAATGACATATCAATCGAAGAAATCAACCACTTACCCAAAAGGCCCTGGTCATTTCTTTGCAAAACACTTCATGCACGTCGATTATTGTAGTTGGCCTTCAAAGGTTGAAAAACACCTTGCTTATAGGGCGCTGTTTAATCTTCGATCTTCCGGTCATGAAAAATCTTTTTTTTTTTTGTTTTTTTTTCCCCCACAGGACAAAAAAACGCTGACTTCAGTCTGCCGTTTGAGATGTAACCTAGCTCGTCATCTCCATAAAAACACTCAAAATGGTTTTGAAAAAAGGCAATTACTTTCCTTATATTGTAGATGGAAAGTTTTGGTTTTCACAACCTTAAAGAGGATATTTTCGGCTTACAGAAAATGTATAGAAATAATAGAAAATATTTTTTTAAACCTTGATTAACACATTGCATGCCACATCATTCATATATGAATGACAGTGACTGATGCGAACAGGCCGCATCATTCATACATATAGGAATGACGAACTAGGAATGGTTTGCGGCCATGTCGGTCATATATGAATGATGTGGCAATGTAATTTATATGGGGATCTGAAAACGTGGGCTCCCAAAAACATTTCGGTATACATGGTTCAGGAAAAACCATAAAAATAAAAATCTGAGGTAACAAAATGCAAAATTCTTATGTATTTTTTAGTAGGTAAACAAAAACATTTGTTTCTTAGAAAATTAAGGTTTTAAGGAAATACAACTTATTTATGTTTAACATTAAAACATTCCAAACAAATTTGTGGCTGTCTGGGATACATGTCACGAAAGGTATACACCATTTTTTTTTTCAATTTCTGGCTTCTTTGCAACCAGCTTCTTCTTGAAGTTTTGAGTAACATAGACTACATTTCTTTCAAATCTTTTTACCATTAGTATTAACTCTATCAGACAGATGGTGATAGGAACCTATGGAAGTTCTTGGTCTTTCATGCTGTACTCGTCGTGGTATATTCAACAAATATGTCACCAAATTTTCTTGGAATTCACACATTTGAATTTTCTTTTTGGTTGCATGTTTGTATAGGACTCAAGCATTGGCAACCGCTGTTCCTAAAAGGAGTTCAATGCCGAGTTTCCAGAACCATTTTATTCCTTTATTACGTAGGATTGTAGTGTAAGAAACCATTTGATCTGACAGGTCTATCCCTGCCTTACCCTTATTGTAAGCTTGGATGGCCAAGGGTTTCTCTGCAGCCTTTTGAGGTTATGTTTTCTAGCTGTTACTGCTGGCTCATTGTGGCTAGTTGAAGGTTGTGCAGTAGCCCTATTTTGGATTCTGGTGTGCAGTACCAGTATGAGTGCATGTTTTTGTTGACAGTAGTCTAACATCTCACTGTCTTTCCACTTCATAATTACAATACCATTTTGATCTTCACAGGATATAAATTTTTTTGCCACATGTCTCATTCCATGGCTGATGAAGGTAGAAGTTGCTACCGAAACGTCCCGCTTATAATTTTCAACATAACTTACGCGTGATATGACGATTTCAAGAATTCTTCTGTTTTGTGTGTTACGTGTTTCCTTGCCAATTCTTCTCACTATAATTTCTCCCTTTTTAAGTTTTGGTAGGAGGACCTCCTCGGGTATATGCTTCTTATTTGCCCTGAGGGTTTCGACCAGATGCATTCGTTTATCAAGCATAGACCTAGCTAGTTCATAGCTAATATAATAATTGTCTACATATAAGATCCTACCTTCATTCAAAAGTTCACCACATTATTCAAGACAAACATTTTTAGCCAATCCGACTTCATGTTGTCCAGTTGCAGATTTCCCAGAATATATTTTTAAGGTCCATGTGTATCCTTCGATGGAGCACAATTTGAAAAACTTAATGCCGTAGCGATGTGCTTTGTTTGGTATATATTGTCTAAATATTAGGTGCCCTCTCCATGGTACTAGGGTTTTGTCTGTCACGATATCTTCACCAGAGTAAAATAATGCTTGGCATTTTCTTTGCAAGATATCCACTAAAGGCTGAATTTTTCCAAGACGTTCGCCTTTTTCCATTTTTTTGTTGTTGTTGAAGTGTAGTATAACTCAGCAATAACTGAAATCTATTTCTTGACATAACTCAACGTGGAATATCTAGTCGGTAAATGCTGTGAGTTGCCCAATAATCTGGCAGCATATTTAGTCTAACCAAACCCATCCATAGTGTCAATCCTAGAAATTTCTGTATTTTTGCTACATCAGTCGGTAGCCATTTACTGAGGTGAGCATATTTTCTCTCCATTCTTGATACTATGACCTGTTCCGCAAATCTGTTAGTTTCGGTAACAGTGTGTATTATAGACTGGTCATCTACTATTAAGAAAAATGCCTGCAGTGGGGAGATTTCTGCTGGTAGAACTCTCTGCAGTCCATGGACACCAGTGAAGGGAAATACTTTGTGCCCTCCAATATATTCACTCCAAACGGAATCAGTTGTTATTGCTTTGTCGTCTGATTGAAACTCATCCTGATCATCTGCATTCTCAATTTCTTCCATAGCTAAATCCTGGAGAACATTATCAATATCGTCTTCATCATCATAAGGAACTGGTACTGGTGAAGAATGTGGTTCTCATCATGGATCCCACACAGAATCATCTGAATCATAGTCTGAAGTAATGCAATTTTCCAAATCGATTTCTGCCACAATCTTTTCCAGCTCGGCTCGTGTCAAACTGCGGCTACGTTTTGACATATTTACAGAAGTACATAAAAACTCGTAAAAAGTTCACTTGAAACATGACTAATACTAGAAACTTGTAAAAAAACTATTCACTTCAAAGTTTACCCAGCAAAATAACAGAAAGAAGCTATAACAACGGTGTCATGTGTATTTAAATGACGTGACAGCAAGCGGAAAAGACAAAAAATTTCCTGGGAGGCCACGTCATTCGTATATGAATGATAGCAAAATAATTATAATAGTGCTCAAAATTAAAGAAAAAATATTCAAACAATGAACGCAAATCTTTTTTCCATGGTTAAAATAGCCAAATTATGGAAAATCACAAGTTGGCCCTGGAGGTTATGTTTTTTTCATATCATTTGGCACACAATGTGTTAAAATGGCGTTTAAATCTGTGATACCCATAAGCATTATCACTATTCTTGATGGACTGTTGAGGCGACTGGGCGTTGGAACTCCAAGACGCAATTTTTTTTGTAATAACTATGGCTGGTACAGTTTTAAGCTTGGGGGAACTTAAGTCTGGGAATGCACGCACACACACAGTGGTTTGGTATTGACCCGGGGGGAATTGAAACCGGCAAACTGACCCGGCAGTTTGGTACCAAGCAAGCTTTGTTCCGGCAGGTTGGTACCAGGCAAGCTTTGACCCGGCGGGTTGGTACCTAGTAAACTCGCACCCGGGAGATTGGTATACTGTTGCTGTGGCGTTATGGAGGCAAATACAAATTATATAAATGACAACTCATCTCCCGCTGAGAAAACGAGTTTAGGACAAATGACCACCGGATAATTTGCTACATGGAGCCACATTCACTTTAGGGGTAGTATAAAAATTGCACTTTCTTGGCCTCTTACATAACAAAAATGTATTTTTGTGTAAATCTGACGTGCACAGTAAATATCATTGTCACCTATAAAACCCTTGCATTTTGGGGAAAAAAATTGTAAATTTTTAGTTTTAAAACTATGGTGTTTGTGGAAACAACATAATTATTGTGGAATTAACTTTTTTACGGGCCTTGTAGAAGTTATTTTTTATAAAAGTTGGTGGTCAAATTTTCGAACTAAAGCCTTGTTCGTCATCAGGACTACACCACTTTAAAAGTGATGTAGTCCTGATGATGAACAAGGCTTTAGTTCGAAAATTTGACCACCAACTTTTATGAAAAATAACCTCTATAAGACCCGTAAAAAAGTTAATTCCACAGTACACTATGAATAGAGGTGCTATAAATTCATTTACAACAGAATTATAGTAAGACTGATTCTAATTCGGATAGAGAGGAGGAGGAATCCTTTTTGTACCCTTTCAGGCAGGCGAAATTGAAGAGGCATTGTCACTGCTAAATATTTCCTCTGATAATAGTGCTTGTGACCTCATACCGACTAAGAACAGCTGCTCCTGAAGCAAAAAAAATGTCATACTTTTATTCAGACACAAAACATTAATTATGAAGCCCTAGGTTATGGCTGTTTTAGTAAATTTGAATTGGCCGTACTGATATTCGCAAGGTTTACATAGCAAGTCAAGGTTGTAGTGTTGCACTTTTAATCAAGGACAAAACCTTAATTAACAGGCCCTATGTCTAGGCCTTTCTATCAATTTTCAATCCGCAGAGCTCAGGCTTATGTAACAAATCAAATAAATAATATTGCTCTTTTACACAATCATAAAACATAAATTGCAAGGCCCTAGGCTTATTCCTTTCTAGCAATTTTCCATCTGTGGAGCTAATATTCTTAATGTTCACAGAACAGGTCAAGTTAATAACGTTGCTCCTTTACTTGGTCACAAAACATTAATTACAAGGCCCTAGGTATAGGCTTTTTAGCAATTTTTTTCCCGCCCAGCTCATATTTTAAAATTTTGCACAAGCCAAGGTATAGTATTTCTCTTTTGCTCAGGCACAAGACGTTAATTAGTTGTCCATGGGTGTGGGTCTTTAGTAGTTTTTAATATGCTGCGGTATTATCCTTTAGGTTAGCATGACATTGAGCTTTTTAAAAAATTATAAAAAGGCCTGTCTATGTCTTATGCCTCTTAATGTTTTCTGTCTGAGTATAAGTGCAATGCTTTAATTTTGACTTGTTATGCAAACCTTACGAAGATGAGCACGGTTGATTAAAAACTGATAAAAAGACCTAAGTCTAGCGTGCAATGCTTTAATTTTGACTTGTTATGCAAACCTTACGAAGATGAGCACGGTTGATTAAAAACTGATAAAAAGACCTAAGTCTAGGCCCAGAACCTTGTAAGTTGTATTTTAGACCAAGTATAAGTGCAATATTATTAACTTGACTTGGTATGTAATCCTTATGAACCTGTGCTCGGCTGAAAATGCCTTAAAATAAATGTTTTGTCTCTGCGTAAAAGTGTCATTTCACTGCTCCAAAAGCCATTGTCCTTAGTCGGAGTGAGGTCACATCCATGATGCTAAAGCAAAAATTTAGCCCTGACAAAGTCTCTGCAATTTTTTGTCTCCTTGTTGTTGAGTTAACGATTTTTGAGTGGTATCTCTTTGACTTTGTTCTAATGACTGCAGATCGCTCTCATCTGCTTGCAGAATGCTAATATCAGAAACTTCAATGGTCGGTGTTGATTTAACTTGCTCCAGGTTTTCTTTGCTCAAAAATACACTTCCTTTGAATCGGGGATACAGTATAGTTCCAAGAGCATACAATTTTTCTGTCTCAACAGACTGATAGTGCCTTTCTACAGACATAAGCAAGTCGTTTCGAAAACCCAGACCGGAACCTAAAGATGATTTGAAATTTTGTAGAATACTAATGGTGCTATTCGCTAAAGAAGTTATTTCTGAGATTGTTACTTCGCTGGAACTGGCCACAAATGTAACTATTGAGCACATCTAGGATTCATATCACTTCTATAGTTGTCCACTGTTGAGCACTAAGATCTACCTGAAAATTTAACTCTGAAGTAGATAATAAAACAGCTTGCTTTTGTTCCTTGAGACGAATGAGCCCGTGAAGCTGATAATTCCATCTAGTCGGTTCGTCTTGTATCAAACGATGGGGTTTAAGACTTAGCTTAGCTTGAGAAGCTCGTAAGACTTTCATGGCTTTAGAAGAGTGCTTGAAATGTCCCACAATACTCTGGCAGGTTGACATTATTTCCTTAATTTCACTCCTGTTCAGTAAACCATCTTTGAGAACTACCGTATATACTCGCGTATGAGTCGAGAAATTTGGGACAAAATGAGAGCTTCAAAGTAATGGGATCGACTTATACGCGGGGTCTAAAAAAATCGTAAGTCCAAAAGTTCTTCCCGTGAGGCAAAAGGCAATCCATCCCAAAAGAAATAAAAATGCCGATGCGATATTAATTACGAAATCGCAACCCTCCGAAAGAAAAAAAAAGAAAGAAAAAAACACCGATGTGGTAGAATTACGAAATCGCGACCCTCCGAATTTCTCTGCGCTTTGAAAAGTCTCCTCTCTTCTGGCTTTGCGTATCCACAGCATAGTCACAGCGGCGCATAGAAAGCTCCGCCCTTCCGGCTACCAGTTGATTGCGCTGACCTTCGACGTAACGGAGCCATGCGTCAGCCAGTATTAGGTGTTGCTTGTTCTTAATCGCACGTGTCTCGCTTCTCCTATTATGGGTGACATGGATTGTGTAAAGAAATGGATGTCCTATAACGCAGGATTCAAGTTGAAAGTGGTTTCTTTTGCAGAAAATACTAACAACTGTGCTGCTTCACGTCAATTTGGCATTAACAAAAAACTGATTCGAGATTGGCGTAAAAAAAAACGGACTTGGTGAAAATCCCAAAATCGCAAAAGGTGCTGCGCCGTGGAACGACATCTTTCCCAGAGCTGGAAAGTGTCTTGAATGATTGGATTGTGGACTGCAGACAAAATGGTTACATTGTAACGCGAACTGGTATACGTTTGCGAGCAATGAAGCTCGCAAAAGATGAAAAGTTTGCAGCCGCAAATAACACTTTTCGTGCCTCACCAGGTTGGTGCACAAGGTTCATGAACCGCTATGGGTTGTGTCTACGCCAGCGCACCAAAATTGCACAAAAGTTACCTCGTGACCTCGAAGCAAAGATAATGGAATTTCAAAAGTATGTAATTCAAAAGAGAAAAGAGACTGCTTTAGAACTTTCCCAAATAGGGAACATGGATGAAACCGCCATGTGTTTCGACCTTCCTGGAAATAAGACGGTGAACCAAAAGGGCGAAAAAAATATCTTGATCAAAACGACTGGCCACGAAAAATCCAGTTTCACGGTTGTTCTTTCCTGTTTGGCCGACGGCAGTAAGCTACCTCCGGTAATTATTTTCAAACGCAAAACTCTGCCGAAAAGCATTGTCTTTCAGTCTGGTGTGCTCGTTCGTGCCCATGAAAAAGGATGGATGAACGAATCCGGAACAATTGACTGGTTAAAGAATGTGTGGAACAAAAGGCCAGGTGCACTTTTGAGGAAACCTTCTCTTTTGGTGTGGGATATGTTTGTTGCACACCGTTGTGCAGAAGTGAAAAAAACTGCAGAAAATTCAAAAACAACTCTTGCTGTCATCCCAGGTGGGTTGACATCTGTTCTTCAACCACTAGATGTCTGCCTTAATAAGCCCTTCAAGGACAATGTGCGGAGGTATTGGGCAGATTAGATAAGTTCCGATTTGCCGACTGAAACCAAGGGCAGAAATCTAAAGAAGCCGGATATCGTTTTGATTGCGCGATGGGTCAAGGATGCTTGGGATGCGATACCTGCGGAAATGGTCGTGAAATCATTCAAGAAATGTTGCATTAGTAACAAACTTGATGGCACAGAGGATGATGAGATTTTTATGAGTGATGATGACTGATTCTGATGACACAGGCATAGATTGGAATACTGATGTTTATGATGATGCGCCGATGACGGAGAAAGACTTTTTTGAACTGTTTGGCGAGTCTGACTCGAAATTGGATTTTGAAGGGTTCCGATGAAGTTTTTGGGTATGCAAATTAAATTTAGTATTATATATATAATTTTTTTCGTTTTCAAATGTTTTTGAATAAATTCATTGAAATTTTTTTTTTCTCATTCCGGGATCGACCTATACGCGAGTTTCCGATTTCTTACGATTTTTTCCTCTGAAAGTGGGGGGGGTCGACTTATATGCGAGTATATAACTTGCCTGGAGAGCTTTTGGAAGAAACGGCATAATTTTCAAGAGCAATATGCCATTATGTCTTAAAAGAAAAGTGTTTGATCAATGCATCCTTCCAGTGCTTACGTATGGTGCAGAGACGTGGACCTTAGCTAAAAGAGACATACAAAGGCTGCAGACAACTCAAAGAAGCATGGAGAGGTGCATGCTTGGTGTAACCAGGAGAGATAAGAAGAGGAACACGTGGATCGGAAAAATGACAAGAGTGGAAGACATCATGATCAGAGTTAAATCCCTGAAATGGCAATGGGCTGGACATACTGCCAGAAGAACAGACCATCGATGGACAGCCGAAATTTTAGATTGGATTCCAAGGGACAGGAAAAGACCCAGAAGAAGACCACATGGAAGATGGGTGGATGAAATTCGAAAGTATGCGGTAGTGACATGGAGGAGACTGGCACAAGACAGACCGTTGTGGAGGAAACTTGGGGAGACCTTCGTCCAGCAGTGGATTGATAATGGTTGACAATGATGATGATGATGATATACAGTAATTGAAATGCATGAGCAATGCATGGCAAGTGGTCAAAGGTACAGGGTTCTAAAGCTGCAACCATACCCACACAACCAGCAACGCCTAATGCACGTCTATATTACATCCACTTGGGGCAGTAGATGTCATGGATAAAATATAGACGTCAAGTGGACATCTGTGTTTAAACATCCATTAGACGTATAGATGTCCAGTGGACATCCTTAAATGGACGAATTATGGAACTACCACATGTGGGCATCCATTGGATGTCATTCATCCAATCTAATGGACGTCCTTTGTGGATGAATTGCGGAACTATTTGGGCATGCGCACCTTAAATATCAATAAAGTACGAGACCATTGAGCCAAGCGGAATAATAGTTTGAAGTCGTTCACTTATTAGCACTAAGTCAGATGTTATCTTCTTTTTTGTGTTTATTTTTTGTTTTTCTAAGTGTATTTGTAGTCGTGTTTAAAGTTGGCAGGAAACAGTTCTGTACAACCTGCCAAGTGCTCTGATTATAGACTTCTAATGAATTCAGATCTTATAAGAATTTCATAATTTATCAAAGTGATACAGTTGGTTGCAGCCTTGTGGTGGTGTAATCTATAAATGTCAAGTTTTTTTAATATTCATGCATGTACGCTGTAAAAAAATTCTGAAATTCACGAACCATTTTTTGTGATTCCTTTCTTAAATTAACGAAGCATATTTCTGATGCAACCTTTTTCGTGAAATGAGGGAGGCCCCGGGGACCTGAATTTCATGGTTTTTCGTACTCCAGGAAAATTCTGAATTTTCCGAAAACTTTGTGCAATTCCTTTCTTATATTTACGGTAAACTGCCGTTACTAAGAGGTGTTTACGGACAATTCTGAAATTTCAGAATATTTTCAGCAATTCTTTTCGTATATTAACGGAAAATTCTGTTATCACTTTTTCTGTATTCACATGATGTAAAAAATTCTGGTATAGGAACGATTCGTGGGAATACTTGAGGTTTGATTAATTGCTAAATTATGATGTTTAAGTCATAGGAATACTTGAGGTTTGATTAACTGCTAAATTATTATGTTTTTTTTTTTTTTTTTTTTTTTATTGGAGTTTTAACGACCACCGTGAGCAACTCAATGGGCTATAAGCAGTCGCCCGTCCCTAATTTAGGGTCACTGGTTCCAGGAAAGGGAGAGAGCCAGTGCCGTAAGACAAACACAACATCCATGCCTGACCGGGATTCGAACCCGGACCCCTTACGGACGAATGATCAGAGGCCAACGCCTTAGACCACTGCGCCACCGGGGCGGCATTATTATGTTAAGTATGATGTTTAAGTATGTCTGTAAGTCCCTTAAGACCAAAGTTATTATAGCTATCAAAAGTAAATTTTATACTTAGGAGTTTTATGAAATACTATAAAGCAGTGCATTCACCCTTTTCTTAAAGATAATGGAAATCATTGTCAGTTTAGAAAGATCTTAAGTTCCAAAGCATTCTGTTATTTCGAAAAAAAAAAAAAAATCATGATGAAAAAATACGTAATTTGTAATAAATCCTCCTACAGAAGAAAATAAATTTATTACAAACATATTCAGAAAAATAATAAGGTCCAAAATAAAGTAAAATGACTAACTCACCCACATTAATAACAATTAAATAAATAAATAAATAAACATTGTGAAACTAGTGTTGTACTTTGCATGTGAGCGGTATCAATAGGTATTTGTGGCTCAGTGGTAAGACACCCGCTTCACAATCACAAGGTTACTGGTTTAACTCCCACTGGAGTGAGTGAAGAAGGTTTCTTTGTGGTACGCCAAAAAAGGGAAATTTTCCGTGAATTCACGCCACTTAATTTTTTTTACGTGTAGCACACATGACGTGTAATGGACGTCATGTGTGCTACGTATCTAGACTCACGTCCATTTAGCATCTATACATACATTACATCTAGTAAACATAGATTAAACGTAATTGGGTAAGACTTTGGACAGCCATTGGATATCCCGATGTGGTCAGAAGATGTTTGATGTCCACATGTCTGTTGTGACTGCAATAAACTCTGTTTTATCTAAAAGATTCTCAACTTTAATTTTTTTCTTCTTCATACATCTCTGGAATTACCTTTTGGGGTAAAGTGTTTCCTGTTTGGGATGATGTATCTTGGCTCAAGGTGGTTTATCAACTTTTTAAAATCTTTATCTTCTACTATGGACAATGGTTGGTTATCTTTGCAGATCATTTTGGCGACTAATCTGGTAATTGTTTTAGCTCTTTTGTCTCCAGGCTTGAAACTGTGCATTTTATCAATAAATGCTTTTAGAGTAGATTGGTTAGAAGATGCTGCTTTGTGATTTACTGGAGGTGTTTCGAAAGGGCTTTGTTCTCCATAAGAAGAAGCTGCTGCACCTGGACTAGGAATTGAACTAACTGATGCAATCAGGGGCATAGCTAAAGTGTTTTTATATGGGGGAGGGGGGGTATAGATGAAAATTACCGAATTCTTCCAATTAAATTATACCGAATTCTTCCAATTAAATTAGATCGACTTAATTTCCTGTGGGGCATGCCATCAATTTTGAATTTTAGAATATTTGATTAACATAAATTCATTTTATTAAGAATATCGACATGCTTATCTGTTTACGAATAACAGCAAAAATCAACAAGCGCAGCTTTGTGAGCTTCAGAAGAAAAATGCTGGGATAATTTTCCCAATTCATCTTTACTGACACTCTTCATTTTGTGCCATTGCCTTACACCAGTTTCATTCCAAGTAGAATCTGAGTTCTCCCTATCTGGACTTTCAGGGAAAAGAAAACAAGCACAGCAATAAGCAGTTTCTTTAACAATGCTATATTATAAATGGGGATATTGTTTATACCATGAAGGAGAAAAACGACTCTGCTTGGCAGCAGGAATAGAAGGGTTTGAAGGGAAAATAGTTAAGTTAGGTTGATGAGGTCCAATAAAAATTAAATATTTTCTCTCAGCATCTGTTTTAATTTTTCTCATACCAGGATCATGTTCCACTTTGCTGTAGTTGTTTAAACTATCAACTGTTCCCGCATTTTCAATGGATTTGATATTGCATCTTTACAAGGAGTTAATATTTTGGCACACTGCTTATGAATAATTTCTGTAACTTCCAAAATTTCAACTAAAATCAAATCAGGGTTAAATATTTCCCTGTCTTGACATTTTGCAATTGTTTCCTTACAGTCATCATAATAATTTAGAAAAATTTTAAACTGACCTATACAGTTTGTCCAGTCTACAGTACGAAAACGGTGGCTTATTTTCAGGTTCTTTGCTGTTGATACCGGTATCTTCTGCTACGTTCTTATTCATCTCATTTGATTTTATGTCAGTCAGAAACTTCCCTGTTGGTTTGACAGAAAATTGCAGTCTCTCCTTTTTCTGATGGTATATCCATGGATAATGTCGTTTTTAAAATGCTCTCTTCATGCTGTTTTTCCTTTTTTGTAGGTGCTTCGAAAGGGTTTGCCGGAGATCCAACACATTTTACTTTCACTGGTTGCTTATCGTGGCAAAGTTCTTCATGCTTTTTCTTGTAATCCATATCGAATTGCTTTGTACATTGCAGACATTCAACTTTGCACCTGTTACGTCTTTTAAAATATTTTCGTCCCATTTTGCACCTTTCCTACGTAATTAACCAACTATCAACGCATAAGTCAAAATTGCCGCAATTCTATCTCATTTGTTTCCATTCATTGGTCACATGAGGAAGAGAAGAGGACAACATGATTCATTCTCCTTTGTTTGAACGCTACAGACGGCTGGAGGCAGTTTCTACTTAGGTTCAGCCAAAACGTTACCACGGCAGAGAACTTATTCTGAAGTCCGAGGTGCAAGCATATCCCGCATGGCACAAACTGAACAAATACTGTTGACTGTCAGGCTACGCAGTGATGTTGTTTATGACATGTCAATCAGAGCACAATACATCCGAGGGGTACCATTAGGGCGGTCACCAGGTCCGACTTATCTTCTTATGTTGAGGATGACAACCAGCGACTCCAGTAAACCATGTGCTTTTACTTTGTCATCATCCCTGTATGAGACCCTGGCCATGTTGACATTACTAACAAATTCTCAAAAGGAAAATGCGTGGAGTTGGTTTGGTCATAGAAACAACTTTCATCCTCTTCCACTGTGTCTGTGGTTAAGCAGCAGGGAAATAATGGTTCATTTTTTTTTTATTAACCAGAATTTAAAATATTTTGCGTAGATGTTAATAAAGATTTTTTGTCTACAAAGTTCAGCAATTTTTGTCAGAGCTGATTTACCAAATAGAAATCAAAATACCGATTTGGGAGGTGGGGTGGTGTAACCCCCCCCCCAATCATGGCTACACCCCTGGATGCAAGACTCCCAATAACAGCTGGATCATCTGGCTCACTATTGTCTTCCAATCGGGAGTCAGCTCTGACAGTCAAAGGTCTTAAGGGTGAAGCTTCTATCTTTCAGTTCTTGAAATTTGGATGAATGTTTGGCTTTCAAATGTTTCCACATTGCTGAAGTAGTATGTGACCCTTTTCATCTGGATATTTTTGCAGAACACAGACTGCAATTCGCATAATTTTCATTATCCGAAATTTGGAAATAGTTCCAGATATTAGAAAATGCTTGAGATGATGTCATCTCATGGGTTGACATTTGTTGCAGGTTATAGGAGATGTGATGGTTGTGTAACAGGCACAAGATAAATCACTCTTAAGAATGCTGTGGTTAGCGATAGAAACTACATAGGAATAAAAACAATAAAGCATGAGAAATGTTGAGATTGAGACAAAAAATACAGACCGGATAATGCCAAGCGTATACTGATAACGTGTGCAAGTGAGATGCTGCAAAGAGTTTAATATAGAACTAGAAACGCGGAGCTGTAGACAGAGTCATGTGCGTGACATGGCTCAAGGTCACACCCCTTCCGCCCTTATGCTCGTTACCATGATAACGGCTGCCGGGAAAGAGATAAAATATGGCTAAGTCACTTTTTCCACTATACTTGAGGTATGGTGGCTAAGGCACTGTCCGATGGTAGACGCTAATCACTTCAGCGGTTGCTCTCTGTATTTGGCTGAACAATTCCCTTCACTGTTGCATCCGGTTTGGAAGTAACGAGCTATTTCAAATAGCTGTGTACACACTGTAGACGATCTTCTTTGATTGTTTTCTAATGTCAGAACTCGTCATGTTGACAAAAATTCAAACAAATATCGCTCTAGAACAAGCACCAAATGCCAAGTTTTTGAGGTTAAGATTCAAAAGATTCGAATGACCAAAAATGCACAAAGATTGGAGTTTTCGAATCTTATATCTTTTTCAAGATTCGCAGCATTCGAGGATTCGAATATCCCATCCCTAGTAAAAATTATGTCAGCTGCTTTTCATATCATAGACCTGTGTTGGCTATAACAAATTAAATAAACGCTTTGAAACCATACTTAACTAGCTCATTTCAACTCTTCGATCTGCAAGTCGTAGTCCTATGTTCCAAACTGACAGCAATCAGAACTGAGCCTATCTGTATTTTTTTTTTTACCTGATTTTGTTAAAGGATTAATTAACAGTCTGTGTGTACTTGATCCAATCAGTTTATTTTTTCGTGAAGTCTTATGCGAAATGTATAAATTCTGTGCTTTTTGAATTGAATTTTGCACGTACATGACTGCTTAACTTTAAACTTATTGTTAGGATGTTTGCTTAAATTTTTGTTTTATTGCATTGCAGGTGAATCATCGCGCATGAATTTTTTTCAATCTGTGACTAATGCATTAGATATAGCTCTTGCTGCAGACTCAACAGCAGGTGAGAAGGGTTTCACTTTAATAAAATTCCTGTTTTGAAAAGCTCATGTATAGATAAACTTATTCAGCTATTTGGTTATTCCATCTCAAACAACTGAACAAGTTTGATTTTCATTATGTTGTTACAATTTTTTTTTTTGCTCTTTTTGCTAGCAGGTTACAGTTAAAAATATGAATCAGTTTTTTGTTGTTGAGAGATTAGTTTATATTAATTTTTGTAAGCCAGTTTAAGATTTTTTTTTTTTTTTCAAAAATGTGACATGACTCAACTGGTTAGGAAAATGCAGTGGGCATTTTGTTAATATCAGTGTTAGGTGATCTATTTGCTGTTACTGCTTTGTCATCACTGCCCCGTTGAACTTCTGCCAAGCATCCATTTGAGCTCATATCCATCTCTCTTTGAGCCTGAAAGCTGCCAGTTGGAGTTGTGTTCCCACTGAACAGTTGTCTATTGTATTAGTGTTTGGTTTTAATATAATAAATGACAATTTTTGTATTAGTGGCTGCAGGAGAATGTGTTAAGCATATGTTAGTAGTTCTCAAACTCAAGAACTTTGTGGATATTTCTGGCACACTTACCAGGGACCTGCACAACTGCTTGTGCACTTTAAGGAATAATTGTCAGTTCAGCAATAACAATAAATTATACATCTAACAGCAAGGAATCTCTATGGGATCCCCACTGTCACCCCCTTTTGCAGAAATCTATTTGCAACTTATTGAATATTCAATCATTGCTAAGTACCTTGTACCCACTGTCTGGCTTTGATATGGAGATGATTTGTTGTCTGGTCTCATTCTTCTCATGAATTACTTGAGCTCACCTCAAGAATCACTGAACGTTTCCCTTTCATCAGTTGTACTGACCATGAAGTGGTCAACAATTCCACTAAATTCCTAGATGTTTGCCTTGCAAGAATTGGAAGCAAGATTGAACATTCTATGTTTTGTAAACCTACTGCTGCTACCTATATGGTGCCCTTTACTTCACACAATTTTGTTGCCTGCAAGTTGTCTGTACTCACTTCTCTTGCTTGTGCTAACATCATCTGCAACAGTACTGCATCTGTCATCCTTTAATACAATAATACACTGCTGGACAATTGCTAAGGACGGATCATAAACGGCTATATAGCGCATAAAAAGTAAGTGTGGTTGGATGCCAAGTGAAATAAAATAATGTCAGAATGCCAGGACATTACAAGAAAGACAATTTATTGTGCTCTGAAATCCAGAAGGCTTTGGAACGTGTTCAAGGGACAAACAGGCCATTTTGTGCAGAATACGTAAACGTGAAAAATGCAATTACCGTCCACAGGCGTTCCGGCGTAAGATGTCAATACGGGATATGGCCACCATGGAGGGCGATGCAAGATTCCACACGTCGTGTCATGCTTTGCACAACATTATCAAGCAGCTGTTGGGGTAATTTATCCCATTCCTCTGTTAGTGCACGGATGAGGGTGTCCTTGTTTATTGGAGGGCATTGGCGACCAGCAAGACTCCTCCCCAAAGCATCCCACACATTTTCAATGGGATTCAGATCTGGAGAACGTGCTGGCCATACGAGGCGTTGAATATCCTCACTCTCAAGACACTCCTGGACAGCGACTGTTCGACGACATGTTGCGTTGTCGTCCATGAAAATGAATCTATCACCGACAGCACCAAAGAACATGTGAACATGAGGTAGCAGAACATCATTAATGTATCGTTGGCCAGTCATAGTTCCAGTTGGAAGCACATAGAGGGACGTACGGCCATTGATCATGATGCCAGCCCATACCATGACACTACATGTCGGAGATCGGTCCCTTTCCTGTATGTTTGCTGGACAATATGCAGTACAACTATCACGACAGATCAGTTGTCGTCGACAATCAGACGATAGACTGTATCTACTCTCATCTGAGAAGAGGACAGCATACCAGTCGTTATCAGTCCAATTGCGATGTTGATGGCACCATTGCAAACGGGCGGTACGGTGACGTCTGGACAATGGGATGCACGCAACAGGACGGCGGGCGTATAGTCCTCCTTCATGCAAACGTCTGGCGACAGTTTTTCGGGAGATCCGCTTGCCAGTAGCAGCCATAAACTGATTTGCTACCTCACTAGCTGTGCTGCGCCGGTGTCTTTTTGTTGATAGCACTATGTACTTATCTTCTGCAGGTGTCGTACTGCGAACACGACCTCCCCCGTGACGTTTGCTACACTCTCCATTTGTTTGAAATGATTTCCAAAGCCTTGAAACAACACTGTGGCTGACGTCGAACTCCCTGGCAACATCTGTTATTTTTCGCCCTTCTTCAATCTTGCCAATAATACGGCCATGCGTGAAATCATCTAGGTAATGTCGGGAAGACATACTGAAAATTGCAAGTTCGTCAATTGATTCTTTCCCTTTCAACTTTGCGTTTGAACAACAACGGTCAATACGCGTCAAATCCTTTATATCCCTTATCAGCGCTATGACGTCACGAACAAGTTCGGCAATCCAAAATTTGCATACGCCCAACACGTCTTACTGTATCCCGCACTTATGCTAATTTCCACATTTTCCTGCCTTCCATTTTATGGTTGCTATCGTTGCTATTGTCATCCGTCCTTAGCAATTGTCCGGCAGTGTATTGAAACCATTGCTGCTCACCATAAATTCCCTAGTGGTTTGGTGGATAAACTCATAAAAAAGTTTGAAGTGAAGAATTCCACTATTCTCTGTTCATCAGAGGTCAACAGACAATTTCAATTTGCGGGATGTATTCCTTTTCTTTTATCCTTTATCTACCAGTTATGTTAAATTTTTAAATCTTATGGTTATTTGATTGGTATTAAAACCAATCCTACTATCACGAAACTTATCCTCCTGGACACAGATAAAATTGAAGACCTTAATGCTCCAGAGCTGTACAAAATTCCCATTTCTATTTCTGTTTGTACCACAGTTTACATCAGCAGTGCACACCTGGTGGCACAATGGTCCAAGCTCTGGCTTCTGACCATTTGTCTGAAATGGTCCACGTTCAAATCCCAGTGAGCTGTTGATGTTGTGTATGTCTTACGGCACTGGCTCCCTCTCCCTTTCCTGGAATCAGTAGCCCTAAATTAGGGACAGACAACTGCTTATAGCCCTTCAAGATGCTCATGGTGGTCATTAAACCTGCAATTAAAAAATAAAATTATACCAATAGCACTTTTTGCTGCATCACCAAGTGCCTGACTGAGCATAAAAAACATGTTGCCTAAGGTAAACCTAATTCTTCCTTGACATTATTGACTATCTCAGGTAGATCAGCAGTACCTCTCTGGAAGAATACTAAGGAAATTGCTTCTTTTGTTAAAAAAAGGGCTCTACGTTCTCACGAGAGCATTGAAATATCTACCTCTTCAAACTTCAATACTGATAGTCCTTATTTTATCCTCATCATTTGGAAATTCCTCCTGTCATTTGGCAATGACCATAATGAAGTACATTTGGAAATTCCTCCTGTCATTTAGCAAATGACCATAATGAAGTACATTTAGAAATTCCTCCTGTCATTTAGCAACAACCATAATGAAGTAGTTGAAAATCCAAATCTGGCAACCAGTCTCGCTCTGAATGCTTACAGTGATCAAAATCCAAAAGGGTGTCGAAAGGCTTCTGTGGTTTTCAACTTTTCTTTAACATAACTAGCATGCTTTTCCATTTACCTTCAGTTATTCATTACACGTGTATTGCATACTTGTTATTTGAACAAAACACTAGGTCTGCTTCAGAATTGTACTGGAGTCAACTAAAAGTCTTCAGACACTGCTGCATGAATGCATGTGATCATCAATCGCAGTCATATTTTGCATCCTAGATATTTTTGGATTTGCATGCTTTCTTTAACTTTTTCGGGAGGTGAATGTATTGAGATTTGGAACTGATGCTGTTGCGACACATTTTAATGGAATCTAATTGATGAACATCCGTAAATGTGAAAGTAACGTGGATTTCAGCTTTTTAAACTGATGGTTCCTAGTCTACCATTGCAACAAAGCAGTTTCCTTCTGATGATTCCTTGCAATGAAATGGTTACCATACTCATCTTGCAATATTTCCAGAAGCAATGGATAGCTTTATCAACAATACAGATTTGAAAGCTGGCTGCCAAATCTGTAGTTTTTTGTGCTTGCCTAGGGTATTACATGGTCAACACTGGATAGTCCAGTTGTGGCAAAATTGGAGGGAAGTGGGAATTACGGGCTTGCTACTCTTAGTTGTTTAGGAATTGGAGAAAGGTAGAAGTTACATTATTTAGGCCAGGTATTGGGTTGAAAAGAAAGTAATGTTCGCAAATTCAAGGCAACAAAAAATTGCTAATTACCATATATACAAGTACAAATCAGTTCAAAATGTAGTCACCATTGTTTATCATGACCTGCTCCCATCGTCTGGGCAGTTGTTGGATACTGTCCCTATAGACTTGTAGTGGCTAGGACTAAAAGAAATAAGTGCACATTCAATATCATCTTGGTTGGTGAACCATTGTCCATACAGGAAATGCTGCAATGACCGGAAAAGGTCAATGACTGGAAAGGTGGTAATGCTTGGGGCAGTGTTCGGGGAATAGGCTGGGTACGACAGCAGTTCTGAGCCCAGGTCCCTGATCCCATGCTGTGTGAGGTCTCACTCCATCCTGCTGTAGTAGGATGCCCTCATGGTTCAGCAGTGCTGGTTGTTTCGACGTGAGCGATGCATGCAGATCGTCGAGCTGACAGTAGTACACATCGACAGTGATAGTGGTGTTTTCTAGTAGCAGCTCAAAAGATATGACACCCTGCATATCCCACCAAACAGACAGCAGGACCTTATGTGGGTGTAAGCCTGCTTTGTGGGTCGGCATGCCCTTCTGTTTTGGGTCCAACCACTGTTTCCAGGCGCCTACATTGTTGCACACTACCGATTTCTCATCACCTGTCACAGTGTGGTCCAAGAACAGTTCAACTTGGTCAAGTGCATGCAAGGAAGCGTATGTGCTCATGTAATTTGCTTTCTGCTTAACTGTGAGTTGATGGGGTACCCAAACTCCTTTCTAGTGCACCTTCCCAAGTTGACTCAGGTGTGTGATAATGCTCGTGTGCATAGTTCTCAGCTGTTCAGCCAACTCCCACGTGGTAACATGTGGGTAGGTCTCTGCAGGTCTTCAGCCTGTCCATATCCACTGTTGCTGGTCTTCCCACTTTGGGACAGTCTGACAAGTCAAAATTTCCCTCTCAAAACCGTTCGAACCAACAACAGCACTGATGATATGATAGGGTCTGGTTCATTTGCCCGACGTTTACTTCACCGAAGGGTCACTTGACCGAAAATCACTTCACCGAAAATCACTTCACCGAAAGATCACTTGATCGAAAAGTTCATTTCACCGAAGGTTCACTTGATCGAAAGGTACATTTTACTGAAGGTTCACTTGATCGAAAAGTTCATTTCACCGAAAGATCTCTTTACCTAAAAGTTCATTTCATCGAAAGGTCTTTCACCGAAGGGTCAGTTTATCGAAAACTTTGGATTTCATTACAGGATCTGTTGAAGCATGGTGCAAGTTTGGCAGACAGACCACCGAAACGTTAGGGGATCACACTCAAATTGCACTTTTGATTTCTCCGTGTCACAGAAAACACAAAGATTTAGTTTTAAGTCCCCAGGCCTTGGCTTAGGCCTTTGTAGCTAATCTTAATCACATTAATAAGGTTTACATAAAAGTCATGTTCAGTGCTCATGTTCATAAGGTTTACATAAAAAGTCAAGTTAATAATGTTGCACATTTATTCAGGCAAAAAGAATCAATTTTAGGGCCCTAGGCCTCTGCTTAGGCCTTTTTAACAAATTTTAATCGTGCATGCTCAAAAGGAGCCCTAAAATTGATTTTTCAATCTAGGACCCTAAAATTGATTCTTTTTGCCTGCACAAATGCGCAACATTATTAACTTTACTTTTTATGTAAACCTTATGAAACACGAGCAGGCACGATTAAAATTTGCTAAAAAGGCCTAAGCCGAAGTCCTGGGGCTCTAAAATTGTTTCTTTTTGCATGAATAAATGTGAAACATTATTAACTTAACTTGTTATGCAAGTCTTAAGATTATCAGCATGGCAGCTTCAATTATGTTAAGAGGGCCCAGGCCTGTGGCCTTATAATTAAGTGTTTTATGCTTGGGTAAAAGTACAAAATTATTAACTTGACTTTGCGTGCAAACTAATATGAGCAGCCATGGCTAAAAGTGATATTAATATGAGCATGCATGACTGACATTTGCTAAAAAGGCCTAAGCTGAGGCCTAGGGACCTAAAATTGATTTTTTTAATCTTAGTAAATGTGGAACATTATTCACTTGACTTAATATGTAAATGTACCTTACGAGTATGACGTGGGGTGATTAAAATTTGCTAAAAAGGCCTAAACTGAAGCCTAAGGCGTTAAAATTAATTCTTTGTGTCTGAGTAAATGTACGGAATTATTAACTATGCCTGTTATATAACCCATATGAATATGAGCACTGTAGCTTCAAATTTACTAAAAGGGCCCAAATCTAGGCCCAAGGCCTTAAAATCAACGTTTCGAGACTGGGTAAAAATTCAACATTATTAATTTGTTTTGCTATGTAAACCTTATGAATATGAGCAAGAAAGATTAAAATTTGCTAAAAATTCCCAGATCTAGGCGTATAAGGCCTTAAAATTAATGTTTTATGCTTGAGCAAAAGTGCAACATATTTTAAAGTTACATTTTACGTAATGCTTATGAATAAGAGTAGGGTTAAAATCTGTTAAAATGGCCTGTACCTAGGCCTACGGCCTAAAAATTAATGTTTTGTGGTTGAGTAAAACTGGAACAGTACTTACTTGATTTGATATGTAACCCTTAT
This sequence comes from Macrothele yani, assembly GCA_039090855.1. Taxonomy (NCBI): domain Eukaryota; kingdom Metazoa; phylum Arthropoda; class Arachnida; order Araneae; family Macrothelidae; genus Macrothele; species Macrothele yani. The sequence goes on along the minus strand of CM077022.1, from coordinate 51,999,881 downwards.
GAATATCAGTTTGGGGGATTAAAATTTGACAAAAAGTCACAGATCTAGGCCTTGTAATTAATCTTAAATTTCGAAAAACCTACTCATGAGGAGGTGTTTCATAGAAATTAAAAGTGTATTTTTTATACAGTCCAACAATGTTTAGGTGGCCAGTTTTTCAAAAACCCGCACCACAGGCCAACAGATCTCCAACAACAAAATTCTAAGTTTTCGATAAACTGACCATTCAGTGAAATGATCTTTCGATATAATGAACTTTTAGGTAAAGTAATCCTTCGGTGAAATGAACTTTTCGATCAAATGTCCTTTCGATGAAATGAACTTTTAAGTGAAGTGACCTTTCGGGAAATGAACTTTTCGGTCAAGTGACCCTTTGGTGAAATGTACCTTTTGATCAAGTTGTTTTCGGTGAAGTGTTTTTCGGTCAAGTGAGTGATACCTGATATGATATGGCATTGGGGTACACACTGGTAATGTTCCTTACATTACTTGTGGGGGTGCTACTGCGACGAAACTTATACAGCATGCAATGGCAGATGTGCCCCTTGTCCACTTCCATGTTGGCTGGTGATTACACTCTTCGCCTTCTGATGGCTAACTGCCACAGGCTTAAGCCACCTAGCTCCTAATGTCATGCCAGTGTGCTGCACAATTTCAGTGGCCAGTGTGTGCCATGGCCAGGACTTCGACTTCCTCATCATTGGATATTACTTTCTTTCCAACCCAATAACATCACACTGAAGTGCCAAAAAACTGGGATACCTCTCTAATACTATGTTGATCCTCCTCACAATTGTGATAGGGCAGGGACTCCATGATCTCTGTATTACTGTGGAGACAGTGCACACCATGCTTTCAGAAGAGTGCCACAATTCTGTAATATTCACCAGTGGATGATTCCTGGAATTGACAGATGTTGAACAGCACCTCAAATGTGTTTGATGGTGTTTAAATCCGGCGAATGAGGCAGGTCCAACTCAGGATGTCAAACTCCATGGAATGTTCCTCCAGACATAATCGGGTGACTGGATGTTTGCGAAGGCATATTGTTGTGTTGAAAGATGTTGCACCTGTCAGAGTGGTTACATGACATGAACAAGTGCAAATGATCCCCAAGGATAGCTATGTACCTCCACTGGTCAGAGCAATCTTTAGATGTATGAGGGGTCCTAATGTGTGCCAGCTGAAAACACCCCACACCACGACAGAGCTACTGCCGACCTGCATTGTCCCTTGTAGGCATGTGGGATCTATTGCTTCATGGGGTTATCACCACACCTGGCATTGGCCATCTGCTCAAAATAGAGTGTACCACAATTTGTCAGGTCCAGGCTGCATGTTTCCAGTCATCTTGTGTCCAATGGCGGTGTTCCTGAGCCCAGGCAAGGCACATAGCCTTGTGTCATCTGGTTAGCAATGACACCTGAGTGGTTCGTCGGCTCTACAACCCCATAGAACACAGGAAACGTTGTACCATCTGAATGCTGATGCTATTACTGGCCCCACCATTGAATTGTGCTATGATGTGCAGCAATGTTGCACGCAGATCGAATGTTATAATGCATGCCAAACGCCATTGTCTATGATCGTCCAGGGCTTTTCTATGGCCACACGAGTCTTGCGCTCTGGATTCTCCCCTGAGTTTGTGTAGTTTAGGTACACCCTTGAAATTGTTGCCGGTGTAAATGCAAATTTTGTGGTAATTTCCAAGATGGAGTGACTCGTCTCCTGGGTGCTGACTATCATACCACGTTTGAAATTGCTTAAATCCTGATAAGCTGCTATCTGAACTGTGAATGCTACTACTTGAGCTTGTGGAGATATCTGTCTCTATATATACCTCGTTTGAGGAAGATGGAAGATACCATTTACCGTACTGGTGTGGTGACATGTAATGGAAATGGTAGCGTCCTTCCTAGTTTTTTTGACAACTCAGTATATATGGGATGGAGTAGATGCCTTGTCACCTTATGACAGTTGTGAGACTTTAGTAGAGGGATTAAACTTATAAGTGTTATGCTTTTCACATATGTTTTTTTTTTAGATAGAAAAGCAATGATTTTTGGGAGTCTTTCTTTTAAAATATCTGAGTTAAATGCTAAGTCTGCTGAAGCATCTATCACCACTTCTGAACTTTGATTAGGCTTCGTCATTTTCATGTTACATAGTAAGATCTTTAGTCAGGCAGAATGCTAAGAAGTGTGCACAGTAGCTCTGCCCTACCCTACTTCTCCCAGGGCCATAGCTACAGAGTGCTTAGCTCCCCTTTACAAAAGAAGGGATCCCAGCTAGGAAATAAGTGCTCTTATAGGTGCTCTGAACTTTTCGTGGTTCATGAAAATTACTTTGGTTTTTCTCAAGCATAAATATTTATTTGTGTATTGTATTTTTAAAGCAAATTTCAAATGATGGGTAACTTGAGAAACTTTGACTTCTCAAGAGGAATCGGTAGGAATAATTGTCCCAGTAATTCTTTGCCACATGCCCATAGGACTTGGTGGTCTTAATTGTAGGGTAGTGAGAAACACAGCTACCCTTTTTCTAGGTAAGTGCAAAAATTTAAAGAACAAAACAAAAACATGTGAAAAAAGGGTGAAGGTACAGTTGTGCTGAGGACTGAAACAAAATCAATCTCTTTACATATGACTGCAAGGTGCTAAGTTTCTGTTATAAAACTTCTAGGAGGTGAACTGACCTTGAAAAGTATATACCGATAATTGAGAAATATTTGAATTTAAGAGAAATTTTGTATGTATCTGTTTCCATGTGTGAACAAAACAGTCTCTATAGTTCAGTGTTTGACCATGCATCTTTATTGCTTTTTGCAGGAGAAATCTGCTTACGAAACTAGTTTACAAAAGTTTTGCAAAAAAGCTATGTTTAGACTCAGTTTGGAAGATGCGTAAACTTTCAGTCAGGTTATGATTTTAAAACAAGTTAGTAAAATCATGCAATGCATTGATTATAATATGCTTTCCAACATACCAGAAATCAATACTCAAGTTATGAGGATAATGGCTGTGGAATAAATCTCAGTCCTGTGCCCTGATCTTAGATCCCATTTCGATGATATTCAACAGAACCGGTTCAGTATACCTCCGAAATAACATGATAAAGTTTTGTCGCAATCGAAGCATTTTTACGTAAGTTATGATGCATAAGGGCTATGGAATAGATCCCGCTCCTGTGTCCTAACCTTTGACCCCATTTCGCCCATTTTTAATAGGATTGGTCCCCAGGCAGGCCCCTACAACATACTAACATTTCATCCAAATCGAAGCATGTTTACGTAAGTTATGACGCATAATGGCTATGGAAGTGATTCCACTCCTATGTCCTGACCTTTGACTCCATTTTGCCCATTTTCAATAGGGTTTGACCCCAGGTAAAACTTCTAGCAGTGGAATGGATCCCGTTCCTATGTCCTGACCTTTGACCCCATTTCGTTCACTTTCAATAGGGTTCCTTCCCAGGTGTTCCCCTACCACATACTAAAATTTAATCGAAATCGAACTATTTTTACGTGAGTTATTGTGCGGACAGACATACGCACACAACGCATGATGTAATGAGGCAGATGGGAATCACAACCATCTGCTCGCAAGAGTGTGACGTCTTAAAACTTTAATAGGATCCACACACAACACGTGACGTAATGAGACAGATGGTGTGACCGCGCACCAACATCTCAATCGTGAGATTGTGACGTCATAAGATTTCTGAGCATGGGTAACATTAATGGGACGCCGCCATGACACTAAAAACGTGATACTTCGGGGTGGTTATTTAACCCACTAAACAAATTTTCTTAAAGTCGAGATCAAGCTAAATCGATTTCTAGTACCAGAAAACGGTAGGTTAACAACTTTCATCAAAATCCTTAGAGCCATTTTCAAAATGAAATTTACATACATACAAGAATTGTTCCTTTATTAGTATGGGATAAGGGCAATGGAATGGATCCTGATCCTATGTCCTGACCTTTGACCCCATTTCGTCCATTTTCAATAGGGTTCGTCCCCAGGTGGTCCCCTACCACATACTAAAATTTCATCGAAATCGAACCATTTTTACGCACGTTATGACGCATAAGGGCAATGGAATGCATCCCGCTCCTATGTCCTGACCTTTGACCCCACTTCACCTATTTTCAACAGGGTTCCTTCCCAGGTGGTCCTCTACCATATACAAAACTTTCATCGACATCGAACCATATTTGCGCAAGTTATGACGTATAAGGGCAATGGAATAGATCCCGCTCCTATGTCGTGACCTTTAACCCCATTTCGTCCATTTTCAATAGGGTTCGTCCCCAGGTGGTCCCCTACCACATACCAAAATTTCATCGAAATCAAACTATTTTTACGCGAGTTATTGTGTGGACATACCGACGGACAAAGCTGGAGCATATACGCTTCTTCAACCTACGGTAGGAAAGCGTAAAAAAAGAACATTTATTGCATTCATTTTAATGCAGCATCTTCAGTTTTCATGTCAAGCAGTTTATTTTTAGACACTAGAATTGTCTTGCTCAGACTGAGTCAGTGGCGTCGGAACTCTTTTTGACAGCGGGGGCAAGATGTCGGAGAACAAAATATTTCACCCTGGCATAAAATTTATCGTACTACTGTAAAAGAAGACGTGCTGACTTCATTACGAAAATTTGCTGAATTTTTTTTTTTTCGATTAAACATTCATCTATAAAAAAAAAACCACTTTTCTTATCCATACAGTAGTTTCTCAATGTAAACTAACTGTACACATGAACGACATTAAACTATAGATCTTGGTACTTCTGGATTGGTACGAATTCCAAAGGAATTGTAGCCGTAGATGCTATAATTAAACATTGAAGGAACTTATATCTCATTCCTCACCCTAGTTCCATTTCCCTATTTATGTTTACTCATTTTTTTTTAGAGGAAGACTAATTTTTTACACCTAATGAGACAAATCATTGCTGGTCTTCAAACGGGAACCAGCCCTCTGGACTGTTTAATGGGGCTAGCATTTCTTGGCGTCTCAGAAATGAGTGACATTAAAAAAAATATTCAGATTTCTAGATAGTTCATGGTAAAAAATGAAGAGCAATACTCAATTTTTATCAAAATGAACTTAACCCCCCACCCTGAATGTTTGAGATCTCCAATCACGAACATATATAATTTGAAAAGGAAGAAAACTGAGGGGGCAAATGTGATGTTTTGCCCCCACGCTCATTTGCGTGTGGGGGCAACTGCCCCCTCTGCCCCCGCGGTTCTGACGCCGCTGGACTGAGGTCAAGAATTTCTTTTTCACTTCTTGGTTTGAACATGATAGTGAAGTAAATTAAAGAAATTTGTAAAAGGGAAAACTAGCTGTGCTTGTGTAAAATGCCTACCCTAATCTAGCAGTGGCCCTGACCCCTCCTTATTTTCTTGTGTTGAACAAAATCCTCTCCTAAAAGTTTGTGTGAGATTGATAACTTCCCTTTTGGCATTCACCTCACAAGAGCACCAGTTCCACGTTATTTTTACGAGTTGTAGATGCATTATTATCAATACTGAAACCTTTGAAATAATGCACTAGGTAAAGTTTATTCCATATACTGTTCATGTAAAAACTGTGGCAGAAGCTTATGTTTCCTTTCATGTTCAGTTTGCTGCCCATAACCGTAGAAAACCTCTTTTCTTTTTTAGTATTCTTTCAAGGTAATCATTCTGACAACTGCTGACTTTGTAGTTGTGTGCTAATCCATTAAGATATAGCTGCTTCAAACAGCCATGAAGGAATGGATAATATATCACCTCTGACAGTTCTCTCTGTATTGACCTAAGCTTCACTCCCTTCTCCTCTGTGCTCTTTATTGGTGATCTTGCTTGCTTTTACCTATGTCCTCAGTATTCCATGGATGTCCACTGCAGCTATTTGCTTTTATTCTTATTTTATTGGGTAGAATATTTGTGTAGAATAGAAAAAGGGTGACATAACCTTCAATCTTTCTTTTAGTGGAATCTCCTTAACTGAAATTTCTTCCATGCCCTCTAAAAACAACATATTTCCAATGGCCCTCTTCTCTTCTGGATTTCCACTATGGCATGTGGGCATCTGTGTTCTTGCAATACCAGTTGGACTTCACCTTCTTTCTCATTCCTTTCTGCCTGGATCAAATTACTCTCCTTCAGCCTGAATTTAAGCATTCTACCACATTTTTAATACTGTTTGTTTGATTGTCTTGTGTCTGGCGCTCTTTGGCCAACCATGGCCCTTGTGCCACAAAAATCCAACAACCAACCAACCAAATTACTCTCCCTTCCAGGCATTTCTAGTCCTCTAATCAACAGGCTGTGCAGGCAGCCTTGAAAACATTGAATTGAAAAAAACTATTTTAAAGACTTGAATATTCAGGAATTTTTGCTGCTTTCTGATAAAAGTCTAGCAAATACTTGAAATTCAGAATCCAAAAATTTTCCATTGTTTTATCCTATAAAAAAAGAAAGAAAGAAAGAAAAAAGATGAGAATCTGAAAGACCGAATTTGGTGCGGTGGCCACTGAGTATGCTATCTTTTATTATTGAACGTCTTCATACCGTCTGCTGTGGGTGAAAATGTTAGAAACCACCGGAAATTATTCTTTTAGCAGGGATGAAAATGTTCTGTGCTTTGTGGAATTTCGAATTTTTATGACCAGGGAGCGTTTTTTTGCCCCTCCCCCCTTTTCATTTCGCTTTGTGATTATACCCTAATTTTTTAAATACTTTTCTGATCATGTTCTTCATTTTAAATATCTTTGGTAATAGTGAAAAAGAGTGATTTTGTATTTTTTAAGTATTATTTCTAATGAAATCTGAAGAAATGTATACTTTTGTATTCCTAATAGTCACTCCTTCAAAACCAATCAGTAAGCGAGCATGTTTGCCCCTTCCCCTATTTAAAGTAAAATTAAATTTCAGAATCTGTACTTATTCTGTCCATGATAGAATCTGGGCCATTCTCATGACTGTAAAATTGTTCTCATGGCAGAGTAAATGGTCCAGTACCAATTCTGGGTACCTAATTTTGCTTAAAACATGTGTTTTCCAATTCCTTAGTCACTTCTTGATATTAAGGGGTAGGGCAGCCATATTTCTTTTGTTTAAAGTGAAATTAATGTTAAAAAACCATGTTGTGTATTGACTGTGCAGAGAAGACGACTTTATGGGAAACGAAAGATGGTGATGGGATGTTGAAGTACCGATTTTGAACTTTAATTTTTTTGTAAACTAAAGACAATGCTTGCTCACTTGGTCTGTTGATATAGCAAGAACTAACAAAGATATAGGGGAGCTGTGCATTTTCAGAGAAATTAAACTTTAAAAGGTATTTAAAAAGTTCTGATTTCATTGTCAACTCCTGGAAAATTCATTAAAAACTCCTTAAATGGACTTCAAAAGTCAGTATTGATCCTGCTTATAAATATGAAGTGCAGATCTACAAATCATAAATATTTTAGCAGAAAATTTCATTAAAATTGGATTGCAGGATCATGTAGCATCGAATAAGAATAGGACACGTACGTATATTGTACCATTTTGATTGTAGTGGTTTAAAGGAAAAAACTGTGGTTTAAAGGAACGCATATGTAAAGTTACAGTCAGAATTAGTTTTCTTTTTCAGAAGAAGTATCATACATTAAGGTTTTATTTTTCAATATTTTAATGTGCAAGCATGAAATGAATTCTTGCTCTGCACAGGAATTCACCGTACATTAATTTTTATTCTTTGTGCAATTTAATTTCAGTGATTTTTGGTGAAGATGTGGCTTTCGGAGGTGTTTTTCGTTGTACTGTAGGTCTCCAAGATAAATACGGTAAGTGCTTTTATATTTTAATAGTGAAAAACAATTGGAATGCCACATAGTATGTATTCTGATTGACTTGAAATTTAAGTAATGTGTTAGTAGATTTTATTGCTATGTAGGCCAAAAACTTACTAGGATATTGATTATTGATTCATCATTATAGTCATAGTCCATGTCTAATCAACAAAAGAAAAAAATAAATTGGACCTTAACCCCATTGATCTGGATGATTTTTGGCATTCTAGTTGTATTTGAGAAAATAGAAGATCTGCAATAATATATATATATATACACACACACACACACACACACACACACATAGTCGTATCAGAATAATATGACCACCTACCTAATAATGGGAATAACCACCCTTGGCTCAGATGACTGGCAAGACGGCATGGCATGGATGTAATGGAGCCCTGGAAGGTTGCTCAAGGCACATGTGAACATTCGAACTGCAGCAGAGCATGGAAGTCCCAGACATGACATGGTTGTGGGTCGGCACGTCGAACCTGTCGATCCAAATAGTCCCACAAGTTTTCTATGGGATTGAGGTCAGGCAATTTCGCCAGCCAAGGGAGAATGAAGACATCGCTGTCATGTTCCTGGAACCAGTCGTGCACCCCCTTAGCAATGTGGCAGGGCGCATTATTCTGTTGGTAGACACCATCACCACCAGGGTAAATGTCCAACATGAAGGGATGCATGTGGTCAGCTAGGGTGGACAGGTAGCTATTGGCTTTCATGGACCCATTCAGTGTTACCAGCAGTCCCAGGTCATACCAGGAAAACATCCCCCAGACATGCACACTGCCACTGCTAGCCTGTACTTGACCGATGAGTATGTCCGGGTGTTGGTTCTCGTGAGTCTGATGCTGTGTGCACCACCGCCTGTCACTTATGTGGAGTAGAAACCTTGATTCGTCAGAGAAAGCAACCTTTTCCGCTCTTCCACTGTCCAATGCCGGTAGTCCCATGCGAACTGCAGGTGTCGTTGCTGATGGACCTGGGTTAACATGGGTGCCTTGATGTAGCATCGACTTCAGATACCCATTTGTAACAGGGTTCACTCTACTGTTATTAGGGTCACGTACTTGGGTGCCCCAGTGTTCATTGGGTGGTCAATTGCTGCACCGTTGTGCGTTGATTGCCCTTTACCAGTCAACGGAGGTGACGTTCTCCTCTGGGGTTGATGGCCTTTGGGGCTCCACAGTTATGACGTCAGGAGGTACTTGGTGTGCCAGCTGTCCATTCTTGTTACACCCTTACTACAGCTCCTCACGAACAGCCCACAAAGTCTGCTGTTTCTGAGATGCTTCCAGCCTTGGTGTTGTAGCCGAGTATCATTCCTTTTGGAACGTCCATCATATCACTACCTCTTCCCATTGTGCTCACGTTATGCACTATGGCTCATCTATTCTGGCCAGCTGCTTATATCTCTGTGTAGTCACATGCACTCTGTGACGCACCTGGGTTGGTGCTCTGTGATTTTGGGGGTGGTTATTTTATTCTGATATGACCGTGTATAATACAGAGTTGTCACTAGGGCTAGGATTTTTATGACCTAAAAATTGCTAAAAAGTGTCCTATAAAAAATGTGTTTATGATCCCAAAATAGAAAAAATGCCATATAAAAAAAGAAAAATACCTAACAAATGCACATTTCTTTTTTTATTTCCTTGCAAAACTAATTAATTAAAAAAAAAAGAGCTGCATGAAGCAAAACAAAAATAATGAAAAAAATATGATTTAATCTGTTAACTGTTGCTGTGCTAACTGAAATTCTTTATTTTACTAACCAACACATGACCTATAGAACAAAACAAAGAATAAACAAGAAATACAACCTAATTGTTTTACAATTTGTGTGCCAAACTAAAAATTTATTGCCCAAGAGCATGGTCCTATATGAATTAAAAGAAAAAAACACTTTTAAAAATGCAATTTAAACTTTTTACAGTTTCTGTGCCAAACTGAGTATTTTTTTTTTTTTGTTAAAAAAAATATGCCCTGTAAAAGAAAACAAGAAAAAGACAAAAATGTACCCTCCACCACACCTCATCTTCTGACATAATGGCAATGACCCTACTCCAAATGGGAGAACAGCCATCACTGGCTTGTGAAGAAAGAGATGGGATTGCTTTTACTGCTGTCATGGTGCCGCTGTTTGCTACGATGTGTGAACAGATGTTCTAAACATGAGCACTCCCTCCCCATTTTCTCAGTCTTACTTCTGGCTTTCACGAAAAAATGGTGTTTCAGGGAAATTCATCCAAAAATACCCTTTTTATTGAAAATACCAAAATATGCAAAATAATGACTCAAAAATAACAACTACAACAACAACAACAAAAAAAGCCTTAAAATGACCGAAAAACCTGAAAAAATGCCATGTGGCATATAAATCATGAAAAAATGCAGAAAAATTCCTTAACAAAAGTACTTAAATCAGCTTAGTTTTGTATGAAACACATTTCTATACAAAAATCGTAACCCTAGTTATTACAAATGAAATACACGTCATTGTTACGATTTTTCTATTTGAGTGTTATGTTTTTTGCTTCTGAGAGGTTGGCAGGTCTGGTGTTGACACAGTGATGATATTTATGAAAATAAATTTCACTTACATCATGCCACGTGCCCAGTGTGGTAGATATATAAAACTCAAAGTCTCTTCTATCCTTATCAGGTATGAAAATTGCTGTTATTTCAATCTGTTTGCTATCTATCGCTACTGAAATGGATAGCACAGGTGCTGAAACTACAATAGAGGAAAGAAAAATCATCATACGTTTGCATAATCTTAACAAATCATATTCAGAAATCAGGAAAATAGTTTAAAAGAGTCAATTCATGGTCATAAATGTAATTTAGTGTTTTAAATTGACTCACAGCTCGGAAAATAAACCCAGATGTGGCCACCCCAGAAGTTGACCCCCAAAAAAGAGCGAAAGGTAGTCCATTTCATCGTGAAAAATCCAAAAATTTCATCAACTGAAGGTCAACAATGCTAAAGGAAGGTTTGAACAAGGTGGTTCATCCCAAAACTGTCCACAGAGTCATTCATTGTGCTGGTTACAGAGCGAGAGTAGCCAGAAGAAAGCTGTACATAAGGAAAATTAATTGAATGGAGAGGCTTCTCTTTGCAAAACAGCATTTAAATAAATGTAAGACTTTTTGGTTTAAAGTGTTGTTTTCAGATGAAAGTAAATTCACTCCAATGAGCTGCGATGGAAGTAATTTCATTTGGAAGAAGCCCAAGACAGAGCTACAAGATAAGAATGTTCAAGCTGTGGACAGTGTTACAAGATAAGAATGTTCAAGCTGTGGACAAGAATGTTCAAGCTGTGGACAGTGTTGCATGTCGGCTGCTGGTGTGAGGAAACTTGTATTCATAGATAGTACAATAGAGAAAATGGTGTACAGTAGAGTCTCGATAATCCCAGGTAATAGGGACCGGAACCAACTCGGATTACTGAAAATTCAAAACACGAACAAGATTCTGAGCGAAGGTATTTAAATATGAACCTAAAACTCATAGAAATGATTTTTTAATGATCAATGAAAATGTTAGCAAAAATTAATTAAACAAACACTATGACTTACATCATACACAGTCGAGTCACACTATTGTGACCACCCCCTAATATCCAGAATAAGATTTAGTGAACACAAAAAAGATTGTTTCCAATGGTCTTCCAAAGACAGCTTTATCTGCACTAACCCTTGAAGACACCTCTGCAGTTCCCATTTGGAAAGAAACCAAAAAAGTTGTCCCTTTTATCAACAAGGCATCTCTGCGTTTCCAAGAGAGCATTGAAATTTTGTTCACCAAAAACTGCAATTCAGAGACCCCTCACCAAATCCCATTTTATTTGGATCTTCCTTCTAAAATCTGGCAACATTTCAAACACCCCAACTTCAAATTGTAGTTCTGGCAACCAGCCCATCCAGTCGATCGCGGGTGATCAAGGTCGTAGGATGACCGAAAGCTACCGCTAAACGAACCTTTTACCGTGCGTGACTGTGTGTTTCGCTCGTTTTATATGTTAACCTCAAACTTTGTTTCTTATCAAAAGTATATCTCATATACTATTTGATGGCTCCCTTTAATTTTAATTGAGCCTTATTTCAGCCATATCTTATTGATCATACATGATAACTATTTCAAAAATGTACTATGAGATGATTTTTTCTTTTTTTCTGCGATGTTTAAGTAAGTGTTAGTGAGAAACTTTTGATAAGAAAAATTAGCAAAGGTGACACTGCATTTTTGGGTATAATGAGGATGTCTTTTGAATCCTTTCTGACAAAAAAAAAAAATAATCAATGCAGATTTGTAGAAATGCAGAAAATCAGCAAATAAAAAAATGCATTTACATTCCCTAGTAGAAAAACTGTTCGTTATAAAAATACACATGTGTAGTGTAACCAAGTTACCAAAACTTTTTTTGAACAGATTTCCTAGAATTGGTAAAATATATGCAAGTAGAAATAGCTACTTATGGCCACTAGTAGCAGTAATATGCATTACAAAAAATCACAAATTGTATGCAAAATGTTCCTTGTAGTGGTAGATATCTAAAGCAAATGGAAATTTTCGAATTGAACAATTAGAAGCAGGGTTATGTTAGAATACTTAATGTAACTTTATGTCCCTTACCAAGAAAACTGGGCTTTATTTAAAGAAGAAAATAGAGGAGCAAAGTGTTCATCATAATAATGGGTGTCAGACCAAGAAAGGATTTTTTCAATCTAGCTTTTAGAATTGGAGGTAATTTTGCAAATTGAAATATACACTCACTTTCTTTTCCTAGTGGCAGAACAATGCATTATGGAGAAGTAGAAAGTATGGACAAAATATTCTTTGCAGTGGGAGCTGTGTGGTGGAAAAAGAAGTTTTCAAACCCGACTTTTAGAAGTAGAGACAGCAAGAAAAAAAAAATGTGTATATATACTCCCCTAGAAGGAAAACTATGACTTTTTTAAAGTGGATAATGTTCACACACATCCTTTACCATAGTGAATGGCATTCGGTACAAAATGAATTTTTTCAATTAGATTTTTAGAAGTGATGGTACAGTTACAAACTCACATATCTGCCACCTAACATTGAAGCTTTGCATTGTGAAAAATTCAAAAATGTATGCAAAATGTTTCGTGCAATAAATGGTATCCAACACGCATGTGCGCACACACGCATGCTCAGACACACACACTTGTAGAGTAAATGTGTACATTATTTTTAACAAGAAATATGTGCAAAACGTTTTCCCTAGTGAGTAGCATTTGATCAAAAAGGAATTTTTCAATTGGGTTTTTGCAAGCTTAAATGCAACTGTAAATATTTTCCAAACAAAAATGTGCACTTATGCTCTTTAGTGGCAAAATTGTAGATTGTGAAAAATTTTAAATTATGTGTGAAGTGTTCTTTACCATGAATGCTATATTGATTGCAGAAGTCATTTTTCAAATGAGTCTTTTAAAAGCAAAGGTATTGGAGAAAGTGCAATATACATTTTTGCTGCTAAGCAAGAATACTGCTTTATTTGAAGAAGGAAATGTATGCAAAATGGTCTTCATGGTAAATGGTATTGAAGGAAAAAATTATGTCACTTAGTTTTTTCGGAGAAATGTTATGAAACAAAATATTGTTACGTCGCTTGTAGCCTTCTGCCCCAAATCAGTTTCGAGATGCTACTCACAGGATAAAACTGAATTTGTTGGGTTCAATCTCTGGATCAGCGAACTGTAAAGAAGAGAGTGAGCACATAAAAACTTCCTCTAGAGAGCATTTAGGCAACAAAAAGGACATCTGCATTGAATAACTAAAAATAAATACAAGATTGAGATGAATACATAATGCACAGATACACTGAATGAAATGTGAATAACTAATATGTGAAACAATATGTTGGATGGTCCCTAGTTAACAAGTTCTGCAAACAAATGTTTTCCTTATTACTGCAGGCAATGATTTAAACATCATAAATCTTTGTTGTAACACAACGGACATCTCGGTCGTTACTGATATCAAAATATCTCCTTACCTTGTTCATGATAGCATAGGTAATCCACTAAGTTTCTGATCTTCACAAAACACTGAGCACTAGTATAACAAGCATTCCCTCACATTATCAAAAGAACACACGCACACGTGTGGAACACATGTACTGTGTTCTTTTGATAATGAAGTGTGTTATACTAGCAGTGAACTTCGACTCAGGTCAAAGTTCACTGCTAGTATAACACGAGCATAAAATAAGACAAGTGTTCCCTCACATTATCAAAAGAACACACTCTTTTTCTTTGTCAACCAATTGCTTTTCTCAGCACACATGATCGACTCAGGTCGAAGTTCACTGCTTGAAAAGTTTTCTCGTGGTAAATGAAAAAGAACAATAACGCCTCTCATGCTTGGCGACAGCTCCAATCTCCTGGTTGCGAAATAACCCGTAGTTTACTAAACCACTGGCAAAACACTTGAGGTAATTTTTCGCACTTCACCATAATAGAAGAAATTAATCATGCATGTAACAATGTATTTAAAATTCAATAGCAGCAGCATTTTAATGATTTATACTCCTAGCAAGGCAGAGTTGTGGATAGGAAAATGACTAAAAGGCATGGATCATCATTCCCAAAGTTCAGGCTTACCAATGCAAAAAAAAATTCTCAAATTGGATTAACAGGTGCAAAGATATGGCGTCCATAGAGAGAAAGATGAACAGTTGGACATAGTGATGCCATGAACACATTCTTTTTTCTTTTTCTAAAGACTGTATTAGAAAACATTTTTTCATTTTTTTTTTTTCGTGCTGTCCATAAGTTAAACCAGTAGGCTGAAAATAATCTTAATTGGTGAAGGCAAGGTTCTGAGTGTTTTGGTTGATTCGATTAAAACTTTCCAGAAATCCATGGGGTGCATGAAGGATTGCTATTTCTGTAGTGAAAGCTTAGATATTTTTATGTCAAAAAATTCAGATGCAAATTTTGGATATTTGCGTGTTTGAAGTTTTTGTGCATGATGTTTTTGACCAAATTAGAGTTCCACTTCTTTCTTCACTACTCTTAATGTATGATTCTCACCTTCATATTTTTCTTTCTTCTGTCACAGTTGACATCCTGAGTAACAAAAAAATAGCAAGAAATTGATGGCTGTTGTAGAATCCCCCGTTTGGCAGTATTTTGAACAAGACTAGTCTTT
Organism: Macrothele yani; assembly: GCA_039090855.1. NCBI lineage: Eukaryota > Metazoa > Arthropoda > Arachnida > Araneae > Macrothelidae > Macrothele > Macrothele yani. The sequence goes on along the minus strand of CM077022.1, from coordinate 51,984,855 downwards.
AAATATGTCCCCAATCTACTCCTCATGACTGTCCCACATTCACTCTAGTCAGCTGTTTATGGCTACCTTAAAAATTATATATTTTATAGTAAATTAAGACAAGTTGTTTATGGTTTAAATTTTCGCATAATAGTGTTCTCCCTAGATTTTTTTTAACGTTAGGCGACAAGAAATTTTAGCTGGGTGGTACTTTTAATGAACCATTTTCCAATTGAAAAAAATAAAATAATAATGTTTTCCTTAACATTATAATACTTATCAAACATCTTTAGCAGTGTGGTTGGCATTAATGTAACATAACATGATAAACAGTTAGAAAATTGTACAAAAAATGGTTAAAAAAAATGAGCATTTACTAACAAATCATATTCGACACAGATTTCTTTTTTTTTTTATAGATTGAAAGTTTAATGACCATTGTAAGCAACTCAATAAGCTATAAGCAGTCGCTTGTCCCTAATTTAGAGCCACTGGTTCCAGGGAAGGGAGAGAACCAATGCTGTAAGACAAACACAACATCCATGCCTCACCGGGACTCAAACCTGGATCCTTCTCGGACGAATGGTCATAAGCCAGTGCTTAGACCACTGCGCCACCAGGGTGGTGACGCATATTTCAGCCAGTTTTCATCAACACTGATGGTGTATGTGGAAATCAGTTTTCCACTCTTACTATTATGTGCAATGTGAAAACATTCATTAAAGGAAATATAGTCTGGCCGCACACAAAATTAAGTGGGTGGGCTGCTCAGTGAAAACGCACTAGTGAGAACACTACATAATGGGCAAGGTGTTGCTCTAAAAATCTGATGTGGTTAGATTTCTGTTTAACCCTTTAAAATTTCAAAAATGTCCAATTTAAAGTGCTCATTTTTTTAGTTTATTTTGTTATGAATGATTTCGTGGGCGTTCTTCACATCCATTGCTGCTATGGAGTAAAATTACTACTGTGATTTGTTTCCTTTAATATTTGTAATTATGAAAGATGGCTTTTGTTTGCTTACTTAAAATATAAACTGTGTAAAGGAAAGCAGAAGTAGAGGACACGCTTCCTTAGGTGGATGTAATATGTGGTATGATTTTTTTTTATTCAAATGTAGTTACGATAGTGTCCTACCATCTATGAGAGTTGAAAATTCTGTGACAACTTTAAAGTTCAGGATAGGGCATGAGCATATAATTTGCTGTGTAGTTCTTATTTCCTCCCATTTGTGGGGTAGTGACTATTAATTGTTTGTGATCATTAGGGCTGTATTTTTTTTTAATTTCTCTTGATATTAATAGCTGTTTTAAGTGTAATGATCAGTCATGGAAGTAGACTGACTTAGTATTAATCTTTGTTCTAAAGTTTATAATTGCTAATTAAAAAATAAACTTTTTGAGATGTGACAACTCTCTGAATATAGGCGGGAGACTCCAAATTTTTGACCCTTCCTCCCGCCCTCTGGATGAATGAATATCAAATTCTCCTGATTTTCAGTGAAAATTAGCAGTTAGGATTGTCGAAATTCCATCAACCACCCTGATTTCAAACCGCCTGTGAAATCTTTTTCTTTCTGCGTCAGTGCAAGGCGGCATTACAGTCATCAGTTTCATACTGTTCCTCTCCTATCTATTAGGTGTGCAACTTAATTCTCAGCCACAGGCACTACACATTGACAGCAAATTATAGCAAATTGAATACGTACCTAATCAGGGAAATAATCCCCGTTGTGTTGGATACATTTGAGCCATCGGTCAGGGAGCTGCCGAATGCCATCACTGTGGAAAAAAGAGGGCTGTTTCAAGTTGACAAAGTCATCAATACTTGTGTGGACCTCCTCGACAGAAGTGAAGTGTGTATCACTTAGGTGATGTTGCAGGGAGCAAAAGCGGTGATAATCCGATGGGGCGAAGTCTGGAGAATACGCCGAGTGGGACAAAATCTCCCATTCCAGGTTGGTGATAGTGTTTAAAGTCGTTTTCACGGTGTGAGGACACACGTTATCCTGAAGCAATAGGACCAACCTTCTGCCCTTGCCGGTGTATGGCCTTTTCACCTCCATTGCATCACTCACACTAGTGATTTGCTGACAATAACACTCAGCATTAACCGTTTCATCAGGTTTGAGCAACTCATAGTGTACAACACTGCGCTGATCCCACCATATGCACAGCAACAACTTCTTGGCATGGATATTCAGATTGGCGGTACTGGTGGTAGGCTGACCTAGATAAACCCATGATTTGCGCCATTTAGGATTATCGTAGAGGATCCACTTCTCATCACAGGTCAAAATCTCGTGGAGGAAATCCTTCTTGAATCTGGAGAGCAAGGACACAGCAACATCGTAGCACCTAGACTTGTTCGCAGCTGTGAGTTAGTGTGGCACTCAACAGCCCTACTTGTAAATCTATCCAAGCTTGTGCAGGCGCTTTGCAATGGCTTTCTGTGTTACTCCGAGTTCCTGGGGAGCCCTGACTGTGTGTGACAGGTATCCGCGTCCAACAGTTGTTCCAGTTCCTCATCGTCAACTTTCTGTGGCTGTCCCGGACGTTCTGCATCACGGAGATCAAAATTTCCTTGCTTAAACCGCTGGAACCACTTCTTACATGTACTGTAGGACACAGCAGCCTCACCCAAAGCAGCACGGATAATTTTCTGGGCTTCCGCTGCACTAATTTTCAGTTGAAACGCGAACAGGAGGCAGTGCCTCAAATGTTGCTTCTCGAACGACATTGCTTTCACCGTAAACTTTCGTCCCTTCTGTCACTACAGCTGTGACCGGTTATGGTTGCCTGGAAAGCTGTTGGATGGCGCTGCAATCAGCCATTATCGCAGACAGCTATTTGCATTTGCCAATGTTCTATGATCGCTTGCGGTTAGGGGACGAGAATTAAGTTGCACACCTAATACAAAAAGAAAGTCGCCCTGGTGGTGCAGTGGTCTTAGTGCTGGCTTCTGACTAATTGTCTGAGATGGGTCGGAAAAAATTTGCTTTAAAAAAATTCGTCCCAGTCCTATTGTCATATGACACCTTCAGCAAAGAGCCCACCCACTCTGGCACTAGAATGCCTTGGAGGAGCAGTAATTGATTGACAGATGTGAGCTGCCCTGCCTTCTGCTTGCAGTTCAGTCTTTCAATCCCTCACCTTAACAGAGCCACACACATTCTAAGTGATGATAAACAGTCGAGTTGTTGCAAATTCACTTAACGACAAAAGGGAGTAGTTACAGTTGGCCTTGCCTTGTAACGAAAGACGATGTTAGTACAATGCTTTTTGTTGTCTTCGCCTTTGCACACAACCTAAAGAACAAACAAAAAACAGTTGTCTGCTATTTTATTAATAAAAAACAACATGGGGGCCATTTTATGTTTTCGTTATCTTGCAGAATCAATGTACCTAAAAACGAATTTCAGTTGGGGGAAGAGGTGTTGATTTTTGCTGGTTTTTTTCTCCAGAACTTTTAGTGGACCAATAATACTACTTCTGGAAAATTGTTCCTACGTCTGGAAAATGTCGATAAAAAATAGCGCTTGTGTGATTTTATGAGCTGTAAAAATCTCCTGATTTTCAGATTTGGCATGCATGAAATTTTTCTTCAGTTGTTAATTTTAATGTGTTTTTTTTTTTTTTTTTTTTTTTAACTGGCATTTCCCCTGTCTCTCAGGTACAAGGAAGCAGAATTAGCTTCGACTGGTGAAAATCAGAGAATGTTCTAATACTTAACACTCAGATACTTAGGAGTTAATCGTCCTATGTGGTGTAACAGATACCATGCTCAAATGGAAATTGGGAGATGCAGGTTCGATTCCCCCTCCACAACGATTTAATTTTCAGATTTTCTGATGTGAATAATGTTATATGATGAACATGCAATTCAGAGATGTCTGATTGCTGTGTTAACAATTCTGACATTTCCCATTTTGAGTTTTATTGTAAGTTAATTATTTGACATCATTTGAAAATATAAATTTGTGTTTATGATTTTTTAGTGGCATTTGAATGCTGGTGTATTGATTGTATTCTAAATATGTAATTCATATGACATTAATTATACAGGCTAATTTTTTTGCTTTTATACAGGCAAAGATCGAGTTTTCAATACACCACTTTGTGAACAAGGCATAGTTGGCTTTGGCATTGGATTGGCTGTTGCTGGAGCAACTGCAATTGCAGAAATTCAGTTTGCTGACTACATCTATCCTGCATTTGATCAGGTTAGTTCACTCCCCACATCCCATTTTAAAATTGTTTTTGCTTTATAGCCCTAAAGCAAGTCTATGTTCTGTATATTTTAATCATTCTCAGAGTAAATAATTTCAGTTTAATAAGTCCTGTAGATTCATGTTCAGGGCAGTTTGGCAAAAGTGTGACAAGATATTCATAAGCTCATGAATCAGTTTGACAATCAAAATGTGAACCTTTTATGATATTTTTTTTATTTTTTGGATTACATGGAATTTTAACATCAAGGAAAGATTCAGGAACACAAGAAATATCCTGTAAAGTGCAGTTGCATGAGCAAAATGTAGAATTGAATAAACTTGTGATTTATTGTAATTAAAAGCATCATGCCTTTCTCTGATGAAACTTTTGAGATAAATCATTATCGGTATTAAGAGGAAATAAATATAGATATTTTAGCTCAAATGTTCGAATAAAATTCTCATTCATTTCCAGGAGTCATTTCCAAGGTGTTGATGATCACTTTGAGTGGATTTTTCAGCCTGCATGGTCATTCATGTGGCTACTTTTCTTTCAAAAAATTTCCACTGATTCTTGATACATGAGTTAATTTGGCACTTTAACACTTTTTTAAAGAGTCCTGGTCTATTTTTTGCCATGTTTGTTGTGTGTGTCAATCTAGTGGTATTTTACTGGATATATTTTTAATAGCACCACCGGCATTGCGCAGTTGGTTAAGTCGCTGTGTGGGAGGCAGACATTTATGATGGGTGTTCAAATCCCTGTCCTGCCGGCCATCTATTCTGCGGCTTTTCTGGATCTGGAATTTTCCGCAGCCTCCATGCGTTTAGGGACACAAATGCGTAGATGGCTCCCTGTGAAGTCAGCCCTGGATGCATTTTGTTCCTTACCCTTTATGCAACAGAGGAATGGCAAGCTGGCTGCATTAATTTGCCAGTAATCATTAAGGGCACATAGTCATTTTTGCAGAACTCAACCCGCCATGGGCGGACAAGATAGATAGATAGATAGATAGAGAGAGAGAGATTTAATAGCAGCTTTATATTCGTTCAGCGTAGTTGATAACTGCATCCCATTTTTCTTAGACAAGGTGATCCACAAAAGCTTTTTATACTATAAATGTAAAATGTTCTTTTCTGACTGTTTCAATCATGGTATTTTTTAATTTTCTTGTTTAAACCTGGAGCAATTCAAATGTATTATTTTTTTTTTCGTATTTGCTTTAATTTTTCAAAAAGGCCTCTGATATGTTACTTTTCTAGCAAATGGAGAGTTACTATTGCTTTTTAATAAGTTTGAGGAGCTTGTCTTGTGTCTGGAGGTACTTATTTTAATTAATTTGTTAATTACTTTTAAAGGGAGATTGTTAGCCTAGCGAGATGGATTTCAGATCATTTTTAATTCTAAATGACATGTTAGAAATTAACACATAAGTTGCGTGACAAACATTTAATGGAGGAACGTTTCAGTAGTAGCATCAACCCTCATCAGCCTTATAGTGAATGAAGATGACACAAGGTTGTAAACACGTGTTAAGTCAGTTGTTGCCATGTTTGAGAAGATATTTCCAAATAATGGGGATATGATACAGTCAGTTCGAATTGCAAAGATTAATATAAAGGTAAATTTCTAAACTTTCATGAAACCTTAGTAGAAATTTACCTTGTGCTGTCAAACAGTTGAACCTTTGCACTTGCCTTTTTATATATGTTAATAATATGTATGCATCTTCAGAATTTCGAAGACCTTATAACGGCTGATGATTTCATGGAATCCAACGTCTTTTCATAATCAATTAAAGCCATACAGAAAGGGGTTTTGTTATTCATTTGTTCTTTCTATTAGTTTTCTAACTACATAGATATGATCTTTAGTGCTGAAACCAGCTTGTTCTTGTGGTCGAGCCATGCCCAGTGTTTCCTTCAAAAATGTAGGGATAGGAGTGAGTCTCCTTTTTAGTTAAAAGTCTCTTTCTTTCCAATTTGTCTCTTAAAGTATCTTTTTTTGTAATCAAGTTTCCTAAAATCTCTTTTTTAAGGGATTTGTTCTTGAATGCTTTGTCTTATTTTCTCAAATTTGTTTAACCTTAGGTAATATTGTATAGTAACCCCAATGAAGTTTAACTGAGGTGTGTTTTGGTTTTGTTTGTGCTTCTCTTTTTGAATTGAGAGGTGAGCACTTTTGAAATCTGTGGTCTTAATTTTGTATGTGTCTAATGAAATGTATTTTCATTGTTCCAGGCGCTTTGAGTAAAGAATTTTTATGCAAGCTATGACAGTATTAGTATTGATAGCGTAAAAATTCAAGAGAAACTAGTGCAGTGTTGGTGTTTGAATAGTTCATTTTAATTAAACATTTTAGTGAAAAATCTGAGATTTCATTATGGGCAAGTGCAAGTTTCAAGACTTTTGGTTGATACAAAAAGACAGTAACGGTCACGAACTTTCACTGTGGTGTGTTAAACAAAGTCTCAGAATTTTTGTAAATTATGTATTGCTGTGATAAATATTGGGAACAAGAGTGTTCACTCATTATTACAGCATGCTGGTTTCTTCAAACATAATAAAATCTTGTTGGAGGTTTTGAATCCAAAACAGATGACTTTGTGCAGGTCAGCTGCAGCATTTAATGTTGGAGAGCAATCTTGTAGCTCCTCTTTACCAGCAGTAAAATGCCCAATTTGGGCTAGTGAGTTCAAAATACAAAGCAACCACTACTGAAGTAATTCTTACCCTCATGAAATATTTACCCTCAAACATATTTGCATAATTCTTACCCTCAAACACATTTGCAGCAATTTCTCAGCTAATTCTTCCAGTGACTGGAAGCAATTTTTGGATGCCATGTTTCCAGGTGTAATTCCATCAGACTTCTCTCTCAGTCCAAAAAAGATGCAGTACCTTATAAATGATGCACTAGGTATTTATTTTCGTGATCAAATGCTAGAAGATTTAGGTTTAACAGTGTTTACTATTTCATTTGATGAAACAACTAATATTGAGAACAAAAAGGAATTGCAGATTGCTGTTCATTATTGGTCAGAGGCCAGGACTGAAGTTGTTTTACGTCATTTGGAAACAGTTTTTCTTGGTAAAGTTGATGCAGAAACACTTTGCTCTGTAATTTCCTCAGCAATTGATCATGCTAATTTACCACTGAATAACCTGTTAATGATAGGCTCGGATGGTCCCAACGTTAATAAAAATATGCATAGGCTGTTCAATGAAGAACTCTTGACTATATTATAATGTCAAAAGGATTGGTGGACATTGGAACCTGCCCAATCCACATTGTCCACAATTCATTTCTCAAAGCTCTTGAAAATTTTGGTGAAGATGCTTCCTCTTTGGCAATAAGCATTCATTATTAATTTAGTGACTGGCCATCAAGATGGGAAGTTTTTGAAGCTATCCAGAATGAACTGAAACTGTCTGCATGTAAATTCATTAAACATACTACTTCTAGATGGTTAGCTTTTGTTGATTCTGCCAAAAGACTGATCGAGCAATGGCCTGCTGTTTTACAGTGTTTTTTTTAATTTGTACCTTCTAAAAAAGTAATGACCATTTTCATTTAAACTCTTTTAAATATGTTGTTGCATTGTTAAAGAAACCTGGGATGTTGGCTGAGCTTCATTTTACTCTTTCACCTGCTGAACTTTTCAGGTTGATCATCTGCTGGTTCATATTTTGTTTAAAGAACTTCTGTCAGTAGTGCAGAAGCTAACCAGTTGCATTTGCCATACATCTGCTTTAAAATCTTTATACTCATATGACTGGGTAAATAAGAACTTATTTGATCAGAAAAATTTGGTAGAACTGTCTTCTATTACTATGTCTGAAGAAGTAAAAGAAGAAGTTTCTTTGCTTGACGAAAAAAGTAGCTGGTTTTTCAGGAAAATATTCAATCAAACTATATTGCTGGTTGTGCAGACCTTATAAAAAGGCCATCACACCTTCATTATTAAGGTTTAAAAATGGCCTTTGATGTCTACACAAATCAGAAAGAAACACAGAGAGAAGCTGACAACATATTTTGACTGTTGCCAAAGCACTTCCTTTGGATATTTGTGTAGATTGCCTCCTAGATGAGTGGAAATGTCTTCAGGTGGAAAGTGACGAATCAGATGCCAATGAAATCGAAAAGTATTGGAATCACTTTTTTTCTCTTAAAATATCTGATGGATTACCCAAGTATCCCATTGTTCCCAAGCTAATGAAATCAGCATTTATTTATTTATTTTTTGATTGGAGGTTTAACGACCACCGTGAGCAACTCAATGGGCTATAAGCAGTCGCCCGTCCCTAATTTAGGGTCACTGGTTCCAGGGAAGGGAGAGAGCCAGTGCCGTAAGACAAACACAACATCCATGCCTCACCGGGATTCGAACCCGGACCCCTTTCGGACGAATGATCAGAGGCCATCGCTTAGACCGCTGTGCCACCGGGGCGGCCAATCAGCATTTATGCCTCTCGCGTGAAAACGTTGACATTGAGAGAAGATTTTCATCCTCCAAGTTTATTCTTGATGATTGTTGACAGATGTCTGTGAGAACATTTAATTCAATTCTTATTGTAAAAGATGGAATGGGACAATATAAAAATAAACTTTTCTTTGTACCAATTACTAAGAAACTTACATTGTTAGCATAAAATGCTGATAAACATTACCAAGCATATCTGGAGGAACAATGGCATCAGAAAGAAAAAGAAGAGCGTATGAAGGTAGAAGAAGAAAAACGAAAGAAAGAAGAAGAACAAAGACTCAAAAAAGAAGAAAGTTCTAAGAAAGAAATTCACTTAAAGAGAAGAAGAAGAACTTTGAAACCACTAGAGAATCAGCAGATATTTTGTTGCAGTCTTCACCTGCAACAAATATCTGCTGACTTTATTAACTTCATCACAATAAATAATCTTAACAGTCAAATGTGTTATTTGAATAAGATCGTGTAAAGACGGCGGAAATCAGCATAGAAAATCTCATGTAATGTTGATAAATAAAGAAAATTTGGCAGTACCCCATCCATGTTCAGAATGAAATGAACAATTTACTTATAACTGAAAAAGTTTTGCAGTTTACTTGCCAGGACTAATAAATTGACATTTCATTTTGAACTTAACCAGCCTTTGGTAGGGGGTTTTATTTAAAAAAAAAGTTTTTTTTTTTTTTTTTTCTCCAAGTCAAAGCTATGGTAATCATAGTCTCTTTTTTTGTAATTATCGTCTCTGAAATCTCTATTTTTAGCCTCCAGACCCTCTCCTATCCCTGAAAATGTGATAGTACCTTAGTGAAGATTATATAAACAACTGATAGGAGGCTGATGAGTCTGTTGTACCCAAGATCCTCAATGTCCCCCTTTTTATGTTGCAGGATCATTGTAGGTAGCATTGTTCTAATCATCAGGAATCTTCCCTTCATTGAGACATCTAGTGAAAACTTGTGCAAGTATAGTTTTTGTTTCTCCTCTGGCTTCTCATAAAATGTCTATGGTAATCCCATCTTCCCCTGGAGCTCTTCCCTATTTCATGTTCTTAATTGCATGTGCATCTTCTTCTGGGAGGGCTGGAAAAACTTTGGTGCTGGTACATTTCTCAATGTCTGGAATACACGTATCATCCCTTACATATAGTTTGGAGTAGAACTCTAAATAACTCTGGCCAAAATTTTGCATATGTTTCTTGTTACAGTTCCACTTTTTTTGATTGCCAAAATCTGTTTTCTTCCATTACTGAGATGTCTCTTTGTTTTCTTCAGGCTTTGGTTGTTTTCAGTTGCTTTTTCCACTAGCTCACAATTTAATTTCTTGATGTCTTCATTGATACTTTCCTTCAGTATCAAAAATAAGTGGTATGAAGAGATCTATATATTCCACTATGGAAGTCACATTTTTTTTTTTGTTTATTGTCATCTCCCTTCTTTTTTACAGCAACAGTTTTGTTTGTTTTGAAATTTTCTTCATATGCAATTTGCTCTTAGTACCACATATTTTTTGTTGCTGTTTCCATATCAGACTTTGTAAGGTGACTGTTAACTTCAGAGATGTCCACTTCTTCTGTTAGATCTTCTAGTACAGAGAATTGATTTCTCAGTTCCAATTCAAAAGTTTTATGATGACTTTTAAGGCTTGACATTTTATTTGCTTTATTAGCTTGGACTGTTCAAGTTTTGTGTTAAAGTGCATCTTACATCTCACTATTCTATGATCACTTCTGTGTTGAACCTGTTAAACACACTGCAGTGTGTAATGACAAATTTCTTGTTGCACATAATAATATCAGTTTCACTTGTCACTCCATTGGGATGCTTCCACATCCATTTCCTATGTGGCTTTTTCTTGAAAAAGGAGTTTGTGATGAAAAGCCTTTTGGTCTCTGCAAACTCTATGAGGGTATTTCCATGCCAGTTTCTGTTGCTGTGTCTGAATTTACCTATTGCAGTTTTGTTCTGTTCTTGTCCTATTTCACATTGAGATCAGCCATAATGATATTCAAGTGTTGCTTGCCCTTGTTATTTAGAAGCCCAATTTCCTGGTGAAATTCTTTAACTTCTTCATCAAAATGACTAGTTGTGGGTGTGTATGCTTGAATTATCTGCATCTGGTATCTTTTTGAGAGTTAAATAACAAGTCATGCAGCTTTGTCTGAGGAACTTTCAATTTCTAGAACTTTGTCCTTCAGTTTTTTGTTAATTACAAATATGACACCACTCATTCTGCCAGTATCTGTTCCACAGTAGTAGATGTCCACTTTTCAGTTCTGTGAGATCATCTCCTTTTCTTCTAACTTCACTCAATCTGACGGCATTCCATTTGATCCTTTGGAGTTCCTCTTCTAATCCAAAGAGCCTTGAATCTGAAGATCGAGATCATCCTTGAGCATTGCTAGGGTCAGCATCAAATGGCAGCCTAGTCTGGTCCTCTGGTGATTCTTGGCAAGGTATATTCCAGCCACCAGAAACTGAGGGCATTGAGTAGGTAGTACAATCATTTAGAGGTGGTTTGGCCATAACTCATCATACTGACCAAATGGGTTGGTGAGTGTGGGATAGCATTTCTTCTAATCCTGGTGCAAAGTTGTACCGCTATTAGTCAGTCATCAGATTCCCTTCAGTGGGAACAGGATGCACCATAAGAAGGCAGGGTTGACATTTGTCAAAAAGAGGATGTGTATTGCACACCACTTGACCTTTCATCCCATATATACACTTAATGGACAACACATTAGAGATACCTACCTAATGGCATGTTAGTCCTCCTCTAGCATGAATAACAGCTTGTACACACCAAGGCATCAACTCCACCACATGCTAAAGAGTTTCCAGAGGTAATGCCAGTCATACCTGTTACAGCATTGTCCAGAATTTCACGTCGGTCCAGGATCCATGGATCTAATGTTCCACTGCATGGTATCCCAGAGAGCTCCCACAGGGTTTTAATATAGGAACCTTGGGGACACTGGATGGTCCCAACTCAGATTAGTTTTCTTCAAGCCATACCTCGGTGGTTGCGGCCTGGTGGCGTGGTGCATTGTCCTTCTGAAACAGACCATCGGCCGCCAAGATGCGCGAAGGCCATGAAAGCATGTAGGTGATCAGCCAGCACATGCTGGTAGTGCACAGTAGTTAAGGACCTCTCCAGACACACTAAGGGACCTAATGTGCCCCATGACAAGGCTTCCCAAACCATCACAGAGCCACAACCGCCTTGAACGGAGCCGATCTGGCATGATGGGGCCCATGGCCTAATGCTGTCGATGCCACACTCGCACCCTCCCATCAGCTCAGTACAAGGAAAACGGGATTCATCTGACCACACGACACAGTGTCACTCTGCAGTGATCCAGTTTTAATGTTCTCAGCACCAGGCGAGGTGTAATGTTTGATGACGAGCAATCGACAGTGGCACACAAGTAGGGCATCGGCTCCCATAGCCCAGGTATGCAGTGTTGTGCTCTGTACAGTTCACTTGCTGACGCTGCTTGGGCTTCTGACTTTTAACCTGGATGTGATTTGTGCCACTGTTGCCAAGCTGTTGGTCTGTGTGAATCTGGATAGTCTACATCGACCCTGGTTATCAATGGCATGTGGTCAGCCACTGCTTGCTATCTGGACACTGGTATGTCCATCGATGGTATAATGATACGGTTGCCCTTGGGAACCCTAGGGTTCATGCCACTTGGGCATTGGCCTTTGACCATTCGCTGTACCTACCCTGGTTTTAGTGGTCTCAACTTAGGGATGGGTGACTGCTTATAGCCCCATGAGTTGCTAATGGTGGTTGTTAAACCCCAAAGCAAACAAACAAACAAAAAAGCATGTCTTTCAGTCATTGAATTGGGAAGACAAGGGGATAAAGTTTAATGAAGATTGTTTAATCTAATTTGTTTTATTGATGACAATCATTTCCCCAAGTATCTCTTCAGATCTGTGGAGTATGACCCAGGAACTTGCTGACAAGAGTAATGAAGTGGGATTGAAAATAAACTTACAGAAAATGTAATTGATATAAAATTCTTTTACGATAACTGAGGAATTAGAGGTTAATTTTAAATTGAGAAGTAACTTATGCCTACATTTACCTAGGACAACAGATATCAAATGAGGGCACAGTCAGCAAGAAATTGATAAGCACATAAAACTTGACTAGAGAGCATTTGGAAGAAACTGTAAAATTTTCAAGAGCAATTTACAATTATGTCTTAAAAGAAAAAATGTTTAAACAGTGCATCCTTCCAGTTCTTACTCATGGATCATACACAGGGATCTTAACTAGAAAAGACATATATAGTCTTCTGACAACTCAGTATAGCATGGGGAGATACATGCTTGGTGTAACCAAGAAAGATAGGAAAAGGAGCTTGTGAATCAGGAAAATAACAAAAGTTGATGATATCATGATCACCGCCCGGGTGGCGCAGTGGTCTAAGCGATGGCCTCTGATCATTCGTCCGTAAGGGGTCCGGGTTCGAATCCCGGTGAGGCATGGATGTTGTGTTTGTCTTACGGTATTGGCTCTCTCCCTTCCCTGGAACCAGTGACCCAAAATTAGGGACGGGCGACTGCTTATAGCCCAGTGAGCTGCTCACGGTGGTCGTTAAACCTCCAATCAAAAAAAAAAAAAAAATTAAAAAAAAAATTTCATGATCAAAGTAAAAACTCTCAAGTGTCAATGGACTAGATATATTGCTTGGAGAAGTGACTATCATCAGGTAACTGAAATACTAGACTGAAAATCAAGGAAAAGGAAAAGACCCAGAAGAACACCATGCGGGAGATAGGTGAATAAAATTCGGAAGCATGCCAGAATGACATGCAGGAGATTGGCTAAGACAGAGACTTGAGGAGAGCATCACACAGTGGTGAACTGAAAATTCTTGATGATGTTGATTATGTTATCTAATGCTCATTTTTATTGCAGCAACCTAAGCGTTTTTGTTTTTTTACAACGTGAGTGAAAACTAAACTTTCAATCGGGCGGTATGGCAGTGAAACCTGGGTACTGCCAAAGAAACATAGGAGTCGTTTGTGTGCTGGAGAAATGCGTTATTTACGTGAGGTTTGTGGCAAGACACGATCTGATTGTGTGAGGAATGAAGATGTATTGCAGTTGTGTGATGTGAAGCAAAATGTTGTTAGCAAGGTGGAGACCCATATGCTTCGGTGGTTTGGCCATGTTGAAAGAATAAGTGATGAAATGCTTACTAAGAAAATCTTTTCAGCCCAAGTGGCAGGAAGGAAAGGCAGAGGAAGGCCAAGGAAGACATGGGTGGATCAGATTCAGGAGTGTCTGCATGAGAAAAAGATTATGAGTATGAAGTATAAAAGATCTTGTGTATGGCGTGTAATGGATATCAGTGAAGCACGAGTTGTATGTCAAGATCGCTGTAAATGGCGAAGTTTGATACGACAACAATAAATGAAAATATCTGGAAGTTTGTATTTCTTTTTGGAGCTAACCTCTGAATCTCAGAGAACAGCTTAGTGATATGTATGTATGTATTTTTTTTTTTTTTTTTAATTTTGTTTCTGAAAAAGAGAAAAGTCATAGAGAGAGAGGGATACATTCGTTGTGCAGGATTTGGGAAGATTTGGGGGGCATACTTCTGCTCGAAATGGAACTACATCATCTACAAGTATGAATTTACTAGCTTATATGCAGGCTCACTAAATATCGTTTTGAGGGTAATATTACTTAATACTACATACAACTGAGCTTAGAAATTGGGGTGTTATTTCTGCCCAATTTTCTTAGAATGTAATAAACATTTAGCTCTTTAGTTCTGTGTTTTATATGACAGTCCATCTTTCCTGTAAAATTCCTTTGTCCCCCTATTAAGTTTAAGGGGTAATCACAAGACTGTGATTGTATGAGGAAAATGGCATTGGAAAATTTGTTTTACGAGGCACAGGAATAGATTTCATCCATGCTTGGATTGTCTGTAAGGGAACTAACTGTCAGTGGGGTGGAATCTGATGATATGCAACAGTAGATAATATGGTTGTTGCATGGGGCGATGAGGCAACATCTGAATGTACGGTTCGTCAGTGGTTTGAAAAGTTTTGTTTCGGTGACACAAGCCTACAAGATGAGGAGGGCTGAGGACGACATTCGGTCATTGATAATGATGCTCTGAAGGCAAATGTGGTAGCAAATTCTCGCATCAAAGTCGGAGAACTCTGCAAACAGTACAATGTGTTGGTGTCAACCATTTCCGAACAACTCCACCAAATCGGTATGGTCAAGAAGCTCGATATGTGGGTTCCACATGGACTGATGGAGCATCAGAAACAACTATTGTTTGAGATGTGCAATGGCCTTCTGCTTCACAATGAGAAAGATCCCCTACTTGAATTGCATTGTAACCTGTGATGAAAAGTGGGTGCTTAAAGACAACCATAAGCAACCTGGATAGTGGCTGAAGCATGATGAATCACCGAAACAACATCCTAAACCAAGGTTGATGCCAAACAAGGTTTTGTTGACAGTGTGGTGGACTGTTTACGGTGTCATATATTACAGGTTCTTGAATGCTGGTGAAAGCATTACCTCAGTAACACACTGTAAAGAAATTGACCAAATACACCAGAAGTTGTGTTTCAAACAGCCATCTTTGGTGAAATAGAAAGGGTCCTATCCTCCATGATAATGCGAGACTACACGTGTCACAAATGACGAAACAGAAAGTACCAGAGCTGAGGTTTTAAACCCTCCCACATCCAGCCTACTCGCCTGATTTAGCACCTACCGATTTCCACCTGTTCATGGATTTTAGCCATTTACTCAAGGACAGGGCCTACGGAAACCGAGAGGTGGCCAAAATTGCATTCCGGGATTTTCCTGCATCAAGGGAGTCAGATTTCTTCTGGACTGGCATTGAAGCACTTGTCACTCTTTGGCAGAGGTGCGTAACTGCTGAAGATGCCTATTTCAAATAAAACAAGGTTGTGTGCCATGAGGTATGTCTCTTTCATTTTTACCTTCCAAATCGGCCATTATTTTTTGAACGACTTGGCATTATGACTCAGCTGTTTTCATATTAATGTATTGTAAGATACTAACACATTTTGACTTAAAAATAACTTTATGGCATGCTGAAAGTTCAAGTTCCCTTTCCTTGAGATGTTCAAAATCCAGGTTGCTGGGAAACTCGTGAAAATTTATTCCTCTAGAATTCAAATTTTTTCTATTGGGTTTGGTTTTTTGATTGGAGGTTTAATGACCACCGTGAGCAACTCAATGGGCTATAAACAGTCGCCCGTCCCTAATTTAGGGCCACTGGTTCCAGGGAAGGGAGAGAACCGGTGCCGTAAGACAAACACAACATCCATGCCTCACCGGGATTCGAACCCAGACCCCTTTTGGACGAATGATCAGAGGCCATCGCTTAGACCACTGCGCCACCGGGGCGGCCTATTGGGTTGGTGCGAATGAAATGTCTGGCGCGAACGAGCAGTGGAGACAGGCCCACATCACAGCGGAATGGAACCACCCACAGGTGTTGTTGGTATTACGTCACAGAGTTACTATAAATAGCTAGCACGTGTGAAGAACAAGGTTCAGGCGTGGTTTGTTTGGATGTAATGTGGCATGTAAAGGAAACATGCAGATGCTGGATTTGAGAGTCATCTTCCTGTATGAATTTAAACTGGGACGTTCTGCAGGAATTGCCACTTGAAACTTTAACAAAGCGTTTGGGAAGAGTACAACCAACAAACGAACCATTCTTCGCTGGTTTGTTAAGTTTCAAAGCGGAGATACCGACCTGTTGCCATTTCTCACGATGTTCTGTTATGTGCGGTTGAAGCGGACCCCTCAAAAATGTGTTGTGAGATATTGGTAGAGGTAGGCTGCATGAGTTGACAACTGCCAACAAGACTAGGCGTTTGGAAGTCTGCATGTCGCTGCTTGCCAGGAATAAACAAGAACATCTACTGCATCGAATCATCACCTGCGACGAGAAGTGGGTCCTTTATGATAATCTGAAACCTTTTTGATATATCTGCACAATAGTTAAGCAAGACACAGCCTTCTGGACAGCATCCTAAGCCACCCCTACACACCAAGAAGATGATGCTCCTTGTCTGGTTGTCCACAGCTGGAATAATTCATTGGAGTTTCTTGGCAAGAGGTCAAACCATCACTGCAGAATGTTACTGTGCTGAATTACACTAGATGCACTGGAAATTGCTGCAGAAACAACCGGCTTTGGTCAAGAGATAGGGTGTACTTCTGCTTCAGGACAATGCTTGTCCTCGTGTCGCACAACGAACAATGCTGACACTAATGTGCAGTGCCTTGGGCCATGAAGCACTGCCTTATCCTGCCTATTTCCTGGACTTGTCTCTGACCGACTATCATCTGTTTTGCACCTGGATCACTGCCTGTCTGGGTCACAGTTCACGACAGACAACGAGGTTCCACGTGCAGTTGGGGACTTCTTTGGGTTCCAGCCACAAGACTTTTTTCGTTCTGGGATAATGGCCTTGCTGGACAGATGGCAAATATGTGTCGATGCTGAGGGAGATTATTTTGCCTAGGTAAGTTGTCCTACTTTTCCGTTCTCGCTATCCATGTGTGCTGGTCCTTTGCTGAACATTTCATTCACACCAACCCATTATAAAAATTGCAAAAGAGAACACAAAAGGCTAAGCATTGTCAATTTGAAAAGTGTGTGTTGAAATGGTTCAAAAAGGCACGGCACAACTGTACACCGCTCAGTAGGCCTCGACTGTGGTATAGACTTTAATAAACAACTTGGAACAGTGAATTTTAAACAAGTACAGTGTGGCTTGGTGGATTTAATGAACAAAATGCCATAACTTTTCGGAAAGTATGTTGTAGAGGTGTTGACATCAATGAATCTGAATGCATAGAATGGTTTGTGAAACTGTCACTAATCCACAATTATAAGCCAGGTGATATACTCGTATATAGAGTTCTGTATGTTTTCCTCCATATAGCGGATCCTTCGAATAATGCACAGTAATCTTAGTCAGAAAACTGTTAGAAACAGAAGCATTCAGGGGAAAAACAATTCCAATTTTTTGCCACAAAGATTATTTTCTTTACTTTTTTTTTCTTGATGGTTTAGAAGCAATTTTTTTTTTTCAGTGTTTTAAAAAGGCTTTCTTTCTTCCCTCAAAGAAAATGTGGCATCCAGATGAAGAGGATTTAAATGCTATTTTCAAGCTAATTACATGTTTAAATTGTGAAGGAAAAATGAAACATTTCATAATGGCCACTGAATATCTGTGTATCGTAGAGGCAACGAATATGTGTGCACAAGTTTAGTGCTTTGTAAATTTCAGAAGAAAAAGCTTTGATTGAGGAAGCATCTGATGCAGTTGTAAAAGAGGTGTACTGCATCAAGAACTTTAAAGTTATGCTGTAGAGTGTAGTAAAGATTTTCAAAGTTTTTGTAAACAAAGGGGATTCGGAGCCACTACTGATGAGTTGGATGATACATATTGAAAAACAGGCTACGAATTGCAAAAAAAAAAAACAAAAAAAACTCTTTTATCAGATTATTTTGCAGCCAAAAACCACTGACTGATTTAATTAAATAACGAGTAGTAAGTATGCACATTTTAAAATTCAGGGTGTAACATATTTAATCGTTGCATACATATTTTGCAACATGCATCAAAATACATACATTGTGTGTACTGTATTTTAAAATAAAAATGCTACAAGTGTATCGTACATACATGTACTGTATTGTTGGAATCATAGTGAGAAGAATTGGCAGGAAAACACGTAACACACAAAACATTAAAAGAATTCTTGAAATCGTTATCACACGCTTAAGTTATGTTGAAAAATTAAGAGCAGGACGTTTCGGTAGCGACTTCTACCTTCATCAGCCATGGAATGAGACACAATGAGACACGTGGTAAAAGCGTCAGTTGTTGCCAGATTTCAAAATAGCTTTCCAAATAATAGGGATGTTAAAAGGTGCGCCGATTGCTGAACGGGGCGATTCGCTTAACATTGTGCCAATCGAGAGCTGCAGACATATCGCTGATGGTTAAAATTGAAAGGGGGTGAAAGGGCTACCTTTCTTAACATCAGCGATATGCTCCATCAAACGCCGGTTTATGCTGCAGTAAGTACTACCGATATAGTGGGTAACGCCTGTGGAAGTGTTGATAAGGATGGAGCATATCGCTGTGTCTATTCTATCCCTATCAACACTTCCACAGGCGTTACCCACTATATTGGTAGTATAAACCGCCGTTTGATGGAGCATATCGCTGATGTTAAGAAAGGTAGTAGCCCTTCCACCTCCCTTTCAATTCTAACCATCAGCAATACGTCCGCGGCTCCCGATTGGCACAATGTTAAGCGAATCACCCCTGTTCAGCAATCGGCATGCCCTCAGATACCGCAAAAGCATTGAAATCTACCTTACCCCTAACACCTGCAATACTGACACGCACCTTTTAACATCCCTATTATTTGGAAAGCGATTTTGAAATCTGGCAACAACTGACACTTTTACCACGTGTCTCATTCCATGGCTGATGAAGGTAGAAGTCGCTACCGAAACGTCCCGCTCTTAATTTTTCAACGTAACTTACGCGTGTGATCACGATTTCAAGAATTCTTTTAATGTACTGTATTGTTTCCAGCTGTTAAACAACAGTAAAAAAATTAAACATTTAATACATACATGCATATCATTAAGCTGTTCTCTGAGATTCAGAGGTTAGCTCTTCAAAGAAAGGCCATCTACCAAGTAAACATTTAGCTGATAGAACTAAAATTTACTTAATGTTGGTGTATCAAATGTCTCCATTTACCACGATCTCTGCACGCAGCACAGCCTAGCTTCATTAACATCCATCACATGCTGCACACAAGACCTTTTGTACTTCATACTCATAATCTTTTTCTCATGCAGGCATTCCTGAATCTGGTCCTCCCATGATTTTCTTGGCCTTTTTCTATCTTTCTTTTCTTTCACTTGGGCTGAATGAATTCTCTTAGTAAGAACCTCATCACTCATTCTTTCAACATGGCCAAACCACCTAAGAATATTAGTCTCCACCTTCCTAACAACATTTTGCCTCATCTTCATTCCTCACATGATCAGAACACGTCTTGCCACCCCACCCCTACTGTAAGATATATCCCCAGCACACAAACAACTCCTATGTCTTTTCTGCAATACCCAGGTTTCACTGCTGTACATCAGAGTAGGAACAATTACATTTTCATACACAGCCATTCCAGAATCTTTTGAGAACCCATCATTCCTGCGAAATCCTCCTAAGGCAGCTATGACTTTCAATGAAGAATTCACTCGCCTACTAATTTCACCATCTAATTTGTTCTCTCTGTCAAACATACTTCCTAAATATACAAACTCATTCACCTGGTCAATCTTTGTGCCATTAAAACTTATCTTGCACTTAGTTCTAACAGTTCCTTTTTCAAAAACCATAACTGTGGTTTTACCCTCATTTATACTCAGTTTGAATTTCATACAA
Source organism: Macrothele yani (assembly GCA_039090855.1). Taxonomy (NCBI): domain Eukaryota; kingdom Metazoa; phylum Arthropoda; class Arachnida; order Araneae; family Macrothelidae; genus Macrothele; species Macrothele yani. The sequence continues at coordinate 51,964,675 of CM077022.1, read as the reverse complement.
ACTGTATACATATGGGCCAACATACTCTGCAACTCACTTTTGCTCTCTGCCAACAGGACTGTGTCATCAGCATAGGGCAATCTGCACACACAGATATCACCAAGACATTAACTAGTATTATCTATTTTGGCATCACACATGCACGCATCCATAAATATATTAAACAGCCATGGTGACATTACACAGCCTTATCTGACTCCTGCACCAATAGAAAACCATTTCTATAAAACACCATTCACTCGTACACATGCTCTACTGCCAACATACATGGCTTTCTCACTATTAAGTAGATTCCCAGTAATGCCATACTTATTCAGTACTTTTCACAGAAGAGTCCTATTTACTCTGTCATAAGCTTTCTCTAATCTAAATCTATGAAGGCAACAAACACTTTCTTTACCAACAGACAGATACTTTTCAATCATTATGCATAATGCAAAAATTTGGTTAGCACAGCCTTTACCAGGCATAAAACCACTCTGTACACCCCACATTTTTTCTGAAGTAAAACCTCCTAACCTTATCAATAATGACCTTCCCAAACACTTTTCCTGGCACACTCAGTAAACTGATAGCACAATAGTTTTTGCATTCAGTCTGATCACCTTTTCCCTTGTACAAAGGAACAATGATAGCATCCCTCCAATCCTAAGGAACTATTCCTAACTACCAACATAACTGACAAATTTCAGTTAACCAGTCAGTCACAGAGTATGCCATCTACTACTCCTGAAGCCTTACCATTCTGAAGCGATTTTAGAGCCTTACACATATCTTCTGTTGAGCTTCCATCTCTCACTATGACATCAGCCACTTCTGCCTCAGAAACACATTTGCTTTCATGATCCAATAAATCACAGAGGTACTCCCCCATCATTCACTTAGCTCATTGGTCTCCCATGTCATTTCTCCAACCCTATTCTTTACACAACTTAGGATTTTATTTTTCCTATGTGTGCTTCCAGAATGTTTTACTATCTTTCCAAAAAGCCAAATCGTGTCTTTTCTCCTTTTCCTTCCTATCTTTTGCCTTACTGTAATGAACCAGCTTTGCTGCCTCATGCTTCTTACAGCGATATTCATCCTCAGAAACTCTACCTTGCAACATCACCAGATATGCTTCTTTCTTTTTACTGCTTCTTTAACCTTACTGTTCCACCAAGCATCACCTCTAAGGTTACCCAATGCTGCAGTACCACAGACCTCTTCAGCGTTAGTGACAACACAGTTCTTAAAACATGTCCACTTCTTTTCTACATCCCTTTCGTATGCTTTGAGCTCATTCAGATGTTCCCTGAGTAAATCAGAGTAATGCTGATGATCTTCAGGAAGCCTTTCAACCTTTATTCTTTTCATCACAGGCATCTTGCTATACCTCCTCCTCCAACCAACATTCAGTTTCTCCCGTAACACTAAAGATGATGATCAGAGCCAACATCTGCACCTCTCATCACACGAGTATCAACAACTAAGTGTTTCAGATGCTGATCATAAACAACAAAATCAATCACACTCTTTAATTTCTGAGTACGATTTTCCCAAGTGTATGTGTGGATATACTTGTGGTTGAAAACATAGTAGATACCCACAAGTCATTTTCAATGCAGAGTTCAATTAATCTTTCACCATTATCATTTACACCAGGATCATTAAACTTACCCAAAACATTATCAGAAATCCCATTCTGAACTCCTACTCTAGCATTGAAATCCCCTGCTATAGTAACTTTCTCTTTAGCACCGAACTGGCTCAAAACAGCTTTTAGCTTATTCCAAAAACTTCCTTCTTATTAAATCACAAGGAGCATACACTGCAACAATTACTTTTATCTGAAGTTTCACTTTCAAATGAATCCAGGGAATTCTCTCACTAATGCAGCTGTAATGAATTAAGTTGTTCTTCATCTTTTCACTTAAAACCACACCTGCACCAGCCTGTCCTCTCATATTATCCAACACTCCAGACCACACACTCACCATTCTATCCCAATTTCTTTCTTTTTAATTTCACTTGCACACAGCAGTGTACATTTAATCAAGATACATAATTTTAAATATATATTTTATGTATATATTTAGTATGTAGCTTTTTGCTGTTGTTGACCTAGGTTGGCTCAGGTGTCAATCTTTCTAATAGTGCACAAATATTGAGGTCCCAACGTGTCTGCTGTTGAGAGGTTTTACTGTATTTACCTTTGTGAAGCAAGTAAGAAGTTGAAGTTACTTTATCAAATTTTGATGGTGTAACTTTGGCTGTACTGGGACCTTCAGATTTGATGATGTACAACTGATGCTGTTTCAGTGCACATTTTGAACACTGGTTCTGTAAGTGGCAAAACTAAAAAGAAAGATTGCAGCATATTCCAAAACAATTTTTTTTTTGCTAGCCAGAGTTCCTGATATTGTTGGCTAAAAATATGTTCTATAGTTGTGTGCTTTTTTGATAACTGATTTTTGTTGATGAAATTTTGTACATTATGTTTTTGATAATCAAATTTTCAGACAGGTACTTCTAAAAGTTTCGATCTGAGTTGAGTTAATTGTGTTCTTAATTCAATTGTGTTTTATTCCAGCAGGTTTTTTTTTCTTATATTCTTGCATTTTAGTGTCAGCAGATTTTGCTTGTATGTCACAGCATCTTTTTTGTTTGTCTTTTTAACAGAGTTATAGCAGAGTTATGTTCACTGTTAAATCAAAAGTTTCTTTATATGCTAGTAAAACTATAATTGATAGGATCTATAGCTCTGTTTTTTTTCATGGCTAATTGTGTGATTTAGAAATGTTAACAACATGATGTATGTTCATACACAAGCATGTCTGTTCTTTCTTTTAGTTTGTCAATGAAGCAGCAAAAATCAGGTATAGATCTGGCAATGAATTCGACTGTGGACCATTAACAGTTAGGGCGCCATATGGTGCTGTTGGCCATGGAGCTTTGTATCACTCCCAAAGCCCAGAAGCATTTTTTGCACATGTACCTGGTGTAAAGGTAATGTTCATAAAATTTTCATTATTCACTGTACAAAATACATTGGAAGTCAGCAGTAATGTCTACTCCAAAGACGTTTAAGATACATAGACTAGAAAATCGTAAGTTAACCGTGCGACATTTGAAGTTCATCATTGTACGGCAAGAATATGTCACATCTCATTGTTTACTAAAGGCTTTCGCATGTTTGTATCAGTTACATCCATTTTTTATATGTATAACCAATAAGATTTATTATTTTTTGTTTTATAAATAGTGTGTATATATTGTAAAGTATTTCAGAAAATAATATAGCCAGATTTAATGAGCTAAACAGATTTTTAAAATGATTATATCTTGCGTAGCCTACGGATGTACCAACAGACAAACAATTGGCCAGCAAACACTTTCATTTCATAGGTTTCCTCATAATAATTGTGATACTTTGGGGAAGTGGGTAAATGCTGTAAGACGTGCTGGGGAAGCTAAGCCAAGCCAAAATCTGATGATTGCCATTTAGTAAGGGGTATCACACACCTTTGCGGTCTCACTATACCGGTATCGCCTGTCTGGAAATAGAAAAGAGAAGTGCGACGGCCAAGTTGTCCCCAAGGAAAAACGGTGTGAGAAAAAAAGAGAAACGCATTTATATCTTCATCCGGATTTCAGCGCTTGTCACAGCAATGTTGCCGTGACTTGCAGTTTCAATCTTGGCTTTTCACCTCCATTTCTAATCTTTCCCTGGAAATAATAGAGTTGTTTTAGTATTTTAAGTGCAGGATAGTTAGCTAGTAACCTTTTAAACTTACTTTATCTTTAAATATTATGTTGAGGGACTCAGTTTTTACTAGTCTTGTGTCATTCACCAGACTATGTATCACATTTTTTTCTATCATATTTAATTTTATTTATTTTTTCTCCCGTTGAGTAGCTGTTACGAATTCATAATACTGTGGGAAAAAATTCCAAAATCAAACGTTTTGTTCTTGGCAACTTCTCTTAAGAATAAACAAATGGCCATATTAAAATGATTTTTGACATTATTTAGAGTGTGAAATACGAATATATGCAACTAGATCACACAGTTTGCAAACAACTGAAGCTGAAATATATTTTACACGTAGGACAAGCAGCGTTTTTCCCTTCAGTTACTTCATATCCCCCAAAATTACGATAATGATGTTTTCTTTAATCGTAAGTTAAAAGGTGCAATGTCTGATTTATCCCCCATTGAAAAAAAATTAATACGCAGTATTATAACAACGTAAAATTCCTTCTTTCTCGCAGGTAAAAGATCTTAACATTGTTCACATAGGAAACATGCCGTTTTGCTGTACAAGCTCTGCGATCAAAATGTCGTCAGCTGCTGCCACTCATTTACTCAAGAACTTCCAGTCTTTGTATCTTAAAGGTCTTTGGGCTACTCTGTTCTGAGATGAATTACTTGTTGAGCTTTGCATGAAAGTAATTGCAAAAATAATAATTTTGGTATTTGTCTTGAAAGTATCCCATTGCCAAGTGATTTCATCCATTAAAGTCTAAATCAACTCTTTACCAAGAAATGTTACATAAAAATGTATAGCTGCTATTCACAATCCTTTTCAGCAGTTTTCCTTTTAGACAATCCCAGAGTCTGCAAAAAGAAAAAAAGAAAAAAAGAAACCCTCAATTTTTTTCTATTCTGTGCTTCCCTTTTATAAAAAGTCTAATTTTTTTTTTCTATTCTGTGCATTCTTCTTTTACTTTGACTTCCTTCATGTTCTTCACTGTTTCCCCCACAATTTTTTATCTTGGTTTTGCTAATACACTGACGTGCAAAAATTAAGGACGAGACGGTTTTTCGAATGTAACGTCGTGCAGAAGTGCTCCACATCGACTCAAATCATACCATAAGATCCCCAAGATGTAAGAATATGGGACAAGTGAGCAAAACCGTCCAAACAAGGAATCCAAAGGATACAAAGGCACTTCATTGAAAAGGTAGCTTTGAGCACAACTGGACAGAAACGTCCATGTGACAGGCGGCTGCCAAGAAAAATCCAGTCTTTAGTAGGGGATATGATCACCCCTGACTGCGTTGCAGGATTTACCACGTCTGTCCATGCTGAGGATGAGGTTGTCAAGGAGCTGTTGAAGCATCGTGGCCCATTCCTCTTGTAGCGCCAATCGCAGCTGCAGAATCGTTGCTGGCGGCTGGTGATGTGCTGCCAAGCATCTCCCGAGAAGGTCCCACACGCGTTCGATTGGATTTAGGTCCGGGGACCTTGCGGGCCGATCCATGTGCTGAATATCTTCACTCTCCAACAGCCACTGTATGATGAGGTGTAGCGTTGTCGTCCATGAAGAGGAACTCAGGACCCACGGCACCTCTAAACAGACGCACGTGAGGCAGGAGAACCTCGGTACAATAGCGGACACCAGTGACTGAACCTCCTTGGAAGATATGGAGGTCAGTACGGCTACCAAGCACGATACCGCCCTAAATGAGAACTCCGCCACCTCCAAACCGGTCCCTTTCGATGATGATGGAGGTGTGATTGCGTGTTCCCTGCTCTCTCCAGATGTGCATACATCCAGAATCGCTCATCAGACTAAATTGGCTCTCATCCGTAAAGAGAACTCGACCCCATTATTGACGTGTCCAGTCTTTGTGTTGCTGGCACCACAGAAACTGCCGTCTTCGATGAGCAGGCATTAATGGCACACACCGTACTGGTCGTCGTGCAAATAGACCACCTTTGTGCAGCCTCCTGGCCACGGTAAAACGCAATAACGGACGTCCAGTTGTCTGTTGCATGTGCCTTGCGATTTCTTCTGCTGTCTGCCGTCTGTCTCTTCTCGCCTATAGGACAATATACCGGTCATCCGCTGCCGTGGTTGCTCATGGACGACCACTGCAAAACTCTCGGACAGCTGTTCCTCTCGTTTGAAATGCTCTCCAAGCTCGTGAAACGATGCTGTGAGCGATTCGGAACTCCTCGGCCACACTAGTCACACTTCGACCTTCTTCCAACTTCCCAATGATATGACCTCTGGTAAAGTCATCCAGATGTCATCTACTGGATTGCTCGTTGGCCATATCACATGGTGGCAGCAACTCGACGTCGTTCAAACCGATGTACACTGTGCAATAGCTTTCACCGAATTGCTGAGCGTACACCGCCCGTGTGCTTTATACCCTTCCAACACCCCCCCCCCCCCACGTCATGCTGCATATATGCGCATGCCCTACCACCATACCATAGTCTATCTCCTGAGTGGTCTTTCAGTCCGTTCTGCCTGCTCGTTCCGCTGCTATGCTAATTTCTCCTCTTCGTCCTTAATTTTTGCACACCAGTGTACCCTGTTTCCTGGTAGCTCCATCTCCATTGCTTATTGAATTAGGTTTTCTTCCTTCCTTCTCGAGACATGTTTATTGAACTGTAGATGTTGTCTTTATTTTTCACTAATTTTTCGAATTGTAAGCTCTTTCATTGTGTCCTCATTTCTTTTATGTTCTTTATATGATATTTCATTTGTCTAATTGTCAGAATTTCTGAAATTCCTGTATGCCAGCTGCAAAATGTCAAAAAAGGATTTTCTATGTAGAAAAAAACTGCAGGGTGTATGGAGCATTGTAAGTTTAAAACTAAAGAAATTAATGGACTCCAATTTGGTTGTAAAGTTAAAAGAAAAAAACTTGAAATAACTTAATAATTGCTGGTTTGGTTTTATGCCAAAAACATTAAATAATTTAATGCTTTTTAGTTTGGCTGTGAGTCAAACACTTAAAACAGTTTAATGGCTGGTTACAGTTTAAAATACAGGTGGTCTGCCTACAATTATGTGGAAAAGAAAAATGTGTAGATACTGCAGCACATGAGTGTGGAGAAACTCAAATGATTTAAAACAAAATTAAGGAATTTAGAATTCCAAGGTTTCTATTCATATTCAGGAAGAAGAATGATGGAGAAAAAAATTATGTGGCCAGAAATATGTTATAATATTCACCATTGACTAAAATTAATGTTTGGTGGCTAAATATTTCGCACCTAAGTTGTCATTATTAAGATATATTATATTTATTGTTCATAGTTTTATTAACTATGTGTGTGTGTGACTAATTGCACAAACTGTGGAATAAAATAAAAAGGTGAACCAAAGTTCCATCCAGTTAATCTGATTTCTTTCTTCCTAGCTGTCTAAAATTTGTAATCATAGACTTGCGTTTAGAGAATGTCTGTGAATATATACACTGACAGGAAAAAAAAACCCCAACACCACGAACAAATAGTTGTAGAGGAATGAAATGGCGGCAATACATTTGTATAGGTAACATATTTAATCGATTAAGGTTTCAAGATCACAGCTTAATGTAAGCGCGAGAAGAGCCATTTTAAATGTGAAATGCTGGTACATTAATAACCGGTGTAACTGCCAGAATGTTAAATGCAAGCACGCAAACGTTCATGCATTGTGTCGTACAGGTGCTGCATGTCAGTTTGTGGGATGGAGTTCCATTCCTGTTGCACTTGGTCGGTCAACACAGGGACGGTTAATGCTGGTTGGGGGTGACGCTAGAGTTGTCGTCCAATGATGTCCCATACGTGCTCGATTGGTGAAAGATCTGGTGATCTAGCAGGCCACGGCAACATGTTGACACTCTGTAGAGCATGTTGGGTTACAACAGCGGTATGCGGGCGAGCGTTATCCTGTTGGAAAACACCCCCTGAAATGATGTTCATGAATGGCAGCACAACAGGTTGAACACCAGACCGACGTACAACTGTGCCGTCAGGGTGCGTGGGATAACCACGAGAGTGCTCCTGCTGTCATAGGAAATTGCTCCCCAGACCATAACTCAAGGTGTAGGTCCAGTGTGTCTCGGCCGCAGACAGGTTGGTTGCAGGCGCACACCTGGCCTCCTCCTAACCAACACACGGCCATCACTGGCACCCAGGCAGAACCGGCTTTCATCAGAAAACACAACAGATCTCCACTCCGTCCTCCAATGAGCTCTAGCTTGACAACACAACGTCGCAAACGGCAGTGGTTTGGAGTAAGTGGAATGCACGCTACAGGGCGTCTGGCTCGGAGCTGTCCTTCAAGTAACCGATTTGTAACAGTTCGTTGTGTCACTGTGGTGGCAACTGCAGCTCGAATTGCTGCCACAGACGCGGTATGATGCGTCACGGCCATACGCCGTACACGGCGGTCTTCACTCTCAGTAGTGCCACATGGCCGGCCAGAACCCGGTCTTCTTGAGGCAGTACCTTCCCTTGACCACCGCTGCTAACAATCATGCACAGCGGCTACATTCCTGCGAAGTCGTTCTGCAATATTGCGGAACGAAAATCTACCTTCTCGTAGCCCTATTACATGACCTCGTTCAAACTCCGTGAGCTGTTGATAATGGCTTCTTCGTCTTCTTAAAGGCATTCTTGACTAACATCAACACACTACGTCGAATCTCAACGATAACTAACGCTCACGAACGTTACAGCGCGTATTTACAACAGCAAACCTGCTTTGCATGTTCCGAGGGGCGCGACTAGCGCCACACGTATGCGCCGAACGTGAAATTTGCATAGACGTCATCTTACAGATGTACTCTCACCGCCTACCAACTGTCGTTTATCTAACACAACCCCTTCTTGGTGTTGGGATTTTTTTTCCGTCAGTGTATATGGCATTGCATGCCCATTTAGGTTGGGTGTGCTTTGTTATGGGAAAAAACACGCAACAATTTTATTATGTATCTTAACTGCAACATTTGCACATTGATTTTGAACATACAAAAAGCATTTCTTTTATTTAGCTGTTGTCTAATAACTTACGGTATAAAGATTTTTCTTACACTCCATTGTAAAAAAAATCTGAACGAATTTTCTCTATCTTTTTCTTTATATATAAGTTTTAAATACAGCACAAGTCTTACTAAAAAAATATTCACGAAAATATTGCACAAGGGAATTAAGTTAAGTGGATAAACTTCAGCAAGTCTTACTGGAAATACGTATAAAGAAAAAGCAACAACAACAATATAACAGCAACTGGCTGCTCCGTGAGACTCGAGCGGTGCTGATTTTGGATAGCATACCTTGAGAGTTCCGCTGGTACGTTTGAGACCACAGGGAAATAAGAGTGTGACCTGCAGCGCCATCTGGGGAGAGCTTGTACTACAGCTGCTTTAAGTTCAATGGATGTGTGCACGCAAAACATCACACCCTGGGATTCTAGTGCGAATGCAATATGCTTACTGAACGAACCTTCTTTTATTAATGAAAACATTATGTGGGAAAATGAATTTTAACCACCACTAAAAACTTTAAGACGAACTCTGGCGTGTTTTATTAGAAACAAATCTGAAAAAATTATATCAATAATATAGGTTGAATTGCGACTCTGTGTGGGGGTGCGCCACACACCTAGCACACCCCGAAATTCACCCCTGATATATATATCATCATCATCATTGTCAACCATTGTCAATCCACTGCTGGACGAAGGTCTCTCCAAGCCCCTTCCACAACGGTCTGTCTTGTGCCAGTCTCCTCCATGTTACTCCCGCATACTTTCGAATTTCATCTACCCATCTTTCATGTGGTCTTCTTCTGGGTCTTTTCCTGTCCCTTGGAATCCAATCTAAAATTTTGACTGTCCATCGATGGTCTGTCCTTCTGGCAGTATGTCCAGCCCATTGCCATTTCAGGGATTTAACTCTGATCATGATGTCTTCCACTCTTGTCATTTTTCTGATCCACGAGTTCCTCTTCTTATCTCTCCTGGTTACACCAAGCATGCACCTCTCCATGCTTCTTTGAGTTGCCTGCAGCTTTTGTATGTCTCTTTTAGTTAAGGTCCACGTCTGCACCATACGTAAGCACTGAAAGGATGCATTGATTAAACACTTTTCTTTTAAAACATAATGGCATATTGCTCTTGAAAATTATGCTGTTTCTTCCAAACGCTCTCCAAAGTTGTCAGCAAGTTCCTGGATCATAACTCTGCAGCTCTGATGGGGTAGTTGCAAAAATGACTATGTCATCAGCAAAATGAAGGTGAGTTGGATAATCCCCATTAATCTTTATCCCATATATAATATCTAAGGTATTTTACCTGATATTGTCAAAGTATTTCTCACGTTGTTTGCTCTGTGAGGCACGTGCTCCCGGCCCCGAGAGGTCTCTTACGTTACGGACCTTTGGTTAGTTATAAAAATTTTTTTTGGAGAAATAAAACAGTTAGGTTATATATTTTCAGTTCCACATTCATTCACTTATACAATCAAACGTTTAAAATTTATTATTAATTAACAGATTTTGGTAGAAAGAGTTATACTCATCGGGTCAGGAGACATCTCACATGGGGTTCGTTGTTATGGCGAGTGCTTTCTGCGGTACGTTTACCGCCATCTTTCGGGCCATTACATAAGACAACCTATAAGGTGTCTCATGAATTACATTTTGCGTAATCTTTATCCCTTTGTTTTCCCAGTTCAGTGATTGAAAGACATTTTCCAATGTGGCATTACAGAGCTTGGGAGATATGGTGTCACCTTGTCTCACTCCCTATGTGTGCTGTATTCTCAAGCAGCCGAATCTTTGCACTTGCATTTTCATAGATGTTATTAATAATATTAATGTATGCATCTTCAACACCGCAGGATTTCAAAGCCATTGTAAATGCTGATGGTTTTACTGAATCAAAGGCCTTTTCATAATCGATAACAGCCATGTGCAATGGAAGTTCATATTCCCTCACTCTTTCAGTTAGTTCTCTCAGTACATGGATATGATCTATAGTGCTGTAGCCACTCCTGAATCCAGCTTGCTCTCTCCGTTGAGCCATGTCCAGTGTTACCTTCAAGCAGTGTGAAAGAACTTTAGTGAAGATTTTATAAACCACTGATAGGAGGCCGATAGGTCTGTAGTTCCCGAGATCCTCAACGTCACCTTTTTTATGTAGCAGGATCATTGTAGCGTTGTTCCAATCCTCAAGAATCTTCCCTTCATTAAGGCATTGAGTGAAAATTTGGGTGAGTACTGTTTCAATTTCTCCACTTGCTTCTTGTATGATGTCTGCAGTAATTCCATTTTCTCCTGGAGCTTTCCCCCGCTTCATGTTCTTGATTGCATGTGCAATTTCTGCTGGGAGGACTGGAAGAACTCTGGTACATTTCATGATGTCTGGAGTACATGTATTATTCCTTTCATATAATTTGGAGTAGAAATCTTTCACTCTTGTCAAAATTTTGCCTCTATTTCTTGTTACAGAACCATCTTCTTATCTCAGTGCCATAATCTATATTCTTCCCTTACTGAGAAGTCCCTTTGCTATCTTTAGGCTTTGGTTGTTTTCAGTTGCTTTCCTCACTAGTTCACAGTTAAATTTCCTTATGTCTTCAGTGATACTTTTTCGCACTGTCTTGCATAGCTCTATATATTCCACTTTGGAAGTCACATCTTCTTTAGTTGTCCTCATCTCTCTTCTTTTTTGCATCAACGTTTTGGTTTTTCCTGATAATTTGTTCACATGCAACTTGTTCGTAGACCCAGCTAATCTTGTTGCTGTTTCCATAAGCACGTGTGTACCACTTTGCTTTGTTGTCATATAAACACAGACCAATTTTTAACAGCTTCTGCTGGTGTGATGCCATCTCATCTAAATCATTCTGACATGACATCACAGATGCATTACGTCGTGATCAAATCTCTTGAAACAGAAAAACGCTACGTCAGGAATTTTGGATCTGCTTTGTCGTTCATAAACGACATATGGAATTGTTCATTTAGAATCCTATTGTATGAAATTTAATTTTGAAATTTCCCTTGCGAACCTAAAATGTTTATTTTAGATTGTCAAACCAGTTTCTTTTCTCATTTAAGTTTAAAAATTGAGATTTCTAATAGAGTAGGTAGCAGTGTCTTTTTATTATTTCATGCGCATACTGAAGAAACATGATTAGGAACTTTCTTTTTCCTTAAACTACGAAATTCTTAGAATATAACTAGATTCTTTTCACAGAGTATAACCAGATATTATTTTATTTATATTTGTAGAAGAAATGAAAAAGGAAGGAAAAGAAAACATATTTTTCGTGGTTCTGCGTATGAACTACCATAATTATTTTTACATTTGCAACTGCAAAGTTCTAAAATTCCGAAGATGCTTTTATTATTTCGACACTTTTCTGCTATCTGGCAAGAGCAAGAACAGGAGAACATAATTGCTTGCCATCTGCGTGATTCTTTTTTTTTATTTTTGCAGTACATGAAACAATGCACGCTTTAGGGCCACTATGCATTTTATGAGAGGTTTTGAAACACGGGAACCACCAAAAAGGCTTGCTTTCAAACGATTTCACAGAAAAATGTCGGAAATATTACAACTGGCTGTATCTTTTGTTTTTCATATATTTCATGAGCTGCCTGTAGAAACATCTGATCTGTGGCGAACAAACACTGGTAAAATGTAATCAGTTGCCGATTTTGATTGTTGAATCCCTGCCTGAACCAATAATGTTTTTTTTTCTCTCCAAATAGTATAATTATACTAATTATCCGAATTTCTTGGCGTAGAATAGAAATTCAGATTATTAGTATAGTTATACTATTTGGAGTATAATTGGTGTATGGTTCCTACTTATTAATTGCTTTTTTTTTATTGTTGCAATGTTCATGAAACATACTTTCACGGTTGGACATCATAACAAAAAAAAACAATATCTGATTATTAAAAAATACACATCTTATTTTTCCCTGTTATTATTGGCGGGCTTTCACCTAGTCAATTATAACTGATTTGTAACATTGATACTGGTTTCTGTATTTCACTGAGATACATTTAGTTAAAACCTTATTTCTGTGAAAGTTATCTCTCCACACATTCGCCTACAGAATGTAGCGTGACATCTAGTTTGACCTGAAGCTAGAATTAAACTAACGGTAGCTCTGCATTTTAACCTGAGGAGACATAGCAGTAGACATATTCTGCATCATTGTGGGACACAGGAACAATATACAAGAGTCAGCTATGTAACTAATAGAAACGATTAAATATGTCCTTTACGAACTACGTCTTAAGTTAAGTTATACTTGCGCAAAATTATTAATTTATAATGTTCATCATTAAAAGTTGCAATTCTGAATTTAGTAGTATAATAACTGATTCTGCATCCCATGGTTTTCTTCCTTGCAACCAAAATCAGTATCAGTGTCACGTAAAAACACTTTCTCCTAAGTGTTTCCAAATACTGGGGGTAAACTGTTTTACAGTAAGTAGAGGAAAATGTTTTTTTTTTTTTGCATGGCCCCATAATCGATGTATGCTTGAGTTTTCGCTTATATCTCAGCAAGATTTTATGTTATCAAGCTGTAACTTTGGATTTACAGGTTTAAAAATATTACACATCAAAAGGGCTATTAATCAGATATGGTAATAATTCATTTTTTTCATGATCATATTCCATAATTCTCTTAATATACCAGTTCTGTCCTTGCATAGCGGCTCATAATATCTGGGTATCTTTGTGTTTTACTGTTGCAACACCGAATCATTGTATCTGTTCTCGATTAAATGATTTGTATGAAACAGATACAATGATTTGGATGATACAAATCAAAAACGAATTCCGCAGTTTAACATTAGCTGCATCTTTTTTCTGTAGCTCACTGTACACATATTTATTGGTCGATTTGTATGAAATTTAGGGGTTTTACAATGTGCTGAATAAAATGCGCGTAAAATAACATACCTCTTATATAGAAAAATTGGGAGACAGAGCTAATTAGTATGTTAGCCTAATTAGCATGTTTCTTTGCATCATGTGATAGTTCCCTTCGAGTCCTTTCCAATGATACCTTATTTGTTTATATGCGGCAAATGGTTCCAAAGTTAAGGGGGATGGCTCCTTTTTTTTTTTTTTTTTTTATGTCTGTACATCCTGAATTTTTTTTAATTCTTAAACACGTCTGCTTTTTTCAGGTTGTTATTCCACGAGGACCAATACAAGCAAAAGGTTTGCTTTTGAGCTGTATTCGAGACAAAAATCCGTGTATCTTCTTTGAACCAAAAATCCTATACAGAGTTGCTGTCGAACAAGTTCCCCTGAAAGATTACACAATTCCACTTTCCAAAGCTGAAGTACTCATTGAAGGTATAGCCTTTACTTATTTCAGAAACTTCATATTGTTTTCTTTGTTTTTATTTATTTAATATGAGGCTTATTCTGCTGATAGTCTACACGAATTAGTAAGAAGTACAATATTACTAAGAGAATTAGTAAGAAGTACAATATTACTAAGAGAATTAGTAAGAAGTACATTAGGTTAGCTCCAAGTTTAGAGAACAAGGTTAAGAAATTTTTCCATAAAATAGTTCAAAGAGAAGAAGATATTTTAAAAATGCAAGGTGTAGTCTATGAAGTAAAATGTTGTTGTGGACTTTCTTACATAGGTGAAACAGGTCACAGACTAGAAACTTGTACAGCAGAGCATAAAGCTGCTATAAAAAATTGCTCCAACAAGACTGGTTTAGATAGGCATGTTAGAGAAACTAGTCACAGCATGGATTGGAATTCCCTTAAAGTCATCAGTTTCCAAAGCAATTTTCAAAAAAGAAAGCTAAAAGAAGGAATAGAGATTGAGAAAAATCAAAATTCCATCATCAATGACTGCAGAGGATTTTCCCTGCCTAACATCTGGCAAGATTTGATGAAAAATGACCATAACCATCAAGGTTAACTGTAACCGCGATAGTGACTGGAATAAGTGACAACTAAAGACAGCCTGAAGAAGGAGAAGAGTTTTCTCCGAAAATTTGCAATTAAAATGAAAAAATTCCTAGTAAGAATTCCCATAATAGTAGTTTTTGATTAGTAACATAATATGATGTTTTAACGAAAGCCAGTAGTTTGACAAAATGTATTATGTTTTGTAAAACTGCTGACGAACTTGTTTGGGCAGTATTAGCTTTTCAGTAAAACAGTAAAACACCGAGTCTGACAGTTTTATATCGCCAGGGGGATATATTTGCATATCCACAACATCGGCGGTCAGTTACATTTAAGCCCGCAAGTGAGTCACAAAGCACCTATACCTTGCTGATTCCTGGTGGCCAACGTTAGAGGTTGTTTAGTTTGACGTCTGTATTCGAGTAGGTATTACTGCTGTAATTTATTGCAATGGACAGAGAAAGGGAAATAGAAAATGTGAGTTGTGTTTCTTTCAGCACTCAGTCATCAACAAACTGCAGCGACAAAACTCCAGAATCCTCACTGAGGGGGAGGGGGGTTCGAAAAGGTATTGCCAAACCATGGAAATGGAAAAGCAATGTACGACAGGCAGCACATCAGTCAGGTAAGTTATATGTAAGTCAGTGAGGAAAGACTGTCCCCGCGAAAGAGGTAAACACTTTAAAAAATTGTCTAATTCATTGCAAATTCAAATGTAGTCAAAAGATATCTGAGGATGAATGTTTTGAACTGCACAAAACATACTATTCTTTGCCAAATGCAACAGAAAAGAGACATTTCATAGTTAACAATACAGAACGTTCATACACGGTTAGGCCAAAGTGAAAAAGAATCGATGACCCTAATGAGTCTGGCGATGAAGACACTGATAATGTTGATGGATTACCAAGAAATAATCAAATGCAGTTGAGAAGGAATTATTCATTCAAGTATTTCTTTTATGTCAAAGATGAGAAAATTCAAGTATGTAAAAAATTTTTTTGGGGAACTTGATCCATATCACAGACGCCAGTATCTGCACAAATGACTAAAAATATGCAGACCAATACTGCTAATCCTGATCACAGAGGCAAAAGTGTTGGCAGTAAAAGAGTGCCACAGGGTAATGCTGATTTTGCTCGGCAACATATTAAATCATTTCGTAAAATTGAATCACACTATTGTAGGGCTACTACAATGAGAGAATACCTTGATTTGAATCTAAGCATTTCCAAAATTTATCTTTTATACAAAGCAAAATGTACAGAGCAAAACATTCATCCTGTTAAAGAATCTATGTATTACAAAATTTTAGTGACAGAATTTAATTTAGGGTTTCATGTTCCAAAAAGCAATCATTGTGACTTGTGCGAAAAATTCAAAGTTGCTGAGAAGACAGGAACACTTACTGATGACTTAAAAAATAGTTATCAGCATCATGAAATTATTAAAAATGCAATGAGAGAAGAGAATAAAGACAAAACAGGAGGTAAACCAGGGCTTTTTTTGACCTTGAAAATGTTCTTGCTCTTCTACGATCAGACGTAAGTTGGTTTTTTCTATCTTCGTAAATTAAATATTTACAATTTAACCATGTACTATTCAGTGACTAAAAAGTTTTATTTTGCTATCTGGCCTGAAATATTGACAGGGCCAGCTGGAAATGGCATTGCCAGTGCACTTAGAAAAATCCTTGATGTTTTGATTGAAGAAAATTACTTATCTGAACTAATTACATGGTCTGATTCATGTGTACCACAAAACAGGAATTCAATCATATCATATGCATTACAACTATTTATAAAAGAAAACCCAAGCATTACTTCAGTAACAACGAAGTATTCTGTTCCCAGCCACTTTTGCATTAAAGAGGTAGACAGTTCACAGCTGCATTGAAAGAACACTGAAACACAATGACGTGTATTCTCCAATTGGACTTGTCAGAGGATTACTAAAAGTTAATCAAAGGAATCCTTATAGAATTAAACAAATTAAACTGCAAGATTTCAAAGATTTTGCTACGCCTGCAAAGCTCTTTAACTATAAGGCTATTCCTTACACTCTAGTGGCAAGCTTGAAGTTCACAAACAAGCTACATTAGGTGAGCTACAAACAAGTTGTGAATATTAAGTTTCAAACATCAAATAGGAAATCAGTTGTTCATCCAAGCGAGTCTCTGGAAGCTTTCCAAGTCACACCTAAAGTGCAGAGAACAAAAAATGAAATATCTGAATTAAAGAAAAAAGACATTAAAGCTGGTTTTCCTCTCGTGCCATTACAAGAGAGGCTATATTATTGTACAACACTAAATATAAAGTAGGCTCCTTTGCAAAGTAATATTGTAGACTTGATTTTATGTTATTTCTCTTTTTGTTTGAAATACATTATTTTGTTTATGTAATAACCTACTTATATTTGTTTTTCACCTTTAATATTTTCAAACTTAATATTTCAATCCATAATACAGATATTTTGTACTGATGTAATAAAGTTACAAATTGTACTGGAATTAACTAAGTACCTTAGTTTGACAAAGTTGAATGCTCACTTTCCCAAATTGGCCATATGATAGTGACAAGGTTCTAACTGCAAAGCAGACTGTCAGTTTTCTATATATAAACACAATATTTTGTCGGAAAGTAGGCTAAATGTATTTATAACATGCTTCAATAGGTGTTCAGCATTTCACTTTACCGAAACTCCATTACAAACAAACTTACAACAAAATGAAACTTTAAACTCCTTTTTCTCAAAATGCTGCTTCGATCAGTTAGAACCTTGTCAAAGTAGGGCATCGAAATGTTAGCAAACCTTTCTTTCTATCTTCTGAGACAAAGATGTTCGTGAATCGTATGATTGGCAGTTCCCAGTATGTTAGGTGTCATCTGTTGCAATATTGTGTTGCTTTCTGATGTGTTATTGTATCATATTTATTTTGTGTATTAAAAACTGCATTTCTAAAATCACAAATCTCTTGTATTCTCATCCTGTGTCCAGTTTCTCCTGATAACAGTGCTTTAAACCTATTCTGTTGTTACAAACATGATATATTCACTTTTTTTCTTTCTTTTGTTCAATAAATATATTCACAGTCTTTTTTCTGATTCAGGTGATGATGTAACCCTTGTTGGCTGGGGAACACAAGTTCATGTGCTACGCGAAGTTTGTCAGTTGGCACAAGATAAGCTTAATGTTTCATGTGAACTCATAGATCTTGTTACAATATTGCCTTGGGATAAAGAGACAATTATGAAGGTAAGCATAATGATACATGCACAGTGGGAAAAAAAGTAGTCAACTTGATGTCTTGCATGTACTGCCACAGTTCGTTTGTTGCATACATTGTGTCATTACATCAAGGGTGGCATTATATGAAATTTGCCAATTATTTTTAAATAACTAAAAGGTTGTTAATTATGGTTCATCAAAAATCATAATTAGCATTAAATTAAAAACATGTTAATTAGAAAAAATGCGGTTGTATGTTGTGTAATTAGTTTGCGTTGTAGTTTGAAGTGTCCATTTCCATCTCGGAAACTTCTGGTAAGCATCAAATGCAGAAATTTACTTTAACATAGTAGGAAGACAAAGTTAATATTTTAAGTTTAAGGAAATGAATAAAATATCATGTTACGTTACTAAAACTTTATCAAGTGAAAATTAATAGCATTATACAAAGTCATTTTACACTCCTTATTATTATTTTTTTAATCACCTATTTTCATTTGTGTTTCGGATTTCAATCATATTATTTTCTTAGCACAATCTAATTTAACAAATGCATTTCAAATATCGCCATACTGTGAGTTTGCTTCAATGAATCAACTTAATGTTAAAAGACTCTGATTTGTATCTTTGATTGAATCACTGTGTGTTGACATTAAGGTTGCCACAATTGAATTATGGTCTGAAAAAACAGGGAGTTCTCACAGCTTGCTGCAAGTGACAATACATCAAGTATGTTTTGTGCTGGGAAAGGCAGGTTGGCTCGGTAATATATATTGGTGGTTGGCACATGGCAAGGGTGAGGTGGTATGTCAAGGGATGATCTGTATGTATATACATACAGGATATCTGAGCATATATATACATAGTGTTATGCAATGGGGTGGCAGTAAATCAAGGGTTGACCATATTTTGATTGGATTTCCAAATAAAATATATATGTGCAAAGGAATTTTTTTTTGTGGTGCTTGAACTTATCAGAGGTTGGTAGATAACATGGCCATGTCAACCCTTGACAATGCTACATAAAACAGCTGTGCATAATTCAGTCCACTTGATTTGCTTAGGTCCCATGACTCCCAACATGAGAATCCACTGCAATGACTGCCAAAAACCCATTGCAGGTTTGTTGCTATTTCAATATCATGACCATCCAATCCTTTTCTTTCTTGGTATTATTTAACGATGTCATAATGAAACCTTGTTGAAAGCCTTTTCATGAAGCAAGCACATTCATCAACATTAATGCCCTTGCAATGCTTTGTAAATTATCTTATGTGGAAAAGAGCCTTTCTTGTGCCTGAAGCCAAACTATGAATCGTTGATCGTTGAATATCTCACATTGTTGGAAAATTCTCTTACTGAATATTTTTAGCATGTGGCTGATTTGACAAATGGTCCTGTGCTCTGAACATTCTGCCACATTCGTCTTTTTTAGTGAGGTGGCAAAGATTGATTTGAGCCATTCCAAGACTATTTGTCTAGTTCTGTAAATCTCATTGGAAAACACACAAAAAAAAAAAAAACAAAAAAAAAAACTGTAGGATGTCTACATGCTCTTCATCTATTTATTTTTAACATATAGTGGAATGTCAACTGTATGTCTTTCTAGGAACCATAATTATAAATGTATGAGAGATATTAAAAGTGCATTTATATAATTATGCAACTGTTTCTTATATACTTGTATAAGTGCTACAATTAGTTTTTCATTGTGTTTGTACATATTGCAACTCTTTACAGGTGTAATGTAACAGGCACAACTTTACTGAAAGTTGGAAGTCAGTTTCAGAAAAGCACTATTGAAATCCACAATCAGTATTTCAGTTACAAAATAAATATTTTTCAGTATTTACGATTCTGTGCTCTTCTTCAGATCTTTCCATCCTCTTTCTTTATTCCTACATGAGATTCCTCCGTGGATTTGCAGATCCCCCCCCCCCCTTTTTGGTCATTATTTGGATGATTTTTGAGTTCAATGCAAAACTGAAGAGAAATATTTTGGGGATTAGTCGGGAGTAGGGGGTCATTTTCAGTCTGGGGACGGTATTTCATCTTACAAAACTTTGAAAACTTGAAGTTGAACAAAGTGAAGATTTTTTTGCAATGTTTCCTTTGTCCACTATCATTGCTAAATATCATTTTATTACATAAATGTTTATATTTCAGCTTGAACCTGTAGGCAACAATTCCCCCAGACAGTGTGAAAACTTCCATTTCAGAAATGAGATTCTTCCACGGATTCAAGGGATTCCGCCTTTCCGTTATCATTTGGATCATTTATGAGATCGATGCTCAACTGAACACTGTTGGGGAAGAGTGGTAGGGGAGGAGTAATTTTGTGTCAGAGGACAGAATTCCATCTTTGGAAACCTTTTAAAATGGAAGGTAGACGAAGTGAAGATTTCTCCCGTAATTATAATTTTTTCTCTCGCAATGTTTCTCCTGCTCAGTATTGTTGGTAGATATCATTTTATTCCACTTTGAAAATGGGGCTAAATTTCCAAAAATGGAAGTCAGAGTAAAGATTTCGTCCATAATTTTAATCTATTCCCCTTCCATTCTCCATGATGCCACTTACCTGTGTTGTTTGAGTTTATTTTCTGCCATAAATGGTTGCATTTAAGCTTGATAAGGGTGGAGGAAATTTCTGAAAATCAAAGTGTCAAAGTTGGAAAATCTTTAAGAATTGGTGCGTGGGGTTCGAAAGTGTTCATCATCTCCAAGTTATTGGATTGGAAAGAAAGTAATGTCTGCAAATGCTAGGCAACAGACAAGTGTTAATTACTGTATATACTATACAAGCACAAATCAGTCCAAAATGTAGTCTTCACTGTTTGCCACGACCTGCTCCCACCGTCAGGGCAGCTGTTGGATATCGTCCCGGTAGAATTGTGGTGGCTTGAATGCAAAGAAGTGAATAATTACGCCTTCAATATCATCTTGGTTGGTGAACTGCGGTCCATCCAGGAAATGCTGCCACCACCGGAAAAGGTGGTAGTCACTTGGGGCAGTGTCTGAGGAATAAGCTTGGTGCTTGATCTTGTGACAGGTTACCCATGCTGTGTGAGGTCTCACTCCATGCTGCTGTAGGAGGACGCCTTTGCGGTTCAGCAGTGTTGGTCATTTCGACTTGAGCGATGCATGCAGATCTTCACAAAAACATTTTTGCTCAAACGGTGTCTTTCACAAAAATATTTTGAACTGTGATGGTATCATCACTTTCAGTAAAAATTTATCTTAAAAATATTTTAGTGTTAGATTAATCTTCAATATTGTTCTGTTTAAATGACACAATTCTTTTTTCGTCGTTGTGAACAGTTTTCAGTAAAATGGTCTCTGGCAGATGCCTTTCAATCACTGCGTCTCCTCATTTCCGGCAGTGGCTACGCTACCGGCAACTAAGGCGATGCTTGTTGAAAGGAACTCCAAAGCATTATGGGAGCATTTTTTACCCCTCTGGCAGCCTCACTTCGCATGCATTTTCTAGGGCTAACTTAGAAGTAGAGATGGGCACATTAGTGAGAAACATCGATATTGGACATTGAGAAACATTGATGTTGGGCATTGAGAAACATTGATGTTGGACATTGGTGAATACTCGTTTCTGAAACATCCATGAATCAGTAGTATCGATGGAAATTTTTGATGTATTAGTGAAAACCTCGATGGCCGCCCCGGTGGCGCAGTGGTCTAAGGCGCTGGCCTCTGATCATTCGTCCGTAAGGGGTCCGGGTTCGAATCCCGGTGAGGCATGGATGTTGTGTTTGTCTTACGGCACTGGCTCTCTCCCTTCCCTGGAACCAGTGACCCTAAATTAGGGACGGGCCACTGCTTATAGCCCATTGAGTTGCTCACGGTGGTCGTTAAACCTCCAATAAAAAAAAAAAAAAAACCGATGTTTCGCTGAAAAGCCTAAGAACTCGCATCTTTCCCATTTGCAGCAGTAACAGGCACATCGATTGGTAAAATCACTGTTCAATTTATTGGTGATTACTCACCAATTCGACATCGATTAATGAATATTTGTTAAAATGCTTGATGTTACTTTGATGTATGGGCTCCTGTGACATCGAGGATGAGAACTTATCTAACCCATAGTGTTATTATTATTATTATTATTATTCCCTTTCCCCCAAGATCTCAGCTGGAGTATAATCACAATTGTTTATACACTGGCGGAAAGTGAAAAAAGAACACCAAGAAGGAGACGTCTGATACCAACGAAATGAATACAGAGGATAACATGATCAAAACATTATGGCAAAATACAGCTGTATTTGCTGGTAAACTGAAAAATAACATTTCCATGTAACATGGTTAATACGAGGTTCAGCCGCCATGAACTGCGTCACACTGTGCCATTCTGGCATGGAGTCTGTCGTACAGATGTTGGATGTAAGTTTGGGGTATTGAGTTCCAAGCATCCTCAACTTGGACGCGTAAATTGGGGATGGTCGTGGCTGGCCGTGGAGACCGGATAAGTCGTTGTCCCATAAAATCCCACACGTGCTCAATGGGGGACAAATCCGGTGATCGTGCAGGCAATGGAAGTTGTCTCACACTCTGAAGTGCATGTTTTGTTGCACGTGCCGTGTGTGGGCGTGCTTTATCTTGCTGGAAAACACCACGATGGACCAACCTTACAAATGGCACAACAATGGGCTGAATGATGTTGTTGATGTAGGAGGTGCTGTTTAACGTACCCGGTACAAACACTAGTTGTGTACGGGAGTGATAGCTGATCGCTCCCCTCACCAGGAGACCAGGTGTAGGCCCTGTGTGTCACTGGCGGATGCAAGAAGGGTGGAGACACTCCCCTGTGCATCTGCGAACACGCATACGGCCATCGGAGGCTCCCAAGCAGAATCTGCTTTCATCGCTGAACGCGACAGATCGCCATTGCGTTCTCCAGTGCAGACGTTGGCGACACCACTGCAACCGTTCTTGACAGTGAGCTGGGGTCAGAGGTACACACGCCAGAGGCACACGTGCACGTAGTCCTGCATCCAGTAGACGGTTGCGGATTGTTCGCACAGTCACCTCAGGTGCAACGGCAGCTCGGATTTGCATCGCAGTGGATGTTCTGCTTGATAACGCCGCTCTTCTTATGTGTCGATGGGTCCGCTCATCAGTCCGTCTGTGACTCCCGGTTCCACGTCTTCTCGTGTGGGAATGTTCCTCGGACCATCTACGCCACCATCGTACCACCACCGATACTTCCCATCCAATTCGCTCCACAATACGACGATACGACCACCCGGCCTCGCAGAGTCTGACTAGACGACCTCGCTCAAAGTCTGATAACTGCTGAAATCGTACACGTATTCCATGTCCAGGCATTGCAGCTTCTTCAGGGTCTTCGCACGTGTCCGTACGCAGACGACTGATTACATTCACTTCGCCGTACTCCTTAAATACCACCGACAATAATTTGCATATTATGCCGTGCTGTGGCGTAAGCGCTCACCGGTTGATCCCGAAATTGACATCACACCTACGTAAACTCGACCCCATTAACATATGTAAATTTCATGATCGTCCGCCAATTTCTTCTTGGTGTTTTTTTTTCACTTTCCGGCAGTGTATATATATATACACACACGGTCGTCACATTATTGTGACCACCAGCTAATATCCAGTGTAACCGCCATGTGGAGCGTTGACGGCAGCTAGATGGGCTGGGAGTGACTCAGTAAGGTGGTGAAGGTGTTCACAGGTCTGTGGAGCCATGCTGACTGCAGTGCATCTGACAGCTGCTGGAGGGTACATGGTGGAGGACCCATAGAGCAAACAACACGATTCTAGGTGGTCCCACAGATGCTCAATTGGGTTTAAGTCTGGGGAATTAGGGGGCTAGGGAAGTACTTTGAAGTCCTCATCGTGCTCTTCCAACGACTCTCGGACATTTCTAGCTGTTTTACACATCGCATTGTCATGCTGGAAGATCCCCTCCACCCGAGGGAACACAATCACCATATATGGGTGTATGTGGTCTGCAAGGATGGATTCATAATGAATTCGGTCCATAGTGCCTTCCACAGGTATGAGTGGACCCAGAGAATGCCAAGAAAACATTCACCAGACCGTAACGCTGCCCCAACCAGCTTGTGTTTTTCCAGCAATGATTGAAGAATTTTTGTTCTCTGATGTTTCTCGCCTTATACGCCAACGTCCATCCATTCGATGAAGCAGAAAACATGACTCATCGTAGAAGGCAATCCTTTGCCAATCATTGGAGGTCCAATTCTGATACTGCCATGCAAATGTAAGCCTTTTCTGCCGATGTACCTTTATTAGCATAGGTGCCGTGACCATCCGTCAGCATCGGAGCCCCATACGCAGCAGGGTTCACTGAACTGTCATTTTAGACACCCTTCCGGTAACCCCCTGGTTCATTCAACCAGTGAGTTGCTCCTCTGTAGTGTGTCGATCGGCCCTCACACACCTTCGAAGCTGACGTTCACCTCTCACATCAATGGCACGTGGTGCTTCGCAGTTTCCACATCGCTTATTCGCAATGGTGCCATTTCTCCAATCATGATACGCTTTAACCACAGCAGCATGCGAACAGTTCACAAACTTTGCTGTTTCAGAAATACTGCCACCCTTGGCCCGAAAGCTGATAATCATCCCATTTTGCAAATCTGATAAATCGCTCCTTTTATCCACGAGACCAATGAGTGATATGTTTTCAGAATGCCTACTGCACACCTTATATGCCCTCCAAGCCAGCTCACGACATGTGCCTTCTTTCACTGGCTACATGCTGTTGACGTCAAAAGTAGGAAGTGTTTGGTCACAATAATGTAACGACTGTGTATATAGTTTTTCAAATCCATCTTAATTTTTTCTGATTTTGAGATAAACTTATATTCTAACATAAGTGCCTTCTTTGAAATCTGCACAAAATTCTGCCCATATGTTGTTGTTGAACTGATGATAAGTAATTGATGGAGAGTAAGGTCCAGCAAATGTAGTAAATACAATTTTAGCTGCTATCATTTTAAAGAGGAGGGGGATGAGGCCAATTTTTGTAGCTTGCTGCAAAGTGTTGTTTCGGTTATGCAGAACTTCTGTTTCCTTAACCAGCTGAGAGTGTTTTAAATCAGCCTTCTGTTGGTTAAGCTTATAACATTTCACCTCTATTGTAATGATTGCTTTTATTATAAAAAAACTCAACATTAATGGTAGCCTTTGTATTCCACCTATAAATCACAAACAATATAATTTCCTTTGTCTGAACGTTTGTCCAGTGGAAAGTTTTGGTGCAGTGTAAAGAGCGCTTGCCTGTTTTAATTGTGGAATCCCTGCCTCAACCAATATACTTTTTTTATTGTTGTAATGCTCATGAAACATACTTTCACATTTGGACATCACAAACAAAAATAATATCTGGTTATTAACAAATTAATCTATATATCTTATTTCTCCCCATCATTATTGACGGGCTTTCGCCTAGTAACTGATAATTAATTAATTCCACCACATGCTTACATAGGTAATTAACTGTCATGGGAACAGTTGACACAGGAACCTGGTTTCATCATCATTGGTATGAAAATTGTTATTTAACTTGACTCTCTGTGAGGAATAGTAGTTGTTGACATATTGCAGTTATTTTGTGGTGAAGTTCTTGCAGTGCCCATAAATTAAACACTTTTCAGTTGCTAAAAGGTAATAGTAAAAATTTCTGTGGCTTTATCTTGATTCATTATTTTATCAATGCATCTTGAAAGGTCTTTATTTCACTCTGTAGTGTGTTTATAACTTTCTTTGTGATAAACTGAATTTAGCTCCAAGACACCTTCACAGGGTTCCATTTGCTTCTCAGAACGTTGTTTATTCTCAGGTTGTTGTTTACCTTAGAGATTCAGCTCACTAGACAAAAATTTTGCAAAAAAGTTAATGTGTTTTTTGACAGATACACTGTTTGGCTGATGTCGGTCTCGTTTTTTTGAGGATTTAGTTGCATTTTCATTTCCTGGTGCAAGAGAACATGTCGAGTAGTATTTTTTAATGCTTGAGTAATTTTGCTACTCTAAACAGGCTGTAGTATCTGTATACTAACAATGACATTTAATGCAAATATGACTCACTTCATGGTAACAGGTGATATCTGTGACTAACTAGTACATGAGCTGGCAGTTGATCATGGGATGTCTTTATATGTTGGGAGATGTAAATTCAGTTTGATGCAGAGCTTAATACTGGTTAGTTGATTTGCTTGATTCACCCCTTAAGCATCTCATTAGAAACTGAACACAGGATGTAGCAAGATATTTTGTGCACCAGCTGAATTTTGAAAAATTCTAAATTTAATGAATTCTTGAATTTTTTTTAATGTGGGTGTTGTTATCAACTAAAAGAGTTATTTGTTTATTAGAGGTAAATTTAAATGTTTTTCCTTCATGTTGCAGTTATAGATGCAGAATTCCCAACTTTTTATTTTGCTTGATAACTTTTTTGGCAATGAGAAAGTTGTCTCCAACAAAAAAAAAAAAAAAAAAAGAGCTTGAATGGCATTAGAGTGGTTTTTCTATCTACCAACATGTAGGAGATGTCAGCAGTTAGAGATTTGCTCCTAATGGTTTTGTGTGTGTGTGTGTGTGCAGCGCAGCACTTTGTGTTGCACCACTTAGTAAGCAAGTTCAAGGTTAATGACAAAACAACAATGAAATTTGTGTCATTTTTCGTTACAGGATGAGTAGTTGGGACCTGGTGTATGACTGTTTTGTGGTCTCTTACAAAGAACATGCATCAACTCCATTGCAGTGATGTAATAATGTTGTTTTTGTTTAACATGCTGTTATTCTCCAACTCCTTGTGCAACCCATTCTTATGACAAACAAAGGTGCAATGCAGATACTCCTGTTATGGGCAAATGTTTGATTGCCCATATCTCCACCATTTTTACAAATAGCAGCGTCACACCAATGCCATTCTTATTTTTCTTCAGGAATAACTTTCTCATTGGTAAAAAAAATAAGCTCATAAGCAAAATCAAAAATTGGGAATTCTGTAACCATAACCTGAAGGAAGACAGAGGACCTGCAAGCAGGTAGCACCTTTCACTGATAACAATGCCCATATTTGGAAATTTTCAAAAATTCAACTGGGTTCTTAAGAAACAGCTAGTGTGAGGCATCTTTCTCCACTCTGTGTATTTGAGTTGAGGACACAATTTCAGTAAAAACTGTCATTTATCATAAGGCAAAACCAAATTGTTGTCCATTTTAAAACCAGATTTTCATTTTTCGTGAATTTTTGCAGCATTGCCTGTATCAGAAAAGTGTAGGAATTTAACATACACGAGATTCTTCCGTGGATTCGCGGAATTCCTCTTTTTCTGTCACCATTTGGGTTATTCTCGAGATTCATTGCAAAATTAAGATACATTTTTGGGGGGGGGGTCGTTTTCCGTCTGGGGACGATATTTCATTTTTCAAATTTTTCAAAAACAGAGTAAAGATTCACAAATAAAGAAGATAGCTGTCTAAGCACGAACACTTTAGCTCAAACCAATTACAACACTCAAATGATGCTAAGACGTATCACCGGTATCAAAAGTATACACAGTTAAAACCATGACGACACAAATAACTCATTCCATTGAGGTATTTGTGTCGTCATGGTTTTAACTGTGTATACTTTTGATACCGGGGATACGTCTTAGCATCATTTGAGTGTTGTAATTGGTTTGAGCTAAAGTGTTCGTGCTTAGACAGCTATCTTCTTTATTTGTGTTTCAATCAGCACGATAGTGTCTTCATCATATCTAGAGTAAAGATTTTTTTCCATAATCCTAATTTCTTTCTCTCGCGATATTTCTTCTTCCCAGTATTGTTGTTAAATATCATTTTATTCCATAAATATTTGTATTTCAGCATAAAAAATGGAGGGAAAATTTCCGAAAACGGAAATCAGACGAAGTAACGATTTCGCCTGTAGTCGTAACCCAACGACATGCCCTGTATCCTGTGTTGTTGTTAAATGTCAGTGTTTTATACTTTGGATGCAGTGATGTGCTCCAGTTTAATATTTACATCAATAAATTTTAGTGAATAATTATGTCTTGCTCATGCTGCCTTATATTCACACTTTTTCACTGCATGTTCTGTTTCTTAACCCAGTTTAAAAGTTCAGCTTTGTTTTTCTTCTTCAGTCTCATGTATGATTTAATCAGGAGGGTTGAAAACTTGGTATATCATAGTAAAACTTACAGTGCAAGAACATCTAATTTACATTTGCAGCAGAGAGTTAAGTGTTAGTACCATAACAGAATATTTTCTAACTTATAGCAGTGAAATACTACAAACCAGTAGGCATTTTTTAGGCCACCTTTGTATCATGAATGCAAGAATAGTTTGTACTTGAAGGTGATGTACCATTTTAAGGTGCATACACACACACACACACACATTGTGATGTTTTGTTTAGCTCCTAATTTAAAATGTAGTTTTGCTTCATCAGATATGATCTGATTTTAATGTTTGCTTCATTACTTTTAGTCTGTAAGCAAAACAGGACGCTTAATGGTAGCCCATGAAGCTCCCCTTACTGGTGGCTTTGGTGCTGAGATTGCAGCTACTATTCAGGTAAGCTGATTCCTTGCATTATCAGTTTTAGTTTGGGACAAAAGAGATATAAAAGTGTAATTGTTATTGCATTATGGTGTTTCAATGTGAAATGTGGTTTATTTTTAATATTTCAACCTTGCGTTTGTTCCCTTATTGTACATACAAGCAGAGACCAACTTCAACAGTTAAGGGCAACTGGATTTCAAGGACCCGTTGTCTATCCCATGATGCATGCATGGTTAAGGACGGTCTAGAGATATAGTGCAAAAATCAAAAGATGAAAAATGTTTTCATATTTTGCCACTTGCTATATCAGGTGTTTTATTTTATTCAAAAAGTTTGGTTTAGTTTTAACTGATATTAGGGTAATTTCAAAAGTAATGCACAATGTGGCAACACTTGGATATGGATGACACAATCAGCACAGTTGTTGTAGCAGTTGTAGACAGGAAGTGGAGAAACTCAAAGGTGACATGCTGGTATCATAGCATATCACATTCCAGAATAGCTGTGGCTGAAAATGGTGCTTGTAGGGTTGTTTAGCTACTGTCACACATGAAGATCAGCAGTCTTCATTAAGATAGAAGCTTGACAAAGGGAAAGTCTAGTGAACATTCACACTGCATTGATAGAAGTTTGTGGTGAGCAAACAGTAGACCAAAGCACTGTTTCTCTCTAGGCAGCACATTTTTGTGAGGGATACATAAGCGTGCAGAATGACTGAAAGTCAGGGAGGCAGAAGACTGCTGCAGATGATAGGTCTGTTCAACTTGTTGTCTAGTTCCTTGAAGACTGTCTAGTCACCCATGAAGAGAATGCAGCAGGTACTAAAATCTCACCCACATTTTTTTTTTTTTTTTTTGCAATTTGACCAAAATGTTGAAGAAATGGAGAGTGTCAGGCAAATGGATTCCACACAAGTTGAGTGATGCACAAAAACAGACTTGTCTGGTCTGGAAAATATGCAGTAGCCGTTTCATTAAATTTGCTGCTGAAGGTGAGGATTTTCTGCATTGAATTGTTGCTATTGTTGAAACATGGTTTAAAGATTTTGAACGCTGTCATAGTCTAGTCACTGGAGAAGTCCTTCCCAAGGCCAAAAAAAAAAAAAAAAAAAAAGTGGCAGGGAATGTTGAAAGTGAATGATGATCTATTTTTGGAATGTTGAAAGTGAATGATGATCTTTACATACAGTTATGTTGGTGTTGTTGGGTCATATAGAGTATCTACTAGCAGTACTGTCACGGCATAATATTACCATAACAGTCTGTGACATGGGGTGCCGATACTACATGACAATGCAAGACCACATGTTCTGAAGGTTGTTACTGATTTGTTTTTCAGTGCAACTAGGAGGTCCTGCCTCATGTGACATACAGCACAGATTTGTGTTCAACAGACTTTGACTATCATTATATCTCATGTGATTCTATCATAAAGTTCACATACCATTACGTGACCACAAGGTTCTTCAGGAAGACGCTTTGATGTCTGTAAGTTCTGTTTTACACGTTCTGTAAAGTGGATACAGTCTGTGGTAGTGCATTAACTTATTCAATTAAAATATAAATCGGTTAAAAGTCCTAAAAATGTTACTCACGGAAGTGCGTGTTCAGTCCGATGTCAGTAGTTATTGAGAGTTTCATTGTCCAAAGTTGTATCTTGCTTCAATATGGTCAGTTGTTAGGGTTAGTTCGAGAGCCATTTCGTCATAAGTTGTACCCTACTTCGGTAGGGTTAGTTCGAGAAACCATTTCGTCATAAGTTGTACCCTACTTCGGATATGTCCAGATGTTAGGGTTAACTCCGTTCTGGCTGTGTCAACATCATATTGAATGGGTAAAGGTTTCCGGATAATAATTAAAGATTCTTGTGTTAAGAGTTACTATTTACATACCACTTGAAGTTCCACGTCGTACTTGGCCATTAGGGCTATCCGTCAATGCTGCACTCTCTTGGAATTGCTGAGGAAGTCTTCAAGTTAGGTCAGGTTCATAAAAAATTTAAAAGCTTTAAAAGATTCCAGTTAAAATCGTTATATACACCACCTCATACCGTCCACAGTCTCAATCACCGGACGCGCGTT
The DNA here is from genome assembly GCA_039090855.1 of Macrothele yani. NCBI lineage: Eukaryota > Metazoa > Arthropoda > Arachnida > Araneae > Macrothelidae > Macrothele > Macrothele yani. The sequence goes on along the minus strand of CM077022.1, from coordinate 51,934,104 downwards.
TCACCTAGGCTCTACCCTGGCGTTTTCAACGGAGACTTCACACCCTCTGTCGAAGTCTGCTATCTGAAGTCTCGTGTCCACAGTGCGCATGTTCCTCTTGTAACCCATTGCCAATGCCATCTAGTGTTAGGTCACATCAACTTTATCTTCATCTATGTCATTCTCACCCTTCCTTTTTCTCTCCTCTCCCTATTCAATTTCTTCTCAGTTTCGATCAGGTTCCTCCAAGTGTACGAAAGGTCGTATGGACTGTTATTATTGCAGTTAAATGGTTTGGTCTTATTTATTAATACTGCTTCTGCTACTTGTATTGTTCTCATATTATTCTGCTGGTTTAATATTGTAATTCCTTCCCAATAGGGTATACATTGATTATCCAAACAGAAGTCAATAAGTGCTGTTTTATTCTCTCTTCTGCTCCAGTTCTTCATGTGTTCAGTCAATCTGATTTTAATATTTCTTTTTGTACTGCCTATATATTGGTTGATGATTTTATTTTGGTATAGAGTAGACACCCACTTTTTGTAAGATTGGGGTCTTTCTGTGATAGTTACTAATAGATTTCGTTATGTCTCTCGTTCGCGCACCAAATTCTAGGTCAAATGTTTTACATGTTTTCTTCATAATAGTTGTGATCTCCGGTATATATGGTAATGATCCACAAAATTTTATTACCTGTTGAGTCTGTGTACTCCTTTGTTATTTATTTCCAGGCTTGCATCTATTAATAAGGTTATTTATTTTCTTCACATCATAACCAAAGTTTATTGCTGTGTTCTTTATCCAATTCAATTCATTTTTTAGTAGTTGGGTGTTAGATGTATGAATAAACGCTCTATTGATATATGATCAGAAAGCTGCAAATTTGTAAGATGCTGGGTGGTGAGAGTTCTCAGGAATGATCAATAGAGCATTAACTCATACATCTAACACCCAACTACCAAAAAATGAATTGAATTGGATAAAGAACACAGCAATAAACTTCGGTTATGATGTGAAGAAAATAAATAACCTATTAATAGATGCAACCCTGGAAATAAACAACAAAGGAGTACACAGACTCAACAGGTAATAAAATTTTGTTGATCATTACCATATATACCGGAGATCACAACTATTATGAAGAAAACATGTAAAAAATTTGGCCTAGATTTTGGTGTACGAACGAGAGATATAACGAAATCTCTTAGTAACTATCACATTAAGACCCCAATCTTACAAAAAGCGGGTGTCTACTCTACACCAATAATAAATAATCAAAATAAATTCGTCAACCAATATATAGGCAGTACAAAAAGAAATATTAAAATCAGATTGTCTGAACACATGAAGAACTGGTGCAGAAGAGAGAATAAAACAGCACTTATTGACTTCTGTTTGGATAATCGATGTATACCCTATTGGGAAGGAATTACAATACTAAACCAGCAGAATAATATGAGAACAATATAAGTAGCAGAAGCAGTATTAATAAATAAGACCAAACCATTTAACTGCAATAATAACAGTCCATACGACCTTTCGTACACTTGGAGGAACCTGATCGAAACTGAGAAGAAATTGAATAGGGAGAGGAGAGAGAGGAAGACAAAAAGGAAGGGTGAGAATGACATAGATGAAGATAAAGTTGATGTGACCTGACACTAGATGCCATTGGCAATGGGTTACATGAGAAACATGTGCACTGTGGACATGAGACTTTCAGATAGCAGACTTCGACAGAGGGTGTGAAGTCTCTGTTGAAAACGCCAGGGTAGAGCCTAGGTGAAACGCGCGTCCGGTGATTGAGACTGTGGACGGTATGAGGTGGTGTATATAACGATTTTAACTGGAATCTTTTAAAGCTTTTAAATTTTTTATGAACCTGACCTAACTTGAAGACTTCCTCAGCAATTCCAAGAGAGTGCAGCATTGACGGATAGCCCTAATGGCCAAGTACGACGTGGAACTTCAAGTGGTATGTAAATAGTAACTCTTAACTCAAGAACCTTTAATTATTATCCGGAAACCTTTACCCATTCAATATGATGTCGACACAGCCAGAACAGAGTTAACCCTAACATCTGGACATATCCGAAGTAGGGTACAACTTATGACGAAATGGCTCTCGAACTAACCCTAACAACTGACCATATTGAAGCAAGATACAACTTTGGACAATAAAACTCTCAGTAACTACTGACGTCGGACTGAACACGCACTTCCGTGTGTAACATTTTTAGGACTTTTAACCGATTTATATTTTAATTGAATAAGTTAATGCAGACTGTATCCACTTTACAGAACGTGTAAAACAGACGTCAAAACGTCTTCCTGAAGAGACTTTGACTTGTTTTCGTAGCCAAAACTGCCCATGTACGACATTGAATTTTCTTGTCTCGATGAGCTGTCTAGGACATCCAACATTGTGACAGGAGTTACAACACCTCCCCTAATGCTGGAAAACCGCCTTTGAGAGGCAGGTAGATCACATCGAAGGACTGTGAACTCATGTCACATCATTCAGTTACTGTAAGTGTGTAATGACTTAATGTGCATTTCTTTTGAAATGATTGTTGTATATTTGTTTCACACATAAAAGGTTTTACCTAAAACAACTGTGGAAAAACTCAATTAAAACATGTGTGATATATAATAACTTGTGAAGAAGTTATAATTTGTCATTAGAACTTCTCACGCTTGAAAAACTCTTTACACGTTATTCTAGGGACAGATTTCATACTGAAACAATTTGGAATTTATAAATGAGCAATGTACACTAATGGATTAAAATATTGAAAGATTTTTTCAACATATCAATTCATGTGTGACTAAAGAAGTAAACTCTGTATTCAATGGATTCAAGATGTATCGTCCCGTTCTGTATTTCTTCGATGTTTAGTCTTTACCTCCAACTTAATGTGAATTGTATATTTATGGTAAAATGGGTGTAAAAATCAGTGTGTGAACAGGGAAATTGCTTAAAAGAATGAATGTCATCTCAAAAATGCCAATGTGCTGCTGGACACCTTTTCCTAGTGAAAAAACATGGTAAGAGTGACAAATACCTTAGAAAATCTGTAGCATTTCTTAAAATAAAGTAAGCAAATGCTAATTTGATTTTGCTCTCACCTAATGGCTTCCTCAATAGAGAATTATATACAAATATACACTTGGAGGCTCTTCATGACATCATCTTATCATACATGTGTAACAGTATTGTGTTCAAGTATGTTTTTATCACAAACCACTTTTTCATCTCTCCTGTTCATTGTAAAGAAAGAAAAGAAGAAATTATACATACCTATCATTAAGCTGTTCTCTGAGATTCAAAGGTTAGCTCTTCGAAGAAAGACCATGTGCCAAGTACACATTTAACTAATACACTGCCGGACAATTGCTAAGGACGGATGACGATAGCAACCATAAAATGGAAGGCAGGAAAATGTGGAAATTAGCATAAGTGCGGGATACAGTAAGACGTGTTGTGCATATGCAAATTTTGGATTGCCGAACTTGTTCGTGACGTCATAGCGCTGATAAGAGATATAAAGGATTTGGCGCATATTGACCGTTGTTGTTCAAACGCAAAGTTGAAAGGGAAAGAATCAGTTGACGAACTTGCAATTTTCAGTATGTCTTCCCGACATCACCTAGATGATTTTACGCGTGGCCGTATTATTGGCAAGATTGAAGAAGGGCGAAAAATAACAGATGTTGCCAGGGAGTTCGACGTCAGCCACAGTGTTGTTTCAAGGCTTTAGAAATCATTTCAAACAAATGGAGAGTGTAGCAAACGTCACGGGTGAGGTCGTGTTCGCAGTACGACACCTGCAGAAGATCGGTACATAGTGCTATCAACAAAAAGACACTGGCGCAGCACAGCTAGTGAGGTAGCAAATCAGTTTATGGCTGCTACTGGCAAGCGGATCTCCCGAAAAACTGTCGCCAGACGTTTGCATGAAGGAGGACTATACGCCTGCCGTCCTGTTGTGTGCATCCCATTGTCCAGACGTCACCGTACCGCCCATTTGCAATGGTGCCATCAACATCGCAATAGGACTGATAACGACTGGTCTGCTGTCCTCTTCTCAGATGAGAGTAGATACAGTCTATCGTCTGATTGTCGACGACAACTGATCTGGCGTGATAGTGGTACTGCATATTGTCCAGCAAACATACAGGAAAGGGACCGATATCCGACATGTAGTGTCATGGTATGGGCTGGCATCATGATCAATGGCCGTACGTCCCTCTATGTGCTTCCAACTGGGACTATGACTGGCCAACGATACATTTATGATGTTCTGCTACCTCATGTTCGCATGTTCCGTGGTGCTGTCGGTGATAGATTCATTTTCATGGACTACAACTTAACATGTCATCGAACAGTCGCTGTCCAGGAGTGTCTTGAGAGTGAGGATATTCAACGCCTCGTATGGCCAGCACGTTCTCCATATCTGAATCCCATTGAAAATGTGTGGGATGCTTTGGGGAGGAGTCTTGCTGGTCGCCAATGCCCTCCAATAAACAAGGACACCCTCATCCATGCACTGACAGAGGAATGGGATAAATTACCCCAACAGCTGCTTGATAATGTTGTGCAAAGCATGACACGACGTGTGGAATCTTGCATCGCCCTCCATGGTGGCCATATCCCGCATTAACATCTTACACCGGAATGCCTGCGGATGGTAATTGCATTTTTTTCACGTTTACGTATTCTGCACAAAATGGCCTGTTTGTCCCTTGAACACGTTCCAAAGCCTTCTGGATTTCAGAGCACAATAAATTGTCTTTCTTGTAATGTCCTGGCATTCTGACATTATTTTATTTCACTTGGCATCCAACCACACTTACTTTTTTATGCGCTATATAGCCGTTTATGATCCGTCCTTAGCAATTGTCCAGCAGTGTAGAACAAGAATTTACTTACTGTTGGTGTATCAAATGTCTCCATTTACAACAATCTTGGCACACCGCTCGAGTTTCATTAACATCCATTACACGCCGAAGACAAGACCTTTTTCTCAAGCAGGCATTCCTGAATCTGGTTCTCTCATGATTTCCTTGGCCTTCCTCTACGTTTCCTTCCTGCCACTTAGGCTGAAAAAATTCTCTTAGTCAGCACCTCATCACTCATTCTTTTAACATGGCCAAACCACCTAAGAATATTAGTCTTCACATCACATCTTCATTCCTCACATGATCAGTGCATGTCTTACCACAAACCCCCTGTCAGTAATGAATCTCCCCAGCACACAAACGGCTCCTATGTCTTTTCTGCAGTACCCAGATTTCACTGCCATACATCAGAGTAGGAACAATTACACTTTCATACACAACCATTTGGGACTTCCTTGAGAACCCATCATTCCTGTGAAATCCTCCTAAGACTTTCAATCCTCCTAAGACATTCCTAGCTATGACTTTCAATGAAGACTTTGAAATCCTCCTAAGACATTCCTAGCTATGACTTTCAATGAAGAATTCGCCATCTAATTTGTTCTCTCTGTCAAACGTACTATGACTTTCAATGAAGAATTCGCCATCTAATTTGTTCTCTCTGTCAAACGTACTTCCTAAATTTACAAACTCATTCACTTAGCCAATCTCTGTGCCATTAAGGCTTATCTTGTATTCAGTATAAACAGTTCCTCGCTCGAAAACCATCGCTTTTGTTTTACCCTTATTTATACTCAGTTTGAACTTTGTACATCTGGGACAATCAAAAATTTTTAATTATTCTTTTTAGCTGACTGCCAAGAGTGACTCTCAAATGTGAGAAAAAAAAAAAAATCAAAGAAATTTAATTTTAGAATTTCCTGGGTTCATGTGCCACCCAAATATTTGAATGCTGCAAAACTTGTATGAAATCTGAGTCACTCTTGGCAGTCAGCTAACAAGAATAATTAAAAAAATTAAATTTGAAGACTTAGGAATGTTCATACGAACCACAGAATATCTTTTTGCTTCTGCTGATGCTAAAAAGTTGTAATTTCCCAGCAGAGCAGCAGTTAGATTCAGTCCACAGGAAACATTGCAAAAACACTGACTGGAATTCTGACATATTCAATTATCAGTTTGTACCTAACACATAATTCATGTTGTTGTAAAGAATGCATTTTCTTTTCCATAATTCAGTTTTGATTAGACATATTTTTGCACATTTGTGTCAACATGTATGACTGAAGCATACCAAGAATTGACCAAAGATTTACTCCCTGAAAAATTACTCGTATAGTGCTTTGATAACAACCATTTGAAATGCAGATGGCAGGTTTAAGGTATTCTGTTGCTTTTGATTAAAATATTGCAGTACTGCAACATTTTTTCTGTATTTCACCTTCAAGAAGATGAAGCTAGTTTTTGCAGAGTTTATCTTGTAGTTTCTTTAGAGTTTGTAAAGACTCCTCCATTGTTGATTCATTAACTCTTTTTTCAACAATAGACTGACACTTAAAATATTCTAAAGATCACTGTGCGTGATGAATCAGCTTGTACATTTGCCTGATAAAGGGCATTTTTATTAAAATTTGACCAAATGTAACTGTTGGCACAAATGTTCCATATTTTCACTGTTTCCACATGTAGCAGCTTCTTCAGAAAACTTGAAAATTACATTGCTGTGGAGCAAAAATCAAACCCGCATCTCCCAATTTTCGTTCAAGCATGCTATCTGTTACATCACCCAGGACAAGCAACTGAAGCAAAGCAGTTGTAGCTTAGAAATCTGAGAACCATTCAGATTCGCATTTCTTGAAGCTATCGCATGCTTCCTTGTAGCATCACAGCAACCTTTTCTCACATCCAGGGTCGGATGTAGATCACAACTTCCAGTGCTATGGAACTTGTGACCTGCATTCGACCCTGGATGTGGTGATGCCACGAATGAGTGAAAGAAAGGCATTATTCTTAACCAGGACTGGATCCAAGCATGTTCAGTCCATGCTAAGCAAGGTGCAAGAGAGTTTGTTAATGCTTTTTTCAATAACTGCAGAATGAAATTCTTCACTATTCCATTCAGTAGCTATTGTCGAATTCATCATAAATTTTATAAAACACTAGCTTTACTACCCGGCTTTGCCTAGTACAGAATGTATGGAATCTGTAGAATCAAACGGACTAAAAGCATTACGAATTATTTAACACGCGTCCATGAGGCACAGCATTAGAACACTGACTGAACAAAATTCATTAACAATTTGTTATCGATTCATATTAGCAGTTCATTTTCCGACTTAGAAATAGATCGGAAAAGGCTACTATTCATTTTTACGTGCATTATTTCAAAAACTTGGAAATATCCTAGTTGGTTAATGCTTACCTAGGCGGAATGCCTAGGTAAGCATTATCTAACTAGTATATTTCATAATTTGTTATCGACGATCAAATGCATCACGTGCTTTCAGTTTCAGACTTCTTGAGGGGCTCTGGAATGAAAAAGTTAAAAACGTATCTTTGCAAATATTTTATGAAACTGGCTGAAATTTTAATGAACACCATAAATCGTTAACAGGAACATGACCTCCAAATTTTGCCTGAGTCGGTAAATAACTTTTTAAATTAGCAGTCAAAATTTTATTAACCGTTTATGCGTATATATTTCTGTTTACCGATGAATTAAAGATTCCATGCCTATTTTAAAAAGTTTTGATCGGATTCCGGTGAAATTTTGAGGGACTCCTCTTATTACCAATTCATGGTATTGATAAAAATTTCAGCCCGTTTCGTTAAGATTTCCCAAAGTTCATTTTTGCATTTTTTATGCACAGTTCTCAAAGAATAGAAACACCTGTGGATGTGCCGTGGCAATGAATGCAGTCACATGCTTTCAGATTTGGAACAGGATAACGCGACGTAGCAAACGACACTGACTTTATCGATTAGCTTATTTATTAATTCATAACTCGCGAACGGAACAACGTAGAGATCTTAAAATAGTTGCATTACCTAGAAATTCCAGTATTAATAAGCTATGCAAATTTCACGATGACACAGTTTGGCGTTTGAGAGTTTTTGCTGCTTCAGACAAACAGACATTTTGTGTTTTATATATGTATAAGGTAAATTACAGGGAGTGCTGCTTTTCCTAACCATAGTCTACCATCAGTGAGGGTGGGTCTGCAGGACCTGTCACTGTGGACTGAGTTTCTCATGCACAGATTGAACAGTGAGTGCTATATTATTGAAAAATGGTGAGGTGAATATCATAATTAGTACATTCTCTGAATCATAAAAAACTCATGCCTTCCAATAATTTTTGTGTTCTGTTGCCACTATCCACTATATTGGCACATTGTTGACATATCTGATGAATAGTATTGGCTAATTCACCATTTTTTTTTAGAAAGTTTTTGTTCAACATACAGGGGTTGCACAGAATAACGTGAACACCACGCTCAGAGACACGACTTTTAATGCGGCTGCTTACGTCGCAATACACAAATGTATCCACCACTTTTTGGTTGAATAGCTGTGTTTAGAACCTCAAGGCCCTCTTTAAGTGCATTTCAAGTGTCTTGTTGCAAAATTTCTTTCAGGGTGACGACGAAATGAGTGACCGATCGGACTTTGAAAGAGGGTTAATTGTTGGTGGCTGCCTAGTTGGCGTGTCCATCACAACAGTCGCCAAGGTAGTGGGGATATCGAGAGCTACTGTAGGTCATAACAACATACTGTGTTTGTGGCAAAACCTCATCTGCGAAACACAAGAACGGCCAGAAAACGATCCTGACTGACAGGGAAGTGTTAAAGCGAGTTGTTACTCGCAAAAAGACTACCATGTCGTCGAAAATTAGGGCGGAGCTCAATCTGCATCTCCAGACCCCACTATCAACTAAAGCAGTGCGCAGGGAACCATGTAAACAATATATTCATGGCAGAGCTGCTGTCGCAAAACCACTGGTGACCCAGGTGAATGCACAACAACGATGGCAGTGGTACCAGGAGCATACAGCGTGGATTGCCGATGCATGGAAGTGTGTAATGTGGTTGGATGACTCCACATTCACACTGTTCTCCACTGCAGGACGTGTTCATGTGTGGAGAACACCGTCAGAAGTGTACAACCCAGACTGTCTGCTCCCAACAGTATAGTATTGCGGTGGTTCTGTCATGCTCTGGGCAGTCATATCGTGGTTTTCAGCAAGTCCCCTGATCATCTTGAAAGAATGGATGACTGGCAGGGCATATGAAACAATTTTGGCCAACCAAGTCTGTCCAATGGCTCAGGCATTGTTTCCTGCAGGGGATACCATCTATCAAGATGATAATGCCCCAATTCACAGAGCTCGGAATGTCCAATCATGGTTTGAGGAACATGAGAACGAACTTTCACTCTCCCTTGGCCTCCCCAATCACCAGACTTAAACATCATCAAGCCACTGTGATCTGTATTGGAAAACAGAGTAAGATCCCGTTATCCTCCTCCTGCATCTCTCAAGAACCTGGAGCAGTTTCTGCTTGAAGAATGGTGTAACATCCCACTAACCATCATTCAGGATTTGTATGCGTCCATTCCAAGGAGGATTCAGGCAGTTTTGAATGCCAAAGGTGGTGCCACAACTTACTAGGTACGTAAAACCTTCCCCCCCCCTAGATGTTCACATTGTTCTATCCAACCCCTGTATTTCACAATGATTTCTGTGTAGTAGATAAATAAAGGGAATTGAATCTGTTGATGAAGTAGTTCTTTTTGGTACTTAGATAAGGATCATTAGAGAATTTCATTTTTTGTACATTGGTTTGATTTTTTTTTTTTTGTATATGTAATGACATGACATTTCTTCTACTTAAGATAACATGGTATCAGTTTTGGTTATGCCTCCAGATAAATTGACAACTTGTGTTATCCCTCCATGAGGAAAGGTGGTGATATTATTAGTTTCTTTTTTCATGAAGTCTTCTAAGGGATAAATGTATTTAGAAATAGTTGGCCTTATCAGTTCTTTTTGTAAAGTTCTTTTTTTCCTATATAGTCTGGAGGTGCATGAGCCAATAAGTTTTTAGTTTTGTTTTGGTTGTGGTTTCTTTTGTTAGGCAGTTTTTTAAAAAGATTGTCGATTGACATATTAAATTTATGTTGATAGCAGCTATTGGTTAGTTCATTTTCTTATTGCAATCTTAATGTATTATGAATATTTGATTAACAGTACTTGCTTTTATGAGGCATAAATGGCAAGTGTCACTCCTTGAATTTCTTACTTTTACTTTTTCTTTGATAATTAGTGGTGGGTCTATGAATTTTGAGACATTCAGGTTCATGTTGGGTAGGAGGTAAATGCTGAGTTATTGATTTAATCAGAGTGTAACACTTTGGAGTGTGTTTACATGAGCTTCTTTGGGGTCTCTTGTATCTGTCGAGACCTCCATCATTGGCACTAGGTATGTGAATGTCCTTACCGACCATGTACACCCATTCATAAATATTCTCTTTCCACACTATGACACCATCTTTCAACAGGACATTACACTGCATACTTCCCAATTGGCTTCAGGAGCACTCAACTGAATTTACCACACTTTAATAGCCCTTTCTCAATCACCTGATCTGAACTCCTTGAGGATTATATAACCTACAGTCTCTGAATAAACACATTCAATCCTACTGTACTTTAATTAACATGTGTATCAGTATTATATACTTTCCATAGGTTACTCACCTTTCCCAAGCGGGTTCGGGAGTTCTACTTCCTTGCAGACATTTCTCACATATGGTCTTCGATTCTGGGCTCCATCTCAAGGATAGGAATTTTCACAAAAAAAAAAAAAAAAAAAAATGTTTTATTAATTTAAAACATTGTTACAAACATCCTGCCTATACACTGGCACTATTTCATCTTCACTCCAGTAGCTGTTGACCTCGTGCACATCCTTGTTCCCTATGCATCCATGTACCTGCTAACAATTTTTACACTAAATAACTCATGAACAAAACATGCGACATTTTACTACTAAACCTAAAACTCTCTTTAAAAACCTAAAAATCTAATCTACAATCTTTCACCATTTTCGCAATAAACACAAAAACAATTCAGAATATCAAACTCCACAAGCATTAAAACTTCAAAGCTAAAAAAAACCCCATCTCCTCACCCCACAAGCCCTTCTAGCACTTTCTCCTATTACTAAAGGCATCACCAGGAAGCCCTGCAGCTTCGATGTACTCAACTGCCTCTAAGTAAATGAATCGAAGACCACGTGTGAGAAATGTCTGCAAAGAAGTAGAACTTCCGAACCTGTTTGAGAAAGGTGAGTAACCTATGGGCAGTATGTAACCATTGAGAATTTATGGAATGAATTGGAAAGATCTGCCAATCCCACCAACACTCACCAGCAACTGTGGATTTCCTATGTCAGGAGATGTCTGGCTGCTGCATGAGGGCAAAAGTTGAAGCAGCATGTTATTAGGTAGGTGTATAATAATTTGTCCATTCAGTTTAATTCCAAGTGATTTCCATTCACAAAAAGGGGCCTTACTTTTCTGCCACAAACTTTATAATAGTCATAAATAAACTTCTAAATCTGCTGAGTAGAGGTCCTAACCTGGTCTTTGAACTTTTTTTATGTAAGCAGGCTACATGAACTCTGGGAACAAATGCATATGTGTTGGGCAAGATGGTGCAGTTGCACCAGGGCCCAGCCACTGGAGGGGCTGATCTCAGGCAAATGATAAGCTACAGAAAGGATGAAAGGTAGCAATGAAAAATTGATGATAATAGCCTTACAGTTTCTGTCTGGTTACAGAAAGACTTTAGTATGACATTCTCAAAGCTGATACACACAAAATTCATCCCACAGCGGTGCTTGTAAGTTATTGGCCTGGGCAGGTGAAAAAACAATCTAGTTACCCTGTCTGGGCAACTAAATTTAAAAATAAAAAAGTTTGGAATAGAATTTCCTACTACAGTTGAGTTCCAATAATCTGAGGTAATCGGGACTGGAATCAACTCGGATTACTGAAAACTTGGATTAAGCAGAATTTCAAAACACAAGCGCAGTTCTGAACAAAGGTAGTTAAATATGAACGTAAAACTTGTAGAAACAATTTTTAATGATCAAGAAAATGTTAGCAAAAGTGAATTAAACAAAACTGTGACTTACATCATATTAACGACGAAAAAAATCATCTGATGTCTTCTGCAGCGCTATCTCTCCATCTTCGTAGAAAAGTTACATTAGCAGACAATGATTCCTGTTACTGCTCAACATATCTAAGGGCACTGTACCTTCCGCTTGATAATTTTTTTTCTTGTGCACAGTTAGCTCCTCCTTCATCCAATTCTGAATCCTTTTCATTAGTAACTATGTGAATAATTGCTTTATCAGTAATTTCTCCTGGTCATCGCAGAAATCCAATCAGTCACGCAATTTTCTGGTGCATTCTCACATCCAAGTATCTGTGAAACTAGGTTTGTGAGATCGTCTTTTCCAACATTTTCTTCAATCATCTAAGTCATCATCATCTTCATTTTTGAGCAGATTACGCCAACATTTCGTGAGCGTCTGGGATCTGATCTGCGCCCACGATTCTGCAAGCCAGTAAATCATGTCCTTGATCGAAATTTTTTTTAAACAAATTGTCAAGGATTCTTCTCCACCTGTTTCCTCCAAACTATGTGCCAGTAATTGCTTGCAGTACTTCTGTTTGAGGTTATTAATCACCCCTTGGTCCATTTGCTGGATGAGGCTGGTACCGTTGGAAGGGAAAAACATGGCCTTTATCTCCCAGGCAGACAAATGTTCGATATCGGGGTGTGATGGGATGTTATCAATTAGAAGTATTGCTTTTCGAGGTAGGTTGTTTTCCTTCAAATATTTTTCAGTTTCAGGTGCAAATTCTTTAAAACCACTGTTTGAATATCTTCCTGCTCATCCACGCTTTCTCTGGTTTTTGTAGGATACTGGCAAAGCCTGAATTGCAATGTTTTTAAACGCCCGTGGCTTTTTAGATTTTTCAATCACCACTAAGAGCAGTTTATGAGTTCCTAATGCATTGGAACAAGCTATAACAGTTATTTGCTCCTTGCTTTGCTTGAAGCTGGGCACTGATGTTTCAGATTGAGACACTAAAGATCTGCTAAGGTTTAAAGTTAGGTCCCTTTTCGTCGCAGTTGGGCAACTGTTCAACAGTAAAATTTCCAGTTAGCATCAAGTTTTTGAGTTTTGTGTGAAAGGAATCTGCTGCTTCAAAATCCACTGAAATTTTCTCACCACAGATGGTTAGCTGACAAACTGCGAACCTTTTTTTCCAACAGTATAACCACCCAGCATTAGCAGAGAAATTGTTGTCTTCTTTTAGTTCTCTGCAAAAATAAAATGCCTTTTCTTGCAGCATCGGACTCCTTTTCAGTCATTGCTGGGAAAACCACAGGAAAAGTGCCTCACTGGTCTTTTCATGTTTACTTTTTCGCAAACGTGTTCTTGATGCCCCACTTCTCAATTTTTGTTCGGTTCCTTTTCCAATCACTCACTGTCTAGTACCCCTCTGACTAAGCAGCTACTTAGTTAGAGGGGTACTGGTTGCCATATTGATAACAAATATTTGTGTAACCGTGTGTTGTTCAGTGTTGAGAAAACAAGATCCTTACTTTAGAATTAATCTGAATATTGGTGAGTAGACAACATTATATCCATATGAATGCCTTAGAACATTTACCTTTCATGATCATGTCAAGGAGTCATACTTTTAATTTACATTTACAGCACATATATAAAAAAACTAGGTTCAACTCCTGACATCAGGATATGCCGCACTATCACTATTCCTTATTCCTTCTTTAAAAACTTCATAGACATTAATGCTATTACTTTAAATCCCATGTAGCTTTAAAAAAAAAAAAAATTCTTACTCAAACACACACACACACACACTACTTCTGCCCATAACAGTAACATGCTACACATACATGCACTCAATTTCAGTCAAACACCACACAATATTTACTAAACTACCTTTGGAAAACTCCTTAAAAAGTTAGTTAAAAGAAACCTGAATATTAAAAATTCCTAGCACCCATATCAACTCTCCTTGGGAGATGGCCTCTTTCTAATGTTTTTGCTCTGCGGTCATCTCCAGGAAGGCCAGAGCTCTCAACAATTCGGCTGCCTGCAGCAAAGTGAACCCCTGAGTTGCCACAGTCAGTCATTCTGATAGTCTCAATGTCATCGCTATCCTGGCGCCATCTATTAGGAAAAATGCTAATGTGCTAACTATTACTTACACATTAATCCTCACTCCCTTCTTTTTTTTTTTTTTTATTCTTCTGCCCTTTTTTAAAGTAGGAATAGTGATAGTTTGGCATACTGGAAATGTAAATTAAAAGTAGGATTCCCTGACAACATTATGAAAGCAAAATGTCCTATAGTTTTCATGTTAGTCTTAATTTGCACGTTTTTGTTAAATGGAAGGTTGAATATGAATATTCTCCTGACATATCATTACGTAAAACTTATATTCTGCAACCTGTACTTTCATTTGCATGATGAGCTACTGGTACAGTATATAAGAAAATGACGTATGTAAAAATACGATTCTCAGCAATATGCATAGACATGTGTGATATAACTGCATTATATTTCTATGGAACAGGGAGACCCACTGCATAATTCTACACCAGGACCCCAATATTTCTAGCTACCCTACTGCTATGTAGTAGCACTAAGCAATGGATGTTTTGTGGTAGAGGGGTGAGAGTTATATTCAAAATAAGGGGAATAATTTATTCTGTGTGTGTGTGTGTGGGGGGGGGGGGTTGACTACATGTAATTGCTTGGACTTCAATGATCCAACTTTTGGATAAACACACACGATACATACAGGTGTGTATGCCAAAAAAAATGCAGTTGGTGAATGGTTCATGATCTGTCTAGAAAAACAGTACAATTTACTTTATCTGCCCCATAAGTATAAAAAGGCAAACAAATGTGTATATTAAATGTTTGTTGGGTATGTTCATATAGTTTAATAAAGTTACATTCAGGAAGAGGGATTTTATGACATTACAAGCTAAATAGAAATCCAGCAGTGTAAAAATCCTTTTTTTCTTCTTCTTTAGAA
The DNA here is from genome assembly GCA_039090855.1 of Macrothele yani. Lineage (NCBI taxonomy): Eukaryota > Metazoa > Arthropoda > Arachnida > Araneae > Macrothelidae > Macrothele > Macrothele yani. Next base: position 51,919,064 of record CM077022.1, on the reverse strand, counting down.
ATTGGCAGCATTGGGTATCTCAATATTTCAAAGTACACAAAAACGTTTTTTTTTTTTTTTGTATCCAATTTTACACTACTAGGTTCTTTTGTGCCTGTCAATGCCATCAGCCATATTGTAGAGTACCTGTGCATAAATTTTACATAGTTGATTATTGAGCAAGAGGTGAACCTTAAGTTTTGCTACAAACCAGGTGAAAGTGTCACCATGATCCAGAGCACATTATGGTGAATTTATGGCAAGTTTCATGATGGGGTCTGGTCACCTACCAACCATCAGATATACTGGTGAAAAAACACTTAATGTGCCCATCAGCATTTGCGAGAAAATTGTCACATTACTGTTTGAATATTCACAGATAAGTAACATTGAATGTATTCACAACAGCATAGTCACATTACAGTTTGAATATTCACAGGTAAGTTCAACATTAGCAAAAGTCTCTGTTATGATGATATCTTTGATATTTCCTCATGACACGTACTTCACTTTTGATCCTCTATCCTGTTTTGCTTAATTAAAGCTATTTAATTAAGCAAACCAGATTGAGGGTCAACAATACATTGTTGACCCTCAATCTGGTGTTTTAGCGAAGCACATTATAAATTTACACTGATTAATTATGTATTATTTGTAATTCAGCAATAATAGTGTGAGAATAAGGCTGTGCTGATAGTTTCCTTTACTAAATGGAAACAAGTTAGTAAAATCATGCAATGCATTGATTATGATACGCTTTCCAACAAACCAGAAATCATTACTCAAGTTATGAGGATAATGGCTGTGGAATAAATCTTGGTCCTGTGCCCTGACCTTTGATCCTATTTCGATGATATTCAATAGAACCGGTTCAGTATACCTCCGAAACAACATGATAAAGTTTTGTCGCAATTGAAGCATTTTTACGTAAGTTATTATGCATAAGGGCAATGGAATAGATCCCGCTCCTGTGTCCTAACCTCTGACCCCATTTTGTCCATTTTCAATAGGATTTGTTCTCAGGCAGGCCCCTACAACATACTAACATTTCATCCAAATCGAAGCATTTTTCCGTAAGTTATGACGCATAATGGTGATGGAAGTGATTCCGCTCCTATGTCCTGACCTTTGACCCCATTTCGCCCATTTTCAATATGGTTTGTCCCCAGGTGGTCCCCTACCACATACTAAAATTTCATCTAAGTCGAACCTTTTTTACGTTAGTTATGATGCATAAGAGCAGTGGAATGGATCCCGCTCCTATGTCCTGACCTTTGACCCCATTTCGTTCACTTTCAAAAGGTTTCCTTCCCAGGTGTTCCCCTACCACATACTAAAATTGAATCGAAATCGAACGATTTTTACGCGAGTCATCGGGCGAACGGACATACGCACACAACACGTGACGTAATGAGGCAGATGGGAATCGCGCCCATCTGCTTGCAAGAGTGTGACGTCATAAAACTTTAATAGGATCCACACACAACGCGTGACATAATGGAACAGATGGCGTGACTTCGCGCCAACATCTCAATCGCGAGATTGTGACGTCATAAGATTTCTAAGCATGGGCAACATTAATGGGACGACGCCATGACACTAAAAACGTGGTAATTCGGGGTGGTTATTTAACTCACTAAGCGAATTTTCCTAAAGTCGAGATCAAGCTAAATCGATTTCTAGTACCAGAAAATGGTAGGTTAATGACTTTCATCAAAATCCTTAGAGCCGTTTTCAAAATAAAATTTACATACATAATTTCGTCCATTTTCAATAGGGTTTGTCCCCAGGTGGTCCCCTACCACATACTAAAATTTCATCGGAATCGAACCATTTTTACGCACGTTATGACACACAAGGGCAATGGAATGCATCCCGCTCCTATGTCCTGACCTTTGACTCCACTTCGTCCATTTTCAATAGGGTTCATTCCCAGGTGGTCCCCTACAATATACTAAAATTTCATCAACATCAAACCATATTTACGCAAGTTATGACGCATAAGAGCAATGGAATGGATCCCGCTCCTATGGCGTGACCTTTGACCCCATTTTCAATAGGGTTCGTCCCCAGGTGGTCCCCTACCACATACTAAAATTTCATCGAAATCGAACTATTTTTACGCGAGTTATCGTGCGGACAGACGGACGGACAAAGCAGGAGCATATACGCTTCTTCAACCTACGGTTGGTAAGCGTAAAAAATCACTCACAAGTATTGGTCATATTAATTGTGAATGCTAATACACTCAACGGACAAAACATTACAGATACCTACCTAATAGCATGATGGTCCTCTTCTAGCACAAATAACAGCCTGTACACACCGAGGCATCGACTCCACCAGATGCCAGAGGGTTTCCAAAGGTAATGCCAGCCATGGCTGTTGCAGCATTGTCCACAACTCCACCCCAGAGGTAGATCCTGGATCTGATGTTCCCCTCCACAGCACCCCAGAGAGCTTCCACACGGTTTAAATCCAGGAACCCACTGGATGGTTTCAAACTCAGATGAGTGTTCCTTGAGCCATGCCTGGGTGGTTGCCGCCCAGTGAGGCAGCACATTGTCCTGCTGGAACAGACCATCATCCACAGGATGTGTGAAGGCCATGAAAGCGTGTAGGTGATCAGGCAGCACATGCTGGTAGCATGCAGTGGTTAAGGACCTCTCCAGACACACTAAAGGACATAATGTGTCCCATAAGAAGGCTTCCCAAATCATCACTGAGCCACCACTGTCTTGAACAGAGCCAACCTAGAATGACAGGGCCACGGCCTCATGTTATCAACACCACACCCTCTCATCTGCTCGGTATAGCTGAAACAGGATGCATCTGACTGTATGACGCGGCTCCACTCTGCAGAGGTCCAGTTTTGATGTTCCCAGCACCAGGTGAGGCATAATGTCCGATGATGAGCAGTTAACATTTGCACATGAGTAGGGCATTGGCTCCCATAGCCCAAGATATCCATACCGTTCACTCACTGACGTTCCTTGGGCCTTCGACATTTAACCTAGATGTGATTTGCGTCATTGTTGCCAAGCGGTTAGTCTGCACGAGTGTGGATAGTCTACATCAACCCTGGTCATCAGTGGTGTGTGGTCAGTCACCACTTGCTCTCTGGGTGCTGTTGTATCCCTTGATGGTATACTCATGGTACACCCTTGATAGGGTTGCCCTCAACACTCTTAGGGTTTTTATCACTTGGGCAATAGAATGACCCATCTGTCTTGCACTTACAATGCATTCATGATCCAAGTCACTCTGATCACCACTCTTATCCAAGTTCGTTGATTGCAATGCACTGTTGAGAAGCCCTGCTGTCCACCTATTTATCGCCTGCGTTCGATTTGGGTCTGTGCAGGGAATGCCCATGTCAACTGCCCATCACCGCTGTCTCTAATGTTTTGTCTACTGAGTGTAGTTGTTAGTACCACCTGTTGCCATATTACAAATCAGAAATGAAGATGATTTAGTTATCAAGATTTTATATGTTTATTTTATATAGGGATTCTTTTATAAATCATTAATTGTAATGCATTTTTTCATTGTTCAAACTATACAGCGTGTTCCAAAATTATTTTTACAACTATGACCCTCAGTAAAACAGAAATGGAATAAGAGAACAAAAATCAGTTTGTTGCATATTGAACAGCATGTTCCTAAGTTTGTTGTGATGCAGTAGAGCTCCACATGGGCACCGTTGGTTACACGAATAATGTCGAGACGGTATTCGACCTCCTGCCATGTTCTCCCAAGCATGTCCTCGTGAATTGTTGTGATGGCAGCACAGACATGAAATGTTGCCTCATTGCTGAATAAAACACGTTTCAGGAAGCCATCCTCATTATCAATCCTGTGTAGCATGTTAACAGCAAAATCAAAACATTTCGGTTCATCCCCAGGGTGCAGTGATTGTGTCAAATTCACTTTGTAGGCAGTCAGGTGCAAGTGCTTGTGCAGTATCCTGTTTATCATTGTAGGTGGTAACCCATCTGCTGAAGACCATACGGATGGACTTCTCTGGACTTCGTAGGAAACACTATAACATGTTCCGTATCCTCTTCACTTGTGTTTGGCCTGCCAGCACCCTTTTTACAAAGCACATTACCAGTCTCCATAAACTTCTTGTGCCACTCACGTATTGAGAATCTGGATGGTGGATTACATTGGTATTTGATATGGAAATGCCTTTGGACTTCTGTATCTGACTTCGTCTCTATGAACCATGCCTCACACTGGGCTGGGCCTCTTCCTGTGGAGTAGCCACCACAAGTTCAGGGTCTTACCTGAAAGGTTAAACAAAAACCTTTTGCATACCAATAGTACTTTATGCGTTGCTGTTACATGTACAAAAAACAGAACTTTGCTGTTTTATTGAGGGTCAAAGTTGTAAAGATAATTTTGAAACACCCTGTATATATTTTCCAAACATTGCCTCACACTCACAGGAAAGAATATGTTGAGCTGGTACACTATTCTCCATTTTGGTCATATTGGTTGTACTCCTTGAGGTATTTACTATATGATTTTCATGTCAGTCTGACCAATATAGCTATTACTCACAAGAAAGAGGTATTCAGTAAATTACATTACAGAGTTTTAATGCAGTTTCTAATAAAAGCTAATTTATTGTTGGCTTTAGAATCTTCTGTTCATCGTGGTTGTTATTTATGCATTTTCACAAAGTGGATTTGATTGGAACAAACAGTGTATAAGTAGTGATACTTCTTCACTTGGTCCAAGCCAATTTTTGCAGCCGTTTTACTACTACTCATGTGTAACAATTCTAATGGTTCTGTAAGAAATAAGATTCCACATGAGATCCAATTTAAAATTGAATTAATAAGAAAAAAAATCATCTTACCCCTGTGATCAAGTCTGGTGGGGAATAAATTGGAAATTCAAATTGAAATGAAAATGAATACTCATTTTGTAAAAACTTTATTCATCTCTTTTTCTGTTGCAAGATTTCCTGCCTCTGACAGATTAATACTTCAATCACTTGTAGCACAATTTATACCGTAAGTCCAGTTTTTTTCTTTTTTTCTGTGTTGGAAGTTGTTTTATGATCTATGACCTTAATTGATTTTTTTATACTCATTTAAATGGCTTGTCTTTGTTTAAAAGCAGTGTGTGGTTTATAGTTATTTACTTCCTCTCGGAAACTACAGACCTATCAGCCTCCTATCAGTAGTTTATAAAATCTTCACTAAAGTTCTTTCACACCGCTTGAAGGTAACACTGGACATGGCTCAACCGAGAGAACAAGCTGGATTCAGGAGTGGCTACAGCACAATAAATCATATCCACGTGCTGAGAGAACTAATTGAAAGAGCGAGGGAATATGAACTTCCATTGTGCATGGCTTTTATCGATTATGAAAAAGCCTTTGATTCGGTGAAACCATCAGCAGTTACAATGGCTCTGAAAACCTGCGGTATTGAAGATGCATACATTAATATTATTAATAACATCTATGAAAATGCAAGTGCAAAGATTAGGCTGTTTGAAAATACAACACACGTAAAAATTGGAAAGGGAGTGAGACAAGGTGACACCATATCTCCGAAGCTCTTTAATGCCACATTGGAGGGTGTTTTTCAGTCGCTGAGCTGGGAAAACAAGGGGATAAAGATTAATGGAGATTATCTAACCCACCTTCGTTTTGCTGATGACGTAGTCATTTTTGCAACTACCCCATCAGAGCTGCAGAGTATGATCCAGGAACTTGCTGACAAGAGTAAAGAAGTGGGATTAAAAATGAACTTTCAGAAGACAAAAGTGATGTTCAATGCTTTTACAAGAAATGAAGATTTATCGATTGATGGAGAAAAGCTGGAGATAACAGACACGTATGTTTATCTTGGACAGCAGATATCAAGTGAGGGTCACATTGATGAAGAAATTAATCGGCGTACAAAACTTGCCTGGAGAGCTTTTGGAAGAAACAGCATAATTTTCAAGAGCAATATGCCATTATGTCTTAAAAGAAGAGTGTTTGATCAATGCATCCTTCCAGTGCTTACGTATGGTGCAGAGACGTGGACCTTAACTAAAAGAGACATACAAAGGCTGCAGACAACTCAAAGAAGCATGGAGAGGTGCATACTTGGTGTAACCAGGAGAGATAAGAAGAGGAACTCATGGATCCGAAAAATGACAAGAGTGGAAGACATCATGATCAGAGTTAAATCCCTGAAATGGCAATGGGCTGGACATACTGCCAGAAGGACAGATCATCGATGGACAGCCGAAATTTTAGATTGGATTCCAAGGGACAGGAGAAGACCCAGAAGAAGACCACATGGGAGATGGGTGGATGAAATTCGAAAGTATGCAGGGGTGACATGGAGGAGACTGGCACAAGACAGACCGTTGTGGAGGAAACTTGGGGAGACCTTCGTCCAGCAGTGGATTGATAATGGTTGACAATGATGATGATGACTTCCTCTTTAGTAAGTTATAGTGAATGAAATGAGTTTGTTACTTTAGCATAAACTTTTTATTTGCATTCTTATATTTGTGTGTTTTTATTTTTAATGATAATTACTAAAATTTAGATTTTTTTGTAGCATGAATGTTTTCTTAATCTCGAAGCACCTGTTGAAAGAGTAACTGGCCTCGACACTCCCTTTCCTCATGTCTTCGAGCCATTTTATATTCCAAGCAAATGGAGGTGTTTTGATGCTGTAAAGAAGCTTGTAAATTATTGAATGCATTTATACTTGCTTGTGCCATAGTGGAGTTAAAGTATGCACAACATTTCTGGAGTTTTTAAACATTAACCCTTTGTAGATTTGCTCTGAAACAAGACGCATTTGACACAAAATATTGTATGATGTAAAGATCTTGTAAAGTGTTGAATAAATTTGTACATCTGACAATATAAAATAAAATGTTCATAAAATTTGTTGAGTTTTTTTAAAAAATAAGTCTCGTGTCTAAAGTTTCAGTAATTTTTGTTCTTTGCAAAATGACTCATTTCTTAGGAAATACCAGGTTGTTCAGAAAATAATGGCCAATTTGTAGGGTAAAAATAAAAGAGACATACCTCATGGCACACAACCTTGTTTTATTTGAAATAGGTACCTTTAGCAGCTACACACCTCTGCCAGCAAGTGACAAGTGCTTCAATGCCAGTATGGAAGAAATCTGGCTCCCTGGATGCAAGAAGTCCTGGAAATCACTTTCACACTCCTCTTGGTTTCTGAAGGTCCTGTCCTTGAGGTAATTGCTAAAATGCATGAACAGGTAGAAATCAGTAAGTGTCAAGTCAGGTGAGTAGGTTGGGTGCGAGAGGGTTTTGAACCTCAGTTCATGTAGTTTCTGTCTCACATTATCATAGATGAGGATAGGACACTTTCTATTCACCAAAGATGGCTATTTGGAACACAACTTCTGGTGCATTCTGTCAATTTCTTCACAGTATGTTACTAAGGCAATGCTTTCACTAGCATTCAATAACCTGTAGTGTATGACACTGTGAACAGTCCACCACACTGTCAACAAAACCTTCTGTGGTGTCAACCTTGGTTTAGGATGTTTTGGTGGTTCACCACGGCATAGTTCAGCCACTGTCCAGTTCGCTTATTGTTGTCGTATAAGAACCACTTTTTCATCACAGATTACAATGCAATCAAGTAGAAGCTGCTTTTCATTGCAAAGCAGAAGGTTACTGCACATCTCAAACTGATGTTTCTGATGCTCTATCAGTTTGTGTGGTACCTATGTATTGAGCTTCTTAAATTTACCAATTTGGTGGAGATGTTCAGAAGTGGTTGACACAGACACATTGTACTGTTTGGCGAGTTCTCTCACTGTGACACGAGGATTTGCCTTCAGAGCGTCGTTATCAGTGACCAAATGTAGTCCTTGGCCCTCCCCATCTCGTGGGCTCGTGCCACTGGAATGAAACTTTTCAAACCACTGATGAAAGTACGTTCAGATGTTGTCTCCTTATGCCATGCCTTGACCACATTATGGTAGGTTTAATTGGAACTTTTGAAGCAGATTAAGTAGATGGTAGTTGAGAACACGCTAAGTTACGTATTAAAGTTTTTAAGGCAAATATATTTCAGCCATTACTATGGCCTTCATCAGTGCGACTTCAATTTGTTTCATTGCCAGATTGGAAAGGTAAGTTTTGTAATGGTAATTCCGGATGGCATGATGCAATGAGAGATTTCCATATGTATGGAACATAAATAGGGAGCTCAGAGTTGCAATTTTTGGAAAATAAAATTTCCAAACTTTCTCTAAACCTCAGAGCAAAACGATTTTGGATGGAAGCCAACTTTTTTGTATTGGACCAAAGTGGAGTAGCAGAAGTGTCAGCCATGGTAAGTTGAGACAAGGAAGAGGAAGGTTTTCCAAATTTCACATCAGATTTGTGTTCCTGAAGTCTTGAGATAATTTTTCGGAATGAACTTCCTATGTATGTAGTTAACCCAACGTTAGTCTTGATAGGAATTTTATACACTCCACGAGAAGAAAGCGGAGGTCATGGGTCTCTTGTCATTCCGGAGGATAACAGAAATTGAAAGAGAGGAGCGAATGGCAAGTCTATATCCTTCTCTTTTGAAGATACTGATGAGCTTGTAGGCAGAAAGTTTATGATAAGGGATAGAGCCAGCAAATATTAGTTCCTTTTTTGGTGATACAGGTTGAAGAGCAACAACTGTTTTTTTCTTAGGATTTTGAATTAATTTAGAAGCCAGGAGTGGGGGAAAACCAAAAACCAGTTTCTACCAATAGCTTTATTCCTTTCAATTCTCATACTTTTCACCAATATAAACTGTCAGCTCTCAAGTCTCTCATTCATCGAGCTCATTTGGTTTGTAACGCTGAAGTTAATCAAAAAATTGAATTAGCCAACATCCGCTTGATCACTACTCAACATGGCTCACCCGGAGTTACTGTTACAAAACTTACCTTTCCAATCTGGCAACGAAACAAATCATAGTCACACTGATGAAGGCCATAAGTAATGGCTGAAATATATTTGCCTTAAAAACTTTTATACGCAACTTAGCGTGTTCTCAAAATTCTACCATCTACTTAACTTGTTTGTTAGTTATGTGCATTGTCTACCAATCTTTTTTTTTTTTTTGAAGCAGAATCACCTGCAACTCACTCCATAATATGTACAGACCACTATTATATGAGTAGCAACGATAACAGCTCAAGTGATTATGGTGTGTATGTGGCATCTGAGTCGCCCTTCAACTCGTACGAATGGCACTGCAAGAGGGTTGGTCTGCAAGCATTGTGGGTGAGTTGAATGTGGCATCTCACAAAATTGGTAATCATTTTCTGAATGACCAGATATATTAAAGGTAATAAAAGCTAGAACACCATAAAAGTGTGATTTGATTTTGGTAAAATCATGAATGATTGAAAAAGTGATTACAGGAGTAAATGTTTCCATTTTTTAAAATAAATACTAGATGTGAACTTTCCCACCTGTTCGAATACAACTGCAGACTCTGTTATCATATACATAGATGTCAACTAGTATGGATTTTCCGTAATACTACGAATCTTTGGTTGGAGTTACGTAGGTACAAACATGACAAATTTACAGGAAATCGCCATTTTATTTTTTGCTTTGGAAACGGGCGCAAGATTCTTCCGCGGAATTTTGCTTTTTCATCATCATTTGGGTTATTCTTGAGATCGATACTATACTGAATAAGATTTTGGGGAGACGGGGAGTAGGGGCATCAATTTCAGTCTCTCAAAACTTTGGAAAAACGGAGTCGAGATTTCTCCAGTAATTGTATTTTTTTATTCGTGATGTGGCCTCTGTCCAGTATTGTTAAATATGCAATCATTTGCAACAGTTTAAGACCACCTGTCAACTTATTGAAGATTTTAAAGAAGCAACTAATTACTAGTCGGAGATATTTGAAAAAGTGACACGACAGATGAATACTTACATTCTTTAGAACACAAAAAGACCAAAATTAGTACTTTGTGTGGCCACATTTGTTTTTTATAATGGATGGAATACAATGTGGCATATTCTCAAGGAGGGATTTGCAGTAGTCACTTGAAATGTCTTTGCACCACACATACTTTATCATGTCAATCAAAGCTTGGGAATTTGATGGCTGTTTTTCTGCTACCTTGTTTTTTAAAATGGTCCACAAATTTTCGATCGGGTTAAGGTCGAGACTATTACTGAGCCAGTCAAGCACAGTTATGTTTTACCTCTGCAGGTAAACTTTTACTGTCTTTGATCTGTGGCATGGAGCACCATCATGCAGAAAGACTGTGCATCTGTGCACTTGCATATGAGGTAACAGCTTCTCACGTAACATTTCCACATAAAAAAGACCAGTCATGATAGTGTCTGTCGGCAAAAAGAATAATGAAGCAGTACCGGATGCTAACATAGCACCCCATATCGCATGACTAGGCGGATGTCTCACGGTGCTAACAATGTATTTTTCATCAAACCTTTTTGGTCTTCAAACATGTGCTTCACGTGATTCAAATTGATGCACAGTTGATTCATTGGAAAAAGAACTTGGCTCCAATTTTCAGCAGTCCACGATTGACGATGCTTCACAAACTGGAGTCTTCCTTTTCATGACAAAGGTTAGTCTAGGTTTATGTGTAGGTTTATAAGACTTTAATCCAAAATCTTTGCTAAGACGTCTGGAAACAAAAAAATTGTGATACTAATATCAGACCCTTTTGAATGTAGTAAGGCCTTGATTTTCTGGCATGAACTCCTTGGAGAATGCAAAACTATTTGCCTTATGGTATTATCACCACGTGGGGTTGTTTTCCTTGGACGTCCACTTCTCATTCGGTCGCTAAATTCACCTGTATCTCGATATTTCATGATCGTATTATGAATAGCAATCTTCCTCACATTCACCTTTCTGCTTATGTCACATTCAGAGTATCCTTCATGACATAAAGTCACTATTTGTGCCCTTTTAGTAACACTTAATGAAGCTTTTTTTGCCCATTTTTTGCTATGTAGAAAATACGTACAAAACCTCTCGCCATGAAAACCAGAAGCAACCTGATGCTCGCATGCTTCCCCCAACTCGATCAACAGCTGCCGCTGTAGGATAATACATTACTGACGGGAGTTGAGTAATACAGATAGTAGCTGATGCAATTGGCAAAAATCTCTTAATACTAACAGGCAGTCTTAAACTTTTGTGAATGACTGTAATTTTTTGCATAAATGTTCATATTTCTGCTTGAAAATATAGGCAAACTCCAAAACTGGAAGGTACACAAAGCAAAAATGTTCCTGTAATATTTAAATTCTGCCCAATATTGTTAACTGTCATTTTTCTCCATAAATGTATATATCTCAATTTGAAAATGGGGGAAACATTTCTGAAAATGAAAGTCGGACGGGACGCAAGTTTCTCATGTAAGCGTAATTTTTTTTCCTTTCACGATGCTTCCACTGGCCTGTATTATTAAATGTTATTTCCCCCCCATAAATGATCACATTTCAGCTTGCTGAGGGAGGGAAAGTTTTCGAAAACAGAAGTGTATTGATGCATGGTGTTCAAAACTATTCATATTTTCTCAAAGTTACAGTATTATGCTTTTATGGTCATCAGGCTGAAAGTTCTTTCAGCATGATGGATGAAATTATAGGCATGATGTAAGGAAGAATCAACATCGAATTTATTTTGTTATACAAACTTAAAACACAGTTTAGTTCTTCAGTAAAATCGATTATATAGAAGAAACTGGATTCCAAACCTGCAAAATTCCGAGGGCATTAAATGTGAGAGAGAGACATAAATAGGCTGGTGCAGTGGTCTAAGTTCTGGGTTATGACTATTCTTCTGACATGGGTCCAGGTTCGAATCTTGGTGATGGTTGTCTTATGGCACTGGCTCTCCCCCTTTCCTGGAACCAGTGATCCTAAATTAAGACAGGCAACTGCTTATAGGCCAGTGAGTTGCTCATGGGGGTCATTAAACCCACAATAAAAAAAAAAAAACAATAGAAAGAGAGAGATAGAGTGAAAAGAAAAAACCTAAAAGATTACTGAAAGTAATCTTCTAGATTTTTCCTGTAGATAACATTTTTAATTTCACCACTGGCAAATTATTGTTTAATAAATTTATTCTTTTCTTTTTTTCTGTAATAATTGTGACACACTGGAATTTGTTGCTGTGCTAGATACCCAAATTTACCATTGTGTGCTGGGTTACTGAAAATTACTGAAAAAAGAAAGAAAGAAAAAAATATGTTCATTATTGAAAACAACTTCCAGAGGCTGGCATCTAGGCATTTTTTTTTAATTGGAGGTTTAACAACCACTGTGAGAAACTCAGTGGGCTATAAGCAGTCGCCCATCCCTAATTTAGGGCTACTGGTTCCAGGGAAGGGAGAGAGCCAGCGTCATAAGACAAACACAGCATCCATGTCTCACTGGATTTGAACCTGGACCCATCTCAGACAAATGATCAGAAGCCATCGCTTAGACCACAGCGCCACTGGAGCGACCATCTAAGCATGTAGTTAAGGAGGTGGATGGCATCGTGTGGTCATTTCAGGCCTGTGTAGTCTTCTTAAGCTGTCAGCTGAGGGAGTAAGTGCATGTATTGAATTTGAGGTCCCATAATGCTGCCCCAGTCATGCAACTGCAAACCTCTGGTGATCTTGCAGGCCATAACGGGACATTCATGTCTTGAAGAGACAATCTGGCAGTGTCGTTTTTTTTAAGGGTGGTCATTATTCTGTTGGAACACTGCATTACCTATAATAATCTAAAACAGAATGAGCACTGGATTTATAACAATTTCAACATAGCAATGAGATTTTATGCTGCCCTCCAGACATATTAAATGTTGTTTTTCTGTCTGACTAGGGTTTGCAATAGTCGCCTTTCCTCTTACACGGTCAGCTCTTTCCCTGGCATATTTTGGTGCTCAGTGGTATTGTCACTAAATACTAGTAAATGATATTACAGCCTTTATTTGACCAGTGCACACCACTGATAAAGGGGTCCGTGATTATAAGTAGTGAGGTGCAAAGAGTTCAGGGGAACGTGAAATCTCAGCATTACTTTTTGCAAATGATTTTGAAGGTGGCTACACAGAGCATATACCAATCCCATTTGACATAATTGGCTGACTTATTCACAAAATTGTCTTCTGGATGCACTGATTGTCCCTTGCCTCTGGAAGGCCTTTGAATGTGCCTTCCTCCTACTTTTGTGTCCAACACTGATAAACTGTAGTTTCGTCTTGGCCAAATCTTTCAGCAACGTTGCAGAATGACATTCTTCCCTCTTGTGTAGGCAGAAGTTCTTAAAAAGTTTGTATATGCTGCTGCATGTTGAAACAACAGATGAAATTGTGACATGATTGCTTTTCTGGTCGTCGTTCAGAAGACGAATGAACTTGGCACTGACACGTTTCATGTTCAGTTTGTCAGTGAGGATGGCTTGAACAGAACCAAACGACAGACCAGTCTCTGCTGCAATTTCTCTGATGGGGAGGCGTTGGTTCTCCCTGATCATAGCGCGAATTTCCATGACGTCGTCGGTTACCGCTGTTGATGGTCTTCCACGACGAGAATCATCTTCGATGAAAGAGCGCCACCTTTAAACCGGGAAAGCTATTTAAACACTATCTTTCAGGCCACAGCACTTTAATCATAAATAGTTGTCTGCTTTTCATGCGTTTCTCTCACCGACTATGGAAAAAGAACTTAATGTTTGCGCGTTGCTTGAATTTCGACATCCCGATTGCGTTGAACAAACGAGAAACACGCGTCAACACTCTTTGCCGTCTGGAAGACTACTGGCATTTGCTGCAAAACCGCTTTCTGGCCAGGCGACACGTGCGAGGGTTGAGGGTTAATGACCGCTTACTCCAGACACCTCTCGTTTGCTTTCGCAGCAAATGCGGCCCCGTTCACCTTATTTTTAGAGCAGCCCTCGTATGATATTTTCCAGGGGTGTAGTACGAAATGTCGACAGGGTCAAAATGTCAGGGTTTAATTTTTTTTTTTTTTTTTTTGGAACGCAGTTGTTGAAACTCACTGTTTCTTAAACGAACAAACTGATAAAGAATTTGTTTCCTCCCCTTAACGTCAGTCCTATCTGAGGATCACTAGGATTCCGTTTTGTGTGCTGGTAATAAACCTATCCGAATTTGCCGCTACACTGCTACCATTCATGAAATTACGGAATGTCTTGTCCTTGCACCGTACTTAATTCCTGAGCTATTGAATAACCCAGCCCTTACCGTCTCAATGTGGAGCACAAACAGGTACAATATTAAGTTTCGTGAAGAACCGTAAACAACAGTTTCTAAAGCATTGCTCCCCATATGTTTTGTAGATGCGTGACCCAATTCTGCCGTTTTGGTTCTTTTTTTTGTTTGGAGGTTTTTTATTTTTTTTTTAGATTGGAGGTTTAACGACCACCGTGAGCAACTCAATGGGCTATAAGCAGTCGCCCGTCCCTAATTTAGGGCCACTGGTTCCAAGGAAGGGAGAAAGACAGTGCCGCAAGACAAACACAACATCCATGCCTCACCGGGATTCGAACCCGGACCCCGTTCGGACGAATGATCAGAGGCCATCGCTTAGACCACTGCGCCTCAGGGGCGGCCCATTTTGGTTCCAAAATTACGAGTTGAACCAAGATATTAATATTCGTGAATATCTGTTTTAGTAGGGAAACCCTGTTATGTGTCAAATTTCGTGAAGATCGGTTGAATGACAGCAGTATGCCGAAGCTAATATTCGTACAAGTACATACAAAACGCATCTAAATACTAAAGTAATCTAAAATTAAAATAAAAACCAAATATTTGAAAAAAAAAAAAATTGGAAGGAAGTAGGCATTGTGACTGCCGACAGTAAAAATGCCCGAAATATAACGAAAATGCAAAACGCTATTAAAATAGCTACTATAACGCTATGTAAGATGCACAACACAAAAGACAATGCCAAAATGTAGTAATAAATACTGTCAAAAGCACAATACAGATGAAAAAAAAATCACGGTCGGAGTGCAAATTTTTCAAAGCTTAATAAAAATCTCAAAACCAAAATAAAAGTGAAGAAAAGGAAAAATTCCACATTTCATTGTTACTTTGAACAATTTGACCCTGTCGGCATTTTACCTCTACATTTTGATCCTGCCAACATTTTGTAACACAAGTCTCATATTGATAGAAGTCACACACAGGCCCGTGCAACATGTGCAGCTGCACGGGCGGCAAAGTTTCGTGTGTGTGTGTGTGTGGGGGGGGGGTATTGAAATAAGAAAACTGACAACGCTGTGAAAAAATCACGTAAAGCAAGCAGCTGCCATCCAAGCAGGTAGCAGGAGTCCAAGTCACAACAGCAGACAGCACAAGAGCAAAATTTACTCGGTTACAGTTAACACTGCGCTGTGATAAATCACGAAGAGCGTGCTGGGCAGCAATGGCAGAGTGAGGAACGTACGCCGATGGCTGGACGATCGCTGTTACCTAAGGTTTTCAGTAGCAGGCGCTATCTGTGATTTTTCGATAACCGTGACCAAATCATTGGTAGTAAATATCGTTCATATCTAGTCGTTATTGTTTTGTGGCGTGCTTTGTTCACAGTGAGGTTATTTGTTGGTGTTTGATTTAAGCAGTTTTTTTTTCAAGGTTTAATTAAAATACATGGGCAATCAAGGTTAAGCAGTACCGCACATCGTTAAAAGGCAGAGAGAGAGAGGTGAAAAAAAAAACAAAAACGGGAGAGCAAATTTTACAAAAAAAAAATAAATCTCCCAGACTGGGTTCTTACTTAAGTGTTAAGGCGCTGGCCTCTGATCATTCGTCCGTAAGGGGTCCGGGTTCGAATCCCGGTCAGGCATGGATGTTGTGTTTGTCTTACGGCACTGGCTCTCTCCCTTCCCTGGAACCAGTGACCCTAAATTAGGGACGGGCGACTGCTTATAGCCCATTGAGTTGCTCACGGTGGTCGTTAAACCTCCAATAAAAAAAAAACAAAAAAAACAAACAAACTTAAGTGTTACTGGATTAAAAATTTCCTACGGTCAGCCCAAACTAAAGGACGACTTCAATCTTTTGAGTGCTTGCCATAGAACCAGACATCACAGTGAAACTGGAATAGGAGGAAGTAATAAATTCGTTTGCAAACGCAAAGGCTTGGAGGAATCCATCTATAACTGAGGTAAGCTCCATAAATGAAGATTATTTTTATAATGATAATTTTCTTGGTGTTTTAATATACGAGTATCTTTTCTTCAGACTTTTTTATTTATCGGACTTCAGTATGGATATCAAAATAATTGTTGTACAGGAATATTTTTCTGCAGAATTTTTTAACTTGTAAATTTCTGAGTTTTTATGGTTTATAGCTTGTCCCCAAACAACTGAGGATTTTATAAAAAATGTGCAATACTGCGTTCGACCTTGGCACGAGTCTCGAAAAAACGGTAATCGTTGTAGTAATCATAGTAATCACCCACACCTGCTTATCAACCATGCGTCGTCGGTAGTGCGCAGTTTAATAAGCGTTGGTTCGTGAACCCCTAACAAGTGTTTTCGCGCTGTGATTTTTCGCAAAAATGGATGTGAAAGAGAGACAAAGGTGCATCTTTTAATTTTGCTTTCGGCTTAAGACGTCTGTCGGCGAGACTTTCTGTCTTATGTAAGAGGCTTATAAAAGATGAATATCTAGGAAAATCAACAATTTACCGATGGCATAAAGAATTTATAAGGTGGTCGTGAGTCATGGAGGAAAACCTTCAATGAGTGTTTACACAATACAGTTGGTGTTATTACACGGGAAGACAGACACCTATTAATTAGAGATATCGAAGCTATGGTTCACATTTTAAAATCATCAATTCACAGAATTTTAATTGAGCATTTGGGCATGAAACGCGTTTGTTCAACTTGGGTTCCCCATTTCTTTTCATGTACGGCCCAATGCAAGGCCCCGCATGGTCATTATATTTTTTACACAAACATTCTCAGTTGCTTTGGGACAACCCTTGTACGTTACAATATTTCAATAAAATTGAAAATTAATGATCATTTTGTATAAGTTTTCACAACCATTTATCCGCTAGTCAATGCTGGGAGTAGGTAAGAAGTGATGTCGGTGTTTGGGGAGGGGAAGGCGTACATTAAAAGACTGCACAGGGGCGTAACATATCTAAATACGGGTCTGGTCACATAACAAGCTAAGATAATATTTTTGCAAGTGTATTCAGTCACAAAATATTAATGGACCTTGTTCACCTAGCATTGCATCATTGGAAAGATTTTCCGTGGCCGCGGATCAACAATAGTTTATTTACATGCTTTTCCCCATTGCTTAACATGGCGTTACGTTGCAAGTTTTTTTGTAGGTTTAACGACCACCGTGAGCAACTCAATGGGCTATAAGCAGTCGCCCGTCCCTAATTTAGGGTCAGTGGTTCCAGGGAAGGGAGAGAGCCAGTGCCGTAAGACAAACACAACATCCATGCCTCACCGGGATTCGAACCTGGACCCCTTTCGGACGAATGATCAGAAGCCACCGCTTAGACCACTGCGCCACCGGGGCGGCATCCGTAACCTTGAAATAGTTGCTTCCCATATGGGAAAGCACTAGAGAAGAATGAGTAGAACAAAATTTTTGTTTTTGTTTGGGGGTTGAACGACCACCGTGAGCACTTCGATGGGCTAGAAGCAATCGTCCGTTTCTAATTTAGGGCCACTGGTTCCAGAGAACGGAGAGAGCCAGTGCCGTAAGACAAACACAACATCCATGCCTCACCGGGACTCGAAACCGGATCCCTTTCGGACGACTGATCAGAAGCCCCTGTTTAGACAACTGCGCCACCGGGGCGGCATCCGTAACTTTGAAATAGTGGCTTCCCATATGGGAACGCACTAGAGAAGAATGAGTAGAACTAAATTGTTATTTGGGGGGGGGGTTGAACGACCACCGTTACCAATTCGACGGGTTATAAGCAGTCGCCCGTCCCTAATGTAGGGCCACTGGTTCCAGGGAAGGGAGAGAGCCAGTGACGTAAGACAAACACAACATCCATGCCTCACCGGGATTCGAACCCGTTCCCCTTTCGGACGAATGGTCATAAGCCAGCGCTAAGACCACTGCGGCACATCGAAATTTGCTTTTCCATTTCATAGTTGTTTTCTTTTTTAAATCTGGTACAACGTAGTTAGCTGAACGGTGCTGTTGTCTCACCGGGTTTGAATCCCTTGAAGCACGGGCGTTGGTTTGTATTACAGGTCTGGTTCTGATCCTTCCATGGAACCAATGGCCCTAAATTAAGGACGAACGAATCTTTATAGCTTTAGATTTTCATGCGAATCATTAAACTCCCCAACATTGTAAATACGTAACACTGAATGAGGACTGAGGGCTTGTTTCTTAATCCAGGGGGCTTCCTTGAATTTTAAATGTTAACAAATTTAATCACAGATGCTATTCTTCTGGTCTCTTCTTAACGAGCACCTATTTATTGATAAGTAAGCCTTGTGCTTAATGTATGAAACTCGTGGGAGTCAGCAAGGCTGTCTTCTGCGATGGTATCGGTTATTTGTAGGTTATGCTGTAGTCGGAATCGTGTTGATTATGTATGCGACAGCTTGAATCGTGGTGCAATGCATCTTTTCCGACGGTAGGAAAGAAAATCCCATGCAAAAAATTTCGATGTAAAGGAAATGGGTAACGGAAGTACTAGTGTCTCGTGACAGACAAGAGATCTGCCTGATTCTAATCTAATTGGGCTCCCGGCGCTGACCAATTGTGTGGTCATCTTAAATACGCGGCGTTGACGCCAAATTGACACACGGCTGCGAAAGCGTTCTATGTCTGTGCCTACGGAAAGGAAAAGTTTTTGATGCTATGCATGCTTCCTGACAGCAGTAATCCCATGCAAAAAATTCCAATGCAACAGAAATGGGTAACGGAAGTAGTCAAAACCATTGTTGAAAGCTGATTTTTGAATGTTGTCCCATGAAGTGACGATTTTAGGTATATTCACTTTTTCACTGTGGCGCAGTGGTCTAAGCGATGGCTTCTGATCATTTGTCCGAGATGGGTCCGCATTCGAATACCAGTGAGGCATGGATGTTGTGTTTATCTTACGGCACTGGCTCTCTCCCTTCCCTGGAACCAGTGGCCCTAAATTAGGGACGGGCGACTGCTTATAGCCCACTGAGTTGCTCACGGTGGTCGTTAAACCTCTAATAAAAAATGCAATGTGTTGTACGTAAATAAATGTATACTGTCGAGTCACTCGTTTTATTTCACACCTTGGCATGTGAGAAAGATGCATTGCATAAATTATCTACAAAGAGTGCCAAGGTACTCTCCCGTTTTTTATTTTTATTTATTTATTTTCAGAATCTTAGTTCCTAATCTACGTACCAAAATAGTGTGGGTTTTGTTTTGTGATAAAATATGGATATTCTAAGCATACAAGCGTTTTAAACGTTAATCATAAGAAGAGCTTTAGGTTTTCGACATAAATGGAATCAAAATGTTTTCGAAATCACGAAAATATTTTAGAATGAATGGAATGAATGACAGGAAATGTTTTCGAAATCACATGTGAATATTACCATGACTATAACTCAGTACATTAAAATTTTGGCGAATAATAATTACTTATTAATTCTTGACTTGCCCACACGATGTTTTCCATACATTTTAGCAGAAAGAAGGAATAATGATATATCAAAGCAAGCAGATTTTAACTCGTGGAGCGTGCAATGACAATGTGATTTATTTTCATAAGCAGACGCTAACATCATCTGCCATTTGTTGTCGATGCAATCTTTAAATGAATAGGCATTAAACACAACTAGCACTTTTTTTATAAGCAGAAGGTTGATGATTTTTTTAAGGCCTTTTTCTTAGGATGCCACTCTTACCAAAGTCAGCGATCACTGAAACGTACCTTATTTTCACCTTTTGGAGATCTGATTAAGAGTTCTGTGTTCGCATTAGTCCAGTATCGTATATTAATTACTGTAACCAGACATGATAATATTCTTCTTCCAGGCTTTTCCGTCATTCTTCCCATTCAGTATCAATTAGAGAATACAATGTTTAAAAACGTCTTTTTGTAAAAAATATAGTGCTTATGTTATCGGTTTGTCCGTCCGTCCGCCTGTGGACACCGTATCTCTGCAACTATTAGTCCAGTTTCAAATATTTTTTTTGTATTGGGAAGCTTAAAATGTGTGAATGATGATCCTTCATTTCGTTTTTCACATGATGCACAATTTCGTCGCTAGAGGGCGGAAATGCAGATGATGTCGAATTCAAAATACATTTTATTCCATATATTTGCTTTTAAACATCCGATTGAAAAAATTCTCTTCGATTCCATTTATGTCGAAGACTATTTTAGGTATATTCACTTTTTCAAGTTACACATAGATTCCCGCTAGGGGGCGTAAAGGTAAATAGCGTTTCCCCCGATATCTCTGCTTCTAAAACTCCGATTTGAAAAATTATTTCTGAAGCGGATACAGCTCTTGATCAGAAGTCGTTTACACATAATTTCAAATTTTTTGGTAAGGAATGGTTTGGCCACCAAGGGGCGTAAGTCTTAATTTCTGCTTCTGATGCATTTGCAGTAAAATCTGAGCTTCTAAAATCTCAATTGAAAAAAATCTTTCGTGGACCGATACGACTCACGTCGATAAACCTTTTCGGAATATTTCCTTTTTAAAATAATGCAAGGTTTCTCCGCCACGGCGGTAGATGTATATCTTATTTTTGTCAATATCTCTGCTTGTAAGAGTCCGATTTGAAAAATTCCTTCTTTGTTGGATAGCGCTTCCGGTGCTAAATGTTTTTCATATAGTTTCAAAACTTTCAGGTAATTCATAGACTTTCCGCTGGGGGCGTATTTCCTTTTAAAAAATAATGTAAAAAAAAAATGTGTCGTATACACATACCATATTTTTCGTCGTATAGAAATAATATTAAATTGCTCTTGAAAATTGTGCTGTTTTTTTCAAATACACTCCAACTAGGCTTTATACGCCTGTTACCGTATTTTTCGTCGTATGCGAAGGTCATAACAAAAGTTCTGCACACGTTAATCTAAAACGGAAGCGGATAATGCAATCGGGAAAATGATTGCGTCATGTCAAGACTCTCAGCAACGCAGTGGTGTCAGAATGACGCGCTATCATTTGCTGTGTGGACGTGGGAGGATTTGTAAATGGAATCGTGCAGCTCCTCAGGTCGAGTCACAGCGTTAGACCAACGCTCGTACGTGAAAATAGAAGCTCGGGGGGGGGGGATTCCAACACAGATCCACACTGCCTTTCAAGAAGCTTGTGGGGAAGGAACTCTTGATCGAAGCACAATTTCTCGCTGGGCATCGCATTTTCGGGAGGGCCGAAGCAGCATCGAAGATGACCACCGTTCAGGCCAACCTCAAACGGCGACAGACAAAACATCTGTGACCATTGCAACGCTTCTCGAAGAGAATTGCCGTTTGACAGTCGAGGCGATTGCTTATCAGGCACATTTGTCCGCCATGTCTGTTCACCGGATTTTGACCGACTCACTGGGAAAAAGAAAAATCGCCGCTCGCGGTGCCCCATCAACTCACCCCCGAGCAGAAGGCAACCAGAGTAAGCATCGCACAGGACCACCTCCATAGGTTCGAAAGGGAGGGTGACAGCTTCCTGAACAGAACTGATGAGACTTAGACCCGTGATTTTGAGCCAGAACTAGTCACAATAAGCGGAATGGAGGCATCCAAGTTCCCCATGCCCCTCAAAGTGTCCTACGCAACAATCCAAAGTGAAGCAAATGATTTTTGCCTACGATGCCCAGGGTGTTGTGGTATCTGATCGAGAGGCGGTAGGGCAAAATATCAACGCACAATACTATCGTGACTTTGTGTGAACAAAGTTGAGACCGAAAATTCATTAAAATCGCCCCAACTGGCTGGAAGCGAGAGCGATGTTGCTGCATGACAACACATCGTGCCATCATGGTGCAGGGTCGATACGGGACGTTTGTTGAAATATGGCTGGGAAACTTTATCCCACCCATCATACAATCCTGATATCAGTCCACCCGACTTTGATCTTTTCCCAAAGTTAAAAAATCGGCTCCATGACATCCGCTAGGAATCGCTGGACGATCTGTCATTGGACGTGACCCGAGTAATACGACAGCTGAACAAAGATGGCGTACTACGGGGCATCCAGGACCTACATCACCCAAGGAGGTTATATTACTGGAGACACCACTCCTATCCACGCAGCATTGGCCGCCATAAGTCACCGTCCGTGCTGCAAATGACGCCATGAGCAAGCACGACGCAGCCGCAGTAAAGAAGCTGCTTTGAAACCAATGGAACAAAAGCTTCTAAGCGTATAAACAAATAAAATGAGTAATTCAATAATCTTTATCAATGATACGCAAGCTTACTGTTTCATCAACGGTATAATTTAGTTCGGTTTTTGCCTGCTTGGGACGTCACACCACAGATTATCTGTGACCTATGGCGGCAGAGCCAGTGGTGTCTCCAGTAATATAACCTCCTTGACCTCACCGCTCATTAGCAGCGGAGGGGAGTACACTGAACGGCAATAAGGTAAATTTTCTCCGTTACTTCACACTTTTCTCAAAAATGGACAGTGTGCGGAACTTTTGTAAGGCGAGACTTATTTTTTATTTTTTGAATCCCACCTGGGGAGAGAATTATCATCGATGAAAAATTCGGCATCTTCGATTTTGCGAAATTTCTGTATAAACCGAAATGGACTTTTCTGAAATCAATGGAATTACGGACTACAGAAAATCTGTGAAAATACGGGTTAAAAAAAACCGAAAGTTTCTAAAAACGGAAATTTCGTTAAAAGAAGGAGATATACCTTCAACTTTACTGTGCCGCCCCGGTGGCGCAGTGGTCTAAGCGATGACCTCTGATCATTCGTCCGAAAGGGGTCCGGGTTCGAATCCCGGTGAGGCATGGATGTTGTGTTTGTCTTACGGCACTGGCTCTTTCCCTTCCCTGGAACCAGTGACCCTAAATTAGGGATGGGCGACTGCTTATAGCCCATTGAGTTGCTCACGGTGGTCGTTAAACCTCCAACCAAAAAAAAAAAACCCCTGTAGGAGGAATTTTTAGTTGCGCGCCTGATTCAAATTTCTACTTTTATTAATTAAAAACAAAAACTCGCCAGCTTTTTCTTTCAGTTTTCTCTCTTAGTTTCGAAGCTATTCATCATCATCTTATGAAATAGTGTGTTCGTGTACACTTTACTTGTGTCTGATTTCATCTCTAGCTTGATTTTCCAATTTTCCGCTTTGATGACAGATTGGAAGTGCTTATTTGGGTTATACCGCTGTTCCTCATTAACGGAGATTTTCTCTTATTTGAAGAAACAGTGCAAAAACTCGTTTTATAAAATAATGGTCAGGTTTTTTTTTTTATTTCTGGCGGAACACAATGGCTCCATTTGTGCTTTAAAGTGGCTGATGGATTTAATTTCCGTTTGCTTCTCACGAAAAAATGATTGAAGACTTTATTGTGCATAAATTTTTAATTTTTCTTGCTAACCACCCACGCTGACCCGTTCTCAGAAGAACAAACGCGACTTTAAATAAATGCCTCATGACATAACAGATAGCTTTGGACAAACGAAACGAACTCAGGAACCTAGAAAATACATAAAAATCTTAGTCCGTTACTTTTTTTTTTAAATTTTAAAACCCCACATCGAAACACCTTAAACTTTAAAGAGATAGAAAGTGAAAAGGTTGTGATAAGGAACCTGTCTCTTATTTTGGAATTGTAAAAGGATTGAGATAGAGAAGTAAATTACCCGCAGGTCAGTAGTGTAAAGATTTCACACGCTGCTCTAATGGCTTCGGAAGATTTCATACATGATGAACTGCGCCAGTTACTGGCAACGAAGCTATGTCATGAGTTTTGCTTTAACATGGACCCCCGGAATAAGGAACAAAAGATCTGATATAATAATTGTCAAAATGCACTCTATCAAAACGTCTATGGGCGTTCTTTTCATGAAGTGTTCTTACTTCGTTGTATTACGCTTCCAATTCCCTTTTATGACGCCCTGTAAATTACACAGGGTCGTTATTCACTGAATAAAAGTCAAAGAAAAACGATAAAAATATTGTTACTCACTATTATTCACTGCTCTTTATTTTTTATGCATTACAGAACCGAAACTGCATGCATAATGTTAGATTGTTATCCTATAGTTTCTTCGATTCGCTAAGCAGAGTTTTCTGGCAGACCAATATTATATCAATCACAACATCTGCGGAAACGATGGATAATATTTCATTCTGAATTGGAGTCAGGAAAGCTAAAAAACATAAGGATATTAATCGAAATAGAGAGAGAAGAAAAGAACTGAGAGATTGAATACTGGAGAGTTTAACGAAGTAAATTTCTCCGTCATTTTTGTCCACACGGCGGGGCCCGAACCCGAGTCCTCTCATTCCGGAATAAGTCACTCTACCAATTGAGCTACGCGGACGTTCGTTCTGACTGCTATCTGCCTTTATATCGTATGCGTCTTGCGTGGCAGGCATGTTACCCCCCCCCGAAAGAGAGCCGGGGGCATGGCCCACGGGTCAGCCGTGACCATGAGTCGTTGCAGGCAGCCATCCGCTGTAGAACGTGCACCTGAGAACTCCCAGTCAATCAGGTGTGTGGAATGCAACGTCACACACATTTATTTTTTGAAGCGCTGGAGAAGGGATTCTCTTACTTTTCCTCTCTCGCGGTGTGGAAAGAACATCATACCATTGAGAGGTTTTGAACGGCCGGGTCACCCGGGAAGTTCGGGCGCCATTATAACGAAGTAAATTTCTCCGTCATTTTTTAGTTCACGCCGGGGCTGGAACCAGGATTATCTCATTCCGGAATAAGTCACTCTAACAATTGAGCTACGCGGACGTTCGTTCTGACTGCTATCTGCCTTTATATCGTATGCGTCCTGCGTGCAGGCATGTCACCCCCTCGAAAGAGAGCCGGGGGCATGGCCCATGGGTCAGCCGTGACCATGAGTCGTTGCAGGCAGCCATCCGCTGTAGAACGTGCACCTGAGAACTCCCAGTCAATCTGGTGTGTGGAATGCAACGTCCCACACATTTATTTTTTGAAGCGCTGGAGAAGGGATTCTCTTATTTTTCCTCTCTCGCGGTGTGGAAAGAACATCACAATATTGCGTAGATTTTGAACGGCCGGGTCATCCGGAAAGTTCGGGCGCCATTATAACGAAGTAAATTTCTCCGTTCTTTTTGTCCACGCCGGGGCCCGAACCCGGGTCCCCTCATTCCGGAATAAGTCACTCTACCAATTGAGCTACGCGGACGTTCGTTCTGACTGCTATCTGCCTTTATATCGTGTGCGTCCTGCGGGACAGGCACGTCACAAGAGTCAGATGTGGGAAAAAATGCTTTTGTAATAAGGTGGGAATTTGTTTGAGGAAATTAACTAATCATGTACGAAGAAGAGATATTAAAGGCGCTTCGATGGCCGAGGGGTCAGACGTGCCGGCTCTTGGCCAGTCGTAGGGTTTACGTTTCCTTTTCGGGGTTTAACGACCACCTTGAGAGTCTAAGGCTGTAGGTAGTCGCCCGCCCCCAACTTGGGGCCACTGGTTCCAGTAAGGGGAGGGGGCCCAACCCCTGGGATAAGCCTCATCCGGGCTCGGATGACTAGACAGAATCTAGCGCCTCTGACCACTCGGCCTCCGGACTGGCCAATCCCTGTTGAGGCATGGGTGTTGTGATTATAGTAAGGCACTGGCTGTCTCCCTTTCCTGAATAACTAGTTGCTTCAAATTAGGAACTGGCATGCTGATCAGAGGTCCCGAATTCTTGAGGAGAGTCCTCGAATTTAGTTTGCTGTTTCCTAAAACATCTAATGTCTTTGTGGACGTAAGTTGTCCTCAAATTTAGACTTCATCACTAGCTCGTTAACTTTCTAATGAAGAACGTTTTTAAAAACAGCTTATGTTGTACCCACCTATCAACGTGCTCATTATAAAAACGAACGTTTTTCGGGGGGGGGGGGGTGATCACCGTAAGCAATTCTTAGGTCTGCAAGCCCGTCGCCCGTTCCTAATTTAGGGCCACTTGTTGCAGGAAAGGGAGAGAAACAATGCCGTAAAACAAAACACTATTCATAGGGACTCGAACCTGGACTCACTCGGACTAACGGTCAGAAGCGTGCGCTTAGACCACTGCGCCACAGGGGCAGTCAAATTTTGATTGTACTTGTTCTGAGCTTCATCAGAAATTTTTACAAAAATGAGAAATTTCTCCATACGATTGGTTCTTCAGAAAAATCAGAAGGAATTCGTAGCTTGTTCTTAATTCAGCACGTGTACACTGAAAGGACAAATTATACCGTACACCCACCTAATAGAGTGTGGCACAAACTTTTGCACGCAGGACAGCATCCAAACGTTGTGGTACGGACGCAGTGAGGTTCCGAAACACAGACTCGGGTAACGCTGACCAACAATCTAAAAGTGCTTGGCGTAGAGCAGGCAGAGATGTAGGTGGGGATGATTGATCAGCTCTCTCCAATATGTCCCATTAATTCTCTATGGGGTTTATGTCCGGTGAGCGAGGGGCTCTTGCGAGTGTGGTAAGCTCACTGCTATGCTCCTGAAGCCAGTCGGTCGCTTGCCGGGACCGATGGGGTGGAGCGTTGTCCTGTTGAAAGATCGGAACTTGGTTCGGACAGAGGCACGTAATGAAAAGGTGGAGATGGTAGGCCAGGAGCAGAACATAGCTGGAACCAATGACGGAAGGCTCAAGAGGTACCAAGGGATCCAGGCCGGACCACGTGAAAGCTGCCCAAACAGTTACACCGCCTCCACCGGCACTCAACTTGGCATGCAGGCTCCATAGCTTCGTGTGGTTTACGCCACACACTCTGCCTGCCATCGGCGCGATACAGCGTGAAACGGGATTCGTCAGATCATATGACGCGTTTCCAATCATCCAGTTTCAATGGGCCTTCGCAAACTGCAGCCGAATCATGCGATGCTGTGCCATTAACATCGGGACACGATATGGTCGCCGACTGCCCCAGCAGAGTTGTGCCATGTGTCGATGGATTGTCTTTGAGCATAAGCTTGTGGATGCTCCTTCATTAAATTGTGACGTAATTTGCTGCAAACAAGCCTTCCGATTCGTCTGTACGTTGCGAGCCAATCGTCGGCGTCCTCGATCATCCAATGCTCTTTTACGGCCACATTTCATCCGACTGTTAGCGGTTTTGCCGGATTTCACGTACTCCTGGTACACACTTGCTATGGGTTTTCGCGGAATTCCTAACAGTTTCGCTGTTGCGTTGATTGAACATCCGGCCTTCCTGGCTCCCACGACTTGATCTGAATCAAACTCACTTAAGTCTCGTCCTCGACCCAGGCTGGCATTTGACGGAATGTATTACTGTGCGTACCAACCTATTCTATTTATCGCCCCAATCGATTTTCCAACACAGCGCGATTTGCTGCTGTCCTGCTGCTTTACGTATTTTCACCGGGCTGTACGTAATAATTTGTCCTTTCAGTGTATTTCACTCTTGCTGAATATATTCTATGTGCTTTAGGTGCAAATTAGCAACATTCATTTCATTTCATTTTTTTCGTTATGGGGTTACATTTGACTATATTACATTTCAAAATAAATTTTATAACATATAGTATTAAGAAAAACAACATATATAATGTGAATACCTATGTATAGGGTAACCACAGAACAGAAAATTGAGTAAAAGGCTATATATGTATAGCCTGAGTGAATCCCAATTCCCCTAAAGTACGTAGTCAAGTCAAACGTCCTGCACATATAAAATTTACTTATATGTGGTCTGATTAATAAATTTTACCATAGAATTTTATATTTTAATTTGTTAGCAAATATTTTTTCAGTTGCTTTCGGAAATTATTATAATTATTAATATGTGTTAATTGACATGGTAGGTTATTCTATAACATCAATCCCTGGTAATCAATAAATCTTTTTTGGGTTAAAGTGTTAAGCATTGGTAACAAATATGCATTTCTATCTTTTGTTTGATAGTTGTGACCTACAGTGTTCAGTTGAATTAAATGTTGATACCTATTCTCTTTTATACATGAATCCTAATAATCTAAACTGCTATAATTTCTCAATATCTAAAAATTCGTAAGAATTTATCCGTACCCACATATTCAAGTTAATTCCCCTAAAGTTATTTCAAATTCTGACCATCCTATTTTGTAATGATTGTAATTTATATAAATTAGTCTTAGTAGTTTGCCCCCATATTAGTAAACAATAAATCAAACATGGATAAATCAGACTGTAGTACAACATTTTTAATGTTTTAATTGTTAAATTATTTGAAATTCTCGTAATTAAACCCAATACCCCCGGAATTTTTGTTTACAATATTTTGAATATTTATATTCCATTTTAGATTATCCTCGATTATTATTCCCAAATATTTAATATTATTTACTATTTCAAGGGTACACTTCTCCACACAAATAGATGGTGGCTCAACAATCTGTCTATCTCCCTGTTTAAAAATCATAATTTTAGGTTTTTTTTTCAATATTTAAATACAGAAAATTTGTGTCCAGCCATTCCATCAATTTTTCAATAAATTTATTACATTTTATTTTTGCCTCATTTATATAGTAATCAGAACCGTGGCATCATCCGCAAATGAAATCAAATCCTCATTAGGTAAATGTTAAAAATGTCATTTATATAAATTAAAAAAAGTAATGGTCCCAGGACTGAACCCTGCGGCACTCCCATTTCATTAAGAATTGTGGGACACTTTTCTACAAAATAAATCTTTTTAAGATACACATTTTCAGATGCAATATCACACTTACAGAAACAATATAGTTTGGAGACAAATAATTTCATATTTTGTCTATGTATGTAGGGGTCCCCAAATGATCTGCCGATTTTGGAACACCGCGCTATTTTGTCCTCATATTAGTGTTCCAATACAGTGAAGCAAAAAAAAAAAAAAAAAAAACTGGGAAGGGCTCTACCATTGCCATTACATGGCAACACATCCATGCGGTAAATGGTAGCATCCACAAACGACGTGTATGTAGAGGCAGATATCTCCGCAAGCTCAAATAGTAACATTCGCAGTTCAGATGGCAGCTTATCAGGATTTAAGCGATTTCGAACGTGGTATGATAGTAGGCGCCCGAGAAATCGTTAACTCCATCTCGGAAATTACCGAGAAATTTGGATTTACATGGGCAACAATTTCAAGGGTGTACTTGGACTACACAAACTATGGGAAAACATCCAGAGTATGAGACCACTGTGGTCGTAGAAAAGCCCTGGACGATCGTAGACAGCGGCGTATGGCGCGCATCGTGACATCAGCCCGGCGTGCAATATTACCGCAGATCACAGTGCAATTTATTGCTGGGGCCAGTAGTAGCATCAGCGTTCGGACAGTGCAACGTCCCTTGTATTCTATGGGGTTCCGGAGATGAAAGCCCACCCGGATGCCATTGCTGACCCGACGACATAAGGCTGTGCGCCTCTCCTGGACTCGGGAACTCCGCCATTTTTTTTATTGGAGATTTAACGACCACCGTGAGCAACTCAATGGGCTATAAGCAGTCGCCCGACCCTAATTTAGGGCCGCTGGTTCCAGGTAAGGGAGAGAGCCAGTGCCGTAAGACAAACACAACATCCATGCCTCGCCGGGATTCAAACCCGGACCCCTTTCGGACGAATGATCAGAGGCCATCGCTTAGACCACTGCGCCACCGGGGCGGCAACTCCGCCATTGGACGCAAGATGACTGGAAACGTGTATCCTGGTCCCGACGAATCGTGGTGCTAACTGTTTCGGACAGATGGTCGACTCCAGGTGTGGCGACAACCCCACGAGGCAATGGATCCCACATGCCTACAAGTGACAGTGCAGGCGGGCGGTGGCTCTGTTATGGTGTGGGGTGTTTTAAGCTGGCAGGCAGTAGGACTTATCATACGTTTGCAGACCGCTCTGACCCGTGGAGGCCACGTAACCATCCTTGGGGATCATTCGCACCCGTTCATGTCATGCAAACACTCCGACCTCTTTCAACACCACAATACGCCACAGCACACACCACAGTCACCCGATTATGGCTGGAGGAACATTCCACGGAGTTAGGCATCCACACCTTTCTCTTCGTTCTCCGGATTCAAACGCCATCGAACACATTTGAGATGCTGTTCAACATTCCGTCAATGCCAGGAATTCTCCACCGACGAATATTACGGAATTGTGGGACACTTTTCAGGAAGCATGGTGTGCACGGTCTCCACAGCACTACACAGAGCTCGTGGAGTCCATGTCCCGTCACGTTGCTGCCATTATCCGATCGCGAGGAGGACCAACGCGGTATTAGAGAGATAACCCAGTTTTTTTGGCAAAACTGAGATATCTCTCAGTTTTGACAAAGTTAAAGCGTTAAAGTTCGTCGGTGTAGTTTAGTTTGGGGAACAACTGGCTACGGAGCAAGGAGGCGTGTTTCGCTCTAAATTAAAGAATGATTAGGAAACCGGCGGCTCACTCGAAGATCGAAACACGTCTCCACCGAGAGTCAGTGCTGAAGTATTGTCCACACCGGGGCTCGAACCCGGGTCCCCTCATTCCGGAATAAGTCGCTCTACCAATTGAGCTACGCAGATTTTCGTTATCGCTGCTATCTGCCTTTATGTCGTGTGCGTCCTGCTGAGAAGGCACGTCACAAAGTCCATTCCTCGATGAAGGCGGTGCGTAGCTCGGGAAGGGTTCTGGGATGGAGCTGAGGAGCTGCCACGTGTCGTCTCAGAGCATCGCAGGATTTCTCTATACGGCTCAGATCCGATGACCTGGCTGGCCGGTTCATGCGCCGAATATCCTCGCTCTGTAGGAAATCATCGACAAGCTGAGGTCTGGGCGGTCGAGCGTTATCATCCATTATAAGGAACTGAAGGTCGACTGGTTCCCGAAAAAGCCTGACATAGGGCTCTCGAATCTCGTCCACGTAGCGCGTAGCATTCGCATTGCCTCCTGCAAACACGTGGAGTGGTGTGCGGCCATTGAACCTAATGCCACTCCACAGGAGCAGACCACTGCCTCTGAAGGAGTCTCGTTTGCAGGATCATTACGAGTTCCCTGTTTCCTCCAGATGAAATGCCGACGAGAATCCGTTTGTAGATTGAATTTAGACTTTTCTGTAAAAAGAACACCGCCGACTCGTCTGTAAAAAAAACCACCGGCCGACTCGTCGGGGCTCCAGGAAAGATGCAGGCGCGGACTGGGCCGCGGGGACACCGGGAAATATCCCGGTGGGCCGCCATATTTTGGGCCGGTGGACTTATGCTAACTGAAAAGAAAAAAAATATATATATGACGGCTTCGAAACTTAAAAGAAAAACTTATATAAATTTTTTTCTGTTGAGTCATTGTTTAAACACTTAATTAAACTTCTAATATGTTTTTTTCCCAGGAATTTATTTGATTTGCAAATTTAACAAAAATTAATTGCATTGTATTTCACGCAATTTCCCGCCCTCAACTTCCGTATTTAAGCTCATTCCATAAGATACTATCAATATGGGCAGTGGTTGGCCTACTGGTCATCGTTTATGACTGCCACGGAAAAGTCTCAGGATAGATCCACTAAATGTGCGTCGGATAGGTACGTTAAGCCGTCGGACCCCGTGTACTGGACCACTGATTATAAATAAAGGCGTCTTTCTACCTCGCTTCCGTGTGACTTTCCTGTCGGGCTATCTATCCCCAATTTCCTAACTTCCTACTTCTAAGGGTTGTTTAAGACCTGTGGTCTGACACTCCCTTCCTAAAATCCTCTACATAAATCTTTAAATACTATCAATGTAACAACATGAACATAAGCACTGTAGTAATTCTTAGACTTGGGTTGAAGACGTTTGAATTGGAAATGGTATTGATGCTGAGATACCGTTAATTACAGGTTGGGTACTTTGATAATTTTTTACAACTAGTGAGCCGCGAAAAATCCGTTTTCAGGGCCGTTTATGAATCGCCAGTGGAACGATGTTGCCTGCACCAGTTCAAGCAAGCTCTCCTGTGAGATGAGGTTAACGGGACACAAGCCATGGGTCTCTTGACATAAAAGGCCAATTAATTCCATTAAGCCTTCGATATATCGTTTGCCTTGATATTGAAGTCCCAGTGGCAGCGGAAAGATCCGAAGACAAGTGCCAGGTTGTATAGGGACTATGACGCCGTGCAGTTAAAGCGACATAACGTTTCTCATGAGGTATCGTACGCCTTGGACGACCTTGGACAGGCCTTCGTTACACACCACCGGTGTTGTTGAATTGCTGCCATGACCACGAAACCACTCTGGAGTGGATATTAAAGTCTCTTACAACGTGAGACTGGCCTACTTCTAGTCTTCCTATGATGCCGTGCGATTAAAGCGACATAACGGTCTTCATGAGGTGTCGTACGCCTTGGATGACATTGGCCAGGCCTTCGTGACACCCCATCTGTGTTTTTGAATTGCTGCCAGGACCACGAAACCACTCTGGAGTGGATATTCAAGTCTCTTACGATCGAAGCCTGATATTGGCCTGCTTCTAGTCGTCCTATCACTCGTCACCGTGCAGCGTCTGATACACGCGTATGAGACGTAAGGATTGCAACCACTGGGAAGCTTTTTACACTCGCTGTCAACAAGAAATGTCTCTGCCGTTCCCCGTTGTGGCATGTAACTCCATTTACATATTGGACAGCACTTTGCCCACTGATACGAAAATTTCTCTGCGAGCATTTGTTTCTCGTGTCCATTTTTGAGGGCTCTGGATTATTTGCCCGGTTTTGCCTTCCGCAATTTAATTTTGGACAGTGTATACGGCAAGATATATAGAAGACGTTTACCTGGGGGAGGGGATTTTATTAAAAATTCATCTGGGGAGAATTTTGCTTGCTTGCTTGCTTCGGCGCACCTACTTTCGATAGTATACACTCCTAGATAAATTACGTCAGATAACCTCATAGCATAGAAACAAACAAAAATTCCGTTCGTAAGTCAGTTAGCACACCAGACAGTGATTAACTTCAAAGTGCATCAAGAAAAAAAAACGAGGATCCCCGAAGATAATTGCATCATGACTTCAAAATTATATTCCTCGGAAGTTCAATCTTGCTAACGTGTTAAAGAAGCGTGGGAACCTTACAAACCATCCTCGACATGCGACGTCAGAACCAAATCAGATTTGCGCAACTAGTGATATAACGAAAAGAACCTGAGATTCTTTGCTTTTTTTTGTTTAAACCATCCGCGTTTCATCTTTTCCTTCAGGGCGTCTTAGGATTGATTTCTGAAGAATTTCTAACGCAAGCGCTTTCACCCCATTTCCTGTTTATTCTCACTGTTTAAATTTTTTGTTATCTCCTTTGTCCTACAATAAAAACGAAAAAAAAAATGTCAGTATCTAAATTTATTTCAGAAAAGGCAAATAGAAAAAAAAATGATTAGCGTTTTCTGCCGAATTTGTAATTCGGGGATGCTGATAAGTTCTCAGCCTCACCAAGAAGGAAAATGGGCTAGAGCTATGGAACTTACAGACTATTCCACATATTCACCCCGAAGTTCAACACACTTGGCACAGCGTTTCTGGAGTTTCTTTAACCCTCCCAAAAAATTTCTGAAGTCTGGTCACTCAAATACTGCTCCGCTGCTGATATCACCTACGAATCATTCGAAAAATGCTTCCTTTTGAACTCTTTTTAAGGTTTGGGAACAGAAAATAATTCGATGGAGCAAGGTCTGGTAAGTAGGGTGGATTGTCTATGCACTTAAACCCCATATCTCTCAAAACATCCATTGTCTTGCCAGCCTTGTGAGCCGGCGCATTATCCTGCAAAAAGAGAACACCTTTCCGCAGTTTTCCTCGCCTTTTTTCCTTCAATGCCTTCTTTAATCGGCACAGCAAGTTGGAATAGTATTCAACATTTATTGCTTATCAGTTCGGGAGATAATCAGTGAGTAAAACGCCTTCGGAATCCCAAAAAACCGTTGCCATGACCTTTCCTTCAGACCTTTGAGTCTTGAATTTCTTTGGCCGTGGAGAACCCGAGTGCCGCCACTGCAGGGACTGTTGTTTCGTCCAGGAACCTTTGTGGCAACACAGACTGCAAAGGCAACTGCAGGCAGTTAGAGAAAGAGAAACCAACGTTATGATGCGAATCCAACCTCAGTCTCAGAGGAAGTTGTTCTTTCTTCGAGAGAGAAATTCAGATGTGGTACTTTCAATATCATTTTAGATCTGTTGTCGGTTGCCTTAAAAGAATGCAGGGTAGCGTATCAATCAGAATATGACAGGTTCAAAGTCATAGTCAACTTTTGCAGTCTACCTGATGTAGAGATAAGAACTGAAGCTGAGAAACATATTAATGCTTACTTCCGTGATTTCAGTAATGTGTTCATAGAGGAAATTGTTCAGTTTGCAACCTTTACTAAGCTTAGGTCATGTCTCACTCCATCTCAACAGGCGGTTTTGCTCCATGAAGAAAGGCTTGGTGATAGTGTTAATTGTAGCTCTTCGAATGTACTCGTATTTGAGCGTGATGGCCACTAGTTGTTCAAGACAGAGATACTTCAGCAAATTGGCACTGATTAAGAATTCTTTGAGAACCACGATGACCCATGAACGACTACGTGCTTTGTGCCTACTGGATGTAGAGAGGGTGTTCGAAAGATGATACAGTTTGATGAATTCATTAAAGATTTTTCAGATGTTAAGTGTAGAAAGAAAGACTCTCTGTCGCTATTGTACTGTTTTTATGTATGCACCTTTCTGTGTACGTATAACTTTTCAGTTCCAATTACATGCAGAAAAATGGCTGTGATGTATAAATTTGGTTAATTGTCCTTTCTGCTATGTATTTTAATTTCTGAGTTCGAGGGGGCCCACCGAACACCTAAAGTACCCCGCGCATCCCAAGATTTAAATCCGGGCCTGGTTTCAATTTTTATGTAAATTTCGTTATTTCACGGTTCAAGGTTTTCTTATTGAACGGCACATTACTTCCCTGAACAGCTTTTACGTTTTGGCAACACTGACAGTGAGTCAGAAGAAAATAAAAAGTCTACGTCGAATATGAATGGCTACATTCGTCCGAGATGGGTCCGGGTTCGAATCCCGGTGAGGTATGGATGTTGTGTTTGTCTTACGCGCTGATTCTCTTCCTTCCCTGGAACCAGTGGCCCTAAATTAGGGACCGGCGACTGCTTGTAGCCCACTGAGTTGCACACGTGGTAGTTAAACCTCCAAACAAAAAAAAAATTTGCGGTGAATTGAAAAAAATAATGAATGGATGAAGTAAGTAGTGGAGTCGCAGAGAGATTAGAAGCCTGTAGGTTTATATGAATAGGTGAATAACGTATTGTAACTATGTATATGGTGGAGAATTCTATCTTTATGCAAAATAATGCTGTTAAGAGTCATCTTCTCCTTACGAAGTGATTATCAATTACAGTGTATTGGTGACTGAAACCTCCTGTGCCTTACTACTTCTAGTGAATTATACAACCAGTTAGTAAGTTTAGTTATTCTTTTCAACTACTAAACGCCGCCCCGGTGGCGCAGTGGTCTAAGGCGCTGGCCTCTGATCATTCGTCCGTCTGGGGTCCGGGTTCGAATCCCGGTGAGGCATGGATGTTGTGTTTGTCTTACGGCACTGGCTCTCTCCCTTCCCTGGAACCAGTGACCCTAAATTAGGGACGGGCGACTGCCTATAGCCCATTGAGTTGCTCACGGTGGTCGTTAAACCTCCAATCAAAAAAAAAAAAAAAAAAAATCTACTAAACACTTAAACCAGTTTGTTAAAAACACAACAAACGAAAGATCTTTCGAGATTCTTCTACCCGAAGACACTTTTGCCTTTTTTTCCTATGGGCGAGAAAAATTCAGTATATTAATCAATAGGTTTTCCGTTTTGATCCTGAGACCCCCTGTGATGTACCATTGGGGGAGCACATGGCAAAACGGTAAAGTTGCAGCGATAAGCTTCATCAACGTAGTTCAGTCGGGAGACCAACTGGCTCTGGAGCTAGGAGACACGGGTTCAAATTAGATGTCTGCACTGGCCAGGTCGGGCTTTTTTAGTTAAGAGAACAAAGCAACGGGCAGGGCCAAGTCAACCCATTCTTTTTATCGCAATGGTAAAGAAAGAAAAAAAGTCGTGTTTCTCAATTTCCTAGTCTGTTTAACTATTTTGCTGGCTTTACTTACTTCCATTGTGACGTACCACAGAGGTGAAGCACGGCAAATCTCCAGCAATACAGTCCGTCGGTGTAGCTTAGTCGGTTAGAGCAACTCACTCCGGAGCGAAAAGACGTGGTTTCGATCTGCGCCACCGACAAATTCCTGTTTTCACACCATGACATAGCCCAGGACGCAATCACAGAGGCGTGTAGAGACACGAGACACTCAGTGTTTTTACCATCTGTAGGTATTAAGATGGTAGAAACACTTTGGGGCTTGTTGACAACAAAAAGATTCGACTCCGAACGAGCGTGTGTGTTGTGTGGAGCGGGGGGCTGATGGGTGTCTGCAGTGGGGTGATGGTGTGTGTGTGTCAGAGTGGGACGACACTGATTGTTCCTCCTATCCCTAATCTGTGTAGGGTTTAACTTTTGTAGTGTTACGGCTTGATAGTTCAGAGAAAAGGACATTTTGAACGCGCTTAGTTTCTCTTTTTCTCTCTTTAAAGGTTATATTCTTCGATCATTGTCAAAGTTTAGTTCATATTTTTAGGCTTGCACTCAACTAAATATTGTCAATAATATCTCATTTCATTATTTAATTTTCACAATTTAATAAAATTCAATAGAAAGACAAAATAATACAAAATTGCCCCGTCACAGGCCAGGCCAGGCCAGGCCTAAATAAGCTGCTGCTGAAGGGCCGGATCGAGTGCCTAATGTCCGAAACGGGCGGGCCGGGCATTGCCTTAAACAAACGGGCTTGAACCGGGCCAGGTTCACCAAATAATGCCCGTGCAGACCTTTAGTTCGAATCCCACCACCGGCAAAAGACGGCTAATTTTCACATTGGCGCCCGAACGTAAAATGAATCTCCTGGCCGTGTGGTTCGACAAAAAGAAAAAAAAATGTGTGATGCTTCTTTCACACATCGTCCGTATGAAATTAATGAGAATTCCTTCTGCGCTTCGAAAAATGTGTGATGCTTTTTCCACACTTTGTTTGGAACTATTAAGAATTCCTTCTACGCTTCGAAAAATTCACATATCTGGAATTATTGAGAATTCCTTCTACGCTTCGAAAAATGCGTGATGCTTCTTCCACATTTTGTCTGGAATTATTGAGAATTCGTTCTACGCTTTGAAAAATGTGTGATGCTTCTTCCTGACTTTGTCTAGAATTATTGAAAATTTCTTTTATGCTTCGAAAAATGTGTGATGCTGATGCTTCTTCCACACTTTATCTGGAACTATTGAGAAATTCCTTCTACGCTTCGAAAGACGTGTGATGCTTTTTCCACACTTTGTTTGGAACTATTAAGGATTCCTTCTACGCTTCGAAAAATTCACATGTCTGGAATTATTGAGAATTCCTTCTACGCTTCGAAAAATGTGTGATGCTTCTTCCTGACCTGGTCTGGAATTATTGAAAATTTCTTTTATGCTTCGAAAAATGTGTGATGCTTCTTCCTGACTTTGTCTGGAATTATTGAGAATTCGTTCTACGCTTCGAAAAATTCACTTATCGTCTGGAATTATTGAGAATTCCTTCTACGCTTCGAAAAATGCGCGATGCTTCTTCCACACTTCGTCTGGAATTATTGAGAATTCGTCCTACGCTTCGAAAAATGTGTGATGCTTCTTCCTGACTTTGTCTGGAACTATTAAGAATTCCTTCTACGCTTCGAAAAATCACATATCGTCTGGAATTATTGAGATTTCCTTCTACGCTTCGAAAAATGTGTGATGCTTCTTCCACACATCGACTGGAATTATTGAGAATTCCTTCTACGCTTCGAAAAATATGTGATGCTTCTTCCTTCTTTTTGTCTGGAATTATTAAGAATTCCTTCTTCGGTGAGAGAAGTGTAATGCTTTGGGCAATATTCTGCTGAGAAACTCTGGGCCCAGTCATTCATGTACAGAAAACTATGACGTGTACCACCTACATAAACATCATTGCAGGAAAGGTGCATTGTTTCATGGCAACGGTACATTCTCTCTAGTAGTGCCTTCTTTCAGCAGAATAATACGCCATGCCACACTGCCCTGATTGTTCGAGAAGTATTTGCGGAACATGAAAGCGACTTCCAGGTTATTACCTTGGCCTCCAAATTATCAAGGATCAGTACAACCGATCACCTGCGGTTTTTGTTGAAACAGGAAATCCGATCTGCGGCGGCTCAACCACGTAACTTACGAGAGTAAAGGATATGCTACAAACGTGTTGGTACCATACATAGTCCTATCAGAATAATATGACGACCTACCAAATAATGGGAATAACCACCCTTGGCCCGGATGACAGCAGCGAGACGGCGTGGTTGTGTGTCCGCACGTCGATCCAAGTAGTCCAACAAGTGCTTTATGGGATTGATGTCGGGCGATTTCACCGGCCAAGGAAGAACGGAGACATCGCTGTCGTGTTTTTGGAATCACTCACGCACCCCCTTAGCGACATGGCAGGACGCATTGTCTTGTTGGTAGACACCACCATCAATGTAAATGTCCAAAATGAAGGGATGCATGAGGTCAGCGAGAACGGACAGGTAGGCATTGGCGTTCAGTGACCCATCCAGTGTTACCAGCGGTCACAGGTCATACCAGGAAAACATCCCGCAGACATGCACACTGCCACCGCCGGCCTGTACTTGACCTACGAGCGTGCCCGGGTGTTGGTTATCGTGTGCCTGGCGCCGTATTTACCACTTCCCGTCACTTCTGTGGAGTAGGAACCTCTATTTATCAGAGAAGGCAGCCTTTTTCCACTTGACGGTAGTCCAATGCGAACTGCAGGCGTCGTTGCCGATGAACCTGGGTTAACATGAGCGCGCAGCTTCGGAGACCCATGCGTAACAAGGTTCGGTCTACTGTTATCAGGGGCACGTACGTAGGTACCCCAGCTTTCATTTGCGTGGTCAATTGCTGCACTGTCGCTCGTCGATTTCCCTTTACCAGTCGACGGAGACGACGTTCTCCTCTGGGGTCGATGGCATTTGGGGATCCATAGTTATGACGTCGAGAGGTACTCGGTGTGCCGGCGGTCCATTCTCGCTCCACCCTTACTACAGAACCTCGTGAGCAGCCCATGAAGTCTGCTGTAGCTGAGATGCTTCCACCCTCGGCGCAGTAGCCGATGATCATTCTTTTTTTAACGTCCGTCAAACCACTACCCCTGCCCATTGTGCTCATGTTACGCACTATGGCGCATCTGTCCCGGCCGGCCTTTTGTATCTCCGTATGGTCGACCTTGTCACGTACACTGGGATTCTGGGGTCTGTCATATTATTCTGATAGGACTGTGTATACCATAAAACGCCGTTAGAAATCTTTGCCTCGCCGGATAAGAGCTGTTTTGGCAACACGTTGAGGACCAACATCGTATTAGGCAGGTGGTCATAATGTTTTCGCTGTTCTGTGTATATTCTTCATGCAGAAATTACATTAATTGATTTTTGTTTTCCTCAATCCGTTGATGAATAATACGTGGAAATGCAAATAATATTGATAAGTCACCCGTAAAAGTACGAAATATTATTTAATTGAATGCAGATGCATTTAAACGATGTTTGTAAATACTGTATTTCCGCGTCTAGTAACACTGAAGAGAGCTTCAGTATTTATCGTTCATAAGGAAGGAAACAGCGACAAACACCACACCGATGCTTCCTTTGGAACGTACAGCAAATATTGTCGCCTCTTGAAAATAAAAATAAATGAAAAAACATTCCCCGGTTCCTTGCAAGGAACTACGGTTCATTCTTTATGAACTCCACTCGCTGAGTGGTTTGGGACAACAAAAATCGATAATAAATTGTCAGTTCATGAATCAATAATCCAGCAAATTTTAAGCAGCAGCATAAGTGCTAGTTGTTCCATTTTAACAAAAATTCTCATAGGAGCAACAGCGAAAAGAAGCAGTTTTACTCACACCGCGGGTTTAATAATAATTTTATTAGGTTGTTACAGATGAAACGTTGGATTTAGCAAACTCGTGCAGTTGGCAGGTAATTTAGAAACTACTAACACATCGCGTAATATGTACAAGGTGTGATAAAAAAATACCAAGACTCACAGATTTGAAATTTAATCGTTTTCGAAGTACTCCCCTTCCGAAGTCACACTCTTAGCCCAGCGCTGTTACCAGTGCTCGACGCATTTTTGAAGTAGTCTTCTGAAATAGCGAACAGCTGCCTCGTCGTATTCTGTTGTATCTCGTCAATATCTTGAAATCTTTTTTCCATTCAAGATTTTGATGAAGCGAAAAAAGTAGCAGGGAGCGAGTTCTGGTAAATAGGTTGGCTGTCGGGCCTGTCCGATGCGGTGCTTAGCATGAAACTGCTGCACAAGTTGCGGTGCATGGAGAGGCACGTTGTCAGGTGGAGTTGCCACTCTGATGCAATGCCGGTCTTTTGCGATGAACTGCGTTCCTCAAACGCCGCAAAACTTGACAGTAGTACTCTTTGTTGATTGCCTGTCCTGATGGATCGTATTCATAATGCACAATGCCTTTCTGATTGAAAAAAACCCAACAACAGTCAGCATCAACTTGACATTATTGACATTGCTGCGGCTCTGTCATGCTGTTTCGGGTCTGGAAGAGTTTGGGGTCTTCCAATATGAAGACTGGGACTTAGTTTCCGGGTCATACTCATAAACCCACTATTCATCACCAGTTATAATAGTTTTTAAAAAGTTCTCGTCGTTTTCGATGCACTCAAGCAGTGCACTAGCAGCTGAAGCACGAGCCTGTTTTCGCTCAGTTGAGAGCTGTTTAGAGCTTCCAGCAATGGTTGAAGAGTGTTTGTTCTCCGATGTTTCTCGCCTTATACTCCAACGTCCATCCATTCGATGAAGCAGAAAACGTGACTCATCGGAGAAGGCAATCCTTTGCCAATCAGCGGTGGTCCAATTCCGGTACTGCCGTGCAAATGTAAGACTTTTCTGCCGATGCACCTTTGTTAGCATAGGTGCAGTGACCATCCGTCAGCATCGGAGCCCCATACGCAGCAGAGTTCGCTGAACTGTCGTTTCAGACTTACTTCCGGTAGCCCCCTGTTTCATTCAACCAGTGAGTTGCTCCACTGTAGGGTGTCGATCGGCCTTCACGCACCATCGAAGTAGACGTTGACCTCTCACATCAATGGCACAAGGTGCTCCGCAGTTTCCACATCGCTTATTCGCAATGGGGGCCATTTCTCCAGTCACGATACACTTTAACCACAGCAGTACGCGAACAGTTCACAAGCTTTGCTGTTTCAGGAATACTGCCACCCTTGGCCCGAAAGCCGATAATCATCCCTTTTTGCAAAGCTGATAAGTCGCTCCTTTTATCCATGATAGCAACGAGTGACCTACAGCACATCTTATATACCCTCCAAGCCAGCTCACAACACGTGCCTTCTTTCATTGGCTACACGTTGTTGACGTCAAAAGTAGGAGGTGGTCACAATAATGTGACTCAACTGTGGGTATATATATTCTACTAAATTTTATGCTGCCAAAATTTAGTCGAATCAGTAACGAGGTGTATTTCCTGCTTTTCTGAAGGTCAAAGTCGGTTCGACACATTATTTTATAGATGGTCCAGTTGAATTGGCCGTTCAATTTATATTACTTGTATATTTGCAATCATGAGGCTTTTATGGCCCGTCGTTTTTGGTAGAACAGAGAATACACTGAAGTGCCAAAAGTCATGGGATACGTGCCTAGTATCGTGTAGAATGTCCTCTAGCCCGGCGAAGTGCAGCAACTCGACGTGGCATCGATTCCACAAGTGGCCGGAAGACTTCCGGAGAGATGTTGAGCCATGCCGTCTGAACAGCCGCCCACAGTTTCCTGGCAATTGTAGGTGCAGGATCTTGGGTACGAATGGAACTTTCCACCACGTCCTATAAGTGCTCTATTGGGTTCATGTCGGGCGAACGTAGTGTCCACACCATCCGTCGGAACTGTCCAGAATGCTCCTCTAACTAAATTTGGACAACTTGGGCTCGATGACATGGTGTATTGTTAGCCTGGAAAATCCCATCGTTGTTGGGGTACATGAAGTTTATGAAGGGCTGCAAATGGTCACCAAGCAAAGCGACAAAGCGAGTACACGTTAATGATGTGTTTACGAGGACCAAAGGACGCAAACGTGCAACTTAAAGACACCCTACACATGTATGGAACCACCACCAGCTTGCATAGTGCCTTGTTGACAGCTTGGGTCCATGGCCTTCTGGGTTCTGCGCCACACCCGAACCCTACCATCAGTTCGTAACAGCTGGCAGCGTGACTCATCGGACCACGCCACATGTTGCCAGTCTTCAATTACCGTGTTCACGAGCCCAGGTAAGGCGCTGTGTTGGATGTCGTGGTTTTAACAAAGGCACTCTGGTGAGTCTTCTGCCCCCATACCCCAAATGGACGCTAAATTACGCTGCACTGACCTGATAGATATGTCTCTGGTGCGTCCTGCATTGAATGTGGATGCTATTTGAGCAAGTGTCGCTTGTCTGTTAGCATGAACAAGCCTGGTCAGACGTCACCAGTCACAGTCATTCAGCACTCATGGTCGGCCACTGCGCTGTCCACGGTGGGTGGTAATGCCTTTTATGAGGTATTCTCGGTACACACACGAGACCATGGATCGAGGAATGTTGAATGTTCGCACAACTCCGAAAGTCCCATCTGTCTGGCTCCCACTACCATGCCTCATTCAAATTCCGATAATTCCCGTCGGCTTGCTGTAATCCTGTTCAATCTGACTCACGAGATTACACATCGCAACTGATAAAAATCGTGGCGTAGGTCGAAGCCCTTATACGACGGTAGCGCCTGCTATTCCACGACTTTTGGCACTTCAGTGTAGTTTACCCAGAGATATTGGAGGAGCATAGACTGGCAAAAAGCGGGCTACTTCCGGCATGCATTAAAAGCCGCCATTACAGGGAGTTATTAGTGCGTTGACGTGTTTCTGCGAGTATTTCAGTTCTAAATCTTTAAAATTTTGGTTTATGTGTCCGTCACGCGAATTTTTCGTGTTTAGTAGTTTTATTTCCGATTTTGTTTTAATTCTCGGCTCTGTGTATTTGACCGGAAGCGTCATAGCGTCTTATTTTCGTACTTGTTTGTTTTTTCTCGGATATGAGCACTTGTTTTTTCTCGGATATGTTTTTTCTCGTCTTGTTTGTTTTTCCTCGGATATGAGCACTTGCTAATTACAATTTGATCTAGAAAGTTATCGGGTCTTACGCGAACATTCTTTGTACGTAATTTCTCCAGTACATTATGAATGAAATCAAACATTCTTGCTTTCCAATATGCATCTGTTCACTATTAACTCTCCCCATTCGTAGATGGCGCTGCACGCTCAGTTGGTGTCCGTTGTTTCAGAACAGCTAGCATTGCGTTTGCTAAACTATGCTACTCCAACGCTCCAATGCAGCATTGCGATCAGAGTTTTTTCGGGGGAAGGGGGGGGGATCGGCAAATTTAAGGGAGGGCTGAAATTTGTGCACTGATTGTGTGTGTGTTTACACTGGTGTGCAAAAATTAAGGACGAAGAGGAGAAATTAGCATAACAGCGGAACGAGCAGGCAGAACGGACCGAAAGACCACTCAGGAGATAGACTAGGGTCCGGTACGGTAGGGCATGCGCATATATGCAGCATGACGTATTGGGGGGGGGGGGAGTGTCCTCTCGTCCTTAATTTTTGCACGCCAGTGTACATTCGAAATAAAATACAAAAAACAATAGCTTAAAAATACGTTTTATGTACATTATTTCTGTTGACACAATTTTGGTGGCCGCGGTGGCGCAGTGGTCTAAGCGATGGCCTCTGATCATTCGTCCGAAAGGGGTCCGGGTTCGAATCCCGGTGAGGCATGGATGTTGTATTTGTCTTACGGTGCTGGCTCTCTCCCTTCCCTGGAACCAGTGACCCTAAATTAGGGACGGGCGACTGCTTATAGCCCATTGAGTTGCTCACGGTGGTCGTTAAACCTCCAATCAAAAAAAAAAAAAAAAAAATTGTTGTTGTTGTAGGTACTGAGTGCTTCGGCTTTCTTCTGAAGCCGAGGGCACTGAACTGTAGCCATCTTATGTTACCCTTCTGACTACGTTCACATTGAATTACGTACCTAACAACGTAGGCAGCTTAACACTTTTGAAGCCTTCTTGCGAAAAGAAAAAATATCATGTACATTAATGGATATAGTCACTGTTTTCTTTTCCTTCAAACCAATGCTAGGTCACGTTTTACCGCTGCGTACGTGTGAAAATACAAATTTATCCGTGACGGCGATCGAACCACTCCGGGCCGCCCCGGTGGCGCAGTGGTCTAAGGCGCTGGCCTCTGATCATTCGTCCGTAAGGGGTCCGGGTTCGAATCCCGGTCGGGCATGGATGTTGTGTTTGTCTTACGGCACTGGCTCTCTCCCTTCCCTGGAACCAGTGACCCTAAATTAGGGACGGGACTGCTTATAGCCCATTGAGTTGCTCACGGTGGTCGTTAAACCTCCAACCAAAAAAAAAAAAAAAAAAAAAACCACTCC
Organism: Macrothele yani; assembly: GCA_039090855.1. NCBI lineage: Eukaryota > Metazoa > Arthropoda > Arachnida > Araneae > Macrothelidae > Macrothele > Macrothele yani. Next base: position 51,874,286 of record CM077022.1, on the reverse strand, counting down.
GGTGTAAGTTGCTCTCCCAACTAAGCTACACGGACGAAACGTATCGCTGCAGATATGTCGTCTTGACACGTGCTTCACCTTTGTAGTGCGTCACGTACGACAAAAATCCCTTTAACTCATCACACGAAAAGTGCATGCTATTTAAAGTAAAAAGAAAACGCTGATTTATTTCATGTGATCGAGTGAATATTTCTGAAAACAGAAATGCTACGAAATATTACCTTAAAAATGATAGTTCCTGCTAAACTTTTATAATTTACAAAATTTTAACGAAGAGTACACGAAATATGAGAAATTAAAAAGCTCTTGCAGCGCACAATAAAATCCGTTGACGTTGATAGATTACTATGTACTAACAATAAACGCAATAATTTACAAATTAAAAAAAAACAGATTTTATTGTGCGCAAGAAACGACTGCTCTTTACAAAGTTTTAATAAAACGTTTTCAGCAATGTAATTTTTAAGCAGGAGTTATTGAAAACTAAACAACTTCCTAGTTCATTCTGGATATTTTTCCATCCTAAGTTTTTGATCTGCAAATATATCTATCTCTCTTCTGCTTTTAATATTAGTTGAACTTCAACCAAACAATTCTATAAATCAGTCATAAGCAAACCGTCTTTCTCACAGGAATAAAAAACTGAAACCTTCCTTAACTTACGACGCAAATATGAGCGAAAGGGCAATGTAGCATGGCGGCCACGCAACCCAGCTGGCTTCAACGGTGAGCGCACATGCTCCCTCCCTTTATGCCTCACGAGATTCGAACCCGGAACCATCTTGGAGGAATGATCAGAAGCCATCGCTTAGACCACTGCGCCACTAGGACGGCACACAAATATTCAATAACGAATACTGAATGAAACTTTGTGTCACATAAAAACCGTAGGTGATAGAAAAATTACGATTGCATTTTTTGAGTTCAGCGTAAAAATTTACGTTAGAAACAATAAATGTTCCATTGGACAAAAACTGTGTTTACCAGTGTTATTCGATTTTTTTTCCGGGGATTCATTATCAGTGATAAAGAACAGCATTTGTAACAAAACGAACTAGATCAACATAAAAAGAAGTGCAACTGATAATTTTCACTACTTTATTTCTTACGAATTTTGTTTCTGTTTCTTGAATTTGGTATTGGTTACTGCGCATAAATCAAATGGAAACTGGTTCCTTTTCTTTTTTCACAATTCGAATTTCTTCGGAAATAATAAATTACATGCATGCCTCGATTCGTTACATAATTATTTTTCGGCTTATTCGTAAAAATACGTGAAATCCCATCACTCCTGCGCCATTGCTTAAAAAAATTAAGTTTTTAATGTTTAATTTTGTTTTTTATTCTTTTTCGGAGTTTAAACTCAAAGACAATGGAGCAGTGATGTATTCAGGCATCTTCTCGGGGGTGCGTAGCCCCCCCCCCCAGAAAATCCATTAACGCCTCCCAGTAGGTTTTTGGGTGATCTCCTCTTATATTTAGTTTATTTATATTCGTTTATAGCTGAATATGCGAAGAAATTAAGTAAAAAAAAATTAAGAAAATGAGGGGGAAATATTATAACAAAAAACACATCCACATAGACTTCAATCGAAAATTTCTATCATCCTTCAGTAAAACACTTAAGTGCTTCCAATGTAACAAAATATTTGATACCTGATTTTTAACAATAGCAAATTATTATAAATTGTTCCCATATTTTTTTTCCCTAGAGGTGGGTGGTTTACACTCTGTGAAAAAAAAATTCGTGGTACCTCAAATTGGCATCCAAACGGTTAGTTAGTATGTTTGTTTTTTACTACTATGTGCTAATCTAAAGGAGCTGAAATCAAGTGGCAAGGGAGTGGTTTACACCAAACGCTTTCAGGTAACACTGTATAATCAGGCTCGCATTTCGGATATGTTATGCTCCTGTGCAGTCATTTACTTTACGCCCCCCCCTCAAACACCAACACTTCTCACCTACTCACAGCCTTGACTAGCAGATATTTGGTTGTGAAAACTTATACAAAATGCTCATTAATTTTCAGTTTTATTGAAATAGTGTAACATAATTGAATAAACCATAAAAACTGAGAAATTTGCAAGTTTATAAAAATATTCTTGTACAACAATTATTATATCCCTACTGAAGTCTGATAAATAAAAAGTCTGAAGAAAAGATACATTAGAACACAGAAAAATTATAATTGTAAAAATAATCATTTACGGAGCTTACTTACCTCAGTTATAGAAGTGGTTTTTCTCCTAGCCTTGGAGTTTACAAATTAATTTATTACTTCGTCTTGTCCTTTTTCTTCTGCCATTTTACGATGTGCAGCTCGGCTTAACCTCGACATCCATCCATTTTAATTATAACTTTAAACGTAAACTATAAATTGTTTACATTTACCCGTTTTAACAGAAAACACAAGAGCACTGCGGAAATGTTTAAACGTGACTTAGTCTTGAAAAAAAAACAAAAAACCTCCTTATATCAAACACCAACAAACCAACCTCACTGTGAACAAGTAAACAAAGCACGCCACAAAGCAATAACTGGAGATGAGTGATATTTCACTGCCTGTGATTTGATCACGGTTATCGAAAAATCATAGGCAGCGTCTGTTACTGAAAACTTTAACAGTGATCGTCCAGCCAGTTCCACATTCTGTCATTGCTACCCAGCATGCTCTTCGTGATTTATCACAGCGCAGTGTTAACTGCAACCGAGTGAATTCTGCTCCTGTTACTTGCTATCTGCTGTTGTGACTTGGACACCTGCTACCTGCATTAGATGGCAGCTGCTTGCTCTTCCTGATATTTTCACATCGTATTTTGTCAGTTTTCTTATTTCAATTACTCGTATTCTGCCGTCCCTCAAACTTTGACTGAACCTCCTTGGAAGATGTGGAGGTCAGTACGACTACCAAGCATGATACCGCCGCAAACGAGAAATCCGCCACCTCCAAACCGGTCCCTTTCGATGATGTTGGAGGTGTGATTGCGTGTTCCCTGCTCTCTCCAGATGTGTATACGTCCAGAATTGCTCGTCAGACTAAATCGGCTCTCATCCGTAAAGAGAACTCGACCCCATTGCTGATGTGTCCAGTTCTTGTGTTCCTGGCACCACAGAAACCGCCGTCTCCGATGAGCAGCGTTAATGGCACACACCGCGTACTGGTCGTCGTGCAAATAGACCACCTTTGTGCAGCCTCCTGGCCACGGTAAAACGCGATAACGGACGTCCAGTTGTCTGTTGCATGTGCCCTGCAATTTCTCCCGCTGTCTGCCGTCTGTCTCTTCTCGCCTGTAGGACAATATACCGGTCGTCCGCCGTCGTGGTTGCTCGTGGACGACCACTGCTAAACTCTCGGACAGCTGTCGTTTGAAATGCTTTCCGAGCTCGTGAAACGATGCTGTGAGCGATCCGGAACTCCTCGGCCACACTAGTCCCACTTCGACTTTCTTCCAACTTCCCAATGACGCGACCTCAGGTAAAGTCATCCAGATGTCGTCTACTGGATTGCCTATTGGCCATATCACACGGTGGCAACAACTCGACGTCGTTCAAACCGATGTACACCGTGCAATGGCTTTCACCGAATTGCTGAGCAGATCAGATCATATGTAGAGGATTTTAGGAAGGGAGTGTCTGACCCCAGGTCTTAAACAACCCTTAGAAATAGGAAGCTAGGAGATTTGGGCTAGAGTGCCTGATAGGAAAGTGACACGGAAGCGAGGTAGAAATGGGGAGGAAGATGCCCTTATTTATTACCGGTGGGGGGGGGCAGTACCCGGGATCCGACTGCTTAACGTGCCCATCCGACGCACGGCGGGTATTTAGTGGTTCGAATGTTCGTACCTGCCCAGGATCGAACCTGAGGTTATCTCCATGGCAGTCACGAACGCTAACCACTAGGCCACCCGCGGCACTCGAATTGCTGAGCGTACACCGCCCGTGTGCTTTATACCCTTTCGACACCCCCCCTACGTCATGCTGCATATATGCGCATGCCCTACCGTACCGGACCCTAGTCTATCTCCTGAGTGGTCTTTCGGTCCGTTCTGCCTGCTCGTTCCGCTGTTATGCTAATTTCTCCTCTTCGTCCTTAATTTTTGCACACCAGTGTAGTATGAGAAAAAACAGTTTATCATTGTAAAGGCATTAGTGTACGTGCTCAGCCACGGTCAGAAATGATTTATGCACCGACGCGGCTTTTACTTTTAGAATTCAGGTTAAAAGGATGGAATCTTCTGCACCGACATACTAAAGTAAGAGTTTTTTTTTTTTTTTTTTTCGCAAATGTCTATCAGGTTAAATTTAAAAATTTCTTTTCACAGGAAACCAATTTAGTATTTTGTATGATGTTTGCTCTGTAATCGAAGCACATGGGCCGCCCCGGTGGCGCAGTGGTCTAAGCGATGGCCTCTGATCATTCGTCCGAAAGGGGTCCGGGTTCGAATCCCGTAAGGCATGGATGTTGTGTTTGTCTTACGGCACTGGCTCTCTCCCTTCCCTGGAACCAGTGCCCCTAAATTAGGGACGGGCGACTGCTTATAGTCCATTGAGTTGCTCACGGTGTTCTTTAAACCTTCAAAAAAAAAAAAAAAAAGAAGCACATGGTAATAAAGTTGATAAGAGAGAGTGGCACTTGTTCGCTGACTCCCCTAAAGTCAGCTTGAAATCTGTGCTTCTTCACAACAGAAAAATAATTTCCGTCAGTGTCATTAGCCGACGCTACTGACATTTTTTTTTTTTTTTTGATTGGAGATTCAACGACCACCGTGAGCAACTCAATGGGCTATAAGCAGTCGCCCGTCCCTAATTTAGGGTCACTGGTTCCAGGGAAGGGAGAGAGCCAGTGCCGTAAGACAAACACATCCATGCCTCACCGGGATTCGAACCCAGACCCCTTTCGGACGAATTATCAGAGGCGATCGCTTAGACCACTGCGCCACCGGGGCGGCAGGCTACTGACATGAAAGAGTCATATGAAAACATGAAACTACTTAAAAGAAATCCAATATGAAAAATATGCTTGGAATATCTGTGGTGATTTGAAAGTCATTACTCTTTTGTTTAGTGTGCAGCTTGGATGCAGAAAATCTTGTTGCTTCCTGTGGGAGTGGGATAGGAGAGATAGAAGTCATTATAGAAAAAAGGGCTGACCGAAACATGACTCACTAACTCCATGACAGAAAACTGTCGTAAAATATATACAGTAGTGGCCAAAATTGTGGAAACCTTTCGGAAATAGTGTATTTTGGAGGTTTGATGGCTCATAACACCACTTTTGTTTGGAGTAATACCATAAAATTATATATCAATGGAAAGATAATTTCATCAAGAATGTAATGCAATGAAAGATTTTGTATTAGAACAGCAGTTATAAAGACGAAAAGTGAAACACATAGAAAAAATGAGATATACAAAAATTCTCACAATGTCACTTAATACAGTACTTAGTTGGGTAACCTTTAGTGTTAATTACGGCCTTACAACGCCTTCCCATGGAGTGAACCAAGTTTTTTAGTTCTGTAGCTGTTATAATGTGAAACCAAGATTGAATTATTGCTTCTATTAATTGGGTTTTATTGCTGGGTTGATTCTGACTAACAAGTTTCTTTAGTCGGCTCCATAGATTTTCGATGGGGTTAAAAGGTCTGGGCCATTCCCAGGCCATTCCAGCAGTTGAATATAATTATCTTGAAACCAATTTTTGCACACAACAGCAACATGACATGGAGCTGAATCCTGTTGAAATATAAATGCTTCATTAACTTGGAAAAGATCACGTGCGGAAGGCCTCAGTTTGGGCTCAAGTATTTCATTAATGTATTTCTGGCCATTTATATTCCAATTAATTACGCAAATTCTGTCCACAGCTTTTGATGTCATACAACCCCAGATCATAACACTAACTGGGTGTTTCACGGAACATGTAATGCAATCAGGAAGCAAATCTTCTCCGATTCTTCTCCTTACGTATTTTATGCCATCACTACCAAACAAGGAGATTTTAGTCTCATCACTCGAAATAACACTGTCCATTGTTCCGCTGTCCAGTTAATATGGGTTTTAGCCCAGTTTAATCTTTTCAACCTTTGTTTGAGAGATGAAAATGGTTTTTTTCGTAGAATTCTAGCTTCTAGACCAAATTCCTGCAGTCTGCGCCAAACAGTCCTTGCACTCAACTTCACATTGCATTGCGCCATTTTATCTTGTATACACCCAGATGATTTTCTTCTGTCACCTAGGCACAGTATCTTAATTCTTCTATCATCAGTTGCTGTTGTGCACCTTTTCCTGCCAGTCTGGGTTTGTAGTGACTGAGTCTCCCTATACCCTCTTCAAAAATTTAGAAATGCCACCTTTGGTTAAGTTTCCACCAATTTTTCTTCTAATTTATTCATAACTGAAGCCTTGTTCACTTAATAGTACTATTTTACATCGCTTTCTGGGTGACCAGTCAACTCTTTGAGCCATTTCTTTAATTTTATTACGTTTTACAAGCCCACTAAATGAAAGAACACACAAAAAAGAACAAACTTGATAGCAATCACATAGCGCACTGACAAATGTCCTCCTCTCAGCTCCAATGCATGCCATCAATAGCTGAATCCTACTGTGACCTGATTGGCTCATTGCCAAAACAAGATGACACTTGATTGGCTCTCTAAACACTCATGCTCATTGGTTACATTCAAATGAAGGTAAGCTACTTCATATCAACCTAAGCAAGTTGTACTTCCTTTATTCTGGTTATTTGGCTATAACTTTTTATAGAATACAGATAATTGAACAAACGTTATTGCATTACATTCTTGATAAAATTATCTTTCCATTGATATATAATTTTATGGTATTACTCTAAAAACAAAGTGGTGTTATGAGGCATCAAACCTCAAAAATACACTTTTTCCAAAAGGTTTCCACAATTTTGGCCACTACTGTATATAAACACACACACAGTCGTATCAGAAAAACATGACCACCTCTGGAATCACAGTGTACTCGCCCAGACGCGTCACAGAGTGCATGTGGCAAGGTCAAGACACGGAGACATAAGCGGCCGGCCAGGACAGATGAGCCACAGTGCGTCACGTGAGCACAATGGGCAGAGGTAATGATTTGATGGATGTTCAAAAAGGAATGATCATCGGCTACCGCCCCAAGAGTGGAAGCATCTCAGCAACAGCAGACTTCGTGGGCTGTTCGCCAAGTACTGTAGTGAGGGTGTACCAAGAATGGACCGCTGCCACACAGAGTACCTCTCGACGTCATAACTGAGAAGCCCCAAAGGCTATCGACCCCAGAGGAGAACGTCGTCTCCATCGACTGGTAATATGCCCCTGAAAATCCATTTCCTGGACTCCCACTTGGATTTCTTTCCTAAGAATCCAGATGCTGTCAAAGACGAACATGGCGAGCTATTTCATCAAGGTTTTTCGAGCATGGAAAATGGTACCGGGACAAATGGAGTCCCAGTCTGCTGGCTGATCACTGCTGGACACCCAAGAGAGACGATCAACAAGCGAAATAAACCAGGAAGTCATTAATTATTACGTTGTAGGTAATTTATTTTTGGATTATAAATGTATTTGAATACGCGATTTATTCGAACTTAAATTGCGTGTCACTAAAAAACCTTGCGTGATAGAAAAGAACAAACAAACTAATATCATATTTGAATTCGGCATAAAAAATCCAATTAAAATCACAATATTTCTTGTGGGACAATTTTTTTTGTAGACCAGTGTAATTAGTCAACAGCTACGGAAATAATTAACTTTGCTGTACGATGCTTTGAAAAATCTCCGCGAAAGGCAATCTTAGATGGATATTGTAGATATTTTTTCACAGCCTTGAGGACTTTTGTTAAGAGAACTGTTTCTGCTCCCACCTCGCTCGTAAGTTTTTCGGTTCTCGGAGGCTTCAAAACGCAGGCTCATTAGGGATAAAATATTTCTTGCCTTTAAATTACGTGGGTTGTCTTTCCTAATTTTATCAACAATGGTGTTTTACGTTTGTGTCTAAACACCGAGCTAATATTTTCATCTGGTGTCTTCACCCACAGCCGTGGCAGAGTGGTTTGTAGCGCGTACTTCTGGCTACTCGTTCGAGCGTGTTTGAGTCACAAATGAAGTATGGGTCATGTATTTTACCTACGGAGCTGTCTCTGTCCGTTCCTTGGAACCAGCAGCCCTAGCTTAGGAACAAACTAGATTCAGACGCTCACCAGCGGCGTTATTTCTCCTCTACACCCAAAGGAAAAGCTGGACTCATTGTCTGAGTTTCATTCTGTTCGCTCTTTTTGACACATCCGTTTTCCTCAAAAATTCACCTATCATTGCTTGCAGCTGAAGAAGCTACGACGTTTGTTCTTTAGCTCCTGAATTCATCATAATACCGGCAGAAGCATAGACTGAATAACACAATTTATGCAGCGTATGTCAACATCAAAGGTCATAATTGTATCTTCATCAGCTATTTCAGGACAGCTGCTCAGGCACACAGCGAGTTTCGACATTTTTACAGGAATACACGTGCTGATGTTCTGCTTCTAAGTGCTTTCTCTGACTAAATAAACAAGTTAGTAAAATCATGCAATGCATTGATTATGATACGCTTTCCAACATATCAGAAATCGCGCGCAGACAAACCCTCCGCTCTACCCTGACTATTGATTCGTTCAGTATACCTCCGGAACTACATACTAAAGTTTTGTCACAATAGAAGCATTTTTACTCAAGTTTCAAGTTATGAAGATAATGACTGTGGAATAAATCTAGCTCCTGTGCCCTGACCTTTGACCCCATTTCGATGATATTCAACAGAACCAGTTCAGTATACCTCCGGAAAAACATACTAAAGTTTTGTCGCAATAGAAGCATTTTCAGTCAAGTTATGACGGATAAGGGCGATGGAATGGATCCTGCTCCTATGTCCTGTTGTCCCCTACCACATACTACAATTTCATCGAAATCAAGCTATTTTTACGCGAGTTATCGTGCGGACGGACAGACAGACGGACAAGGCACATACGCTTCTTCAACCTACGGTTGGAAAGCGTAAAAGAGAAAGCAATTTAGTACACATTTAAAGTTTCTTAGTTGGGCTAATTCTTGTAAGCTAAGGCTTTCAAAGACACGAAAAACTGTTTTTGAAGAAACTGGAACTGTGGCGTGTAATTAATAAAAAACAAGTTAGTAAAATCATGCAATGCATTGATTATGATACGCTTTCCAACATACCAGAAATCATAGGAAAATGACTTGGTTTTGAGGGGACTAAACTATGGTATAACGTTTGAGGTTCACATATATCAAATAACGTTTGAGGTTCACATATATCAAATAACGTTTGAGGTTCACATATATCAAATAACGTTTGAGGTTCACATATATCGTGTTACCTATTTCTATTATCAAGAGCTACCACACATAAGCCGTTTTATAATTAAAAATCCCATCTAAATCGGACAATTTTCACGGAAATTATCGTGCGAAAATATTGGCTAACGAATCTCACGCATGCGTACTGCCCGCAATTGCGTACAAAAACATTTTTGGCGGAACTGCTTCCGAAGTCATTACGGAACAACGTATTGTGTTTCGTCGCAATCGAAGCATTTTTAGTCAAGTTATTAGAATAATGGCTGTGGAATAAATCTCGCTCCTGTGCCCTGATATTTGATCCCATTTCGATGATATTAAACAGAATTGGTTCAGTATATTCCTGGAATAACATGATAAAGTTTTGTCGCAATGGAAGCATTTTTACGTAAGTTATGACGCATAAGGACGATGAAATGGATCCCGCTCTTGTGTCCTGACCTTTGAACCTATTTCTCCCATTTTCAATAGGGTTCGTCCCCAGGTGATTCCCTACCACATACTAAAATTTCATCGAAATCGAACTATTTTTACGCGAGTTATCGTGCGGACGGGCAGACAGACAGACGGACAAAGCTGGAACATATACGCTTCTTCAAGCTACGGTTGGAAAGCGTAAACAAAAGGCTGGCCCGGTTGATTTGAAAATAAGGCTTTGTGTTACTGTTTAAAATACCTTCTTTCAAGCATTTCTTCTCCCGACCCAACGATGCAAAGGTCATTTTGAAAGTAATGCTTCGTGTCTCATAAGATTTTTATTTGTAGAAGCAAAAAAGTGAAACTTGGTGGCAAAATACTTGGGCATATTGTTAATAATGCTAGCCTATTCAAAGTATTGTCCATCACTTTCTATAGATTTCCGCCATCTTTGAACCCATTGGTAAAATCCATTTTAGAAAAATTCCTGAGGCTGTCGTTTCACCCATGAGTTTTTTTTTTTTTTGATTGGAGATTTAACGACCACCGTGAGCAACTCAATGGGCTATAAGCAGTCCCGTCCCTAATTTAGGGTCACTGGTTCCAGGGAAGGGAGAGAGCCAGTGCCGTAAGACAAACACAACATCCATGCCTCACCGGGATTCGAACCCGGACCTCGTTCGGACGAATGATCAGAGGCCATTACTTAGACCACTGCGCCACCGGGGCGGCCCCATGAGTTCACAGCCAGTTTAACGTCTGTCACATAGTCAAAACGTTCCCCACGAAGGGTGTTTTTCAAAGGGTCAAACAGGAAAATTCTGAGGGAGCCAAATCAGGACTGTTGGCTCCCTCAGGGTTGGGGCATCACCGTCCACAGAATTTTGGCAATAGCCTATGAAGGCCCCATTGAGGTGTGGGGAAGTGCGTTATCATGGTGTAAAACAACACTATGAAGTGGAATGTCACGCCTTTTCCTTCTGGTAGCTTCCTTTAGCTTCTTCAATGTCTGCACATAGTGAGCACTGTTTATTGTCGCAACTCCTGGATGGTGACACGATGATCAGCTGTGATGAGGTCTTTCACTCGTTGCCTGTTGGCATCTGTCACTGCGGTTGCGGGTCTTCCACTCTGTTGTTTGACCGACACTGAACTTTCTCCCTCTCAAAGCCTCTTCATCCATCTTCGGACATTACTGATATCAATTGTGACAGCTCCATACACCGCCAGAAGTCTTCTGTAGATTTTTGGAACCTCACATCCCTCTTTTTCCAGGAATTCAATTACGGCTCGTTGCTTTTCTCTGTCATTCATGACCTTTATTTCCGATTCTGAAAAACTTTGTTCCCACATTGGTAACATATCATAGTACATGTCAGTACAGATTCATTAAAATTACTTCAAAATTTCAAAAGTTATTAAGGAGGAGGCATTATTTTCAGGATGCCAATGTATTTAGTTAGAGGTCTCTCTCTGTCTTTCTCTTTCTCTCTATTTTAACAACTTAACAGAACGGGCCGGACTGGACATCCTATTTTTCGCTTTTCTTTATGAATAGGAGGTAATGCAGGGCAGGTGACGTGTGTTCCATTAATACTCAACCAAAGATCTTCGGCTGCGAGCTTGTCTTCTCAAAATTCGTGATCTGAAACAAATATTGTGCATATGCTCAACAATTTGTGTTTCTACGTCCGGAACTATACAATCAGTGCAGTCAAAACTATCCACACTCATTTTCTTGGATACTTATTACATTATCCCTGTTCATTTCGTCCACGTTCCCTTGGTCCAATGTTCATTTTGTTCACATTCTTTTGTCCTTCGAATGGATAGAACTCCGTGGAGATTTTCTGTTTTAATGGAATTTTTGCTACTAGGCAGAAAAAAAAAAAATAAGAAAAATCAGCGGACATTGCTGACATGCGATGTTTTTTTGATTGGAGGTTTAACGACAGCCGTGAGCAACAAGCAGTCGCCCGTCCCTAATTTAATGCCACTGGTTCCAGGGAAGGGAAAGAGCTAGTTTCCTAAGACAAAGACAACATCCATTCCTCAACGGGATTCGAACCCGGACCCGTCTCGTGCGAATGGTCAGAAGCCAGCGCTTAGACCACTGCGCCACATGGTGGGTGCGATTTTTTCCTGTTTAAGTTCTTCGATTAAAATATAACTATTTTAAATGTTATTTAAAGTAAAATGAGAAACTGAACTTTGAACAGCTGTTTAACACTTTCGTGTAGTACAATGTCAATCACTATGACATAAATCAAAGTATATTCCAAGGCCATAAATATGTTGAATTTCAGATTAAATTTTTAGACCCCCTTTCTCCTTTATGTTAAAAGTCTTTATTTTTCTTCTCTCTCACTGTAAATTAACAGTAAATATCAATCTAAACTTTTTTCGCCATTATACTTTTATGGATTTTTTCCTCACGTTAAATAGCTATGACACATAGAGAGAGCATTATAGTTCATTCGCATGAAAATTAGTAATACGGAAATTATAAATTAATAATCAAAGCTAAGAGCTATATGACAACAGTATACAAGATGTACGTATTTCAAAATATTAAAAAAGCTTTTGTAAAACTTTGATTTATGTCATAGGGATTGACATCGTACCACATGCACGAAGGAGTTAGAAAGCGCAGCTCTTCAAAGTTGAGTTCCCCGTTTTACTTTAAATAACATTTAAAATCATTATATTTTAATCGAAAAACTTAAACAGGAAAAAAATCGCATGCAAGCGATGTCCGCCGACCTTTTGACGTGGGACTACGTCTAACTCCTCGGATAGTATGGGGAGACTTACAGCCGACCGCCTGTGACAAAAATAGGTTCCAATTGAAATCATTTTAGGGTTAAAAATACGTGCCGGACACTAATCGTGTTAACATATTCCTAAACAGCATGGAGTCCAATTCGCGTAATGCGCAATACATCGTGCTTGCGACACTCCCCTCCCTCCCTGTGCGCGGAGATGATGATGTAATATCTCTCGGTGTGCCGCCTCAGTCTACCTCGGCAACCGTGAGAGCAACACGACTGTGCGTTGTATCGTTTTAAAGCACTCGACGAGATCTATTCAAATATACAAAGAACATATCGCAGTGGTAGAACATGTTAACAACTAAAAAATATCCCTCAACAGGAGAACATGTTAACAACTACGTGGGCTCGACAAGAAGAAGTTTGGGTATCCGTGTCCAGGAACACAAATACGATATCCGAACCAACAGCAATAACACAGCTTTATCAAGGAATGTGGTAAACGGCATTCTACAACCAGACTGGGAAAACATCAGAGTACTAAACACTCCAGCATATATACATTCCCTGCATTTTGTTGAAAGTATGTACATCGAAGCTTTAGGGGATAAATGCTGCAATGACTACTTGCCTGTGGACATATCAAGAATTTGGAAAGAACGTATTACAAACCTGAACTTTAAATTATAGTAATATATATTTACAAATTCCAAGAATATATAAATTGATCATAACTTTGTATTTATAACGCATCCTTGTTTTCATATGCTAAACTAATACCTTGTGAAATTATACTCTTCACACTGTTATAATGGCAACGGTCACGACCCATGCGACGTTTGACTTATACCCATAATGCATTGTTGCACTAATATATAAAGGAGTACTACATTGCCTCTGTTCTCCCTGATGATGGGGTAAATGTTACCCCGAAAGTACTAGTGGGGTATTTTAACTGTAAATAGCTTTCGTATTTTAATTAAATATCGTACATAGACGGTGAGTTTTCTCATTTCATTTGACGAGTTATGCAAAGTCATCCTTTTATTGGTTTAAACTAAAATTAAAAAAAAAATTGTTTTCTTGTGAACCGGTGAACACTTGACAATATCGCGGTTTATCTGGACAACCGTGAGTGCAAAACGACTGTGCGTGGTATTGTTTTAAAGATCTCGACGAGATCTATTCAAATATATAAAACACATATCGCAGTGGTCTAAACTGAAATTTTAAAAAAATTGTTTACGTGTGAACGGGTTAACATTTTCGACAATGCGGCGGAATTCGCAGAATGAACGCAAGCAAAAGTGGAGAAAATCAAAACGAGAGGCAAGAGCAAGTGATGAGAAATGTAAGAAGTCCAAGAAGACTGCAGCCCAACGAAATATAGAATATCTAGAACGCCTGAAAGCAGCCACCGCCAAACAAAAATCCAATAATACAACAGATCCGACGTGAGAGCCGTCGGATCTTGGCGATATAAGGAAAGAACTGCGCAGCAACATTGGCCACGTCGCACACACTGAAGAAAGCCGACGACAAGTTCGATGAAATATTCAAATATGCCGATACCCATGGTTAAATGTGCGCAGCAGAAATGATCATCAACAACGCAAAAATGTTACTCGTGTCCGTTTACATCAATCCCGGCGCCCTCCTTCGACGACCTGGAAACGTTCATACTCAGTAATTTTGTGTTATACACACCAAAGGTTTCAGAAGCCTTCCCGCAACTAGCCAGAAAGTTATTTAAACTAAAATGAGAAAAACATACAATTCATTATGCTGGGCAATTTTAATATCAAAGACAGAGCCACTCATCAAACAAAGATCTTCGCTCTTTCCACGTTTATAAGTGAGTCACGGAAAAATTCTCATTCGCCGCCACCGGGAGTCGAACCCAGAGTTTTCCAGTTACGCGCCGGATATGCTTCCGCTACACCACAGCGGCCTCGAATTCCTCCAGCCTCACACACGCTAACTGCCAAGCCAAATTGGCAGGTTGCTTCTTGAGCCCCGCACAATGCTGGGGATTCACCAAAGATGGTATACAGCAACTGAAGAAATAATTAGAAGGCGAATGAATAATTAATACAAGCATTTAACGTGGACCGGGAACATCAAACAAAGATCTTCGCTCTTTCCACGTTTATAAGTGAGTCACGGAAAAATTCTCATTGGCCGCCACCGGGAGTCGAACCCCGGTGGCGACCAATGAGAATTTTTCCGTGACTCAGTTATAAATTAATTATTCATTCGCCTTCTAATTATTTCTTCAGTTGCTGCTTACCATCTTTGGTGAATTCCCAGCATTGTGCGGGGCTCCAAGAAGCAACCTGCCAACTTGGCTTGGCAGTTAGCGTGTGCGAGTCTGGAGGAATTCGAGGCCGCTGTGGTGTAGCGGAAGCATATCCGGCGCGTAACTGGAAGACCCTGGGTTTCGACTCCCGGTGGCGGCCAATGAGAATTTTTCCGTGACTCACTTATAAACGTGGAAAGAGCGAAGATCTTTGTTTGATGTTCCCGGTCCACGTTAAATGCTTGTATTGATTGAGCCACTTATGAGAGATTCAAAGAGTTTATGTCGCGAGATCTCGGCATGGATGTTGTAACCGATCCCACACAGAGCACCACGTTGGGTAATTCGTGTATCGATCTGCTTTGTGTTCGCAATGTATCCAGCATTATTTGAAAAAAATATGTAAGCGACTTTTCATATCATAAACCTGTGTTGGCTATAACAAATAAAATAACTCTTTGAAACCATACTCGACTAGCTCATTTCAACTCTTCGATCTGCAAGTCGTAGTCCTACGTTCCAAACTGTAATGACGGCTCAATCAGAACTGAGCCTACCTTTTTTTACCTAGTAATAAAAATTCCATCAAAACAGAAAATTTACACGGTTTCCATCCATTCTGAGGACGAAACGAATGTGGACAAAGTGAACTGTGGATGAAATGAACACGGACAAAGTGATCCGTCCCCATTTTCTTCAGGCTGCGAGATGAGCATCCTACAGAGTAGAATAGAGTACGCAGCCGCCTTAGTGGCATATTAGTGTAAGTGCTGGCTTGTGACTATTCGTCCGAGATGGATCCGGGTTCGAATCCCGGTGATGCATGGATGTTTGCCTTATGGCACTGGGTCTCTGTTTTCCCTGGAACCAGTGGCCCTAAATTAGAGACGGGCGCCTGCTTATAGCCCATCTAGTTGCTCAAGGTGTTCATTAAACAAACAAACAGTACGAAATACCTCTCACCAGTGAAAGTTCCCTTCGCTACTACAGTGCGGTATGGTGTTTCCTAGATGTGTTGTTAAAAGCCTTAATTTTCCATGTATTGCATGGGTTTTTCATTAGCTTCTTGCAAGCTTCGGTATTTCTTTCTAGGAACCGGAAATGCTTGAGGATTGTTGAGAGCGTAGCATGAATTCTCGGAAAAAAGTCCAGTTTAAAACTTAAAAAAAAAAAAAAAAAAAACCATGTCAAAATCAATGGATACCGCCAATCTCTGACCAAGAGACTTCCAGAAACTATTATTACCTCTCGATTTTATTCTCCGAGTGGCTACTTTATTGGGTCTACGGAAAGCAACACACACACATATTCATAGTAATTGTAAACAGAGATGGTCACGGGTCAACGGGTCCACAATCCACAATTTCTTGCGGGTCAAACGGGTCGGGTCAAGGTGTTCGTGACCCGATTTTGACCCAGTTTTATTTTTCGAAAGAAAAATGCATTCTGTGGAATTTTGTGCTCGATGCTGGTGACAGCGGAGTGAAAAATGATTTGCCATACAAAAATATTGCCGTCTCTTTCTTAAAGCAAAAAAAAAAAAAAAAATTGCACCGACCGACGATACCATATCGTAAAACAGTACTTCCTTTGGATTTATTTTCAGTGCGATTGTCCGGAGCAAAGGGCGGGCAAACTTCTTTCGCCTGCTTCTCTGTTGATTCATTCTCTCACACTCCGCGTGTCATATTGTAAGACTAAGAGTTACTTTTCACAGCGCATCTTTTGCATTGATCATTCAGAGATTTTCGTTTGACGTGCTGACATCCCGTTTCATTGCATGTCGTGCTGGAATTAATGCCTTATTTGGTAATATGGATGAATTTAATATTAAGGAGATTGAAAAAGGCATCGAAGCCAACAAATACGTGCTTGTTGAAAACAAATAGGGGAAGACTGAGTGCTGGAAGTTGTTTCGTCTCATTAAGGAACCAGAATATGTTTCATAGTATAACACCAATTTCCACAAGCTTGTGATGAGTTGAAAGTTCCTAAAATGTGAATATTGATTTCATGAGTGTTCTTTTCTCCTGAGGGGCAATGATCGAATCAACATCCGCATTTTGGAAACTTTCAACTCATCAGAAGCTGGTGAAAATTGTTCTTGCTGTGAAACATATTCTGAAGCTTGATTTATTATCAAGAAAACAGGAAAAACTGAAATTAAACATACAACAAGTTACTTAATTCAAATTTTTTTACTGTAGCACATCAAAATTAAGTGGAACAGCCTTAACATTGCTGCGGAGGGACTTTTTGACTCTCGCAGATGTGTTTGAAAACATGTGTAAAACAGTTAGGTTGTGTGAAGAACGACAATTTCAACACTTTCTGTAGGTATGTGAGTAAATTATACGTTTCCGTAATACATTTACATGATTTCTGTATAACCTACTACCACATAACCTACGATACCCATAGCGGAGAGACTTTTTGAACGCCCTGTGTGTGTGTGTGCATAAAATATATGGTTATGTATAATTGTAAATTGAGTTTCGAATTTATAGTGCAAAGCAAATTTTTCCCAGTCAGGTACGGGTCGGGTCCAATTATGTGACGTCTGAGTCCGACATTTTTTATCCGTTTCCAATTCTGAATGTAATTACTGAACCGTGCTTAAGGAATGTTGAACCAAACGAGACATACACATAAATTTATCAACACCTTCTACATTTCGACCATACGGAAATTTAAAGACGATAAATCAGTTCGCTGTTTTGCAAGTTCTGCTGCTATATCTAGGATGAGGAGAAGCTGTCTAGCAATGTAAACAATAATTTTTAAGATATTACACAAAACCAGTGACAAGAATATTCATCCTCGAGAACTTTGTACTCAAAGTTTGCAGCCCCAAATCACTACAATTAAATAAATCACCGATGTAATATATTTTTGTGTTTTACATTGGTTACGCTAAGTTCAGCTGTTTTTCAGTGTGTACAAAACTGTTAATTAAAATAATGATTGCCTTTCAGGTGGTCGAGTGGCCAGAGGCTCAGGCTTCTGACCAATCATAGAATTGAGTCTCGGATCAATCAAGAGTGGTGTGTCTGCTCTTCCCTGAAACCAACAACCCTAAATTCGGAACGGAAGGCATGTTATGGCCTTAGTCATTGAATATAGTTCCTTGTGAAAACACATTTTTGGCGGTGGTGGGACTCGAAAATCGCATCCTTCTGTTCCGGAGACTAGTGCTTTCCCGATTAAGCTACACCGACAAGTGCTTATCACTGCTACTTGCCGTCTTGACAAGTGCGTCAACTCTGTAATACGTAAAATTATCCTTCTTCACCGGAGCCGAATGCTTTCCCAATTAAGCTACGCCCGCAAGGGCTTATCACTGCTACTTGCAGTCTTGGCATGCACGTAACATATATTTTCCCTCTTGAGAGAGGCGAGAGGGGGGGGGGGCACTAAATCGCAGGTATTTTGGTCCGCCGCAAACCATGTTTGAAGTAAGTCTCTGCAGAAGAAGGAATTCTAATTAATTCCACACGATGTGTGGAAGAAGCATCACACATTTTTCGAATCGTTGAAGAAGGAATTCTCATTAATTACAAACGACGTGTGGAAGAAACGCCATAAATCTTTCGAAAACCTAACGGCCAGTGGATCCATTTTTACCTTCGCACGCCAATGTAAAAACTACATTTGCATGTAGCGGAGCCGAATGCTTTCCCTCACCGACAAGTGCTTATCACTGCTCCTTGCCGTCTTGACATGTATATCGTAGTTTCTTTTTTTAACAAATGCAGGAATGTGCTGCAAGAATGTGTATTGAATTTACGTATTATTACTCAAGAAGAGCTCTGTAGTATGTCACATACTCTAGCTGCTCATGCTGTCCGTCAAAGCCCGAACCAAAATAAATAAATTGCGCTTTCCATAAGTGTAGTAGGACGGTATTTATGATAAGAGCACCCAACGTCCGAGTAGATAGAGGCGCTGGCTTCTTTCCATCACGGAGAACTCAGCCCAGGTCGGAGTCCCGCATAAGGTATAGGCCGTGCTCTTGTCTCATGTCACTGGCCCCGTCCGTTCTCCGCAACCATCGGCCCTAAATTAGGGAGTAGTCTCAGATGCTCGTGGGGTGGGTCATTAAACTCAAAAGGAAACAAAAAGTGGATACCCACTGTGCTTTTGCGGAAAAATGAAAATGAAAGTGATACGTGATTTTGAAATTCACACGCTACAGGAATGTGTAATGAATTCACGCATTATCACTCAAGAAGAGCACAGTTTTTTAAATGTTTTCGAAGTTGAATAAAAAGGAATCATTTATTAAAAAAAAAGAAGAAAAGAAACCTCTTTCGCGTAGCACTGACGTTGATGAAATCGATAAATTTCCTTTCATTATTTCCAAAACGCGGGGATGAATAAACCTCCTCCCTTTCCATCACACCAAAACGCGTCCTCGGTTTATAATTAACGATTCTTTCAGAAACTTGTCAAGTTCTTATGCTGGCATCCACAGGATTTTCGTTACATGCAGCCGACTGACAATCATTAAATAAAAGTTCTTGTACATTTTATTCTCAATCACTTGCATGTCTACCTAGTGTCTCAGACAGTCTTATCTTCGTCTACTTGAACATCAGTTCCTTTACGCGACACTGTTTTACATTTGTTTTTAACACCTCTTTTAAAGGCTTAGATACAAAAGTGTGTATAACATTTGTTTTAGAATTCACTGCAAGCTATTTTGGTAAGTATATGTAAAATTTTCTTCTTATTTAGGAGGGGGCAAATGTTTTTCATTCCCTGTTTTGTTCACTTCACGCGTGAGAGCTTTGCTTAGGAAAATCATATTTGTGATTACTGCTGTCCTTTCGTTGTACATCTCCATATCAACTTCCTCGAAAGACCTGTGAAATTCAAACCTTCTGTCTGCCGTAGCTTAATTGGGTAAGCATTGGGACCACTACTGCTCCGGAGTCCCAATGCTTTCCCAAATAAGCAACGCCGGCAAAGGATTTTCGTTGCTACATGCCGTCTTGACATGTGCACCAACTCTGTAGAACGTCACAGACTGTCAATACTTCTCATGCATTTCCATCCTGCTTTGTCATCTGCTGTACAGGAAAGTGAAGGAAGGCTAGCTTCGACAATATTGGCTTTTTTATATTTCCATGAAACCCATAAACATTTCTTATTCCCATCAAGCACTTACTTCTTGCTTTACCTTTGATTCGTTTTATAGTCCACTTTTTTATCAGCAGAAAAATCACTTTACTGCTGACTGGGACTGTGAGGATCTCCGTGGCCTTTGTAAATATTTAAATATGATTTATATATTCAATTGATGTATTATTCAAATTTGCCTTGCAGTGATAAATATGACTTTTTGTGTGCGCGTGTATGTATATATGTTCAAGTAACGGCAGCGTGAGATATATTATATAAGAACGGACAGTTATTCTTATAAAACACTGCCTGCCATTTTGTGAGAGACTTTTCCTAAAAGACGCAATGTTTGTTTGCACTGTTTAAGAGCGTCGTTGTTAAATACAATGGTGATGTTCTGTTGGCTTTCCACATACTTGAAGGTAGAACCGAAATGACATTTGTTACGATGTGTCAAGAATGCAACCCCCAAAAGGTTGACGGGCTCGCGTGGAGAGGGAAGACGAAAAAGGAGACACTGAGGTTGCTGAGCACGAAAAAGGTGTCTTTTTATGTTCTGCTGATGGTCACCCGAAAACGTTAAAATGTAAATATATTGTATATAGTTTTGCTTCTTGCTAAAATTTTTTCTAAGTTACATGACTTACAGTCAATCATTCTAAAGGGTAAAACGAGCCGAAAATATTGGGCCTGGCAGGAGAAATAAATGCCTGAAGCTAGAGCCCGCCACATCACAGAAGGCTTTTGAAATATTTTCTGTTTTTTTTAACTTCCCGTGTGATTATTTCTTCTACGGCAAACCGAATGGCTAAATTTGTGGAATCTACACAACTAGGAATATTCTTTCAATGGCAACATTGTGATGCCATTTATGGAGATGGTTCAGGCTTGGAACAACAATAGAGTAGGGTACAGAGTATCTACGATGACAGTGGCACGCTCTGAGGTGGATAATGTGATGCTGTTTCTGAGTTCCTTTGTGTAAGGGGCTTTTGCCCTGCATTTGTAGCAATTCACCCAGAAAAGCGTCGTAGCACCGATGCATACGAGTCGCCTCCTGCAGTACATTCTGTCATTCGTCTTCCAACCGGACATCCACGGTGTCGAGTGTCCGTGTCTTGATCTGTATGCCCTCAGAGAAGAAGTCCTAAGACATCAGAGTTATGATAAGTAGGAAAAAAATCGCGGGGTATTGCTGGCCAATGTAAAGTGTTAACATTATACAACAAAAAAGATGACATTGCATTTTCGGTTGTATAACGAAGTAAATTTCTCCGTCATTTCTGTCCACGCCAGGATTCGAACCCGGATCACCTCATTCCGGAATAAGTCACCCTACCAATTGAGCTACGCGGACGTTTGCTCTGACTGCTATCTGCCTTTATGTCGTGTGCGTCCTGCTGGCAGGTGCGTCACATCTCTAATGAGCACGTCTTTTGAATCCTTTCCGATGCGAATAAAATCTATCAAAGTCATTCATAGTCAATGGAACCGGTTAAAAAAAGATCAGTCGGATTTCTTTAATCGATAAAACATCCAGAAATGTAAACTACTTCCTTCCCCAGCAGCGAAAAAGTATGCTACGAAAATTAAGAAATGGTGCACAAAATGTATCAGAGACAAAGACATTTTGAAATTGAACAGTTAATAGAAGAAATATAGAAGGAAACATGATGTAACTCTACGCAACCTAGCAGAAGAATTTTGCATTGTGAAAGCGTTGAAAATACGTGAGAAGTAATTCTTCATGGTAAAAGCTGTACTAAGGAAAAATAACTTTTCAAGTACGTCTCCCGGAAGCCGAGATAGCGAGAAAAAGGTGTTGACTTTTACGCACCCCAGCGGGAATGCTGTGCATTATTGAAAGAGGGTAATGTTCCCCATTTTTATTGTAGCGAATGGCATACAGTAAAAAAAGACATTTTTCATCAGGGTTTTTAGAAGCGGAGACAGTACACAACCACCACCTAGCGACAGAGCTGTGAACTACAAAAACCTCCCTAGTACAAACCTAAAGTGTTCCACAAGGTAAATGCGGTGTTAAAATATTTTTTTTAAATCGCACATTTAGAAGCAGAGATATTAAAAAAAAACAGATTAAACATTTGCGCCTTCTTACGGCAAAACTGCGCTTTATTTTGGAAAGAAAATACACACAAAATGTTTTCATAGTTATTAGCATCTGACCGAAAAATAATTTTTTAAATCAGGTTTTTTGTCTGATAGATATTGCTGCAAACATGTAAACGGAAACGTGAATTTACGACTTCTAGTGGAACACTTGTGCGCTAAGAAAAATTTGAAATTATATGAGAAACGTTTCACACCGGAAGAGATACCCCATAAAGAAAGAATTTTTCAAATCCAACCCCTAGAAGCAGAGATATCTACAAAAATAAGGTACACATCTACGCTCCTGGTAGAAAAGCTATGCGCTATTTTAAGCACAGACGATATTCTCAAAACATTTTCCGAGGTAAGCGGTATCAGTTCACAAAAAGTTTTTTCAAATCGAGTTTTCAAAAGAGAAGATTTAGCTGCACGTACATCAGAAACAGAAATAAACACCTACGACCCCAAGCCCCGTCGTGGCCAAATGATTCTTTACCGCAAATTAGAAATTATGTGCCGACCATTTCCACCAGGAGCTGTATCCGATGCAGAGAGGTTTTCCAAATAGGAATGTCAGAAGCAGAGATATCATGGAAATCTCAATTTACCTTTACGCCCCCTAACGGAAAATCTATGCACTATTTGAAAAAGAAACTGTACCTAAAAAATAATATTCGTTATAAATGTGTTCGAAAGGAAGAAAGGGATTTTTCAGTCGGATATCTCGAAGCAAATATATGGAATAAAACGCATTTTGAATTCGATAGCATCTGCATTTACGCCCTCTAGCGGCGGAGTTCTGCAACCGGAAAAAAAACAACACCCGGAAAGCAAATCGCCGTTCTCACATTTCCAGCTTTGAAATCCAAAAATTTTTTCAGATCGGACTAACAATTGCAGAGTCCACAGACGGACGGACAGACAAACGGGAGGACAAAGTGATACTATAAGCACGTACTTTTCTTTCAAAAGACGTGCTAAAAATTATACGGCCACGCGTGGCACATAGAAAAGTGCATTCTCCTGCTGGAAAATGGCATTAGGTGATATCGTGCTGGAATGGTAAGCAAGAAGGTACCATAATGTCGTCTATGTATTGTTTTTCTGCCAAAGTTCCTCTTATAAACGCCAAAAGCGACCGGGTTTTGTAACTTATGGCATTCTACATAGGAACTTCGATGGTTCGGGCAATATAACGTAAATGAACGTACTTTCGATACTCTCTCTGCAGTTGGCGATGCCATATCCTTATACGGCAAAATATAAATATCCCCTGGCGGAGTGGTTTTGAATTGTGGAAAAGCAGAAAATATGCTAAAATTATTCTTCATAGCTAGAAGCGTAACAAGGGCGAGGCAGATGAAGCTGTTGCCTCGGGCGCAGCTCAAGAGAGGGCGCAAAAATCACTGCTTGCAATCTGCTTAAAATAGGAATTTAAACTCCTACACACCACTTTCTAGTATACTTAAAATTCCAATTTCTTCATCAAAATGTTCAGCGGATGCTACTTGCTGACATTCAGAAATGAAGGCGCGGCTGTATAGTCCGTCAAACTGAAGAAGAACCATGGCTTTTGTCAACAACAATGGGGTCCGCAGCGTTTTTTTAGTTGGAAGGATAAGGATATCAATTTTCTATAGCTGTATAGATAATTTTTTTTAATTTGGGGTCTAACGATCACCGTGAGCAACTCGATGGGCTATAAGCAGTCTCTCGTAGCTAATTTAGGGTTACTGGTTCCAGGCAGGGAGTGAGCCGATGTCGTAAGACATAAACAACATCCATGCCTCACCGGGATTCGAGCCCAGACCCATCTCGGACGAATTATCCTAAACCAGCGCTTAGCCCACTACACCCGGCGGCAAGTATAAGATAAGGATGTCATTCACATTGTTGAAGATTCTCTGGGGGCTTTTCGATTATAACTGTGGCTGCGATCCACAACGTCGAGTTACATTCGGCCTGTTTAATGGGATATTGAAGGTCCGGAATGCGAAGCAGTTGCGATAAGCTAAAGCTGCACGAACACCCACAGTTTGATCGTGCCTCTATCAGAAAATCAAAATTAAAACACACACAAGCGCGCGCACACACACATATGCACGCACACATGTAAAATGAAAAACAAATGGGGCGCAATATTTTGTGGTTTTCCCAGGGCGCAGGAATGCCTAGTTACGCCTGTGTTCATAGCAAAAGCTATGCTAAGGAAAAATGATTTTTCAAATGTTTCTAGTGGAAGCAGAGATAGCGAGGAAAACGTCTTGATGTTTACGCCCCTAGTGGGAAAACTGTGCATTATTTAAAGAGGATAATGTTCCCCATCTTTACTGTAGCGAATGCCATACGGTACAAAACGAAATTTCTCAATAGGATTTTTAGAAGCGGAAATTCGGTTACAAACAGATGTACACATCAACACCACCTAGCGGAAGAACTTCGAACTACGAAAATCACACGAGTACATGTAAAGTGTTTCACTTGGTGAATGGTATCCGGTAGTAATTTTTTTTTTTAAATCGTACATTTAGAAGCAGGGGTATCGAGAAAAGCAGATTGAATATTTGCGCCAGTAGCGGGGAAATTGTGCTTTATTTTGGGAAGGAAATGCACGCATATGTTTTCGTAGTTAATAGTATCCGACTGAGAAAGTTTTCTTTAAATAGGGTGCAGATATTGCTGCAAATATGCTGTAAATGAAAACGTGAACTCATGCCACCCGGTGGCAAACTTGTGCAATAAGAAAAATTTTAAAATCAAGTGCAAAACATTTCGCACCAGAAACGCTCTCCAACAAAGAAAGAATTTTTCAAATCGGACTATTAGAAACAAAGATATCGAGAAAAAATAAGATATGCATCTCCTGGTGGAAAAACGATGGAATACTTTAAAAAGGAGGTACTCTGGAAAAGTTTCTCGTGGTAAGCGGTATTTGTTCACAAAAGAATTTCTTCAATCGAGTTTTCAGCAGCGCAGATACTGCGGCAAATATACACCTACGCCTCCTAGTGGCAAAACCTTTCTTTACCAAAAATCAGAAGTTATATGTAGAACATTTCTCCACCTGGAGTTCTATCCAACGTAAAAAAAAAAAAAAAAAAAAAAAAAAAAATCGAATCGGACTTTTAGAAGCAGAGATATCGGGAAAATCGCAATCTAACGTTACGCCTTTTAGCGGAAAAACTGTTCATTACTTGGAAAACGAAACTGTACAAACTGTACACCAAATAGTCTTCGTAATAAATGGTAACGAAGATAAGAAATAATTTTTTCAATCTGATATTTAAAAGCAATGATGTAGAATATAATGCATTTGAATTATATAGCATCTGCATTTACGCCCTCTAGTGGCAAAGTTGGGCATAGGAAAGAAACTGGAAAGCAAGGATCATCGTTCTCACATTTCGAGCTTCACAATGCAAAAAGAATTTTTCAAATCGGACCACTACGTAGTTGTAGAGATATGGTGTCCACAAACGGACGGGCGGACAAAGCGATAACATGAGCCCCTACTTTTTTTTTTTTTACAGAAATACTAAACAAGTAAGATGACACTGAATTTTCGGTAGTAATGAGCACGTCTTTTGAATCCGTTCTGACGCGAATTAAATTTATCAAAGCTATTCAAAGTCAATGGAACCGGTTAGGAAAACAATCAAACGGTTTCTAAAACCGATAAAACATTCAGAAATATGTAGAAACCGATACTTAGTTCCACCAGCGGCTAAAAAGCATGTTACCAAAAATTAACAAATAGCGCACAGAAAGTTTCTCATAACACAAGGAAGGTATCAGAGACAAAGAGATTTTCAAATTGAACAGTTAAAAGAAGAAATATAGAAGGAAACATGATAAGTCTACATCTGCTAGCGGAAAAATGGGAAAGTTAAAAGCAGCCGAAAAATATTCTTCACGGAAAAAAGCTATGCTAAGGAAAAGGAACTTTTCAAATACGTCTCCCCGAAGCAGGTATTGTGAAAAAATGTTTTCGATATTTACGTACCTACCAGGAAGTCTTTACATTATTTAAAGAGGATAATGCTCCACATTTCTATTGTAGCGAATGGCATACAACGGAAAAGAAATTTCTCAATAGTGATTTTAGAAGTTGCGATACAGCTGCAAACTGAAGTACAGAAACATCACCTACCGACAGAAATGTGAACCATAAAATTCCTCATATACTAGCCTAAAAGTGTTCTACAAAGTAAATGGTATCAGGTGTTGAAATAATTTTTTAATTCAGGCATGTAGAAACAGAGATATTGAGGAAAACAGATTACGCTTTTACGCCCCCTAGCGACGAAATTGTGCATTATTTCGGGAAGAAAATACGCACACAGAGTTTGCTCAGTTAGTAGTATCTGACCGTAGGAAAATGTTTTTCAATCGGGTTTTTAGTTCCGAAGATATTCCTGTAAACAAAAATGTGAACTTAAGCCTTCTGGTGGCAGACTTGTGCGTTAAGAAAATTTTGAAATTACACTGTATATGACAGGGGTGGCCAGCTATACTACCTTTGGAAGCCACATTTCAGGAAGGAATATTTGAAAGAGCCATTTATTTATTTTTGATAACAAAACAAACAATGACAAACTGAAAATTAGTTCAATTTTTTAAAGTTTACCCACAGATCCCCCCTCCCTCCCGGTCAGCCTGATTCATAGCTGAAACAACTTTGACTCAAAGCAAAAGATTCAGCATAAGAAATGTGTGAAAAATATCACAATATTGCTTTGCCGACTGAACGCTGGTTTGACAACGTAAGTCGCACGAGTCTCGCACGTAACAAAGCTCACAAACGTAAGCAATTGTTGTTTTGTAATATCTTTTGCTTGCTTTAATATGAGTGTATAAGAGAAGGGCAACTTTGATTTTGAAAGTTGTTTTGTTTTTTCATTTCCTCCTCAAAAGAGAATAGCCAACGAAAAACACTGCTGTTGGTGCGCTCTCAAAGCGATTGCCGTAAGGGTGTTGTAAACGAGGAAAGCGACGCAGTTTTGTGTTTCGGCTATCAGCCTCTCGCAGATGCCCCCGTTCGGACGCCTGGAGCCAATCAGACGGAGTGTTCAGCACAAGTGATTCAGCACGCCATTTCGTGGCTAAGAGTAGACATACGACCGCAACGGTAAAAGTCAGCAGTACATCAGTGCGTGCCGAAGATTACTAGGCGTGTGGCTTAATAGTACTTTTTTACATTCCGTGAGTTAACTTGTGTGAAAAAGAAAATTATAAGTTTTTTTAAAAAGATTCCCATCTAATGTAAGTAATCATGCTATCTGGAAAACGCAAATATGAAGACGAGAACAGTTCAGCCAACAATTTCCTGCTGGTTGCGAGTTAAGACGAACTAAAATATTGTCTTTAAAAGCAAAACTAAATAACCAAACCAAGGTTATGTCAATGTTTATTAAAGAGGCAGATTTAACAACGGAAGCCGGATTTATTATGGCCTTCAATATTACTCGGGAAAAACGCCCCTACACAGAAGGAGAGTTCATAAAAAGAAATATTGCTGAAGTAATTTCTGCTTTAGATCCAGAAAATAAAAAAATTGCTCAAATTGATTGAACAAATACCTACATCTAGACATACTGTGGAAAGGCGAGTTTCTGTTATTTCCGATGGCGTTATAAGTAACTTGCAACAGGATTTGACGAACTGCTCAGCACTGAGTCTGGCCTTAGACGAATCCACGGACATTGAAGATAAACCACAACTAGCTATATTTGTTCGTTATGTAACAAATAATGTAGAAGTGAAAGAATAACTATTGGACCTTATTGCGTCTTTGATGCTGTACTTGGAAAACATTCTGTACCGATTAAAAAGATAGTCAGCGTGGCAACTGACGGCGCTCCAGTAATGAGAGGTCCAACTAAAGGGCTTTTGGGACTTTTAAATGCCGACGCATTGTATCCCAATTTTATCCCTGTCCATTACATTATTCATAGGGAGCACCTAGTAGCTAAATATTTTAAATATGACCCCATTATGGTGGTAGTTTTAAAAA
The DNA here is from genome assembly GCA_039090855.1 of Macrothele yani. Lineage (NCBI taxonomy): Eukaryota > Metazoa > Arthropoda > Arachnida > Araneae > Macrothelidae > Macrothele > Macrothele yani. The sequence goes on along the minus strand of CM077022.1, from coordinate 51,846,172 downwards.
TTGTCAACTACATACGCTCAAGCGCCAAAACTCATCGACAGTTCAAAGCCTTCATACAAGAAATAGAAAACGATGAGCTTCCAGATGATGTATCATGGTTATGTTTAGTAAGATGGCTCTCAGTAAGCAATGTTCTAACAAAATTCTTTAATTTGCTAGAACCAATCAAACAATTTGTCATTGAAAAAGAGAAATCTTTCCCACAACTTGAAGATGCCAACTGGTTAATAGATATGGCGTTTTTCACAGATGTAGTGAAGCACTTGCAATCATTAAATTTATCGCTGCAAGGACATGGTAAACTTATTTCGGATTTAGCACAGAGTGTCTTCAACTTCCATAACAAACTTAAGTTCTTCGAGAAAGACCTGGTTTCTAAAACCTCCACTCACTTCACGTGTCTTACTAAAATGTTGGAAACTTTACCTGGGTATGACATTATAGCTACAGATTATGTATGCAAGCTGCACAGACTGGCAGAAGATATTACTGATAGATTTAGTGATTTAAGAGGACTGAAGTCATCATTTACATTTTTAGAAAACCCTTTTCTTGTTGACATTTTGAAGAACGACTGTCCCGTCTCACCGCCAATTGCTGGGAACATATAGCGGCTGTAGAGTTGGAGCTACTAGAGCTTCAAGAAGATGAGGATTGAAACAGGTAAAACAAAATGGTTGTTCAACTACTGAGTTTTGGAAACAGGTTCCGGAACAAAAATATCCTAAAACCAAAGAGTGTGCGCTGAGACTAATCTCAATTTTCGGTACTTCATATTGTTGTGAGTCTTTGTATTCAACACTTAAATTTATTAAAAATAAGCATCGGCCTGTTTTATCTGATCAGCATTTAACTGAGCTTGTGTGACACAACTGCCCTAACAAGTCATCAACCAAACTTTCGTCAGCTAACTGATAAGATGAACAACATTCGTAAAGCATCCACAAGCAAATCTAATTTTTAAAGATTTTCTTTACAAAATTGTTTGATAGAATCAGAACAATATTTTTGTTTTGAATAGCATTTTTATTTTTATGTTTTTGAATAACTTTGTAACTTTTATGTTTTTGAATAACTTTGTAACAAGAAATGAAATCAAATAATTATTTTTGGACATTGATCAGTTTTAGTTTACCATATTTCATACATACATTTTATTTGCATATAAGCCGCACCAATCGCCTGAGAAAGCCGCGATATGGCCACCCTAGGTATATGAGAAACATCTCACAGCGGAAACTCTCTCCAACAAAGAAAGAATTTTTCAAATCGGACTCTTAGAAGCAGAGCTATTGACAAAAATAAGCAATGCATCAACGCCGCCTGGTGGAAAAGCCGTGCATTATTTTAAGAAGAAAGTATTCTGGAAAGATTTTTCGATGTGAGCGGTATCGGGACACAAAATAATTTTTTCAGTCGAGATTTTAGAAGCTTAGATTTTGCTGCAAATACATCAGAAGCAGGAGTTAACGCTTACGCCTCCTGGTGGCGGAACCATTCTTTACCGAATATTAGAAATTATATGTAAAGCATTTTCAATCAGGAGTTGTATCCAGTGCAGAAAGAATTAAAATCGGAGTTTTGGAAGCAGAGATATCGGCAAAACGTAATTTACCTTTACGCCCCCTAGAGGAAAGTCTATCAATTACTTGAAAATTTTGAAATTATATGAAAAACATTTCCCACCTGAAACTCTATCCAACAAAAAACGAATTTTTCAAATCGGACTCTTAGAAGCAGAGATAATGAAAAAAATAAGATACATACATACGCCCTCTGGCGGCGAAACTGTGTATCGTGTAAAAAAACGAAATAGAGGAACATCATTCGCACATTTCAAGCTTCTCAATGCAAAAATAATTTTTCAAATCGGACTAATAGTTGCAGAGATATGGTGTCTACAGACGGACGGACGGACAAACCGATAACATAAGTACGATCTTTTTTACAAAAGACGTGCTAAAAACACACTTCCGAGTTCTCGGAGTCCTCTATAGCTGATCAAAAAATATAAACACCTTTCTTAATGGTTCCGCTTTCCACAAAGAAAAACAAGAAAGATGACACCGAATATTCGGGTGTAATGAGCACGTCTTTTGAATCCGTTTTAACGCGAATTAAATTTATCAAAGCTATTCAAAGTCAATGGAACCGGTATGGAAAACAGTAGTATCTAACCGAGGAAAGAAGTTTTCCAGTCAGGTTTTATTCCAGCAGATATTACTGTAAACAGAAACGTGAGCTTTAACGCATTCTGGTGGCAGACCTGAGCATTAAGAAAATTTTGAAATTGTATGAGAAACATGTCACAGTGGAAACGCTCTCGAACAAAGAAATAATTTTTCAAATCGGACTCCTAGAAGCAGAAATATCGACAAATATAAGATGTGCAACAACGCCCCCTGGCGGGAAACCAAGCATTATTTTAAGAAGAAAGTATTCTCAAAAGTTTTCCGATGTGAGATTTTCGATGTTCTTTGACAAAGAAAGAATTTTTAAATCGGACTCTTAGAAGCAGAAATATCAACAAATATAAGATATGCTTCACGGGAAACCAATGGCGGAAACCACTCTCTGGCGGGAAAACACTCATTATTTTAAGAAGAAAGTATTCTCAAAAGGTTTTCCGATGTGAGCGAGTTTCAATCGAGTTTTCTGGAGCTCAGATTTTGCTGCAAATACACAGGCGGAAAGTTAAAAAAGAACACCAAGAAGGAGACTTCTGATACCAACGAAATTTGTACAGCATAATAACGGAATACAGAGGATAACGTGATCAAAACATTATGGCAAAATACAGCTGTATTTGCTGGTAAACTGAAAATAACATTTCCATATAACATGGTTAGTACGAGGTTGAACCGCCATGAACTACGTCACACTGTGCAATTCTGGCATGAAGTCTGTCGTACAGATGTTGGATGTAAGTTTGGGGTATTGAGTTCCAAGCATCCTCAACCTGGACGCGTAAATCGGGGATGGTCGTGGCTGGCCGTGGAGACCAGATAAGTCGTTGTCCCATAAAATCCCACACGTGCTCAATGGGGGACAAATCCGGCGAACGTGCAGGCCATGGAAGTTGTCTCATACAATGAAGTGCATGTTGCGTTGCACGTGCCGTGTGTGGGCGTGCGTTATCTTGCTGGAAAACACCACGATGGACCAACCTTACAAATGGCACAACAACGGGCTGAATGATGTTGTTGATGTAGGAGGTGCTGTTTAACGTACCCGGTACAAACACTAGTTGTGTACGGGAGTGATAGCTGATCGCTCCCCACACCAGGAGACCAGGTGTAGGCCCTGTGTGTCACTGGCGGATGCAAGAAGGGTGGAGATGCTCCCCTGTGCGTCTGCGATTACGCATACGGCCATCGGAGGCTATCCAAGCAGAATCTGCTTTCATCGATGAACACGACAGATCGCCATTGCGTTCTCCAGTGCAGACGTTGGCGACACCACTGCAGCCGTTCCTGACTGTGGGCTGGAGTCAGAGGTACACATGCCAGAGGCACACGTGCACGTAGTCCTGCATCCAGTAGACGGTTGCGGATTATTCGCACAGTCACCTCAGGTGCAACGGCTGCTCGGATTTGCGTCACAGTGGATGTTCTGCTTGACAACGCCGCTCTTCTTATGCGTCGATCAGTCCGTCTGTGACTCCCGGTTCCACGTCTTCTCGTGTGGGAATGTTCCTCGGACCATCTACGCCATCATCGTACCACCACCGATACTTCCCGTCCAATTCGCTCCGCAATAAGACGATACGACCACCCGGCCTCGCGGAATCCGACTAAACGACCTCGCTCAAAGTCCGATAACTGCTGAAATCGTACACGTCTTCCATGTCCAGGCATTGCAGCTTCTTCAGGTCTTCGCACGTGTCCGTACGCCGACGACTGATTACATTCACTTCGCCGTACTCCTTAAATACCACCGACGATAATTTGCATATTATGCCGTGCTGTGGCGTAAGCGCTCACCGGTTGGTCCCGAAATTAACATCACACCTACGTAAACTCGACCCCATTAACATATGTAAATTTCATGATCGTCCGCCAATTCCTTCTTGGTGTTCTTTTTTCACTTTCCGCCAGTGTACATCAGAAGCAGAAATTAACCCTTACGTCCCATGGGGGCCAAGCCATTCTTTACAAAATATTAAAAATTATATGTGAAACATTTTCCATTGGGAGCTGTATGAGATACGGGAAGAATTTTTCAAATCGGAGTTTTGGAAGCAGATATATCGGGAAAAACGCAATTTACCTTAACGTCCATAACGGAAAATCTATGAATTACTTGAAAATTTTGAAATTATACGACAAACATTTCGCACTAGAAACGCTATTCAATGAAGACGGAATTTTTCAAATCGGACTCTTAGAAGTAGAGATATCGACAAAAATATAATATACATCTACGGCCCCTGGCGGAGAAACTATGCATTATTTTAAAAAGAAAATATTGCGGAAATGTTTATCGACGTGAGTGGTATGGGTCCAAGAACGATTTTTTTTAATTTGAGATTAGAATCTCAGTTTTTGCTGCAAATACATCAGAAGTGGAAATTAAGACTTGCGTCGTCCCCAGGTGGCTAAACTATTTTTTACCAAAAGTTAGACATTATACACAGAATATTTCCCATCAGGAGCTGTTATCCGGTGTAGAAAGAATGTTTCAAATAGGAGTTTCAGAAGCAGAGAAATCGGGGGAAACGCAATTTACCTTAACGCCCGCTAGCGGAAAGTCTTTGTATTACTTGAAAATTTTGAAATTAAATGAAAACAAGTCGCACCGGAACCTCTGCCCAATTAAGAAGGAATTTTTCAAATAGGATCATTAGAAGTGGCGATATTGAAAAAAAAAAAAAAGATATATATCTACGCCCACTGGTCGACAAGCCGTACAATATTTTAAGAAGAAAATATTCCGGAAATGTTTAGCGACGTGAGTGGCATCGGTCCACGAACGAATTTTTTCTATCGAGGTTTTAGAAGCTCAGATTTTGTTGCAAATTGATCAGAAGCAGAAATTAGCGCTTACGCACCCTGGTGGCAAAACCATTTTTTACCAAAATTAGAAATTATATGCAAAAGATTTTCCATCAGGAGCTGTATCTGCTGCAGAAATAATTTTTCAAATCGGAGTTTTAGAAGCAGATATATCGCAGAAAACGTAATTAATTGTTACTTCCACTAGCGGAAAATCTATGCCTGACTTTAAAAGGTGACTGTACTTAAAATAGTGTTTGACATAAATGGAATGGAAAAGTAAAAAAAAATAAAAAATAATCGGATGTTTGGAAGCAATATGTGGAATAAAATGAATTTTGAATTCGGTATCATCTACATTTACGCCTTCTAGCGGCGAAATTGTGCATCGTAAAGAAAACAACTAAAGGAAAGTTCATCATTCACACATTTCAGGCTTCTCAATGCAAATAGAATTTTTCAAATCGAACCAATGGTTGCAGAGATATGATGTCCACAGACGGACGGACAAACTGGTAACATAAGCACAATCTTTTTTGCAAAAGACGTGCTAAAAAAACATGACCTTGCACACCTGCTGCTGATCAGTAACCTACACGCACCTTCTTCCGCTGTTTAAAAGAGCAAAACCGCAAGGGGTTGACAGTAGTCACGTGATAACCCTTTGCCTTACTCGGTGGCAAAAAACACACTTCCGAGTTCGCGGAGTCCTCGACAGCTGAACAAAAAAGATAAACACCTTCCTTAATGGATCCTCTCTCCACAAAGATAATCAATTCGCCGAGCAGAAACTCATAAACATTTGCAATAACGCATTTCCATTTATGATAAGGACTAATTTTATAATAATTTTTTTTTTTACATTTGTGCATGAAGAATGGTCGTTGCTTATTTTTTTTAAAATGTTTAATGAAAAAGAATTCTGGTAGCCTACTATTCACTAAAATTATATCTTTTTATATCTTTTTTTCTTTTAAAATTTCTCTCGGTTCGTCATACTGATGATTTTATTTATGATTTATTTCAGTATCGCTGAAAATGTTTACGCGGGTATTTCTGCTGATTTAATTATGCAGCAGGTTTATGAGTTACGAAGAGTGGGTTTATCACGCTCATAAACATTTTGGAAGTCCCAAGAAATATTCTACACTCAGAAAGAGAGAGAGAGAGAGAGAGAGAGAGAGAGAGAGAGAGATTTTTCTGATATTAATTTTATTCATTCTGGACATGTGATTTTGATAAAGTACAATCTACGTCCAATAAGTTCCAGGACTGACCGCATAACTGACGTAACAGTAGTGGGATAAAAATATCATGTGTATGCCAGAAGACAACAGTCCTTGACCAGGCAGCGAACTGCTGGGAACCGGTTTATACCGGTACCGACAGCCGGCAGATGGCCATTAAGGTAGTCATAGCAAGCGTTCTCGTCCCATTTCATTTTAGCCGTGGAAAAGCAGAGAAGGAGACACAGCCCACAGTAGAATTTTCGTATGGTATGCACGGTTTCGTGACGGGCGGGGGAATCCTTTGATAATGATTCGAGATCTGGGCGTTCCTCCAGTGTGCAGACAGCGAAAAAAAAAAATCGAAGAGGTGCGCAATCAGTTCTTTTAAAGAAAGATCGCCGAATTACAGTGATAATTTTAGCTGAGTCGGTGAACATCAGTAAGTACTGTATATCAGTCGTGAGATTCTACGCGAGGATCTGGGAAAACGAATACTTAATGCCAGACTGGTACCCCGCATTCTGAATGATGACCAAAAGGAGGCTCGTTCATCAATCTATTCCGATACGCTGGGCACTGCAGCTGAGGATCCTAATTTTTGCTTTAGAATTATTCCAGGCAATGGAACATGGTGCTTGCAGTGTGATCTACAAACTGGCGGACTATTCCCCAGGATATAACGGGCACTAAAAGGACAGTATCATGCAGACATTACATCTATCCATATAAATCACAGCATGATGAACATTTTAATGATCTCTTAACTTTGTCTTAAGTGCACGCTTTGAATCGAATATTTAATAGTACAAACACGGTTTCTACCGCTTTATGGAGTCATAATCGCGCAGTAAATATTGATAAACGAATCTGCTTTGCGAGTATAACCAAGTACCTCGTATCATTCAGTGGCTGCTTTAGAACATCTTTTTCAAAGTACTCACCTGTTAATTCAACAAGCGGTTTCACAAAAATCACCCGGCAGCAACCCTGCGAATCTTTGGCCATCAGTCGTGTGGACAGTGCCAGGAGCAGCAAACTTTTAACACTTGAGTGCTGGAAGACGGACTGTGTGGGTTCGGCTCTCGAAGCATCCAGGAAACACCTTTCTTGAAACAGGCGGCTTGGAAAAATAAAACAAATACATGCACACAACACAGGTGCAAGATGTTCATTGTAAAACAGATTCGTCTTCATTTCACCTAAAACGCAGCGTATATGCAAAATACGTGGTAACGTGCGACATCACTTGATCTAAGCAATTATTGAAGACTGCTGCTCGTCAGTAGTATTGATCAAAATGAGAAAAACAAAGGATCTTTCGGAGTTCGATTAAGGGGTTATTGTGGGTGCCCATCTGGATGGAGAGAGCTGACTGGTTTCTCAAAAGGTGAGATATCCCGGGTCTTTTGTCGGTGAAAAAATAACCCACATCGCTTGTCTACGAGGTGTAACTGTGGCGCGACGAGTCTGTCAGGAACGAGCCTGAGAAAGCTTGTACGGAGAAAGAGGACTCCCTGTGTGTAGCAATTGACCAAATCATTCAATGAAGGTTGTTCCTGGCCCATATCTCAGCGAACTATGCGCAGGGAGTTGATGAGGATAGGTACTGGCAGCCACATGCCTATACCACTGATTTCTGCGACGAACCGGAAGTTCGTCTACAGTGGTGTAAGGAATACCACGACTACACCCTGGAAAAAAGTCATATGGTCCAACGAGTCGCGGTACACCTTGTTTTGTACCGACGGTAGGCAGAGAGTTTGGTGGGAGCCCCATAACGTAATGTACCCAGCTTGCCTTGTAAACACAACTCAAGGTTCTGAAGGTAGTGTCATGGTGTGGGGCACGTTCCGTTGGAACGGAACTGGTTGCATTATATTGTTGGAAGGTTGGGTGTCCTCCAAGGATTATCTGAACATTGTTGCCGATCAAGGCCATTGTAATGTAGAAAATTAATTATTCATGAGTGTATTCTAAATTTTATGTAATCAGTATAATTTATGCCTATTCAGAAAGAAAATATGCCACGTGTTCACGTGTATGAGACTGACATACCACGTATCCACGTGTGAGAGACCGAATTTCACTTCAGAAAAGGACTTAATCTTTTCACGAAGAAAAATAGCTTTCTTTCGAAGGCATTGTTTCAAAAACCGGAAATGTCTGGATCCGTTCAGATGGTGCCAACAAAGCACGAGGAGAACAATCTCAACGGAAACGCAGCATTCCAGAGACCACTTAGTGGCTACATGAAACAATCCATTAAGATGTTTTCTCGTCGAGCTGGACAAAGCACAACGGCAAAAATCGCCAGGCTGTCTGGTCGACTATATTCTTTTCATTCTACGCGAACATGTAGCTAATGAATGCATATTGTATCGATGTACCTTTCTAGGGTTCGATTTTAGGCGACGACGGCTAAGATGAAAGTGACACGTGGAGATCCCGAAAGGAGATAAGAACGGCAGGTGTACGCGATAGTGAAAGTCAGGCTGGATGGTGATACGAGTTGGGAGACATTGGAGCAGGGAGGAGCGCACGTCCAAGGAACAAAAATTACAGTCAGGTCGTAGTGCCTCGGGGCAGCGAACCGAAAAGTATGCTGGGTACTCTCCCAGTAGGAAGACGAGAAGGGGAAGCACGTGATCTAAAGGGAGGAGGTGTGTGCAGCGCGCGCCGGGAGCGTTCGGATGTATGGAGCAGTCTCTTGTATGGAAAGTCGAAATAAGGAAAGATGGAGAGCGCTTCATGATTAAAGGCTCTGACATTTTATAGCTCATGTTAGGCAGGGTGTAAAGATTCACAGTAGATTCCAGAAAAGATGAGCATCGTTGCATGGGGGAGGTGCCGAAAGATCTAAGTAGATTCTCGACGTCCTGGGCTTGAGAAATTAAGCCGATTATAGAAGCGCGGATACAGACGACGGTAGGAGTCACGTTTGAGCACCGAGACCGCAGGTCTTTTTTCACAAAGTCGTCGTTGCAAGGAATCGAACCAGGAAATTGACATACGTTGATTTCTTCAAAGGCAATTGACACACGTTGATTTCTTCAGCGTGTGTCAATTGCCTTATTTAGACTTTCTCTCTCTTCCTTGATTAGCAGACAACCATAGTAAAGCTGAGGAAGAGAGCGCCGGGGCATTCGTTTCTTATGCGAACGTTACGTAAGAACGAACCTCATTCTAGTATGCTGTGTGCGGAAAGGTACCGGGCAAAGTAAGCTGACGCCCCCAGAGCGGAGGCGAGTCAAAACGTCCGGGCGATAACGCTCACCCCTACAACCTTCCTGCAATGGTGACTTTTTATCCAGCAGGTGAGGGCTATTTCGTGGACGACCATGCTACTGTCCATCGCTCAAGATGTGTTCAGCAGTGGTTCAGCGAACATAACAGCGACTTCCACCGTTTTTTGTGGCCACCACAAAGCCCGTATCTGAACCCCACTAAAAATGTTTGGGATATGTTAGAAAAACAGGTCTGGAAGCAAAATCCTCCTCCGTCAAATCTGAGCTTGTTAAAAGATTGTCTGGTGAACGCCTCGTATTCTGTAGACGTAGATGCACTCCAACACCTTGTGGAATCTATGTTAAACCACATACGTGCTCTAATTCGGGCTAAAGGAGGTCCAACCCGGTATTGAATGAACATTTTTAATTCAGTTCTTACGGATTTATGATGTCAGAAGCTGACTTAAAATACACATAGCACCGTGGATTGTTGGCCACCGTGGTGTAAAGCTAACGCGCTCGGCTAGATATCGAGAGATCCGTGGATTCAATTCCCCTGCGGCGGCGGCTGAAAACAATTTTTCGGTTGCTATGTGTTTCTGGAACGTGGAAAGAGCGATGTATGTATTTATTTATTTATTTATTTATTTAAGTTCCCGGTATGTGTGGATTAAATAAAACTGTTCACTTTAATGACAGATACTCCATTTCCTTCCACCAAAAATGCTTATTTTAATGACACATTCGTTAAATAAAATTATTTATCTTAATGACAGACACTCCAAGTTTATTCATGAGTGCTCCGAAACAGTCTTAACGAAATTGCTCATTCTAATGACAGGCATTGTGAGCTCGTTTCATAGAAAATAGTAATGATGGGTATTCCATGGTAGTTTTATTGAAAACGCTTATTTTAATAAAAGATATTGTCTCATTCTGACCGGACACAGTTCTACAATTTAAAAAAATTAAAACAATAGTAACACTTTTATTGAGCTTAAAAGTTGAAGCAGATTATTTCTTAACAGCAACAGAATGGTAATTGTTTTTTTAATTTCGTCGTGCATTGCGTAAAACAGTTTTTTTTTGCTTTTAGCGCCCAGCTATCTGTATATAACCTTTTCAGATTTACGAAATTGACGAAGTGGCTTTCCGGGATTTTAACTTTATATCATCATCATTGTCAACCATTATCAATCCACTGCTGGACGAAGGTCTCCCCAAGTTTCCTCCACAACGGTCTGTCTTGTGTCAGTCTCCTCTATGTCACTCCCACATACTTTCGAATTTCATCCACCCATCTCCCATGTGGTCTTCTTCTGGGTCTTTTCCCGTCCCTTGGAATCCAATCTAAAATTTCGGCTGTCCATCGATGGTCTGTCCTTCTGGCAGTATGTCCAGCCCATTGCCATTTCAGGGATTTAACTTTGATCATGATGTCTTTCACTCTTGTCATTTTTCGGATGCACGAGTTCCTCTTCTTATCTCTCCTGGTTACACCAAGCATGCACCTCTCCATGCATTTTTGAGTTGTCTGCAGCCTATGTATGTCTCTTTTAGTTAAGGTCCACGTCTCTGCACCATACGTAAGCACTGGAAGGATGCATTGACCGAACACTTTTCTTTTAAGACATAATGGCATATTGCTCTTGAAAATTATGCTGTTTCTTCCAAAAGCTCTCCAGGCAAGTTTTGTAAGCCGATTAATTTCTTCATCAATGTGACCCTCACTTGATATCTGCTGTCCGAGATAAACGTACGTATCAGTTATCTCCAGCTTTTCTCCATCAATCGATAAATCTTCATTTCTTGTAAAAGCATTGAACATCTCTTTTGTCTTCTGAAAGTTCATTTTTAATCCCACTTCTTTACTCTTGTCAGAAAGTTTCTGGATCATACTCTGCAGCTCTGATGGGGTAGTTGCAAAAATGACTACGTCATCAGCAAAACGAAGGTGGGTTAGATAATCTCCATTAATCTTTATCCCTTTGTTTTCCCAGTTTATATAAGCTTTGTTTTATCAACTTTTACAAAACTATTTTCATTACGGAAAAGCACCTGCTGTCGCGGGCAGAAGCCAAATGTTTTAACTCATACGACTGATTTTTTTTTTGTAGACAAGATTTATTCCAGTATGCTAATATCTGCATAAAGTGAGAAATTAGTCTGCATATTTTTCAGTTCGCTTGAAATGCAATGCAACGAAACAACCACGGAATGCGAGACAATTAGAAAAGTCGCGAAGTGTAAACAGAATCCTTGACCTCCTCTGTGTCTGAGGTAATGACAAACTCTTGCTTAGTTTTTTTCACGGTTTGGTATGCGAACAGGAATCGGAAGGGACAACGCCTCTTCGTAGAACGAAGTTCTGAAAAATCCTACCCGAAAACTTTATTGACCTTATAGTTGTGATTTAGAAGGACAGGAAAGGTTTCCATCGTTTTGTCCCCTTGGCCGCTAAATTGCTTCCCCGCAAGACCCACTGCCAGACGAATAGGTAACACATTAACAAGTTCATCGTTACGGGGATATCAGAACTCATTAGATTACGTTTCCTTTCGGCCGCCATTGTGCGAGAGTGGATGTCCTTGTTCCTGCCTGCTAGATGTAGGTCGCTTGTCCTCACAGTTCTCTTGCTGGAATGCGAACAGTTCAAGAGAAAGTAAGAAAATAAAAACCAGCCCGTTTAGAAAGACAAGCGCAAAAATCTATTCACTTCTTTGAGACAAAGGACAATTCACTGTATGACATGCTTGCCTAGGAGAGTGAAAAACTATGCATTAAGGCTCTCCCATGGAGTGGGATTTAGAGCCGTCAACGTGGGATGTAGACCATAAATTTGGTATCTAAACAAGCGCCAAGTTAGTCGCTCCAACTATTTGTGAAACGAAAACTTTCTTTTATTTTTCAAAGGAAGTAGGTGATTTTCAGACACCAACAACCACTGCCGACGAACAACTCAATTAACTAAATGCCTCCGGCGAAAAAGCTTCGCTTGAGCGTCAGAAGCAACATCATTTGCCACATGACGGGTTCGACACTTGTACGAATAGTTTTATGCTGAGAACGGGGACAAACGGGAAAATACTTTAAAGAGTATTTGGTATTTTACATAACTTGATTTCATAAATTTTACAAGAGTGTTTAATCACGCTGTAGAAATCACAGAAATTATGAACAAATAAAGATAAGACTTAAAAAATCCACATCACACAAAAAATTCTGTCCTTTCGGAAACAAAAAGTGCGGAGACAAAATCTGTAAAAAAACTGAAATTTAATTTTTACAGATGGAAGTAAATCTCATTCACAGCAAGCCCCCATTCTTTAGCACTGGTAACCTATATCACTTCTGGGCCGCCGGGATACCGGTAGAATTCCCGGTGGGCAGCAATATTCTGGGCAGGTAGGCCTTATATGCTAACTCAAGAAAAAATGTATATATCATCAGCATCATTGTCAACTATTATCAATTAACTGCTGCTCCTCAAGTTTCTTCCACAACGGTTTGTCTTGAGCCTGTCTCCTCGACGTCACTCCGGCATGCTTTCGAATTTCATCCATCCATCTCCCATGTAGTCTTCTTCTGGGACTTTTCCTGGTTATTCTAGCACCATGTCCAGCCCATTGCCATTTCAGGGAATTTACTCTGACCATGATGTCTCCCACTCTTGTCATTTTCCTTATCCTGGAGTTCCTCTTCTTACCTTTTCTGGTTACACCAAGTATGCATCTCTCCATGCCTCTTTCAGTTGCTTGCAGTGCATGTCGTATTTAGTTAAGGTCCATGTCTCTGCTCTATATGTAAGAACTGCAAGAAAGCATTGATTAAACACTTTTCTTTTAAGACATAACGGCACATTGCTTTTGAAAATTTTACTGTTTCTTCCAAAAGTTCTCCAGCCCAGTTTTATACTCCGATTAATTTCCTCATTATTGTGACCCTTGCTTGATATCTGTTGTCCAAATAAATGTAGGTGTCGGTTACATTGAGCTTTTCCCCAGCAATAGCAAAATCTTAATTTCTTGAAAAAGCATTGTACATCAGTTTTGTCTTCTGAATGTTCAGTTTTAATTCCATTTCGTTACTCTTGTCAGCAAGTTCCTGGATTATACTCTGCAGCTAGGCAGGGCTAGTTGCAAAAATGATTACATCAAAACGAAGGTGAGTTAAATAATCTCCATTAATCTTTGTCCTCTTGTTTTTGCAGTTCAATGATTGAAAGACACTTTGCAATGTGGCATTAAAGAGTTTGGGAGAAAATGATGTTACCTTGTCTCACTCCGTTTCCAATTTTTATTGGCGCTGTATCCTCAAATAGCCGAACTCTTGCATTTTCATTTTCATAGATGTTATTAATAATGCTAATGCATCTTCAATACCGCAAGATTTCAAAGCTATTGTAACTGCTGATGATTTCACGGAATCAAAGACGTTTTTGTAATCAATAGAAGCAATGCATAATGGAAGTTCATATTCTTTCGTGCTTTCAAATGGTTCTCTCGGTATATGGATATGATCTATTGTGCCGTAGCCACTCCTGAACCCAGCTTGTTCTCTACGTTGCGCCATGTCCAATGTTATCTTCAAGCGATGTGAAAGAACCTCAGTGAAGATTTTATAAATCACTGAAAGGAGACTTATAAAGTTTTCACTAAGGTTCTTTCACATCGCTCGAAGGTATAGTTATACTTCAATAATCATGTTGAAGAAAACCAAAGCCGCCCCCGGTGGCGCAGTGGTCTAAGCGATGGCCTCTGATCATTCGTCAGAACGGGGTCCGGGTTCGAATCCCGGTGAGGCATGGATGTTGTGTTTGTCTTACGGCACTGGCTCTCTCTCCCTTCCCTGGAATCAGTGACCCTAAATTAGGGACGGGCGACTGCTTATAGCCCATTGAGTTGCTCACGGTGGTCGTTAAACCTCCGATCAAAAAAAAAAAAAAAAAAATAACTATACTAAAATGGCAAAGCTTGGTTACCACTTTAACGGCTTTAAGAAGCCTCCTCCTCTCCCTCGTAGCAAGTGCTCTGTTGAGCCAAACGCTGTTTTTAATACATCCCCTTTCTGGACTTTCAAATTTAAGCCTCGTCCCTTTGGGCTAATATCCTGTACCTCAGTCCGTTTGTGGCAGTTGCAGTTGAATAATCAATACAATTATATTAAATATGCTATCAGTAGTCTGGAATAGAAACTCGAAATTTATTGTGTGCCTTAATACATTCACTGTAAAAAAATTTCTGAAATTCATGAGCCACTTTCCGTCATTTCTGTCGTGAATTAACGAAGCATATTTCTGATACAACCTTTTCCGTGAAATGACAGAAAGAAACTTGAATTTCACGGATTTTTCATACCACGGGTAAATTCTGAATTTTCAGAAACATTTCTGCAATTTCCTTTCGGATATTAACGGAAAAACTCCGTTCCCAGTTTTTCAGTATCTGTATGACGAGAAATTACCGGTAATAGGAGCGACTGATGAGAATACTTGAGGTTGGATTAACTTTTAAATTTCAATCGTCTGTCGAATTTTGCAGCTCCGTAACGAGATCGGATATGCTGGATAGCATATCGCATTAATTTTGTTTAATACAGAAAATTCACGTGGATTAAGAACATCAAACATAAGTCATCGTTGATGTTAATTTTGTTTATTGTGGCACAGGATATTTCTGCTCCTCTCCCCTATTTTGTGCACCAGCTATTTATTTATATATATACTGTGTTACTGTAAGACACCGGGTACTTATTGTACAGATGGTTATACGATGTCTTTGTATCAGTCTCAGTCTTTGGACAACTTAAGACGAAAGCTATTGTAGCTATCAAGAGTGAATTTTATATTCAGAAGTTTTTTTTTTTTTTGTTTTTTTTGCGAGATAACACATGTACTATGAAAAAGTACATTTCACCTTTCTTTAAAGATACCTGAAAGTTATTGTCAGTTTTAAAAAGAACAAGTTGAAAAGCATTTTGTTGCTTCGAAAAATCACGATGAAAAATGCTTAATTTGTGAAAAGTCCTCCTACAGTAAAAAAAAAAAAAAAAATACAAACCTATTCAGAAAAATTATAAGCTCCAACAGAAAATAAAATGAATAAATCACTAGCATTAATGGCAAAAAAAAAAAAAAGATTTCATCGTTACGCAATTTGTTTTACGATGTACGTGAGTCGGATTTCCGAGTGTTTGTGGCTCAGCGGTTAAAGGCGTGCGTTACTTGTTGAACCAACCCAAACGACGGAGGCCCGATCCTGAATGCAGCGGAAGGATTATCTGGGGCCAGGGCTGAAAAATGCGGGGTTGTCGATTTCGCGGAATTTCAGTTTGAATACGTAAAAACCTGAAATGGACTTTTCAGAAATAAACGGAATTTCTGACTACGGAAAAATCTGTGGAAATACGGAAGTTAAAATAAACGGGCACTTTTAAAAACGGAAATTTCTGAAAAAGACGAACACCTACCGGCATCTTTTCTGCACGTTATTTTCTGTGAATTCACAACACTTATTTTTTACAGTGTTGAGTTCACCAACGGTAAACATTTTTAGGATATGCTTTTTAAAAAAAAAATAATTCTTGAATAACATCTGCGTTTTATTTACTACTTTTTGGACCTTACAGTTACACGAATTCTTGACTTGCTGTTCTAGAAAATCTGCTTCAGCCACAGCAAAAATACTTTTTCATTGAAAGTATTTAAACGAAAATTAATTTGCGCAGTTTTTAATTTCTCTCATTTTATAAATTTGCACTGAAATTCTGCACATTTTCAATATTTTTTATGATATTTTTTCGCAATTATTTCATTAATGATGGGTAAGTCTTGAAAGAGAAATTAATTTTTGGCACTTTTGGATTTCCGTTCTCACTAAAGATGGAGAAACTATAACAAATTCTAAATCCAGTTAGTGCAATAAAATACATAAAAATGGAATAAAATTGTCTCTCTCAGAGAGCATACCTTGTTTATTGCTTCTCAGCAACGGAAATAATTTTGCTCTAACATTAAATTTTACTAGCGATCTGTTGTCCAGAAAAATTGGTAAAATGGTCTTAATCATTGCCTCGATACATATTGAGAAAATCTTTAAACAGTAAACGGTGATGCTGATAACACAGTAAAAGAAAATTGACGAGCCACTTTCCGTGGCTCCTTTCGTGAATTAACGAAGCATATTTCCGATAAAACCTTTTCCATGAAATGTCGGAAAGAAACCTGACTTTCACGGAATTTTCTCCCGCCAGGAAAATTCTGAATTTTCATAAACCTTCCAACAATTTCTTTCTTATATTGACGATAAATTTCCGTTTTTAAGAGGTGTTAACGGAAAATTCTGAATTTTCGGAAACCCTTCCCCAATTAATTTCGTATATTGACGGTAAACTTCCGTTTTTAAGATGTGTTAACGGAAAATTCTGAATTTTCGGAAACCCTTTCGCAATTCGTTTCGTATATAAACGGAAAAACTCCGTTCTCAATTTTTCCATATCCATACGACGAAAAATTCCGGTAATAGGAGCGATTCGTGGGAATACTTGAGGTTTGATTAACTGTTAAATTTCAATCGTCTGTCGAAGGAACTGATTTTGAAGTTCTGCAGCGCGATCGGGTATTGTGGATAGCATATCGAATTAATTTTAGTTATTGTGGCACAGAATATTTCTTCTCCTCTTCACCATTTTGTGCACCATCTATTATACACAAGGAGGTTATAATAATACTTCTGGAGACGCCCTGAGTCTCTTAATCGTGAAGCCACAAGATGTGGGAATATGACGTTGTTTACATGATACCTATGTACATGTAATTTCAACTGTGTGTATTTTAGAATTGCGTGGTTTTGGGTTGCAGAAAGAAAACGTGTTAATACAGTATCAAACCGGAATGAATCATACTTCTTACACGAGTCAAGTTTTAAATTTTAACGTTATGCTTTGTTTAGAATTCGCACTAACGTTCGTGTATTTAAATTTAAAATAAAAATGGAAAGGAGCTTCAAAATAATTAAGAATTTTATAAATCCAGCATTTTCTCACACATCGGCAGCAAGTTACGATTCAAAATTATAAACATTTGCGACGAAAGAAGGCGATTCGACCAACATAAAATGCATTGCAATAGTTTTCCACTTCTGACCATCAGTTTTCCTACAATTGACGGCCGTCGCTTGCGGTTATAGGCTTCACGCTAAGTGGCACTGCTACATTAACGAAGGCATCTCCAGATATCCTATTCTAACCTCCTTGATTATACACTGCGTTATCGTAAGAAACTGGGTACTTAAATTATTAAACAAGGGATTGTATGATGTCTATGTATCAGTCTGTGGAGTCCTTAAGATAAAAGCTATTATAGCGTCATGAATAAATTTTGTATTTAAGAGTTTTGTGAAATAATACTACAAAGCAGTAAATTTCACATTTTTTTAAAGATAATCGAAAGCTTGTCAGTTTAAAAAGATCTCAAGTTCCAAAGCATTCTGTTGCTTCGAAAAATCACGATTAAAATAATACTTAATTTGTGTTAAGTCCTCGTTACAGAAAAAAATATATATATTACACAACTATTCAAAAAACAATAAGCTCCAACAGAAAATAAAATGACTAAATCACTCGCATTAGGGACAAGAAAAAAAACAACAAAAAACATCACCGTGCAGTTAGTTTTACCATGAACGTGTTTCAGATTGCCGTGTCTTTCTGGCTCAGTAGTTAAAGCGCGTTATCTGTTGACCCAACCTAAACGACGCGACGTCGGTTCGATCTCCACGGCTGCGAAAAGATTATCTGGTGTAAGGGCTGAAAAATTCGGTGTCTTCGATTTTGCGAAATTTCTGTATAAATACGGAAAAACCTGCAACGGACTTTTCTGAAATAAACGGATATTCTGACTACGGAAAATTTGTGAAAATACGGGTTAAAAAAAATGGGCACTTTTAAAAACGGAAATTCCATTAAAAGACGGACACTTACCGGCAAATTTGCTGCACGTTATTTTCAGAAATTTTCCGTGAATTCACACCACTTATTTTTTACAGTGTACCTTTGGGGAAGGGGGGTGATACCTTGATAATTTCCTCCAAAAGTGGGCAGCTTAAAAATCAGCTTGCAAATATATTCGTGGATCGCCAGTGCGCCACTGCCCCTGGTATATAAAACATGGCCGCACCGGTGGCGCAGTGGTCTAAGCGCTGGCTTATGACTATTCGTCCATGAAGGGCCCGGGTTCGAATCCCGGCAAGCATGGATGTTGTGTTTGTCTTACGTCACTGGCTCTCTCCTTTCCCTGGAACCAGTGGCCCTAAATTAGGGACGGGCGACTGCTTATAGCCCATCGAGTTGCTCACGGTGGTCGTTAAACCTTCAATCAATATACCAAAACATGCTTTAGCTATCTAAAGATTTCTACATAAAATATTTTCGAATGTGTGAAACTGAAAAAAGACGACTAGGCAGCAATATCTAGTGAAGAGCGAGTTCTTTTACTTGTGAAATGCTATATTTAGTTAAAAATTTGTGCACAGACTTGACTGACCTGTCAGTAGTGGAAAGATTGGTTGATTGTTTTTAAACATCAGTTGAAAGGACATGCACGAATCTAAAGAAATTCTGATTCTTACAAACGAGGCATGAACAGCTAATTTTCTATTTCAGCCATCAATCAAAAGATTATTGACTGACGGGTCTCTTTTAGAATGTATTATTCCCCTTTTAAATCGATGTAAGGACCAACTTTTGCAGGTATCATTATTTCATCTCCAACAGCACAAAACGACAAATTTCTATATCCGTTTCTCCAGTTTCTTGCAAAATTAGATATTTAGCATGTTACTCCGTACTCTAAGAAGAAGTTACATTAGATGCTTGAGAGAAAAAGTGCTACGAATTTTCACAAACGTCCCACGCGAAGAAATAAATACATCGGGAGACGCAGAAACGTATCAGAACATGTTGAAGGATGTCACATAGGCTAGTAAATTTATCCACTGTATTTATGAATTCAGAACCCAGATTTTTTTCACCACATGATCTACGATGTCTCTGTTAAAAAAGCTGTCCAAAATTAAATTGAAATAACAATATCAAACCTTTAAAAATATGCATTTAGTTCTAAATCACTATTTCTTTTCAGACAAAGCAGTCCATATGACTGATATCATCAAAGTTAGAGAAAATTGAAATATTTTTTGAAAGGAGAGAAAAAAAAATCCAGTACAAAAGATTAAAAGTTAAATAGCCCCAAAAGAGAAAGCTCGTCTTGAAATATTACGAACATGTGAAAAAGTTATGTGCACTGGAGAATGAACATTCTTGCCTTTTAAAGCTTTTTGCTGGAACTTTGTTATGATCGCGATTTTAATTTTAAAAACACCTTTGATTTTTGTACCTTTCTTTCTTTCTGAATCATTTACACTCGACGAGAATGCGAAATATAAACCTCGAAAAATAATAATGGAAAAACATCCATGGAGAATGCAAATATGTTTTTTCAAGAATTCTGGAAAATGAGTCCAGTTTTTATAGAATTCGTGAAACGCTTCATTAAGATTACATAACAACGTTCTTAAAGAACATTTCACAGGGTTTTTTTTCCAACACCTTTTTAAAAAAAGAGCTGAGATGTTTATAAATCGCTAGTATTCTTTTCAGCTTTCTTAGATATTTACGAGACTTTATTTCCAAGGCCTTTTCATTTAACGTCGTCTGGATATTACACTGATGTCTGCAATTCTTTACGTTTTCCAACCGTAGATTGAAGAAGCGTATATGCTCCAGCTCTGTCCGCCTGTCTGTCTGCCCGCACAATATCTCGCGTAAAAATAGTTCGGTTTCCATGAAATTTTAGTATGTGGTAGGGGACAACCTGGGAACGAACTCTTTTGGAAATGGGGTCAAAGGTCAGGATATAGGAGCGTGATTCATTCCGCCGCCCTTATGCGTCATAACTTACGTAAAAATACTTCGATTTCGACAAAACTTTATCATGTTGTTCCAGAAGTATACTGAACAAATCGATAGCCAAGGTAGAGAGGGCTTGTCCGCGCGCAGGATAACTCATGTAGAAATTGCTTGATTTCGATACAGTTCAGTATGCTTTTGTGGGGAACCACGAAGCGAAGTGCAAAGAAACCGTCAAAATCGAATCATTAGTCAATACAATATATTTTAAAGTTTAGGAACGGAGTATATACTTCCGTCCTTCTGCATTGCCTTAAAATTATTCGATTTTGATGCTCACAATTTTTCGATTTTGACGCTCACAATTTGTGGTGTTTGGGTATATTCGGTAACAATTCTTACTTAAAATGGTTGAAAACTGTCTTAGGTTACCCATAACATACGAGAAGCATTACATTTTCTTAAAGCATTAAGACCAGCAGATGTTTCACCCACGACGCAGCGCAGATGTTTTACGCAACAGATGTTAATGAATTTTTCTACTGCCCTTCTAAGTGATAACTTGCGTAAAAATGCTTCGATTGCGACGAAATACAATACGTTATTCCGTAACGACTTTGGAAGCAGTTCCGCCAAAAGTGTTTGTTGTCAGCAATTGCAGGCAGTGCGCATGCGTGAGATTCGTTAGCCATTATTTTCGCACGATAACTTCCGTGAAAATTGCCCGATTTAGATGGGATTTTTAATTATAAAACGGCTTCTGTGTGGTAGCTCTTGATAATAGAAATAGGTAACACGGGCACAAAGAGATTTAATTTTGATATATGTGAACCTCAAACGTTATACCATAGGTCAGTCCCCTTAAAACCAAGGCATTTTCGTATGATTTCTGATATGTTGGAATGATGAAATTGCAATGCATTATCAATGCATTGCATGATTTTACTAACTTGTTTTTATAGAAAGTCACTAATATTTCCAAAAAAAAAAAAAAAAAAAACTCGCCGAATAATAATTCCAATGAGGAGACAACTAAGCAAAAAGCAAAGACACAAATTTTGCATCTTTTTTTTTAGTTAAAATTCTAGGATATTGGAGATAAAGAGTATAGGATGAAAATTTTCACTTTGAGTTTAACCCAAAAATTTGTAATCCAACGTTCTTGAAAATTGAGATCGTAACCGCACGGATAACAATTGCATCCATTTGTACCGAATTTAGAGACATCATCGTTTAAAGATGCATCTTCTGAAACCCATATTTGCCGGTGGTGGTGGTCCTGGAACCCACATCCTTCTCCGGAGCCAAATGCTTTCCCAATTAATCTACACCGGCAAGGGCTTATCACTGTTACTTGCCGTCTTGACGTGTGCGTCACCTCTGCAGTACGTCACACCATCCTTCTGCCCCGGAGCCGAATGCTTTCCCAATTAAGGTATGCCGGTAAGGGCTTATCACTGCTACTTGCCGTCTTGACATGCACGTAATCTCTGTAGTACGTCAGAATCTTTGAGCTTCCTTATTTGCGAGTTTCATAAATAACCACAATAGAGCGATTTTGCCCAATAACAAAATTTCTGTTCAATTTAATATTTTCCTTTTATGAAAGTTTTGCTATGCATTTTATGAGTTATTGGACCTTGAACGTTCTTTCTATCCCTGAAGTTCAGAAGATGCCTTATTTTAAACCCTCACCTAGATCTAGATCACAGGTTAAGTAGTGTAGGGCGGGGACTTTTGGTTCTTCGTATAGCAGGGCCTGGATTCGCACGCTAGATGAGGAATTGCCATTGTGTGCGTTTACCATGGATCTTAAAATGGAAACTTACAGAAAGGTTGCTTCTCTTAGCGCTGGATTCGCATGGGGGTCGTAATATTCAAGAAAAAGTTCGGAATGTTTTTCTAGTGTCAAAGCCTCGAGTTCGAGAGTCCCTCTTGCTACGAAGGTCAGCTCTGGTATTTTCTCGCGCTTGGGTCCTTCTTTTGAATGGTTCCTGAGATTTATTTTCACAATGAGGTTCAAAGCGTGAGTTCCACTTCCGGGCGAGAATTCTGTCTTCGGAAAGTTGTGGAGCTTTTAATGTTCACATAGATTTAAAGATGTCGTAGCTCTTTCTTTTGTTTATCTTTTATCTATTTCAGGGTTTAATGATCCCCATAAGTACACTATATTATCAAAAGTATTCGGACACCACAATGTTTTGGGATAATTGGCTTTATTATCGTAATTAGTAGTTAGTCGGTCCACCTTTTTCTTGTACGACAGACAGCTGCAACATGTCGAGGCATACTATCAACCAATTTCCGGTACGTCTGGACAGAAATGCCCTGCAAAGCTGTTGCTGCCAGAGTGGAGAGTGCAGACGGTCATTATAGTCGATTTTTTTTTTCATTGGAGGTTTAACGACACCCGCGAGCAACTCAATGGGCCATAAGCAGTCGCCCGTCCCTAATTTAGGGTCACTGGCTCCAGGGAAAGGAGAGAGCCAGTTCCGTAAAGCAAATACAACATCCATGCTTCACCGGGATTCGAACCCGGACCCCTTTTGGACGAATGATCAGAAGCCATCGCTTAGACCACTGCGCCACCGGGCCGACATGGTCGATTTCGTATCCGTCGCTCCGGTTCATTTCAGAGGTGTTCTATGGGATTAAGATCAGGACTCTAAACAGGCCAGTCTAATAATTGTACCTCATTTTCAAGAAATCAGCCGTGCACGCGCCGTGCAGTGTGGTAGGGAGCTTGATCGTGTTGGAAGAGACAACGGTCATTTCCATAATACTGCCACATTGTTGGCAGGGCATAGTTATCCAGAACGTTGAGGTACACGTCAGAGTTCGTGATTTGTGGTATAATAACCAACGGGCCGAGTCTCACTCACGAAAAACAACTCCATACCATGATGGAGCCTCCACCGAACTTAGCAGTAGGAAGAACACAGAGCGACCAAAAATCGTTCGCCGGCCTGTCGCCAAATACAAACACGCCCATCAGATTGGAAGAGTAAAGCAGGCGTGACTTAGCACTCCAAAGCTTTGCAGTCGCCCATATTCCAGGAACGACGGGAGACATACCACTCGAAACGGCCCTTCGTACTCTCAGTAGTGATATGCGGCTTGTGTGCCGCTGCTCTGCCATAATAACGCACACTGTGCAACTTTCTGCAGATAGTTATAGTACTAACCGAGTCATTACATGCATTTCCAAATTCAACAGCGATGGAAACGGCAGAGGAAAAACGGGATTTATTAACATTTCTTACCATAGCTGTTCTGTCACGTTCAGGCAGTTTGTGTGGCCTTCCTGAACGTTTTCTTTTTCTGTAGTAGCACCATCCTACTTTCATCTCTTCACGACATCACTTACAATCTATTTTGGTATGTTTAGTTCAGCTGCAATGCTCCCGTATGGAAACGTTAATCAAATGACATCCTATGACCAGCCCATGCTCGGAAAGTTCACGTCCACACGGCATATCCGCTTCAAAGTTACTGATAACACGACAGAACATCTCAGTTTTGGATACGTACCTCCCCACTCACAGAGCACCTTTCTGCCAAACCGTTGTTTTTTTTAATTTTTGATTGGAAGTTTAACGACCACCGTGAGCAACTCAGTGGGATATAAGCACTCGCCCGTCCCTAATTTTGGGCCACTGGCTCCAGGGAAGGGAGAGAGCCAGGGCTGTAAGACAAACACATCACCAATGCCTCACCGGGATTCCAACCCGGAACCACCGCGAACGAGTAATTAGATGCCATCGCTTAGACCACTGCGCCACCGTTCTTTGCACTTGTGCAAATATTTGACAGTGTCCGAATGCTTTTGATAATATAGTGTATCTAAGGCCGCCCCTGAATGGCTTAAGGCGTCGGCTTCTGGTTACTTGCACGAGCTACACACGCCCTCGACCCCTAGATGAGGCATGGAGCGCACGTTTTTTTCAGTAGCCTTCCACAGCTTGGAAGCCACCTCCGCAACTTCTCGCATTCCTGTCAACGAAACTTCTCCATCCCTGTGGCCGAGTGGTCAGAGTCGTAGTTTCCTGGCTAGACGCCCCAGCAGCGCCCAGGTTTGAGTCCCATATGAGGCATGGGTGGTGTGCGCCGCCGGATCTCAGTCTTCCCTGGAATCAGTTGCTTTCAATTGGAAATCCTTAGAGGTGCTCACGGTGCTCGACAAGCCTCCAAATAAACAATAACGAAATACGAAGCCTCGTGGTGACACCCTATTGTGCCTTCAAGACCTCGTGTAGGTAGAAAAAAACACGCCCTTTAGGCAGTAATAAATCGCCAGTTGTTAATTTGGGGCCTCTTGTGGGATGGATTTTTTTTTCTGATTGGAGGCTTAACGACCACCATGAGCAACTCAATGGGCTATAAGCAGTCGCCCGTCCCTAATTTCGGGTCACTGGTTCCAGGGAAGGCAGAGAGCCAGTGCCGTAAGACAAACACAACATCCATGCCTCACCGGGATTCGAACCCGGACCCCTTTCGGACGAGTGATCAGAGGCCATCGCTTTGACCACTGCGCCACCTTGTGGGATGGAGACAGCACCGTGGGACAAGTATATATCAGTCATTAGTGATGGCATAAATCATTCCTTGAGTTCGTTAATCATTCGCACAGAATAGTCACTTGCCGCCCCAGTTCCGTAGTGGTCTAAGCGATGGTTTCTGATCATTCGTCCGAGTTGGGTGCGGGGTCGACTCCCAGTGAGACATAGATGGTGTGTTTGTCTTGCGGCACTGGCTCTCTACCTTCCCTGGAGTCAGTGGCCCAAAATTAGGGACGGGGGACTGCGTATATCGCACTGAGTTGCTCACGGTGGTCGTTAAGCCGCCAATCTCTCTCAAAACAGTCATTCACGAATGATTCAATTTCGAGGTTTTCACTACGCTTACTGAGTAAATCATTCGTTGCAGGGATACTGTATTGCTCCATTTCAAGGCCATAGCTTTTTTTGGCAGACTGCCCAAAAGAGCGAGAGCTCATCAACCACTCATCGTTCACGATGAATGATTTGCCAAAAGCCAGCTTGTTGCGAACGGTTCGGGCATCACGTATCACTTCTATTCATAAGCTTCACCATTACTTCCTAGCTGATTGCTTACTCACATAACCGTTGGCGCTTGTTAATCCTGGATGTTACATTTCTCAATGGGAATTGTTTCCCGAACTCATGCGGGCCGAATAAAGTTAAACGTGCTGCGCAGGGCCGTAGCTAGTGGTAAATTCTTGGGGAGGCTACGAGTAATGCAGGGGAAGCTAGAAAATGTTTAGTTACTTCGGTAAATTAATTTTACCCAATATCGTAGTATTTATTGAAGAAATTAATAAGCACGATAGTACTTTTTTAAGGACATATGCATACGAGGGAATACTGAAAAGTTCTCGGCCTAACCCACTGCCTGTAATTGTAGCGTTATTTTGTCACTGCAGGTCGAAAGAGTGTTCTTTTGTATTGTAAAGTGCCAATTTTCAGACTAATAGCTCTTTTTTTATTTTGCAGATGTTTGACGTCCTGAACTGAATCAAGTCAGTGCAAAGTGTTGAATTTACGAATGTGGAACACCGCCCTGTCATGAAATTTCTGTTCCTGCAGAAGAAAACTGCAAAGGAAATCTATGAGTGTATGACGCAAGCGTTAAGTGACAAGTGCCTTTCATATTCCACTGTGAAGAAATGGTGTGCTGCGACTTCAGTATACATCGCAGTAATGGTGGACTGAATGATCATTGATAGCGGTGAAAGCGAACCATTCATGGTGAAGAGGCATCCGCTGTGAATGAATCATTCATGAATGGTCCATCACTACCACTCATGCCTCATTTGGTATTCCAGTTCGTGACCAGCAGGGAAAATTCGCCTGAAGCCCGCTACTCCACCAATTTAACTACAGGCGCAGGACGGCAAGCGAGAACAAAGGAAACCTAGGAATGTACAAATGACATATGAAAGCATAAAATTTTTTTAAAACTTTGTTCCATTCACTTGCTTGCGCCTAGGAATAAACAAGCAAGCCTATTGGAAATGGCAACAATGAAGGTGAAATGGAATTCTGTTCTATGGCTAGCACCTATTGAAGTGCAACACGAACTGAAGTGAAATTCATTGTTAATTTGCGGAGACATCCACAGAAATTCATTTTTCTGATGAGTGAAGAAATGTTTTGTAGATATGTTATGTATCCTTCGGATGCCAAAATCTTTGTGGGTGTGAAATAAAACGAGTGATTCGAGAGTATACATTGATTTACGTACAACACATTCCCCTCACTCACCACCACACCGAGCCACAGTCCGGTACATACTAAATGGAATTAAATAATAACAACAAACAATAACAACGACCACACCGAGCCACAGTCCGGTACATACAAAGTGAAATTAAATCATAACAACAAACAGTAACAACACATTCGCCTCACTCACGACCACACCGAGCCACAGACCGGTACATACTAAGTGGAGTTAAATCATAACAACAAACAATAACAACACATTCGTCTCACTCACGACCACACCGAGCCACAGTCCGGTACATACCAAGTGAAATTAAATCATAACAACAAACAGTAACAACACATTCGCCTCACTCACGACCACACCGAGCCACAGACCGGTACTTACTAAGTGGAATTAAATCATAGCAACAAACAATAACAACACATTCGTCTCACTCACGACCACACCAAGCCACGGTCCGGTACATACAAAGTGAAATTAAATCATAACAACAAACAGTAACAACACATTCGCCTCACTCACGACCACACCGAGCCACAGTCTGGTACATATAAGTGGAGTTAAAACATAACAACAAACAATAAAAACAAAGTCGCCTCACTCACGACCACACCTAGCCACAGTCCGGTACATACAAACTGAAATTAAATCATAACAACAAACAATAAGGTTTACTAATTCCTGACACTGAGCGGTACTTAGGTAGGTGAATAAATGAATGTTAGTGTCGTAAAACCAATAAAAGAAGATATGTGGATCATAAAAGTATTAGGCGTGATCAAATGAAACCTGTTCCAGTGGATTTATTAAGACCAACGAAAAGGTACATCCGCAGGTGAGGCAGGATTAAACAGAGCAATATACACTGACGGAAAAAAAATCCCAACACCACGAAAAAATAGTTGTAGAGGAATGAAATGGCGGCAATACATTTGTATAGGTAACATATTTAATCGATTAAGGTTTCAAGATCACAGCTTAATGTAAGCGCGAGAAGAGCCATTTTAAATGTGAAATGCTGGTACATTAATAACCCGTGTAACCGCCAGAATGTTGAATGCAAGCACGCAAACGTTCATGCATTGTGTCGTACAGGTGCTGGATGTCAGTTTGTGGGATGGAGTTCCATGCCTGTTGCACTTGGTCGGTCAATACAGGGACGGTTAATGCTGGTTGGCGGTGACGCTGGAGTTGTCGTCCAATGATGTCCCATACGTGCTCGATTGGAGAAAGATCTGGTGATCTAGCAGGCCACGGCAACATTTTTTTTGAGGTTTAACGACCACCGTGAGCAACTGAATGGGCTATAAGCAGTCGCCCGTCCCTAACTTAGGGTCACTGGTTCCAGGGAAGGGAGAGAGCCAGTGCCATAAGACAAACACAACATCCATGCCTGACCGGTATTCGAACCCGGACCCCTTACGGACGAATGATCAGAGGCCAGCGCCTTAGACCACTGCGCCACCGGGGCGGCCACGGCAACATGTCGACACTCTGTAGAGCATGTTGGGTTACAACAGCGGTATGCGGGCGAGCGTTATCCTGTTGGAAAACACCCCCTGGAATGCTGTTCATGAATGGCAGCACAACAGGTTGAATCACCAGACCGACGTACAACTGTGCCGTCAGGGTGCGTGGGATAACCACGAGAGTGCTCCTGCTGTCATAGGAAATTGCTCCCTAGACCATAACCCCAGGTGTAGGTCCAGTGTGTCTCGGCCCCAGACAGGTTGGTTGCAGGCGCTCACCCGGCCTCCTTCTAACCAACACACGGCCATCACTGGCACCCAGGCAGATTCTGATTCTGATTGGAGGTTTAACGACCACCGTGAGCAACTCAATGGGCTATAAGCAGTCGCCCGTCCCTAATTTAGGGTCACTGGTTCCAGGGAAGGGAGAGAGCCAGTGCCGTAAGACAAACACAACATCCATGCCTGACCGGGATTCGAACCCGGACCCCTTACGGACGAATGATCAGAGGCCAACGCCTTAGACCACTGCGCCACCGGGGCGGCCACATAGGCAGAACCGGCTTTCATCAGAAAACACAATAGATCTCTACTCCGTCCTCCAATGAGCTCTAGCTTGACACCACTGACGTCGCAAACGCAAGTGGTTTGGAGTAAGTAGAATGCACGCTACAGGGCGTCTGGCTCGGAGCAGTCCTTCAAGTAACCGATTTGTAACAGTTCGTTGTGTCACTGTGGTGGCAACTGCAGCTCGAACTGCTGCCGCAGACGCAGTACGATGCGCCACGGCCATACGCCGTACACGGCGGTGTTTTTTTTTATTTTTTTTATTGAAGGTTTAACGACCGCCGTGAGCAACTCAATGGGCTATAAGCAGTCGCCAGTCCCTAATTTAGGGTCACTAGTTCCAGAGAAGGGAGAGAGCCAGCGCCGTAAGACAAACACAACATCCATGCCTCACCGGGATTCGAACCCGGACCCCGTTCGGACGAACAATCAGAGGCCATCGCTTAGACCACTGCGCCACCGGGGCGGCCCACACGGCGGTCTTCCCTCTCAGTAGTGCCACGTGGCCGGCCGCAACCCAGTCTTCTTGAGGCAGTACCTTCCCTTGACCACCGCTGCCATCAATCATGCACAGTGGCTACATTCCTGCCAAGTCGTTCTGCAATATTGCGGAAAGAAAATCCACCTTCTCGTAGCCCTATTACACGACCTCGTTCAAACTCCGTGATCTGTTGATAATGGCTTCTTCGTCTTCTTAAAGGCATTCTTGACTAACATCAACACACTACGTCGAATCTCAACGATAACTAACGCTCACGAACGTTACAGCGCGTATTTACAGCAAACCTGCTTTGCATGTTCCGAGGGGCGCTACTAGTGGCACACGTATGTGCCGAGCGCGAAATTTGCATAGACCTCATCTTACAGATGTACTCTCACCGCCTACCAACTGTCGTTTATCTAACACAACCCCTTCTTGGTGTTGGGATTTTTTTCCGTCAGTGTATATAAGAAAGCAAGAATGTACCCTTGTTCATTAGAGGAAGTCGCCGCAGGCATTCTAGACACGCATCCCACTACTTGGGGAGACGGCGGATATTGTCCGCGAAGAACGACTTTGGTTGCTTTTTGAACCATTTGGTCACCGTGGTTATGGCGTCTGCATCGGAGTGAAATCGTTGTCCCTTTAGAACTTTTTTTAAGGGTCCGAACAAATGAAAGACATATGGTGACAGATCGGGGCTGTAGGCCGGGTGGTGCAGAACCTCCCACCCTTTCTGTGCTAATGCATCCTGCACAATGTTCGGAACATGTGGACGAGCGTTGTCGTGCAACAGAATCACACCAAACAAAAGCTACCGTGCCGCTTATTCTTGATGACTTTATGCAGCTTGTCCAGCGTGTACTTGTAGCGGTTGGCAATAATATTCACGTCAGGCTCTTTAAAGTCCACCAACAAAAGCCCTTCATGGTAAAAAAAGAAAAGGATGTGGTCAGCATAACCTTGCCGGTGGAAGCCTGTAACTTGATTTTTTTTTTGTGTGTTTTGGTGATATGGGATATTTCCATTGCAAGCTCGCAGATTTGCTGGACGGCTCAAAGTGGAGGCACCATGATTCGTCGCCTGCCACTATGCGCGACAGAAATGCATCGCCCTCCGCTTCGTAACGCGGCAAGTGGTTTAAACTTCAACACATGCGTTCCTTAAGGTGGTCGGCCAGCATTCGTGGGATCCATTGTGAACACACATTCCGATATTGCACTGTCTTCGTAACCATTGTTTGAACTGTCCCAAATGACATAGCGAATTCCTCCACCAGCGAACGTAAGCTCTGACAACGGTCCACCCGTATTGCTGCATCAATCTTGGCGATGGCTTCGTCTGTCGCAACAACACGCGCCTGACCCATCAGCGGAAGATCTTTTGTTTCCTCACGTCCTTCCCGAAACTTTCGCGCCCAGTCTTTCACTGTTGTCTTCGACATACATTTGTCACCATATACCGCCTGCATTCTGCGATGAATGTCGACTGGTCGACATCCTTCGGCTGTTAGGAACTAAATCACCGCTCGCTGATCCACCTCGGATGGATTCGAAATCACACCTGCCATGTTGTCAATGATCTGCAGCACAAACCACACATGCAAAGAGAATGAATGCGTGCTCGCTTGTTCATTGGTTTGCGCTTATAGCACGAGCTGGGACGTCATCATGCTCCCCTTGCGCCGGTCCACGTGACGCGACACGAACGGGTTTCATTTGATCACGCCTCATATACATGGCCCAGTCACATTGTTGTGACCACCAGCTAATATCCAGAGTAACCGCCGTGTGCAGTGCTGACAGCAGCTATACGGGCTCGGAGTGATTCAATAAGGTGCTGGAAGGTGTTCACAGGTATGTGGAGCTATGTCGACTGCAGTGCATCTGACAGCTGCTGGAGGGCGCATGGTGGAGAATCCATAGAGCGAACAACACGATCGAGGTGGTCCCATAGATGCTCAATTGGGTTTAAGTCTGGGGAATTAGGGGGTCAGGGAAGTACTTTGAAGTCTTCATCGTGCTCTTGCAACCACTCTCGGACATTTCAAGCTGTGTGACACGCCGCATTGTCGTTCTGGAAGATCCCATCTACCCCAGAGAAGACAATCCGCATGTATAGAGGTGTACGTGGTGTGCAAGGATGGATTCATAACGAATTCGGTTCATAGTGCCTCCACAGGTGTAAGTGAACCCATAGACTGCCACGAGTACATTCCCTAGACCATAACGCTGCCCCCCACCAGCTTGTGTTCTTCCAGCAGTGGTTGAAGAGTGTTTGGTCTCAGATGTTTCTTGCCTTATACGCCAACGTCCATCCGTTCGATCAAGCAGAAAACGTGGTTCATCGGAGAAGGCAATTCCTTTCCAATCAGAGGAGTTCCAATTATGATACTGCCATGTAAATGTAAGACGTTTCTGTCGATGCACCTTCGTTAGCATAGGTGCAGTGACCATCCGTCTGCATCGGAGCCCCATACGCAGCAGGGTTGGTTGAACTGTCGTGTTAGACATACTTCCGGTAGCCCCCTGGTTCATTCGACTAGTGAGTTGCTGCACTGTCGCATGCCAATCGGCACTCACGGACCTTCGAAGTCAACGTTCACCTCTCACATCAATGGCATGTGTTGCTCCGAAGTTTCCACGTCGCATATTCACAATGGTGCCATTTCTCCAATCAGGATACACTTTAACCACAGCAGCACGCGAACAGTTCACAAACTGCGCTGTTTCAGAAATACTGCCACCCTTGGCCCGAAAGCCGATAATCATCCCTTTTTGCAAATCTGATAAATCGGTCCTTTTATCCACGAGAGCAATGATTGATAAGTTTTCAGAATGCCTACAGCACACCTTATATACCCTCCAAGCCAGCTCACGACACGTGCCTTCTTTCATTGGCTACGCGCTGTTGACATCAAAAGTAGCAGGTGGTTACAATAATGGGACTCGACTGCGTATATTTACTAAACCATGGTGGTGGCAATAGTAAGTATTTCGACTGTTTAATTTTTCAAAACCAATATTTATTATTATTGTTATCATCTTCTTTATTCGAAATACACGAAACACAGAGTATGACAATCAAACAGAAACAACGAAATTATCATTGGCTGGTGTTGTTGAGCTCATATGAATTTCCGCCGGAGACCTAGGTAACAGTCAAGATTAGGCGTAAGATATATGATATCCCAAGAAAAGCTGTCTTCTGCAGTTCTCTAGGTGGTATATCAGAAAGATGCAATTTTTCGAAATGATTCATAAAATATTTTTGACATTGTTCCAAGTGCCTCGATGACAATGAGAACTACTGTTGTGTGTTTAGTCCATAATCGGGTAACTTCTATGGGCAGGTCTCTATATTTAAACCTTTTTTACAGTTCTTTTTCATCGACTCTGGCATTTATAGGTATTGCTATATCAATTATCCAGACTTTCCGATTTTCTATGACTGTTAAGTCTGGTGCATTATGTTCTAGGTACCGATCGGTTTGAATTCAAAGATCATTTTCTACGACTTTCTCAGCCTCGTGTTCCCATGAATTCTTCGATGCTGGCAGACTGAGCTTTCTACATAATGACCAGTGAATCAATTTTGCAACCCTGTCGTGTCTAGCTTTGTTATCTGTTTATTATTATTATTATTATTATTCAGGTTTAGACCAAAGTAAGAAACGACCGCGACACCAATAAAATGTGATGTAGCTGTGGAAGTCCATATGCGCATACGAATCTCAAATTAGACCTCAAGATGGAAAAAAAAAGCGGAATCGCAAGTGTGTTAGTGAGGAAGATTTAACCTCCCCCTCGGGGCACTTGAGAAGAAGCCAAATTTCGCTACGACGCACCGTTTATGAGATATTTAAGAAAATCAACCTTGGTGGCTCACCGACTAATTCCGTAACCCATTTTCGTTACAACGAAATTTTTTACTTGGGATTTACTTTACTAGTGTTGGGGAAGATGCATAACAAAGAAAACAAGAAAGATGACACCGAATTTTCGGGTGCAATAAGCATGTCTTTTGAATCCGTTCTGACGCAAATTAAATTTATCAAAGCTATTCAAAATCAATGGAACCGGTATGGAAAACAATAGATCTGACGGAAGAAAGAAGATTTTTCAATCGGGTTTTTTTCCCCTCAGATATTGCTGTAAACGAAATCGTGAGCTTACGAACTCTTAGAAACAGAGATATCGACAAAAATAAGATGTGACTTTACGTCCCCTGGTAGGAAAACCATGCATTATTTTAGGAAGAAAGTATTCTCAAAAGGTGTATCCATATAAGCGGTATCGGTCGAAGCAAAAAAAAATTAGTCGAGTTTTCAGGAGCTCAGATTTTGCTACAAATACTTCAGAAGCAGAAATTAACACATATGACCCCTGGTGGCTAAACCATTCTTTACCAAACATTAGAAATTATGTGAAAAATATTTTCCATCAGGTCTTGTATGCGATACAGGAAGAATTTTTCAAATCAGATCTTTAGGAGCAGAAATAACGCAGAAAACGCAATTTGCCTTTGTGCCCCCTAGCGGAAAGTCTATGATTTACTTGAAAATTTAGAATTTATAGGAAAAACATTTCGCATCGGAAACACTATCCAACAAAGAAGGAATTTTTCAAATCGTAGTCTTAGAAGTAGAGATATTGGCAAAAATAAGATATACATCTACGCCCCCATTGCGTAGAAACCATGCATTTTTTCAAGAAGAAAATTTTCCTAAGAGGTTTGTCGACATGAGGAGTAGTATCGGTCAACAAACGACTTTTTTTCAATCTAGATTTTAGAAGCTCATGTTTTGCTGCAAATACAACAGAAGCTGAAATTAAGACTTACGCCACCCTGGTGGCCAAACCATTTCTTACAAAAATTAGAAAATATGTGCAAAAGATTTCCCATCAGGAGCTGTATCCCGTGCAGATAGAATTTTTCAAATCGGAGATTTAGAAGCAGAGATATAGGAGGAAACGCAATTTACCGCTACGCCACCTAGCGGGAAGTCTATGAATTACTTGAAAATTTTGAAATTACATGAAAAACATGTCACACGGAAAACACTATCCAA
The DNA here is from genome assembly GCA_039090855.1 of Macrothele yani. Lineage (NCBI taxonomy): Eukaryota > Metazoa > Arthropoda > Arachnida > Araneae > Macrothelidae > Macrothele > Macrothele yani. The sequence goes on along the minus strand of CM077022.1, from coordinate 51,811,980 downwards.
CAAAGAAGGAATTTTTTAAATCGGACTCCTAGAAGTAGAGATATTGACAAAAATAAGATGTACATCTACGCCCCCTGGCGGAGAAACTGTAATATTTTAAGAAGAAAATATTCCGAAAAGGTTTATCGATGTAAGTGGCATCAGTCCACAAAAGAATTTTTTCAATCGATATTTTAGAAGCTCCGATTTTATGGCAAGTACATCAGAAGCAAAAATTAACACTTACGTTTCCTGGTGACTAAAGTATTATTTATCAAAAATTTGAAATTATATGCAAAAGATTTTCCATCAGGAGATATATCCGCTGAAGAAAAAAAATTTCAAATCGGAGTTTTAGAAGAAGAGTTATCGAGGAGAAGGTAATTTACTTTTACACCACCTAGCGAAAAATCTATGCGTAATTTGAAAACGTAACTATATCTAAAATGCTCTTCGATATAAATAGAATCGAAAGATACATTTTTTTCTTCAATCGGATGTTTAGAAGCAAATATGTGGAATAAAACGTATTTTTCAATTCGACACCATCTGTATTTACGCCCTCTACCGGCGAAATTGTGCATCGTTAAAAAAAACGAAATAAAGGATCATCATTTGTATATTTCAAGCTTCCCAATGCAAAAAGAATTTTTCAAATCGGACTAATAGTTGCAGAGATATCGCGGGTACAGACGGACGGATGGACAAACCGATAACAGAAGCACGATCTTTTTTTACAAAAGACGTGCTAAAAACTCCATAAGCGGAAACGGCATCTATAACTCGAATTCAGAAAGTTCTTTTTGTATTAAATAGAAAAGATCACGAGGAATAAAAGGGGTCATGAGCTGGCGAATTCCTGTGATGTCAGTTTTCTCGCTAGATGGCGTAAGGGTATTTCTTAAGTTTTGTTCAACATCTACATTTCTAAAACTTGGACCGGAAAAATTATTTTTACATTCGGTAGGTGCAGAATGTTTAGCGCATTTTTATTTTCACATGTACAGTTTTTTCGCTATTTGGCTCAGATTTATACCTTTGCAAAGTGCATAAATGCATGTTCGCTAGTTATTGCAAATTATGGAGGGTAGACAGAACAATGGAGACACCTATTATAAAGCTACTACCTTTCCTAATCGCTCACCTTCTAACAGGCTCGGGTTGAACTGGGCAGCGAATGACATATAACATTTTGTGGACAGACGAAGCCCATTTTCATCTGCGTGGTATGTTGATGCGCACGACTGCAGAATCTGGGCAACAAAAAATCCATACAACATGCTTGAGATTCCACTCCTTCTCCAAAAGTCACCGTCTGGTGTGGTTTTACAGCGGAATTCGTCGTTGGACCAGTCTCTTTCGAGGAACTCGGTGCCATGGGTTTCGTTACACGCGCTGTCAACGACTTCAGTGCCTCGATTCAGCAATTTTTATGCAGGACGGTTCTCCTCCTCACATAGCAACGCCTGTCAAGAAGTAGCTGGAAGCACATTTTACCAACGAAAGAATAATTAGCCGCTAGTTTCCTACAACTTGACCAGCACGCTCATTGAATCTGAACCTGTGCGACTTTTCGATTTAGGGGCACCTAAATAACATCGTCTATTGTCGTCACACAGGGAGCTCGGTGGAGCTCAAGGCAAGTATTTTGCGTCATATCCACAACGTATCCAGTCTGTGGTTGAGCATGCCATTTTGTAATTTCAGAATGTTGCAGAAAATGGAAGGCAAAATATCGACCGTGTTTTTGTGTAACCACAAAATGTGCTTTCTGTACGGCAAGTTTTTCTTATTTTTTGTATTTTTCTCTACTGTGATAAAGTACCACTTAATTCCCTGTAGGCGAGTTGTGGAACTAATTTTTGCTTTTCTGTCACGCAAAATCGCTTCGCCTCAGGAGTCAATTTGAAATCATTCCGAGCAATAGTTCCACCTCTAGCGCTCTTGAAAATGCGAACTTTAGGTATGGACACCCGGTATTGCCACTAGTTGCTAAATTTGCGTTCTAAAAATCCCATTTAAAAATATTGTGTTCGATTGATTAACCACAACCCGAACTACGTGCATTGTCCGTGTTTTCTAATATAAAATCGCTAGAAGGGCGTAAAATCTATTTTTTTAAATACAAATTTACAAATTGAAAAGTTTAACTTAAATACAAAACGAAAAAAATCCTGTAAATCGGCGTGTTTGAAACTTTTGTGAAAAGGCGTTTTTACCAGACAATTCGGTGTCGTTCTTGTTTTCCGATCACAATCGATCTGTCTGTACACTGCTTTCTTCTTCCAGTTGGTAATATTATAAGCTGCACTACAATTTCAAGAATTAACTTAAGTACACACTCTGTTACACCGTCGACACTTTTTTTAGAACGTCTTTTGTAAAAAAAGATCGTGCTTATGTTATCGGTTTGTCCGTCCATCTGTCCGTCTATCCGTCCGTCTGTGGACACCATCCATATCTCTGCAACTATTAGCCCGATTTGAAAAATTCTTTTTGCATTGGAAAGCTTGAAATATGCAAATGATGATCCTTCATTTTTTTTAAAGATGTACAATTTCGTCACTAGAGGGCGTAAATGCAGATGATATTGAATTCGAAATAAATTTTATTCCATATATTTGCTTCTAAACATCCGATTGAAAAAAATTCTTACCTTCCGATTCCATCTATGTCGAAGAGTATTTTAAGTGTAATCATTTTTTCAAGTTACGCATAGATTTTCCACTAGGGGCGTAAAATAAATTACGTTTTACCCGATATCTCTACTTCTAAAACTCCGATTTGAAAAATTCTTTCTGCAGCGGATACAGCTCTCGATGGGAAATCTTTTGCATATAATTTCTAATTTTTGATAAAGAATGGTTTGGCCACCAGGGAGCGTAATTTCTGCTTCTGATGTATTCGACACAAAATCTGAGCTTCTAAACTCTCGATTGAAAAATCCGTTCGTGGATAGTAAACCTTTTCGGATTATTTCCTTCTTAAAATGCTGTATGGTTTACCCGGCAGGGGGCGCAGAAGTATATCTTACTTTTTGTCAATATCTCTGCTCCTAATGGTCCGATTTAAAAAAATCCTTCCTTACTGGATAGAGTTTCCGGTGCGACACGTTTTTCATATAATTTCAAAATTTTCAAGTAATTCATAGACGTTCCGCTAGGGGGCGTAACGGTTAATTGCGTTCCTCCCGATATTTCTGCTTCTAAAACTTCTATTTGAAAAATTCGTCCTGTATCGCAGACAGCACGTGAGAGAAAATGTTTTTCATATGATTTCTAATATTTGGTAAAGAATGGTTTGGCCACCAGGGGGCGTAATTGTTAATTTTTGCTTCTGATGTATTTTGCAGCAAAATCTGAGCTCCTGAAAACTCGAGTGAAATTTTTTTTCGTGGAACGATACCACTCACATCGAAAAACCTTTTGAGAATACTTTGTTCTTAAAATAATGCATGGTTTTTCCGCCAGGAGGCGTAAGTCGACATCTCTGCATCTAAGAATCCGATTGAAAAATTATTTCTTTGTTGGAGAGCGTTTCCGATTTGAGATGTTTCTCACATACAATGTAATTTCAAAATTTTCTTAAAACACAAGTGTGCAACCAGAGGGCGTAAGCTAACAATTCCGTTTACAGCAAAATCTACGGGATTAAAAACCGATTTCTTCGGTCAGATACTACTGCTTTCCATACGGGTTCCATTGACTTTGAATAGCTTTGGTAAATTTAATTAGCGTCAGAACGGATTCAAAAGACGTGCTCATTACCCCCGAAAATTCGGTGTCATCGTTCTTGTTTACAGATCATTTTGTTTTCTGTGTGTGTGTGTGTGTGTTTGTGTGTGTTATGTTCCTCCATGCTCTCCTTTGCCCTCTTTCTAATGCGCAATAATCAAGGTTTCCCTGTACGCAATTGACGTAATTGGGTGTTTTACCACTGTCTGGCCTCAGAGTAGTAAAATGTGTAGTAAATGTCAGTAAACAATGTTACAAATTCGCATAAATTACATCTACGTTTCACATCATTTCCAATTTCCGTGAGCTTATTAGGAAGAGGCGTCATTGCCCTTAGATAAAAAAAACCCACAGAAAGATAAAAGGCTGAAAAGGTAGAGCTCGAATTGTTCCTTAAGGAAAAGATCAGAATGAAAAGAACAGAGGAGTATGGGGACAGCTGGGCATCAACGAAGTGAGTTCCCATCCTATATACATCTTAACTCCATTTATATACACACCGGCCAATGAATTATAAACCTTTATGTAGATGTACGTATGTGTCACTTATGGAGCGTATGTGCATAATACGAGGAGACGTGCGTCACCACGTAATCGAGGCAACTATTAAGACTGATCCTCGTCAGTAGTGTTATCGGAATGGGAAAAACAAAGGACCTTTCGGAGTTCGATAAAGGACTTATTGTGAGTGCACGTCTAGCTGGAGCGACGATTTTGAAAACCGACTGCTTTCTCCAAAGGTGAGATATCCCGGATCTTTAATCAGTGGAAAAATAACCCACATCGCTTTTCTAAGAGTCGTGACTGTGGCTCGACGACATTTTGTCAGAAAACGAGATCGCTGTCGTCTGAGAAGGCTCGTACGGAGAAATACTCCTGTGTGCAGCAATTGAACGAACCATTCAACGAAGGCTGTTATCCACCCATACCTCAGGGAACTATGCTCAGACAATTGAAGAGGATCAGTATTAGGAGTCGCATGTCTATACGGATTCCACTGATTTCTGCGAAGAACCTGTTCGTCTACAGTGGTGGTAGGAACACCGTGACTGAAGACTGGAAAAAAGTCTTTTGGTCCGACAAGTAGCGGTACACCTTGTTCTGTATCGACAGTAGGCAGAGATTTTAGCGGGAGCTACATGAAGCAATGGACCCAGCTTGCCTTGTAAACACAACTCAAGCTAGGTGGTGTCAGGGTGTGATACATGTTCTGTTGGGAAGGAACGGGTATCCTGATATTGCTGGAAGGTCGGGTGTCCTCCAAGGATTATCTGAATATTGTTGCCCATCAAGTCCGTACTGCAATGTTGACTTTTTATCCAGCAGGTGAAGACTGTTTCGTGGGCGACAATGTTATTGTCCATCGCGCAAGTAGTGTTCAGCAATGGTTTAGCGAGCATGACAGCGACTTCCATAATCTTCCTTGGCCACCACAAAGCCCGAATATGAACCCCAATGAGAACGCAACATTGGACATGTTAGAAAAACAGATCCTGGAGCAAAGTCCTCCTCCGTCAAATCTGAGCCTGTTAAAGGACTGTCTGGTGAACGCCCGGTATGCTGTAGAGGTAGATGCACTCCAACACCTTGTGGAATCTATGCCACATCGCATACGTGCTGTAATTCGGGCTAAAGGTGGTTCCACCCAGTATTGAATAAAAGTTTCTAATTTAGTGGCTGTTTGCAAAAGGAGACGAGGTCGGGGCTGTAACCTGAGTGTGGCAGGAGCTCGATTCCATCAAGTTCGTCAAGCTTCACTTGGGTCCGAATGGCACTATGAGACTTGGCATTGTCTTGTTGAAGGAGCGCCTGCTTTCGGTTGACTAAATCTGGGTATTGTTCCTTCAGTTTGTCCTACACGCCACCCAACTGCTGGGAATGCCGTTTGGCGTTAATATCTCGACCAGCGGAATGAGTTCATAACGAATCACACCATCTTAATTCCAGCAAGCACACAACATGGTCTTTTTCTCGAAACATACGACAGGTACAGCTGGTTCACCTGGGTTTAACCATTGGTTGGAGGTGTCTGGATTTTCCAAGTCTATCACCTTCTCATCCTCAATAACTACACTCTTTGCAAAAAAAAAAGAAAAAAAGAAGCACCCCGAGAAAGTAGTTCGATCTTGACGAAACTCACATGCAAATACATCAGGGCCGAATATGCAAATAATTCAAAATAACGACTAATGACTAAATAGTAGCCTACCACAGCACATAGGAACAGCGCGTCGAGGTGGGTATATAAAGAGCAAAGCTCGCACGCAGGGACAGTTGTTATAAAGGATTGCAATTGCACTAACTCTACGGACTGTGAGGATCCTCGACATCGGAGCTGTGCACAATACGAGCAGTTGAGCGAGATCGAAAGAGGACGTATAATTGGGCTGAGAGAGGCCGGTTAGTCAATTCGCCGTATCTCCAGGCATTTGGGTCGGAGCGGCGTGGAAATCGGACGATTTTGGCGCCAGTGGGTCGCGGAAAGGACAACCCAGCGGCACACGGGCAGTGGACGGCCGTGGGCAACGACAAAACGCGAGGATCGAGCGATTGTGAGAGCCGCACGAACAGAACCAAATTCGTCGCTCCCAACCACCCGTGTTGCGTTGTCTACAGGTACGGAAATGGACTTCGGATCGTTGCCAAACGACTAAAGGCACGGGGACTACATTTCAGAAGGCCACTCCGCAGCCTACCATTCACCGGCGAGTATCGCCAGCAACGGTTGTAATGATATCGGAACCAATCAACGTAGGATAGTGTCCAGTGGCGTCGTGTTGTCTTCAGTGATGAGTCACGGTTTGCACTTGGCACCAATGACTAGTGCATACGTGTCTGGAGCAAAGCTGGCCAGCGCACAGATCCTGCCTTTACCGTGGCACGGCACACGGCTCTTACACCGGAAGTGACTGTCTGGGGAGCCGATTCCTACGATAACCGGATATCCTTGGTAGTCCTCCGTACCACCTTTACGGCTCAACGGTACGTCGACGACATTCCACGACTTGTGTTGTCATACCTGTCGCAGCATCACCGAGCAATTTTCAACAGGATAACCACACATAGCACGGCTTTCCCAGGCCTGCGTCCGTAATGTCGACACCTCTCCATGGCCAGCCCGATCGTCCGACGTCTCACCGATCGAACGAACTCCTTTGGGACATGATGGAACGAAACCTTATAGCCCATCCCGGAATGTCGGCGAACTGACCCGCAATTTGGACACAATCTGGCGTGCTATATCTCAGAAGAGTATCGGTGAATTGTAGGCGTCTATGCCACGCCGGGTAACATCTTGTATCCGAGCCAGAGGTGGTGCTACAACGTACTGATTGTTCCACTTGTGTAGCTGTTTTATCCGTATAAATGGCGCAAGTGCTCTGGAATTGCAATCTCATTTCCTTTCCTATACATGTGCATTGACCACAGAAATTTTCATCTCGATTGAATGATTCCTTATTTGTGAAAACCCTCTAAATACGTGACGTCAGTTGAATAAATAAATACATCGCTCTTTCCACGATGTAACCACACACACCAACCAAAAAATTGTTATTCGGCCGCCGCTAGGGAATTGAATCCACGGATCTCTCGATATCTAGCCGATAGCGTTAGCTTTACACAACGGGGACTAACAATCTACGGCGCTATGTGTGCATTTCAGTCAGCTTCTGACATCATAAATCCGTAAGATGGGCTCAGCTACTGAGACGTCTCCATCTGGGGGCATTAACGGCACCGGCATTCACGTTAATGCCCACCGGATGGTCCACAGCATAACATCGCCGCCGGCATGTTTCCTCCCAACAGTGCATCCAGGTGCCATAGCCTCCGTTGGTAATCAACGTAACCGCGCTCGTCCGTTTACGTGATGTACCAGGAATCTTGATTCGTCAGATCAGGCCACTTCCTTCCAATCATCCACGGTCCAATCTTGATAACCTTCGGCCCATTTCATGCATTGTTGGCGATGACGTGCAGTGAGCATGGGGACCCGACTGGTTCTTCGGCTACGCAGGCCCGTGCGCAGAAGGCCGCGATGAGCTGTGTGCTGTGGCACATTGCCCTGATCACCAATGTTGTAGCTGCGGGTGATTTGTCGTACTGTCGCCCTGCGGTCGCTGTGAACAATGCGCGACAGTCTCCGCTCATCTCTGCCATCAGTGAGCTGCGGACGACACACGACTGGACGACGGTTCATCGTTTGGCCATCTGTGCACCACTTTTGATACGTACTCACTACAGCGGCACGTGAACAACCTACAAGCCGCGCTGTTTCCGAGATCGTAGTTCCGAGGCGCCGTGCAATCACAATTTGTCCTTTATCAAACTCCGATAAATCGGCAGCTTTTCCCATTCTGACTCCGAACACTCTACTAACCGAAAGCCGGTCCTCGGGTTGTATATATACTGCTCTGTCAACTTCACCTGCGCCACCGTTCGGTCTCTAGACGCGCTCATTTCTCTAGGCTGGGGGGGGGTGGTCATAATGTAATGGCTCGTCGGTGTAAATCCCTAGAGAGATCATGGCCAACATTGAAAGGGATCGCATTCTCGGAATGCAGTGATTACTGCCTAAAGAGTTCAAAAGAGTACTAATTGGGAAATTGAAAATTACATACCTCCCTTTGACCTATATTCTAAGTCTCCATCATCATCAATAGACCGGTATACCTCATATGAGCCCATGAATATTGTAATACTTTTTAAAATCAGATTGTTTGTATAGACAGGGGCCCCCGCAGAAATATTTGCGGACACCCTAGGGGCGGCGCCATGAGGGTGTACTTAATAAAGTGGCAAGTCAGTGTAGATTGTGATCATTATTTTATATGTTGATGTTTAGTGAAGTAGCACAGGGCTATATTTTTTCGATATTGGGAATTCCTAATGATATGATATTCATACTAACGATACATGTTTTGTTTGGGCTATAGAATTTGTGCGCAGGTGTTAATAGTGCGCTATTTGGAGTTCTGTCAGCAATTACTTTTTTTTTTTTTTTTTAAATCATTCAGCCTTTTTGTCGAAACTGACATATAATCTCGGTAGATGTGCCTATACGTTACGAACTATGTATATCGGATGATACCGTTTCCAGACAAAAATTTGCTGTGTGAGCTAGAATTTAATAATATCGCAGAGGAAGCAAAGCCCCACTCCCCAATCGCATATTTTGCTTACGAAACATCTCTGCGAGTTCAGCTGTCACATTTCAAAAGTGAAATATGTCAACAGTGCTAATTCACAATGGCTTGGAAACTTCGAAAACTCCCTCCTGTCACAGCAGCGTTAACAAAAATGTTCAGAACGAGAAATACGTATTCCATAAAATAATATTTTTCCACTCGATTTCATTGCTTCCATCCTCGACTGTTCAGACATCGCAAAGGAGTTGCTAAAGTTTCCTGATTCGTCAAGTACGTTCACAATGGCTCATTACTAACCTTTCGACAAAGCATTTCGTTCTGACTTTTATGTCACGAAAACGTCCAGCTGCGAATATTTTTTTCTTCAGATCTCAGTTAAATACCCACCATGTTATCTATTAATTCAATTTCTATATCTTCCGTGCTCGATAGAAATCACTGGACGGATGATATATGTCGTGTGGCCATTTTATCAAGCAAAAAAGTGGAAACAATAACATAGAGGTTTGTGACGTACAACAGAGGAGAAGCACGTGTCAAGAAGACAAATCTGCAGTGGTACATTCCGTCGGTGTATCTTAGTCAGTTAGAGCAACTCACTCCGGAGAGGAGACACGGGTTCGATCACCAGCAAATTTGTGTTAATGAAAAATTCCTTCTTCGCTTCAAAAAGAGTAAAAAAAAAAATTAAGAAGCAGGTGGTGTGACGTACTATAGAGGTGAAGGACGTGTCAAGAAGACAAATCTGCAGTGGTACATTCCGTCGGCGTATCTTAGTCCGTTAGAGCAACTCACTCCGGAGAGGAGACACGGGTTCGATCACCAGCAAATTTGTGTTAATGAAAAATTCCTTCTTCGCTTCAAAAAGAGTAAAAAAAAAAAGAATAATTAAGAAGCAGGTGGTGTGACGTACTATAGAGGTGAAGGACGTGTCAAGATGACAAATCTGCAATGGTACATTCCGTAGGTGTATCTTAGTCCGTTAGAGCAACTCACTCCGGAGAGGAGACACGGGTTCGATCACCAGCAAATTTGTGTTAATGAGAAATTCCTTCTTCGCTTCAAAAAGAGTAAAAAAAAAAAAAAAAATTAAGAGGGAGATGGTGTGACGTACTACAGAGGTGAAGGACGTGTCAAGATGACAAATCTGCAGTGGTACATTCCGTCGGTGTATCTTAGACCGTTAGAGCAACTCACTCCAGAGAGGAGACGCGGGTTCGATCACCAGCAAATTTGTGTTAATGAAAAATTTCTTCTTCGCTTCAAAAAGTGTAAAAAAAAAAAAAAAAAAAAATTAAGACGGAGATGGTGGGACGTACTATAGAGATGAAGGACGTGTCAAGTTGACAAATCTGCAGTGGTACATTCCGTAGGTGTATCTTAGTCCGTTAGAGCAACTCACTCCGGAGAGGAGACGCGGGTTCGATCACCATCAAATTGGTGTTAATGAAAAATTCCCTCTCCGCTTCAAAAAGAGTAAAAAAAAAATTAAGAGGGAGATGGTGTGACGTACTATAGAGGTGAAGGACGTGTCAAGATGACAAATCTACAGTGGTACATTCCGTCGGTGTAACTTAGTCCGTTAGAGCAACTCACTCCGGAGAGGAGACGCGGGTTCGATCACCAGCAAATTTGTGTTAATGAAAAATTTCTTCTTCGCTTCAAAAAGTGTAAAAAAAAAAAAAAAATTAAGACGGAGATGGTGGGACGTACTATAGAGATGAAGGACGTGTCAAGTTGACAAATCTGCAGTGGTACATTCCGTAGGTGTATCTTAGTCCGTTAGAGCAACTCACTCCGGAGAGGAGACGCGGTTTCGATCACCATCAAATTGGTGTTAATGAAAAATTCCTTCTTCGCTTCAAAAAGAGTAAAAAAAAATTAAGAGGGAGATGGTGTGACGTACTATAGAGGTGAAGGACGTGTCAAGATGACAAATCTGCAATGGTACATTCCGTCGGTGTAACTTAGTCCGTTAGAGCAACTCACTCCGGAGAGGAGACGCGGGTTCGATCACCAGCAAATTTGTGTTAATGAAAAATTTCTTCTTCGCTTCAAAAAGTGTAAAAAAAAAAAAAAAAAAAATTAAGACGGAGATGGTGGGACGTACTATAGAGATGAAGGACGTGTCAAGATGACAAATCTGCAGTGGTACATTCCGTCGGTGTAACTTAGTCCGTTAGAGCAACTCACTCCGGAGAGGAGACGCATGTTCGATCACCATCAAATTGGTGTTAATGAAAAATTCCCTCTCCGCTTCAAAAAGAGTAAAAAAAAAAAAATTAAGAGGGAGATGGTGTGACGTACTATAGAGGTGAAGGACGTGTCAAGATGACAAATCTGCAATGGTACATTCCGTCGGTGTAACTTAGTCCGTTAGAGCAACTCACTCCGGAGAGGAGACGCGGGTTCGATCACCAGCAAATTTGTGTTAATGAAAAATTTCTTCTTCGCTTCAAAAAGTGTAAAAAAAAAAAAATTAAGACGGAGATGGTGTGACGTACTATAGAGATGAAGGACGTGTCAAGATGACAAATCTGCAGTGGTACATTCCGTCGGTGTAACTTAGTCCGTTAGAGCAACTCACTCCGGAGAGGAGACACGGATTCGATCACCAGCAAATTTGTGAATTTCACATTGGCGCCCGAACGTAAATATGGATTTGTGGAACAAACACACATTTTTCGAGCCGTTGCGTTCTTCGAAAGATGTGTGTTTGTTCCACACATTGTCTGGAATTAATAAAAAATTCTTTTTCGCTTCATAAAATTAAAAAAAGAGAATTAAGAGGAAGATGGCGGGACGTACTGCAGAGGTGAAGCACGTGTCAAGACGACAAATCTGCAGTGGTACATTTCGTCGGTGTCGGTTACAGCAACTCACTCCGGAGCGAGGAGACGCTGGTTCGATCCCTGTTACCGACAAATTCCTGTTTTCACAAGTTCCGCATTCATTGAAATAATGAATTGCATATAAGAACTGTGCTTAAAGAATCCTGAACACTTGAACATTTAAACTCCATATGTGGAGTCTGCTATACCCGATGAAGTTCTGAGGAAATTATCGCCTGTGGCAAAACTTAGAGTAGTGTGAGCAGCAGCACCAGGCGCCAAGTTCAGAGTCGGGTTCACCGAGCTCAACATTTTTTTTTTTTTTTTTTTGTAAAAAAATGGCAGAATACGTAGAAATAGGAAAAAAAAATACATTGCGAAATTGAAATTCGAGGCGGCGAATGATGCTGATTAGAGATAACGAAAGACCTTGCTGTCACTGGTATATTCCAAATCATCGCAACAGAGTATTGTTACAATTAAACGCAAAAAAACCAAAGTTATTTCTGGCGTTGATCTTGGGATCAACCCGTGCGACTATTAATTTACACCGATGAGCCAAAAAATTATGACTACCTGTCTAATATAATATTGGTCCTCCACGTGCCGCCAAAACAGCTGTTACCAGGCGTGTCATTGACGCTACAAGATTTCTAAAGGTGTCTTGTGGTATCTCGTACCAACATGTTACCATAAGGTCCTTTGAACTCTTGTAAGTTAGGTGGTCGAGCAGCCGCAGATCGGATCTGCTGTTCCAACACAAACCACAGATGCTCTACTGGATTGACGTCTGGGGAATTCGGAGGCCAGAGCAATACCTGGAGGTCTTCCTATTCTTGAACAATCTGGGTAGTGTAGAATGGCGCGTCATCATACTGAAAGAAGGCCCTACCAGAGATGGAAACGGGTCACTGATTCGACATTTTTTTTTGCGGTTGAAACGGGTCAGGTCAAGGTGTTCCTGACTTACTTTCAACCCGGTTTCATTTCCGTTTTATTTTTGAATAGAAAAAAAATATTTCAAAGAACCCTTCAGAGCTGCAGAATATGATCCAGGAACTTGCTGGAAAGAGTAAAGAAGTGAGATTAAAAATGAACTTTCAGAAGACAAAACTGATGTACAATTCTTTTGGAAGGAATGAATATTCATCATTTGGTGAATACATTTTAAATACGTGGAGATAATGTAAATGTACGATGTCATCGCTCTGTCCACGTTATTTTTATAAACAACGAGTAGAAACTGAAAAATTGTGCATCGGACACCGCTGGGATCGAACCCCAGATCTCTCGATAACTAGCCGAGTGCGTTCGCTTTACGCTACGGTGCCAACAATTCACAGCGCCATTCGTAGCATATTGATGGGCTCAGCAACTGATGTGTCGCCATCTAGTGGCATTTAACAGCTTGCTTTGTTGAATGCCACTAGATGGCGACACATCAGTTGCTGAGCCCATCAATATGGATTTGTGTAGTCAGATGCTGACTGATATACCACGAATAGCGCTGTGAATTGTTGGCACCGTAGCGTAAAGCGAACGCTCTCGGCTAGTTATCGAGAGATCTGGGGTTCGATCCCAGCGGTGTCCGATGTACAATTTTTCAGTTGCTATTCGTTGTTTATAAAAATAACGTGGGCAGAGCGATGACATCGTATATTTATATTTATCGTTTGATGGGGAAAAGCTGGAGATAACCAATTCTTACATTTACCTTGGACAGCAGATATCAAGCGAGGGTCATATTGATGAAGAAATTAGTTGGCGTATACAACTTGGTTGGAGAGATTTTGGGAGAAACAGCACAATTTTTAAGAGGAATGTGCCATTATGTCTTAAAAGAAAAGTGTTTACTGAATGCATCCTTCCAGTGCTTACGTACGGAGAAGAGACGTGGACTTAACTAAAAAAGATATACAAAGACTGCAGGCAAGTGAAAGAGACATGGAGAGATGCATGATTAGTATATCCAGGAGAGATAAGAAGAGGAATTCGTGGATCAGAAAAGTGACAAGAGTGGAAGACATCATGATCAGAGTAAAATCTCTGAAATGGCAATGGGCTGGACATATTGCCAGAAGAACGGATCGCCGATGAATAACCGAAATTTTAGACTGAATTCCTAGGGATAGGAAAAGACCAAGAGAGAGATGGGTGGATGAAAAAGACTAGTCCAAGACAGACCGTTGTGGAAGAAATTTGGGGAGACCTTATCCAGCAGTGGGTTCATAATGATTGACAACGACGATGATGATGATTTATGCGAATTTATTGCTCAAAGCAGATTTGTCCTGGTCGTGCCGAATTATGTAAAGGCTGGGTCCGGGTCCAAAAGTTTGGACTCGTTTCCAACTCTGATTCAGACTGGCATACAAATGCTAGTTGCACTTAGTTTCACATATTTCCGTTGTCGAAAGACGCCCTAAAGATAAAGATTTTTCACCCTCTAATGAAGAATAAAATGAATACGCTTACAATCTGATAAATAAATTTTGCTAAACTTGAGGGTGTCAGATACCAGATTTCGTCGAGTTTAGCAAAATTTTTGAACCAAACGTTAAAATTACTGAACTTTGAATGTGTCGTTGAACAAACACAGGAACATTGCCCAGATCGTTTTCTAAATAGCTACATACTCTTTCGTTGATGGGTCGATATCAGCGTTTTTTTCCTAGCACAGAGAAAAAAGATTTGCATTGATGTTATTTTGTCAGTTTCCGTAACATCTTGCTTTTTAGGGCGTTCTTTTCAGAATCAGATTGCAACGCTGACTTGAAAGTTAAGTTGCACTTTGTCCGGCGTGTCTTTTCCTGGCAAAGATTTGTTATCAGTTGGAGATTCAGAAAGTCTTCCAAATTATTTTTCACTCCTTGGAGATATTATTCTTGTTTAAAAAAAAAAATCAAATTTTTCTTTGAGTAGGACTCGAATATATGTAAAACAAGTTGCTTTAACCATTCGAGTGTGCAACGTAATAATATCTTTGTTCTGAAAATAATAATAGGTATTTTATTTATTTATTTTTATTTCAGCTGTTTTAATACAAATACACGTAAAATAATTGACATTATTATGTTAATTAATGCAAAACAGCTAGGAAGAGAGGGAAAAAGGCCAAAGACCTGACATAGCCCCAAGTCTCCTTATGTATACATATTCAGTCAAGCACCACGGAGACAGCAATCCGAATTATTAGTGTAAGTTAGTAAACATGTTAATTTATTCAAAAGGAAAGAAAAAGAGATAATAATTAGGATAAAAAAAGAAAAAAAAGATAATAAAAAAAAAAAGATGTAAATGCAAAGATCTTTTCCCCTTAATCACCCATTATGTTCCCTATAGCGATCACATTTTCCTTACCTTCTCATATTAATATTCCCCCCTCACCTCCCCCTCATTTCTAATTTTTATGTAACAGATGAAGTTTTAATTTCCTCTTAAAATATTAAAGTTATTCAAATCAGTAATCTCATGTGATAGTGAGTTCCAATATTGTGATCCCATGTAGTTTATACTTTGCATTATATAATTAGTTCTGAGAAAGACTGGTTTCAGTAAATCTTGGTTCCTCGTATTGTAGCTGTGAACAGATTTAGAAATTAGTATAAATTCATTATTAATATTATTTTTAATTCTTTTATGCATTATTTTACCTAAATTAAAGTTACATAGCTGGCTAATAGTTTAAAAAATATATTTCGCAGGGTACTCTGGCAAATTATTGAAAACTAAAGTGTGTTTCATTTATTGGTGTAAAGTTATTTTTTAATTCCAATAATCTGACAAATTTATTCTGCAGTATCTGAGTCTGGTAATATTCATTAATGTAGTCGGCCCTCCTCCCCATGCCAGAATGCAATAGTCAAGGTGAGATTGTAGTAATGAGTAATAAAATAACTTTAGAACCCTAATTGACAAAGGTGAGACTATCGAACCAATTATACCTAAATTTCTCAAAAGTTTAACAACGAGATGGTCAATATGTAGGTTCCATTTCAAATTATTTTGAAGTATAATTCCAAGATATTTAACATTGTCCACATATTCAATAATTTTATTGTCAATTTTTATTTGTAATTTTTTTTTTTTTTTTTTTTTTTTTTTTTGATTGGAGGTTTAACGACCACCGTGAGCAACTCAATGGGCTATAAGCAGTCGCCCGTCCCTAATTTAAGGTCACTGGTTCCAGGGAAGGGAGAGAGCCAGTTCCGTAAGACAAACACAACATCCATGCCTCACCGGGATTCGAACCCGGACCCCTTACGGACGAATGATCAGAGGCCATCGCTTAGACCACTGCGCCACCGGGGCGGCTTATTTGTAATGGAGGCGATATTTCAATTGCCTGTGTAGAGAATATCAATGCCTTAGATTTATTAGTATTAATTACTAGATCATTTACCGGAAGCCAATTTGAATAGATGTGCAGTTGTTCAGTACAATATGCTACAATTTCATGTATATCATAACCAGAAAATAGTAAAGTAGTATCATCTGCATATAATGTTATAGTAGTATTAAATAAGATATCAAAAACATCATTTATATATACGTTAAACAGTACAGGGCCCAGAATGGAGCCCTGCGGCATCCCAGATTTAATAAATTCCATTTGTGACATGATTTCATTTATCTGTGTATAAGATTATTAGTCTGTTCTATAAGTAACTTTTAAAAAGATTATTAGGCAAACCCCTAATTCCAGTGGTATATAATTTATCTAAGAGAGTTTTATGACTAATTGTATCAAAGGCTTTAGTTAAGTCCAGGAAAAGCGCCACTGTTGTTTATTTTCTTTCCATGTTCTTTTGTATGAGGTTTTGAATGAAAAGTAAAGTTGTCTCAGTTGATTTATGAGTCTGGAAACCAAATTGGTTAGCATTTATAATTTTTTATTTATGAAAGTAAGCTGTTAGCCTTTTACATACTAACTTTTCAAGAACTTTAGCAAAGATAGCCATTTTAGAAATAGGTCTGTAATTATTTTCACAATTTTTAGAACCAGATTTATATACTGGAGAAACCTTAACAATTTTTAGAGCATCCGCAAAAAAAGGCCAGTGTTAAATACTTGCCTAAAAATGGAAAATTGTGATTCGATCAATAGGTCCGAAACTGCTTTTACAACAGCAGGACTAATATCATCATAACCAGGACTTGTGCCAGTTTTAATATTATTTTCTCTTAGCAGCTCTTCTTTAGTAAGCTCAAATAAAGAAAAGCTATCAGGCCCATGAACTCCATTAACTGAGGGAATATGCTTAGGGTTAGTTTTAGCAGAGATAGACACTGTAAGTCAAGGAGCAGTCACAAATTAATGATTCAATTGATTTACTATATCGTGTTTATTAGTAATTTGTGAACCATCAGAGTTAGTAAGATAGTCAGTAGTAGTAATGTGTGAACTGCGACCCGTTAATTGATTCAAATGCCTCCAAGTTAAGTTAGTCGAGTTTTGTGAAAACAGTTTTAAATAGTAAGTTCTTTTAATTGCTCCAATTTTAGAATTCAAATAATTTCTGTATCTCTTAAAGATAGCAAGGTCATCGGGTGATCCAAACTTTAAGAATTTGTTGTATAATTTATTCTTAACATTTATTTTGTGTATAAGAGAGTTTTTTATCCAAGGTTTTCTAAATTTTTTATTATGTTTTTTGCATTTATGTGAAATAGTAAATATTTGATCATGCATGTCTTTAAATATTGTTAAAAAGCATTAAATGAAGTGTTAGGCGAAGGATAGGCTAATTCAGTTTTCCGGTCAATTTCCCGAAGTCTATCTCTAAATTTCTCTATTGTAATTAATTAATCTTGTTGAGTAAATCACTGTTTTAATTTTCTTAACAAAAGAAATGGAATGAGTTATAAAAATAGGCAAGTGGTCACTAATATCATATCTTAAAACACCAGAAGTAACAATTTCCTTCAGTACATTTGTGATACATAGGACCAGAACAGAGCTTGAGGTAGGAGTAATTCTTGTTGGCAAATATATCACCATTCCATACCCAAGCGTATTTTATCTTATCCTGCTTAACCAGCAGTCTTGACTGCCAATAAATATATCTATTTTGAGGAGTTAAATTTTCATTAATATATAACTTTGTGTTATGTAATTTACTGTCCAAAGCTGAGTTAGTAACCAAAATTTTCTTTTTAGACAACCACAAATTTCTCACAGCTCTAGTACCAAACTAACTGAATTATAACCCTAGTATTTTCTAAATCTCCAGTACCATTAAACAGAGGGTGGGCCACATCAATGTCAGAGTCTTGATTGTTAGTAATCTGTAATTCTTTTGCCAATTTACCCAGATAAACACTTAGGTAAGCATTACTTTTAATGTAAGACGAGTCAATGCCATGGATCTCAATATTTCTATTCTTATTTTACTGGTTCAAGTCATTCAAATCTTTCTTTAGGACCAGGATCTTCTGCTGTTGCCTCATTTCATTCATATCGTTCAACTCGGTCTTGCAGGGATTCGTTTTTTACACTCCAACGTTTTACACTTTTGTAACACATCAAAATATCTATCCTCAAGATTCAGAACAGAGAGTTTGATATCAACAAGTTCTTGTTTAAGTTCTTGTTTAAGTTCATGTTTAAGTTCATGTTTAAGTTCAGAAATATGGCTCAGCCCAGAGTGAACATCTTCAAATGAACGTTTAATGAACTCCATGTCAATACTGGATGCATCAGTGACTGGAGACAAATCTTGTTTTGATTTATTTTTGCCTAAAGGAACTGGTTTACTCCTGTTTGCCATAGGTAGCAAACGAAACTCACTAAATCTATCAAAACTCAGAAACAGACAGAAGTAAATGAAGTAATAAGTATACAAATTGCGCACAGGCCACTCACTTGGGTAGCAAGGTGTACACAGTAGCTAAATTCATTCGACCGGCAACACTCTTGAAAACGGCTAAGTAGATGGAAAAGAAATGAGACACTTAAACCTGCAAGGCACCACAACAGCACTCCACGTACTGTTTATTTCAGCAAAACACGATATTCCAAACTGGCAGTTAGTAAAACAACACATATTTCACAGATGGCGACACGTAGGCAAACCACTTACAGACTCGAAAGAAGTGTAGAACAGAACTCACACACTATAATCAGTTGTTCTAAAAATGAGAAGAACTAATAGTGAACCACGTCAGTGTTTATACATTGGCGTAATATCAATAATAAGTGCACCAATTACTCATAAGAACACCAATTACTCAGGTATTTGATAGAGCTCAGTAAAACACACACCTTACTCTCCCGAGGCGCTTTTTTGAAGATGATGAGGCTTATAGACTGCCTCACAGCAACTAGTTGGCAGAGCTGTTATAGCGAAAATGTCTCATGATCACCATGAAGCACTTAGATGTACGAACAGCACGTGGATGGATTGGATTGGATTGGAGGTTTAACGACCACCGTGAGCAACTCAATGGGCTATAAGCAGTCGCCCGTCCCTAATTTAGGGTCACTGGTTCCAGGGAAGGCAGAGAGCCAGAGCCGTAAGACAAACACAAGATTCATGCCTCACCGGGATTCGAACCCGGACCCATCTCGGACGAGTGATCAGAGGCCATCGCTTAGACCACTGCGCCACCGGGGCGGCAATCACAAAAGTTCATCATGGGAAACGCTCATGAGTAGTGGAGAGCTAGAAATCGTGTTCATAGAGAGAAACGTCTGATGAGAACTAAAAATTTGCCGCCCCGGTGGCGCAGTGGTCTAAACGATGGCCTCTGATCATTCGTCCGAAAGGGGTCCGGGTTCGAATCCCGGTGAGGCATGGATGTTGTGTTTGTCTTACGGCACTGGCTCTCTCTCCCTTCCCTGGAACCAGTGACCCTAAATTAGGGACGGGCGACTGCTTATAGCCCATTGAGTTGCTCACGGTGGTCGTTAAACCTCCAATCAAAAAAAAAAAAAAATAAAATAAAAAATAAATTTTTTTCCAAGGCCCGAACTTTTCTTTTTGCCTCGGAAGCGTCCCGAATGTCCAACAAAGAATACGCTTGAGAAGAGACGGAAGTTGTAGAAGGAAGGGTTGACATCCCGAAACATGCTCCGCTGTAAGCCGGGCAGGAGAGTAGGAAGTGCTCAACAGTCTCAGGGCCGCCCCGGTGGCGCAGTGGTCTAAGCGATGGCCTCTAATCATTCGTCCGAAGGGGTCCGGGTTCGAATCCCGGTGAGGCATGGATGTTGCGTTTGTCTTACGGCACTGGCTCTCTCCCTTCCTTGGAACCAGTGACCCTAAATTAGGGACGGGCGACTGCTTATAGCCCATTGAGTTGCTCACGGTGGTCGTTAAACCTTCAATAATAAAAAAAAACAGTCTCAGGACCGGAGCCACAGAAGCACATCGGGGAGGGACGTTGCCGGATCAGAAAAAGGTAGCCATTTAATGGCGCCGTGTCAGTGCGTAATTGCTGAATGATGACCGCTGAGGAACTCCGATAACACTGTTCGCTAGGCCATCTGTGACGAAAACTGATACACGGATATCGATCTGCCCACCGGGACAAATGCTAGGCTGAAGCTGAAGCGGTGAGGATCATGGAACCACTGTGCCGGGCAGCGTCAGAGGCTGTAACAGGCCGCTGACGCTGTTAGAGAGACATGAGCCGGGTACCAAACGAGCACAATGTCCTCGTACAAAGAGGGTAGGCGTTGGAGAGAATCATGCAGAAGAACGATAATGTCCGGAGATTTGCGGTTTAACGCCAACAAAGCCTGGAGAACAGTACGACTGTCACTAAACAGCAAGAGGCCACCACACGGGCTGGGAGCAAATTCTAGTGCTGTTATCAGGGCCCACGCTTCCGCCGAGAACACTGAAGATACAGTTGAGAAGGAGAACGAACGGCTGGAGTCGTTCCGTGGAAAGATAAGTCCAATCGCCACCGAGGAGTTAATCTCCGAAGCGTCAGTTGCCATGATGTGGTGCGACACTGAGTACTGGGCCAAGAAATCCCCAAAGCGATGTCTGAGGAGCATCGGATGCAGATATCGGTGCTGGAAAGAGAGCCCCGAGCAGATGATTAAATAGCGTGGAACAGACGAAACAGGAAGAGCCGTCAGTGCCTGAAGAAGATCGTTGTTCACAAAAAACGGCTCCTGACGGAGGCGACTGAACAAGGTTCCATGGGGAAAGCCGTAGGACCTCCAAGCATAGAAGGACAAGGCGTCCTTTTCAATAAGAAGATCAGCGATAGGAGAACGCTGACCCATCGGCAGGTGGCGGTACAAAAATCGGACGGTCAGGATGGTGATGCGAGAACGAACGCTAGCGATACCACATTCAGCACGCAAGACCGCAACAGGCGTTGAGCGAGGGAGGTGAATGGCCGCTCCGAGCGCATGGTTGAGCAGAACCTCTAGAGAATCGTAGAGATAGTTGGGGGATGCAAAGAGGACTGGGGCTGCATATTCCAGAATCGGCCGAATCACAGCAACGACAAAGGCAAGAGTGTTGGGGAAGACAAGACCCCACCAGCGGTGACAAACAACTCTAACAGCAGACAAGGCTCGGAAGACTGACTTCTTGACGTGCGTGAGGTGGGAAGACCAAGTCAGGAAGGATTTAAACCAGACCCCTAAAATCTTGATTGAGGACTGCCAGGCCACTGAGGCGGAACCCAAGCGGAAGGGAGGGGCCGGCGACCAGCGCTTACGAGAGAAGTCAATCGCAAAGCTCTTAGAAGGAGAGAGAAGCAAATCCCAGGAAGATGCCCACTGCACAATGGAATCCAAGGTGGATTGCAAATAGCTAAGGACCGCCGCCCGGTTTGGACTATAGGAAACAATAAAAATGTCGTCTGCAAAAAAGAACATATGAGCATTCGGATGACAGCAATCAACTACATCATCAATGTATAAGTTAAAAAGGATAGGCGAAATGAAGCTGCCCTGAGGTACACCACGACAATGCGGAAAGGACAGTGACACCGTTCCCCGCCATCGAACACGAAATCTGCGCAGAGCAAGAAAGTCAGCCAACCAACAAAGAAGACGTCCACGGATACCCAGAGATGCCAATTTACCCAGGAGAGCAGGATGACAGACCGAATCATAGGCCGCCTGAAGGTCCAAAGAAACCAGAAAAACAAAATTATGTCGAGCTCGAGCCGCTAGAAGATGGCGTTGGATCGACAGAAGGAACGCCGATGTTGAACGTCCAGGCAAAAATGCGAACTGCAGCTTGCTCATCCGCTGATGAGAGAGAATAAAGTCCGTTAAGCGAGAGACCTGGACTTTCTCCAAGATCTTCGAAAGAACCGATGTGAGGGTGATATTCGATGCGATGATAAGTCGAGAGCATATTTGTTAGGCTTCTTGATTGGGATCACCCAAGACTCCTTCCAGCATGTAGGGTGAACGTCGGCAGACCAAAATAGGTCCAGGAGGTCAACCAGCCATGACGAATTCCACCTCCATATACGTCTCACCAGGTCGACCCGAGGCGCTTGACGGGACAGATGTTTTTCTGTATCATGGTTTTAACGCACCCTTTCAGCATCTAAGGCAAAGCTCTCCAGTGATTTGGGAGCACTCGTTTCAGAGAAGGTATAGAACCAGCACCGTAGGAAAAGTAGAAATATTACCAAGAAGCCCGCACTTCTGACCACGCAGTCTACGCGTTAGCGATTAACCTGTCTTAGGCAGTCAAACGTTGTATATTTGAGGAACAAGATGCTTTTGCTTATTTGTGTGTTTAACTACCACCGTGAGCAACTTGATGGACTATAAGCAGTCGTCCGTCCTTAATTTAGGGCCACTGACTCCAGGGAACCGAGAGAGACAAACACGACATCCATGCTTACGGGAATTCCAATCCGGACACATCTCGGATGAATGGTCAGAAGCCAGCACTTAGACCGCTGCGCCACCGAACGGCCAAGTTGCAATATTCAGGAGAAACTTTCGTTTCATGGAAGCTTAAAATTTTGAATGTCATAAGAATGAATGATTCAGCAAGACGATATGGTGACGTAAATGAGCTAGCAATTACTTGCTGGTTGCAGCACAAGTATAGGGGTGTATGAGAAAAATTCCAGGGAATTTTCTTTTGAAGTAAGCATGGCCGACCCCAGTGGTCTACGCGATGGCAATTACTTGCTGGTTGCAGCACAAGTATAGGGGTGTATGAGAAAAATTCCAGGGAATTTTCTTTTGAAGTAAGCATGGCCGACCCCAGTGTTCTACGCGATGGCAATTACTTGCTGGTTGCAGCACAAGTATAGGGGTGTATGAGAAAAATTCCAGGGAATTTTCTTTTGAAGTAAGCATGGCCGACCCCAGTGGTCTACGTGATGGCAATTACTTGCTGGTTGCAGCACAAGTATAGGGGTGTATGAGAAAAATTCCAGGGAATTTTTTTTTGAAGTAAGGATGGCGCAGTGGTCTACGCGATGGCCTCTGATCATTCGTCCGAAAGGGGTTCGGGTTCGAATCCCGATGAGGCGTGGATGTTGTGTTTGTCTTACGGCACTGGCTCTCTCCCTTCCCTGGAACCAGTGACCCTAAATTAGGGACGGGCGACCGCTTATAGCCCACTGAGTTGCCCACGGTGGTCGTTAAACCTCCAATCAAAAAAAAAAAAAGTAAGCATGTGTTCTGGGAGCATATATAATATAAAAAGACTAGTTTTTGCCCGCAACTTCATTCGCGTGAAACTACGAACATATTATCTATTATCGGAACATACTATATCGGAATATACAGCATTATCATATGTAGTTACGATGCTTCTGCATATACCACATTTTTCGTTTGGTTGCAATTTATTACCTAAGCATACGATCGCACTCAAAATTCACTTAAAATTGAGACCTTTTGCAATCAAGGAAGCAATATCAGTGAGTACATCTGGATTACATGCCAGCTTTCTTGGCTGTGCCGGCGCGACATGGTATTCTACGGATATCGAAGTGGGCGTGTTTTTCCCCCCTCTTCCCACATCCCTTACCCGCATGACACTGGTGCAAAACGCGGCGGTCTTTTACATAAACGTTTGCCGTTCATCCCAATTTTTTTTCATACCATAATAATATGCAGCCTATGTCCATCGGGAAGAAATGAGCTTATTTTCCAAATCGGTTTAGTAGTTTCGGAGATTAAATCTTACAAACATTCAAACTCACAATCTTTTTCTCTTTATAATATTAGTAAACATTTCATACCGTGTGATGTACTACATAAATGAATCATGTGTCAAGACGACAAATCTGTAGCTCTACATTCTGTCCGTGTAGCTTAGTTGGGAGAGCAATTTACCGGGAGTCAGAGGGCGCGGTTTCGATTTTCGTCAGGGACACACTTGTGTTTTTACAACCGTAATAAAATACACTGAGTGGCCACTTTATTATGACTACCTCCTCAGTACTTTGTTGGGCCACCTTTTACCTTTAATACTGCGTCAATTCTTCGTGACATGGACTCCACGAGATGTTGATAGGTGGTTTGTGGAATCTGAGACCATGCTTGATGAATAGCACTTTCCAGGACAGTGAGATTGCAGGGTTGTGGATCCAGCTGTCTGATGGCTCGTTCAACTTCATCCCACAGATTCTCAATGGGGATTGTGGGGGCCACCTAAGCAAATTAAACTCACCAGCATGTTCCTGAAACCAATCCTGTACAATACGAGCACTATGGCAGGACGCATTATCTGGTTGAAAGTAGCCATATCGCCATTATGATAAACCATCCACATGACAGGATGCACTTGGTCCGCGACGATATTTAGATATGATGTGCTAGTCAGAAGTTGATCAACACGAATTAAAGGGCCCAAATCATGCCAGGAAAACATTCCCCAGACCATAACGTTGCCTCCACCAGCTTGAAGGGTTGTAGCAATGCATTTAGGGTCCATGCTTTTTCGTGCTGTTTCCGCCAAATTCTCACTCGGCCATCGGCATGGTACAACTGCAAACGTAATTCGTCGGACCACATAATTTGTTTCCAATTATCGACTGTCCAATAGTCGTGCTCCTGTGCGAACTGGAGACGTTTTCTCTTGTTAACGGCAGACAACTAAAGGTGTTCGAACAGGCCTTCGGCTGCCATATCCCATGAGATGCAGTGTACGACGAACAGTGCGTGCAGAGATCATTTGAGGGGAACCTTGATTAAGATGGTTTGTAATTTGCTGCACTGTTGCCCTTCTGTTGTCTGTTACCAGTCTGGACACTCTCCGTTCCACCCGAGCAGTCACTAGTCGCTGACGACCACACGTTGCACGTAGAGACCCAGTTTTTTGGCTGACAGTCCAGTCTTTAAACACTTTAACAACAGCTGCTCTGGAACATTTCATGAATGCGGTGGTTTCGGTGATACTCGGTCCATGGCTCCGAGCTCCTACAACCATTCCACGTTGAAAGTTCGTCAAATCGCATTTTTTACCCATCTCGTCACCCAAAAAGCACTTCTACTACTGTCGCAAGCACTAAGCTTTCACTTTTTATACTAGCCTCGCCCTCTGGCAGCAACAGCGTGCAGCCATAGCTCATTTGCTTAAAACTGTCAGGTGCTCATAATAAAGTGGCCACTCAGTGTATAGCCTATGTCCATCGGGAAGAAATAAGCTTTTGAATGGCGAAAGAAGTTTCCAGATCAGTTATGTAGTTTCCGAGATTACCTCTTACAAACATACAAACTCACAAACTTTTTTTCGTTATAAGTTTAAGTATAGATATCGGAACTCTACTAAGTCGTACGTGCCCGTTTGCAAGAAAGTGGGAGGCTAAAAAAAATCAGAGCTTGAGATTTTATCACAGCGCATCTGCAGAGTGATAACTGAGCTCCTAAATTTCTGTTAGGAAAATTTATTCTTTTTTTAAGGGGTTTTAGTTAGCAGAGTTTCGCAATTCTTTTCGCACAAAAAAATGAAAGCTATCTTAACAATATGTGCTAGTCAAAGGAATGAACGTGAATTGGTTGTACATGAACATCTTACAACTGAATATAGGCGTGAGAAACTACTGTAATATTTTATTTAGATCTCTGAAATTGTTATAATGTACTTTAAGAAGCATCTTATAACAATTTGGCGAAAGATCTCTAATTCACTTGGTAATCCTTATGGGGTAAAAGCAGCTGGAACTTTTCATATACACTGCTGGCCACCCAAAATGTAACACCAAGAAGGAAGCATCCGATTGGCCTGAAATTCGCAGCATGCGTCGCCCGCGAGAAGACATGGAAACGATTAACATTGCAGGGCATATGCAAATCATGTAAGCCAGGCACGCCACCAAGAAGCAACATAAGAAGGGTGCACAGAAGGCGGGGTGTAAGTAGTGGAAGGGTGTTGTGCTGCCGAACCTGTGCGTGGGAAGCTTCCTGATGCCTCGTCGCAGAATACGGCAGTTATTCCAGCACGTTTCGGAGTCCGAGACATCGGCACCCGTGTGGGACGACATCCAGCCACAGTGAGTCGAGTATGGATTCGGTGGGTGCAGGAGGCACGGACGGACCGACGTGAGCGATTGCCGCAGCCGCGGCACACCACCGAACGAGATGACCGGCATGTTGTGCTGCGGGCATTAACGGCTCCCACCGCCACATCACGAACGTTAGCGTAGGAATTAGGGTATGTTGCGCAACAACCTGTGTCAGCACGTACCGTTCGACGTCGTCTGCAGGAGCGGGGACTTGTCGCACGGCGCCCATTGCTCCGATTACCATTGACGTTACACCACCGGCGAGTGCGACGTCAGTGGGCCGTTGAACGCCGCACCTGGACTACGGAATGGCACGACATTGTCTTCTCCGACGAATCCCGCTTCTGCCTGCAACACCACGATGGTCGGATCCGCATGTGGTGGCACCGCGACGAGAGACTGTATGACGCCTGCATTATGCATCCCCATACCGATGCGTCGCCCGACGTTATGGTTTGGGGCGCAATTGGATATGGCACCCGCATCCATCTGGTACGCACCGCCGGTACACTCAACAGCCACCGCTACATCTCCGACGTTTCGGAGCCTGTAGTCCTCCCTTACCTGCAGGACCTGCCAGCGGCCACGTTTCAACAGGACAATGCAGCGCCCGCACGTGGCACGCATCGTGCAACAAATCTTCACGGCTCACTAGGTGTCACTGCTGCCGTGGCCCGCCTGTTCTCCCGATATGTCGCCCATCGAACACGTCTGGTCGCTGATCGGCAACCAAGTGGCCCGGCAAGTACCACCCGCGGCTACGCCTGATGAAATGTGGCAACGTGTGGAAGCAGCCTGGACCGACATACCCCAAGCCCACATGCAAGGCCTCTTTCGTTCATTGCCGCGGCGTGTAGCGGCCGTTATTGCTAGCCATGGGGGGCCACTCGAACTGTTGATGTCTGCGTGTTCCGCAAGTCTCACGGGCCTGTAAGCTCAATCGTTTCGTCTTTGTATCTGTTGTTATGTGTCCAGTAAATCTGGCTATGCTATCTCGTGACCTTCTTGGTGTTGCATTTTGGGTGGCCAGCAGTGTATATACGCTGAGATGCCAGTATTTTTACCTACTTAGTACCGTGTTGCGCTGATCTCAGTCTGCAAAACATCCCGAATTTGTCGGGAGATGGATCAAATTAGAAGCTGGAAGCGTTGTGCAAGAATGTTGTACCATGCGGAAACGATTGCGTCGCGCAGTTGCTACAAATTAGACGGCGGCTTAGCCTCGCAGCGAACAGCCTATTCCACCTCATCCCAGAGATGCTCAGTGGGGATTATATCCCGAGACTGATTTCGTGGAAGAGAGAGCCACCGACCTTAGACAAACACCCATGTCTCTTCTGGTACTCGAACCCAGGCATGTAATGAATAAATCATCATTAAACAACATGTTTCATGATGCTTCTTTGACCACAGTTTCATTCAGTGCATCCAAGATAATTTACATGACTAAAATAGCTCAGAGCTTATTCCTCGTGAAGTCCAACGTTTTCGTCAAAATATTTTGGCTTACCACTTTCAGTTTTAGCAGCTGTTGTGCTTCTTACCTTTCAGCTACCTCGTTCTTTCTTAATGCCCGATACATAATTTCTTGCGCCAGTCTATCATACCGCTTTCTCAAGATCTACAAGTTAGTGGTCTACACGGGCCCGGCCCGGAAAGCCCGAGCCCTGGACTGGAAGGTTTAACATTTTGCTCCTGTATTAAAAAAATCTTTTCGTCTCACAAAACAAAGTCTGACTTGCTAAATAATCAGATGACGAAGTTCAAGGAGTGAAACGAATCTGCGACGGAATGCATTGATTAATTACAGCTTAAACCGACAAGTCGGACTGTAGGATGAGAATCTAAAACGGGACGGTTTATTACTTTTAAGGTTGAAATTAAATTTCGCTTTCGCGTCATTGGCTTTAGTAATTAAAACACGTGGGTTTTTCCCTTTCCGATAAATGTTTACATGAACAGAGTTACCGACTTCTTGAAACCAAAACGAACTTCTGGCGCCATGCGTTGTTACAGCGGATACGAAGAAATTCGAAGTATTTGTTTACATATTTGAGGATCTAGGATTACCTTGTTTGTATTTAAGTGTAGAAGAGGAGGAAAAGCATTTATGTATTTGCAACAGAAGTATGTATTTAGGCAGAAACCTCAACCATATGAAAAAATCCAACGAGAAATGGCACGTCTCTCTTCGTGACATCCCCCTCTAGAGGTGGAAGGCTAGCTATCGATAGTTTTCGATAATCAAAATATAACAATCAATAACTATCGATAGTGTGTTGGCAAAGTTGCATGGCATAAAATTTGTTTTCGGGGACGAAAATTTATTTCTGACAAGAATTTTTCCTACCTTTCCACATTGTCAAAAAGTTAAGCTCTGATAGAATTTTAAGCTAACCGGTTTTTTTTTTTTTTTTTTGGTTTGAGGTATAACGGCCACCGTGAGCAACTCGATGGGATGTAAGCAGTCGTCCGCCCTTGATTTAGGGACACTGGTTTCAGGGAAGGGAGAAGCCAGTGTTGTATGACAAACACGATGTCTCACGGGAATCGAACCCGGACACATGGTCAGAAGCCAGCGCTTAGACCACAAAGCCACCGGAGCAGCGAATCTAGCGTTTCGACGGTATCTCCCTAAGTGAGTGAGCAAAAGTCACGAAAAAAATGTTTTGCATGAAGAACGAGCTAATTCGTCGCTGCTTAATTCTTATTTTTCTGTTCGTATTGTACGATTGCCACCCCGGTGGCGCAGTGGTCTTTTATTTATTTATTTATTTTTTTGATTGGAGGTTTAACGACCACCGTGAGCAACTCAATGGGCTATAAGCAGTCGCCCGTCCCTAATTTAAGGTCACTGGTTCCAGGGAAGGAGAGAGCCAGTGCCGTGAGACAAACACAATATCCAAGCCTCACCGGGATTCAAACCCGTACCCCGGGGCGGCGGCGCAGTGGTCAAAGCGATGACCTCTGATCATTCGTCCGAACGGGGTACGGGTTTGAATCCCGGTGAGGCTTGGATATTGTGTTTGTCTCACGGCACTGGCTCTCTCCCTTCCCTGGAACCAGTGACCTTAAATTAGGGACGGGCGACTGCTTATAGCCCATTGAGTTGCTCACGGTGGTCGTTAAACCTCCAATAAAAAAAAATTACAATTTTTTTATGTTTCTGTTTACAAAAAGTTAAAGAAAAAGAATTCTGCAGTTTTGTATGCACATTTTTTTTTCTATAATGTTTCGCAAAATCGGGGTAGTAATCCGCGGGAAATTGAATAAATAGAGTTTTGAGTGGGGCTGCTGCTCAATTGTATTCTTCTGGGATCATTTAAAACGACAGCAGCTCTGGTTTTAAATGATCCCTAAGATTTGACGTATTGTAGTTCTTACCGCAAAGGCTACATTTTGCGTAGACCTTATCTTTACCAAAAGAAAAATAATGCTGCATAAAAGATATTTTACGTTTACCCATTATTACTGATTACTTACTTTCTATAAATAAATGTTTCATCTCCTGAAGCAAGTTTAAACTTCCAGTACAAACAACGAGAACAACTCTTTTGACTTTGTCTTTATCTAACCGATACGTACACTTTCGCTTTGAGCTTGACTTGCCGTAAAGAACCACAGAGTGCAAAAACCGCATACCCTCACCGTTTACTCTTTCAGCTACAGTTAACTTTAGTTTCGCGTTGTCATCATGTATCAATATGTCTGGGCTCGGTCTTTTCGACACCACTATAAATGAGGTGAAAGTGAGCGTTCCAATCATCAATGCCATTGGTGGAATCTGAATAGTTTCCACCTACAGCATTGAAAAACGTTAAACTATCGATAGTTCAGAAAAACTATCGATGTACTGAGTTGGAAAAAACTATCGATAATATCGATAGTGCCATCAATAGTACCTCCACCTCTAATCTCTTCTACAACTAAGATAGTTTTGTTCAGTACAGCATACTTATTTCTCTAAACCTGGGGGTTTTCAAACTTTTCTGAATCGCGGACAACAAAGCAAAACAGAATAATACTCGATGGTCACATGGAAAAGAAAATTAAAAATGCGTGTGTTTATTATGAATATCGGTTATTTCAGAAGGGTTTTCAATCCTGAAACTTAACTTGGAAGAAGAAACGACGCAGTCAGCATGATATCTGTATGTCACGAAGAACTCTTAAATACGCCGCTCAAAACGATTAGGGATATCGTGGTTTTGATATGAACTACTGACATCAACTGTTTGTATGCTAAGAGAAATCGAAGGAAAGTGATTAGAATGAAACTTTTGCACACTTACAAACACCTGAGTATGCAAACTCTTTTGTGTGACGTTAAAATGGGCGTGTTTTCGTCAGCGAATGGAAGGTGACATGTATCGTACGATCGTTTAGTCCAGGATAAAAACGACTCGCATGCTTTCAATGTGTGTTATTGATGAATGTGATATTCGAACAACGTGATTTGCTGGAATCTGTAGCTTGAAGGGCCAGCGGTCGCTTAGAAGCGGGTCAAACCCAATCGCAAGTAGCGGAAGCCATCGGAGTGTCTCAAAGCGTGATTTTCAGACTTTGGAATCGGCTTTCACATACCGAAAATGTAAGGCGAAGACCAATGCAGGGTCATAGGAGAGCAACATCAAAAAAATGAGGATCGGTTTTTAACAATGACCAGGAGAAACCGGAGTATGAACGACACTCTTCTGCAACGCGAACTCCGTACGTCTACTGGCACAAATATTTCAACTCAAACTGTTCGGAACCGACTCCATAGTGTTGGACTGTATGCTCGACGACCTATGGTATGTGTTTCTTTAACCGAGACTTTGGGCACAGAACCATGCCGATTGGAAAAGAAATGAATGGAGCAATGTTCTCTTCTCAGACGAGTCGCGCTTTACTGTACATTCGGACAATAGGCAACTCATCCTTTGAAGGGAACGACGTACTCGTAACAACCCGTTATTTATACAAGAAAGTGTTCGATTTAGAGGAGGCGGAGTGATGGTGTGGGTCGGTATCTCTACCAATGGCCGAACCGACCTGTACGTTATCAGAAATGGAACACTTACTGCTCAGCGGTATAGAAATGAGATCCCCAGACCCTTAGTCGGCCCTTATGCTGCAGCAATCGGAGATGAATTCATTTTCATGGACGATAATTGTAGGCCACATCGCGCTCGATGTGTGGACGACTTCCTGTTTGACAAGGGAATCATCCGAATGGGCTGGTCAGCATGTTCCCCAGACATGAACCCCATCGAGCATGTCGGGAAAGTTCTGGGGAAAAGGGGTTGCTGCTCGATTAACCCCTCCACATACAGTCCAGCAATTGGAAAGTGCTCTTCTGCAGGTGTGGGATGGAATTCCCCAATCCCTCATTAATACTCTGATTGACTCTATGCCTCACAGGTGTGCAACATTGCTTTCTGTCAGGAGAAACCATACTCCCTATTAAATCCAATTTTCTGGCAAAACATTTACCTTTCTTTTCATTTTTATGATGTGTTCATAAATATGCATGTTTACGATCGTCTCCTCAAAAATTATTAAATTTAAATTCGTAATTGTTTTGGCAATATTTTTCTTCTCACATGTCTGTAGTTCCTATTCCAACCTCCAAAGTCTTCCGTCACTCACAGTGTTCATACAAAACTACGATATACTCTTATTGTTTTGAGCAGTGTAGGTACTTGATACGCTTACATTTTTTTCTGTACCCTTTAAAAATTTCTGTGTGTGCGTGTGTCTGGGGATCTTTATTTCTCTATTTCAAAAATCTATTTTCTTCCATTTTAAAATTTTCTTTGTGTGCAATGTCTCTCGGATCATTAAAAAGTGGGCCACGGTTTGAAGGCCCTTGTTCTAAAGTAAGAATTGCGGTATTTGCAGTAAATGGCGGAGAACACTTGATGAAAATATAAAACAGGTCAGGCCGGGCCGCTATTCCCAAATTAAAGCCGGTGCAGACTTCGACTACGAGTATATGGCAGAAGTTAAATGACAAAATTCAGGTGATAAACAAGAAATGTCAAAAATAAAACAAGGAAGGTAAAAATCAGTCAGTGTCACTGCATGAATAGCTCGGTAACAATGCGTTTTAATCCTGGTAGAGAGCGAACAACGTCAGCTCCCGTCAAGTCAACTGTTCCACTTTGTGGGAAATACCCGAGAAATCAGTCGCACGCTTATCTTTTCTCTGGTAGCTTTCACGTCAAAGCTATCTCTGTTGCTTCTCCCTTTGTCGCGAGACTCGCATGCAGATAATTTCAAACGTCATGGAAATGCCGAGAATAGATTTCATGACTGAGTAAAAAATAAGTGATGTGACGTCATGGGCGTACTGATAGCCTCTGCAACCCCCGCAGTGCGAGGGAGAGGGGAAGCTCATGGATAAGAGGGCTCAGCAGAAGGATTTTTCAAAAAATTTTGAAACTGGTTAAAGAAATAGGCAGGAAATTTTGACGGTAGATTTGAATGAAGTATTAAAAGAGAAAAGCATTTTCTTTCAGTAAATGAGTAAAATCTTACAGAAATCATTTTCGCTTTAGTTTATAAAAACTGGGTAACGGGAAAGCAGCTATTCCAGAAGACTTGATGTCCCTTTTCACAGCCATAGCAATATGTCCTATACATGTGTAATAACAAGAGAATGTGAATAAAATATCAGTTGAATAAATGAAATTCTTATATCAATGAGGATAAGGCGTTATACACAGAGGGTGAGTCGAACGTTTTGCAATATTTGCATAAACGCATGTGCTGCGGCGGGTATGTCACGTGTTTAAATTAGTTCCAAGTCGCGCACTGCAGTCAATCGAAAGGGATATAAAGTGGTAGTCGTTGCTGTGAACAGCATTTCATGTCGTCGTTCTGTCTGTGGTTGGGACGCCTAAAAGATGAACAGCCACAACCGGCTAATTAGGGAACTTTTGCTTTACGAGTTTGAACTCGGCCCTAACACTGCTCAAGCAACACGAATCATTTGTCATGCGAAAGGGGAAGGTTCCGTGGACCACAGCACCGCAACCAGATGGTTCAAGAAATTTCGCTCAGGTGACAGAAACCTCGACGATCAGCCAAGGTCAGGTAGGCAGCGTACCGTGGAATGGAAGACCGTGCGCCAGGCCGTAGAGGTAAATCCGACAACCAGCACTCGGAGATCACCGGGCGAGCTGAGCATATCACAGACCACCGTGGTTCGTCACCTTCAGGACCTCGGTAAGGTCTGCAAGAACTGCCGCATTGTCCCTCACGAACTGACGCCAGCTGAAGGAAACCGCCGAGAAGAAGTGTGTACGAAACTCCTAGAAAACCCGCGCGATGTACGTTTCATCAAGAGAATTGATACGTGCGATGAAAAGTGGGTCTATCTCCGTAATCCTAACACACAACGGCAGTGGTTGAGCCCGGGACAGCTTCCAGAATCTGTTGCCAAACGTGGGTGCTTCGCGTCTGGTGGAATTTCGAGGGGATAATCCATTACAAATTTGTTCCAGACGGTCGAACCATGAACGCCAACCTCTGCTCTGAACAGCTGGAGCAGATGTATGCCGTTTTGGTGGAGAAGTACAAGGCACTTGTAAACAGAAATCCCGCTCTCTTACAGCAGGACAACACTCGGCCTCATACTGCGCGAACGACCCGGGCAAAAATCCAGGAACTTGAGGGTATCGAACTGATGCCACACCCAGTAATATATAGTCCGAACCTTTCCCCGTCGGATTACTATTTGTTCTTGTCCATGACCCACTTCCTTTGCGGGCGGCACTTCAACAACTAGGAGGAGGTTGCAGCTGGGGTGAAGGAGTTCTTCGCCTCGAAGGACAAGAACTGATACCGCCGCGGAATTGAAGAACTGGTAGACAGATGGCTAAAGACGGTGCAACACGATGGCCTATACTTTGAATGCTAGTCAGCTTTCGTCGTAAAGGTACGTATGAAGACATAAAGTGATCCAAATATTGCAAAACTTTCGACTCACCCTCTGTAGAATCGAAGAACTGGCAGACAGATGGCTAAAGAAGGTGCAACACGATGGCCCATACTTTGAATGCTAGTCAGCTTTCGTCGTAAAGGTACGTATGAAGACATAAAGTGATCCAAATATTGCAAAACTTTTGACTCACCCTCTGTATTACACTTGTTTGCATATAGCTATGTACCCTTCAGAATATAATAAACTAAAAGGTGCTCTTCGCGGGAACGAAAAACAAACCAAACCAAAGACCTGTGTCATTTTTTCATCATCATCATTGTCAACAATTATCAATCCACTGCTGGACGAAGGTCTCCCCAAGTTTCTTCTACAACAGTCTGTCTTGTGCCAGTCTTTTCCAGGTCACTCCCGCATACTTTCGAATTTCATCTACCCATCTCCCACGTGGTCTTTTTCTGGGTCTTTTCCTGTCCCTTGGAATCCAATCTAAAATTTCGGCTGTCCATCGATGATCTGTCTTCTGCTCAGCCCATTGCCATTTCAGGGATTTAACTCTGATCATGATGTCTTCCACTCTTGTCATTTTTCGGATCCACGAGTTCCTCTTCTTATCTCTCCTGGTTACACCAAGCATGCACCTCTCCATGCTACTTTGAGTTGTCTGCAGCCTTTGTATGTCTCTTTTAGTTAAGGTCCACGTATCTGCACCATACGTAAGCACTGGAAGGATGCATTGATCAAACACTTTTCTTTTAAGACATAATGGCATATTGCTCTTGAAAATTATGCTGTTTCTTCCAAAAGCTCTCGAGGCAAGTTTTATACGCCGATTAATTTCTTCATCAATGTGACCCTCACTTGATATCTGCTGTCCGAGATAAACGTACGTATCTGTTATCTCAAGCTTTTCTCCATCAATCGATAAATCTTCGTTTCTTGTAAAAGCATTGAACATCACTTTTGTCTTCTGAAAGTTCATTTTTAATCCCACTTCTTTACTCTTATCAGCAAGTTCCTGGATCCAACACTGCAGCTCTGATGGGGTAGTTGCAAAAATGACTACGTCATCAGCAAAACGAAGGTGAGTTAGATAATCTCCATTAATCTTTATCCCTTTGTTTTCCCATTTCAGTGATTGAAAGACTTTTTCCAATGTAGCATTAAAGAGCTTGGGAGATATGGTGTCACCTTGTCTTACTCCCTTTCCAATTTTTATGTGTGTTGTATTTTCAAACAGCCAAATCTTTGCACTTGCATTTTCATAGATGTTATTAATAATATTAATCTTCAACACCGCAGGATTTCAAAGCCATTGTAACTGTTGATGGTTTCACCGAATCAAAAGGCCTTTTCATAATCGATAAAAGCCATGCACAATGGAAGTTCATATTCCCTCGCTCTTTCAATTAGTTCTCTCAGTGATATGATCTATAGTGCTGTAGCCACTCCTGAATCCAGCTTGTTCTCTCGGTTGAGCCATGTCCAGTTGCCTTGGCCAGATACATTCCAGCTGCCGGAGACTGAGGGTCAAGATTTAAGTTGTGGAGTCATTTTAGAAGGGTTTGGCCATAACGTACCATGCTGGCCAAGCGGGTTGGTGAGTGTGGGATAGCATTTCCTCTAATCCCGATGGTATAGTTATACCGCCATTGGCGGTCGTCAGAACCCCTTTAGTGTGAACAGGATGCACCACGAGAAGGCGAGGTTGACATTTGTCAAGGAGAGGCTGTGATGTTTCGCATCACCTGATGACCTTACATCCCATTTTCATATAGTACAGTATATAACAAAGTAAAGGAAAAGGCTTTTAGTATGTGCAAAACATAGTGGTATTGTGTTAAGTGTTTTTTTTTTTTATATTCGAGAGTAAATAATTTAAGTAGTTTTACGTGTTTTGTGCTACAGTTCTTAATTGTTGCTTATTTATTTACTTACTTATGTTCTGTATTTTCGTATAAATTGGAAAAACACCATCATACGACCGTTACGTGTTTTGTGTGTGGGTGATCATGAGGCATTTTAAAGAGACTGGCCTTAGTTCTCTAAAAGAATAAAATTTGCATGATATGATTAACTTCGGTTGAAATGTTTTACAATACTTTGTATTGGCATAAAACTAACGGAATCATTTTAATTACAACGTGTACATTTGTGTTACACGCAATACAGTGTAACAATTTTGGATTTACGAAAAAATACCTACATAGGTTCCAAGGGATTTGAATTATTAAGCGCCCGTAAAACCTAGTTAGCAATATGGAATTTAAAATTTTCAGTAACTGAGAGAAAATGGATTTTCGCAAAAGGGCCTAGACTTGGGAGGGGGGGGGGGGAGGGGTTCATTCAGATAGGCCACGGCGTGACGTACACTGTCATCAGGCACAGAGACCGCCTAGACGCCGGACTATCGCAACAGAAATATCAATGATTTATTCCTTCAATAGCGTGCCAGGCACGGTTTAGGTGAAATTAATTTATACGACGATTTATGACGTACTACAGCGGTTAAAGCACGTGTCTAGACGACAAATCTGCAGCGATATATTCCGTCCGTGTAGCTTAGTTGGGAGAGCAACTTACTCCGGAGTGAGGGGGGGGATCGGATTCGATCTTCGTCACGGACAAATTTATGTTTTCACATTGACGCCCGAACGTAAAATGGATCTACTGGCCGTTGGGTTCTTCGAAAAATGTGTGATGTTTTTTCCACACATCGTCTTGAATTGGTGAAAAATTCCCACTTCGCTTCAAAAAAAAAAAAAAATAAAAAATAAGAGGGTGATAATGTGACGTACTACAGCGGTAAAGCACGTGTCAAGACGACAAATCTGCAGAGATATACGTATTCCGTCCGTATAGCTCAATTGGGAGAGCAACTTACTCTGGAGTGAGAACAAGGACTGTGATTGGTCAGTAGGGTTTGCACTTATAATCCGCTTCTTAATTGAATCCCACTTGTGTTTCTATTTTAGACTAAAGTAAGCATAACTTTTTTTGTACTGCATATATTTGCATTCTGTTTTTTGTATTGATTTAAGCATTAAAGTTTCTTTAAATTGCCTGCAAAGTTGCAAAACATGAAAATTTCAAAAAGTGCCCACAATTTTTGCCACCACGGTATATAAATTATTTTTATTTATTTATTTTTTCGATTGGGTGTGTAACGATCACCGTGAGCAACTCGATAGGCTACAAGCAGTCGCCCGTTCCTGATTTAGGGCCACTGGTTCCAGGGAAAGGAATAGAGCCAGTGTCGTAAGAGAAACATAACATCCATGCCTAACCGGGATTCGAACCCAGACCCGCCGCCCCGGTGGCGCAGTGGTCTAAGCGATGGCCTCTGATCATTCGTCCGAAAGGGGTCCGGGTTCGAATCCCGGTGAGGCATGGATGTTGTGTTTGTCTTACGGCACTGGCTCTCTCCCTTCCCTGGAACCAGTGACCCTAAATTAGGGACGGGCGACTGCTTATAGCCCATTGAGTTGCTCACGGTGGTCGGTAAACCTTCAATCAAAAAAAAAAAAAAAAAAAAAGAACCCAGACCCATCTCGGACGAATTATCAGGCGCCATCGAGGCGGCCAGTATTTTTATTTTGGAAACGGGATTTAATACGAACGCTGATTTTATGCATGTCACGAAAGAATCATAAGCCGCCGCTGCTTTTGTTAAATGCATTCTGACGTACCTACTTCAGAGGTGACATACATATCAAGACGGCAAAGCTGCCGCGACAAAATTCGTCGGTGTAGTTCAATTGGGAAAACATTCGGCTCCGGTGCAGAGGGTTTCAATTTCCGCCACCGGAAAATGGTTTTTACGTCACATTGCCGCCCGAACGTAAAAATGGATTTACTGTCCGTTGGTTTCTTCGAAAAATGTATGATGTTCATTCCACACATATGGAATTAATGATAATTCCTTCTTCATCACTTCGAAAAATGTGTAATGCTTCTTCCACAGAATTTCTGGAATTAATCAGAATTCCTTCTACCGAGAATTCCTTCAAGCGTGGTTTGCTGGCTGACACGGAAACCTACGATTCCGTCTCAGCCCTTTCTCAGATCATATGTAGAGGATTTTAGGAAGGGAGTGTCTGACCCCAGATCTTAAACAACCCTTAGAAATAGGAAGCTAGGAGATTTGGGCTAGAGTGCCCGATAGGAAAGTGACACGGAAGCGAAGTAGAAAGGGGTAGAAAGACGCTCTTATTTATTACCAAGGGGCCAGTATCCGGCGTCCGACGGCTTAACGTGCCCATCCGACGCACGGCGGGCATTTAGTGTTTCGAACGTTCATACCTGACCAGGATCGAACCTGAGGTTATCTCCATGGCAGTCACAAACGCTGACCCCTAGGCCACCCGCCGCCCTGCCCTTTCTCAAGGGGATATACGGGACATGCGCTATGTTCGTTCCACACATCGTCTGGAATTAGTCAGAATTCCTTCTTCTACAGTGAGCTCTCCTTCAAGCGTGGTTTGCCGGCTGACCCGAAAACAACGAATCCGTCTCAGCCCTTTCTCAAGTTGGGGGCGGGGGATATGTACCGTACTTATCTAAGAGGTGACGCACATATCAAGACGGCAAAGTTGGAGCGACAAACTTCGTCCATGTAGGAAAGCATCCGGAGTAGAAGGACGCGGTAGCCGCCCCGGTGGAGCAGTGGTCTAAGCGATGGCTTTTGACCATTCGTCCGAGATGGGTCCTGGTTCGAATCCTGTTGAGGCATGGATGTTGTGTTCAGAGATGGAAGCGGGTCAACGGGTCGACAATTTCTTGTGGGACAAACGGGTCGTGTTAAGATGTCCCTGACCAGATTTCGACCCGATTTTATTTCCGTTTTATTTTTGAAAAGAAAAAAAAAAAGAAATATTTCAAAGAAAAATGCGTACTGTGGAATTTTGTGCTCGATACTGGTGCCAGCAGAATAAAAAATGATTTGTCATGCAAAAATATTGTCGTCTCTTCCTTAAAGCTACGAAGATTTCCACCGACCGACTATACGGCGCAGACGCTAGACACATCAACACCATATCGTTTAACGATAATTCCTTTGCGTTTGTTTTCAGAGCAATTGTCTGGAGTAAGGTACAGGCAAACGTTTGTCTCCTGCTTCTCTGCTGATTCACTCTCACTCCCCGCGTGTCACATTGTAAGACCAAGAGTTACTTTTCACATGGCACCTTTTGCATTGAGCATTCAGAGGTTTTTGTTTCACGTGCTAAAATCCCGTTCCCATTGCATGTCGTGAATCAATTAATGCCTTATTTATTAATATGGATGAATTTAATATTAAGAAGATTAAAAGAGACGTCGAGGCGAACAAATACGTGCTTGTTGAAAACTTTCAACTCATCAGAAGCTGGTGAAAATTGGTGTTGCTGTGAAGCTTATTCTGAAGCTTGATATGTTATCAAGAAAACAGCGAAAACTGAAATTAAACATGCAACAAGTTATTTACTTCGACAATTTTGACTGCAGCGCCATCAGAATTAAGTGGAACAGCCTTAACATTACTGTGAAGTGACTTTTGAAAACATGTTAAAACAGTTATGTCTTGCAAATGAAGGACGAAAGTTTCAATATTTCGTGTAAGTAAGTGAGTAGTAAACTATACGTTCCTGGAATACAGTTGCTTGATTTCTATATAACCTACGATACCCACCGCGGAGAGACTTCTTGAAAGCCCTGTGTATAAATATACACTGAGTGGCCACTTTATTATGACCACCTGACAGTTTTAAGCAAATGAGCTATGGCTGCACGCTGTTGCCGCCAGAGGGCGAGGCTAGTATAAAAAGGGAAAGCTTAGTGCTTGCGACAGTAGTAGAAGTGCTTTTTGGGTGACGAGATGAGTAAAAAATGCGATTTGACGGACTTTCAACATGGGATGATTGTAGGAGTAGTAGAAGTGCTTTTTGGGTGACGAGATAGATAAAAAATGCGATTTGACGGACTTTCAACATGGGATGATTGCAGGAACTCGGAGCCATGGAGCGATTATCACCGAAACTGCCGCATTCGTGAAATGTTCCAGAGCAGCTGTTGTTAAAGTGTTTAAAGACGACTGTCAGCCAAAAAACTGGGTGTCTCTACGTGCAACGTGTGGTCGTCATCGACTAGTGACTGCTCGGGCGGAACGGAGAGTGTCCAGACTGGTAACAGAAGGGCAGCAATGCAGCAAATTACAGACCATCTTAATCAAGGATCCCCTCAAATGATCTCTGCATGCACTGTTCACCGTACACTGCATCGGATGGGATATGGCAGTCGAAGGCCTGTTCGAACATCTTTGCTGTCTGCAGTTAACAAGAGAAAACGTCTCCAGTTCGCACAGGAGCACAAGTATTGCACAGTTGATAATTGGAAACAAATTATGTGGTCAGATGAATAACGTTTTCAGTTACACCATGCCGATGGCTGAGTGAGAATTTGGCGGAAACAGCACAAAAGCATGGACCCCAAATGCATTGTTACAACCCTTCAAGCTGGTGGAGGCAACGTTATGGTTTGGGGAATGTTTTCCTAGCATGCTTTGGGCCCTTTAATTCGTGTTGATCAACGTCTGACTGGCACATCATATCTAAACATCGTTGCGGATCAAGTGCATCTGGTCATGTGGATGGTCTATCCCAATGGCAATGGCTACTTTCAACAAGATAATGCGTCCTGCCATAGGGCTCGTATTGTACAGGATTGGTTGTATATATTTTTTTATTATTGAAGGTTTAACGACCACCGTGAGCAACTCAATGGGCTATAAGCAGTCGCCCGTCCCTAATTTAGGGCTACTGGTTCCAGGGAAGGGAGAGAGCCAGTGCCGTAAGACAAACACAACATCCATGCCTGACCGGGATTCGAACCCGGACCCCTTACTGACGAATGATCGGAGGCCAGCGCCTTAGACCACTGCGCCACCGGGGCGGCCAGGATTGGTTTCAGGAACATGCCGGTGAGTTTACTTTGCTTAGGTGGCCCCACAAT
Organism: Macrothele yani; assembly: GCA_039090855.1. NCBI lineage: Eukaryota > Metazoa > Arthropoda > Arachnida > Araneae > Macrothelidae > Macrothele > Macrothele yani. The sequence goes on along the minus strand of CM077022.1, from coordinate 51,770,918 downwards.
CTCCAGATCTCAACCCCATTGAGAATTTGTGGGATGAAATTGAACGAGCCATCAGACAGCTGGATCCACAACCCTGCAATCTCACAGTCCTGGAAAGTGCTATTCATCAAGCATGGTCTCAGATTCCACAAACCACCTATCAACATCTCGTGGAGTCCATACCACGAAGAATCGACGCAGTATTAAAGACAAAAGGTGGCCCAACGAAGTACTGAGGGCCGCCCCGGTGGCGCAGTGGTCTAAGCGATGGCCTCTGATCATTCGTCCGAACGGGGTCCGGGTTCGAATCCCTGTGAGGCATGGATGTTGTGTTTGTCTTACGGCACCGGCTCTCTCCCTTCCCTGGAACCAGTGACCCTAAATTAGGGACGGGCGACTGCTTATAGCCCATTGAGTTGCTCACGGTGGTCGTTAAACCTCCAATAAAAAAAAAAGTACTGAGGGTTGGTCATAATAAAGTGGGAACTCAGTGTATATTTATACATGATGATGTATAATTATAAATTGAGTTTCGAGTTTATAGTTCAAAGCAGATCCGGGTCAGTTACGGGTAGGGTCCAATTATCTGACGTCCAGGTCTGGTTCTAAAATTTTTGATCCGTTTCAAAGTCTGGTTGTGTTTTTCTTAAGGCACTGGCTCTCTACCTTCCCTGGAACCAGTGGCCCTAAATTAGGGAGGCCGACTGCTTATAGCCCATTGAGTTGCTCAAGATGGGCGTTAAACCCCCAATAAAAGAAAAAAAGATGCGGACTCGATTTTCACCACCAGAAGATGGGTTTTCACAGCATATAAATTAGCTTCACAAACTAAATAAAGAAGCAGACATAACAGTGCCACCCCCTTGATGGAAAAATACCAAATATATTGTAAAGACATGACATTCCATCCAAAGAAGTAAAGCGAGTTATGCTGGACAAACCGCTGTTTCAGGAGTCGAAAGACGCTTTTATATCGGCGTTTCATTTTTCTCTAATTCACAGCTTATCATTTCCCATCAGGAGCTGTATGCACTGCAGAAAGAATTTTTACATCCCCTAGCGGAAAATCTATGCGCAACTTGAAAACTGACAATACTTAAAATAGTCTTCGACATAAATGGAATCGAAAGGTAATTTTTTTTTCTCAATCGGATGTTTAGAAACAAATATATGGAATAAAATGTATTTTGAATTCGATATGCATTTACGCCCTCTAGCGGCGAAATTGTGCATCGTAAAAAAACGATATGAAGGATCATCATTCGCACATTTCAAGTTTTACAATGCAAACAAAATTTTTCAAATCAGACTTATAGTTACAGAGATATGGTGTCCACAGACGGACGGATGGACAGACGAACGGACAAACCGGTAACATAAGCACGATCTTTTTACAAAACACGTGCTAAAAATTGATCCTAACTACAGCTACAAAAGACAGGGGACTACTTGTCCTCGTTAGGTCAGAGATGGATAGGAAGTTTTGGCCTAGGCTCAGAGACTATTGATCCGCCTTCGAAAATCAGGGATTATGAGGGGCCCGAGACTGTTTGTCCTGCTCACAGCCGTCAATGATTAGCTATTGCTCCAGGCTACAGCTACCTAACGTTAGAAACACCGTTACCAGCGACTAAGGGCTGTTTCGACCACCGTACAGGCTTCAGCAACTAACTGTCATATGTATTGGGTTGGTGCGAATTAAATGTCCCGCAAAGGACCAACACACGTGGACGGCGAGGACGGAAGAGTAGGACAATTGACCTAGGGAAAATATTCCCCCTCGGCATCGACACATAGGTGCCATCTGTCCGACAGGGCTAAGATCCCGAAAAGAAAAGTCTTTTGGTTGGGACCCGAAGAAGTCATCAACTACACGTTGAACCTCGTTGTCTGTCGTGAACTGTTTCCCGGACAGGAAGTGATCTAGGCGACGAAACAGATGATAGTCTGTCGGAGACAAGTCCTGGGAATAGGAAGGATGAGGCAGTGCTTCATAGCCCAAGGCACTTAGTGTCAGCATCGTTCGCTGTGCGACATGAGGGCGGCTATTGTCCTGTAGCAGAAGAACACCATGTCTGTTGACCAAAGCCGGTTGTTTACGCAGAAAGTCCCGGTGCATCTGGTGTAATTCATCACAATAACGTTCTGCAGTGATGGTTTGGCTTCTTGCCAAGAAACTCCGATTAATTATCCCGGCTGTGGATCACCAGACAAGTAGCATCATCTTCTTGGTGTGTAGGGGTGGCTTAGGATGTCGTCGAGCAGGCTGTGCCTTGCTTAATAATTGTGCAGATCGTTTCCGATTATCATAAATGACCCACTTCTCGTTGCAGGTGACAATTCGATGCAGTAGAGGTTCCTGTCTATTCCTGACAAGCAGAGACGTGCAGATTTCCAAAACGCCTAGTCTTCTTGGAAGTTGTCAACTCATGCGGCAGCCACATATCCAGCTTTTTGACCTTACCCAGCGCAGCCAGACGCCGAACAACTGTCGTGTGGTGGACACCTACCTCTGCTGCTATCTGAAGACACGTTCTTCGGGGGTCCGCTTTAACCACACGTAACAGAACATCGTCAGAAACAGCAACAGGTCGGTGACCACGTGCTTCGTTTTGCAGGTCCGTATCTCCGCCTCAACCACACGTAACAGAACATCGTCAGAAACAGCAACAGGTCGGTGACCACGTGCTTCGTTTTGCAGGTCCGTATCTCCGCTTTAACCACACGTAACGGAACATCGTCAGAAACAGCAACAGGTCGGTGACCACGTGCTTCGTTTTGCAGGTCCGTATCTCCGCTTCAACCACACGTAACAGAACATCGTCAGAAACAGCAACAGGTCGGTGACCACGTGCTTCGTTTTGCAGGTCCGTATCTCCGCTTTAACCACACGTAACGGAACATCGTCAGAAACAGCAACAGGTCGGTGACCACGTGCTTCGTTTTGCAGGTCCGTATCTCCGCTTCAACCACACGTAACAGAACATCGTCAGAAACAGCAACAGGTCGGTGACCACGGGCTTCGTTTTGCAGGTCCGTATCTCCGCTTCGAAACTTCACAACCCATCGCCGAATGGTTCGTTCGTTGACTGTATTCTCCCCAAACGCCTTGTTAACGTTTCGCGTTGCAATTCCTGCAGAATGGCCCAGTTTAAATTCATACAGGAAGATGTCTCTCAAATCCGGCGTCTGCATGTTTCCTTTGCAAGCCACGTTACGTTCAAACAAACCACACCTGAACCTTTTTCGTCACACACCTGCTAGCTTTTTATAGTAATGCTATTACGTAATACCCGCAACACCTGTGGGTGGTTCCATTCCGCTGTGGTGGGGTCCTGTCTCCACTGCTCGTTCGTGCCGGACATTTCATTCGCACCAACCCAATACTTTGCCCATCATGTAGAAATCGAAAATTAGCACTACTGGTCGAAGCTTCAGTTTCTGAGGGACAGGGACTACTGCTCAGAGCTACAGCCAGCGAGGGTCAAGTGCATTTGTATATTAGTCCAGGCTGTATCCATCGAGCATCAGGGGGCGCTGAACCAGGCTACAGCTTCTGTAGGCCAGATACTATTGGTCCAAGTTACAGCCGGCAACACTGACTGTATCTGCTTGCTACGTACCTCAACTACGTACTTCATGGGTAGGCGATTATCTCTTTTATTATGGGGGTTTAACGATCACCGTTATTATTTAAGGCTTTATGCAGTCGCCTGTCCGTAACTTGAGGCCACTGGTTCTAAGGAAGAGAGAGAGAGATAGAGCCAGGGCCGTTGGACAAATATACCATCCATCCCTCATATGAGACCCTACCTCGGGGCCAACTCAAGCGTTTATTGAGAAACCTCAGCCTCTTACCCCTCGGCTACCGCAGAGACAACTATTGTTTGAATCTACAGCCGCTGACAGTCACGGACAGCTTTTTCTGGATACAGCCCCCGACGCTCGGGTGCTACTGATCCAGGCTATAGCTGCCAAGGGTCACGAAATATTGGTCCATACTACAGCTGATAGTGCTAACTCTCGGTATCTTTATGATGATCCAAGTACGATATCCAAACGTCTGCGACTATTATTTAAAACTAAACCCGCTGACGGCGAAGTGCAGCCTGTCCTGGCCGCAGAGATCCACGTTCAGGGGCTGCTGATCCAGGCCACAGCTGCCGAGGGTGCTGTTAATGTGAGCTGCAGCTACAGAGGGTCAGAAACTACCGATTCTGACTATAGCCTTTGATAGTTAGAGATTGTTAAGAGCGACGGTCTATTTGTCCTACTTACCCTCACCGACAGTTAACTGTTGTTCCACGCTGCAGCCAGTGAGGATTAGTACCTATTTTTAGCACGTCTTTTGTAAAACTGATAGTGCTTATGTTACCGGTTTGTCCGTCCGTCTGTTGACACCATATCTCTGCAACTAATAATCCGATTAAAAAAATCTTTTTGCATTGGGAAGCTATAAATGTGCGAATGATGATCCTTTATTTCTTTTTTTTACTATGCACAATTTCGCCGCTAGAGGGCGTAAATGCAGATGATATCGAATTCAAAATAAACTTATTCCATATATTTGCTTCTAAGCATCGGATTGAAAAAAAAAGTACCTTTCGATTCCATTAATGTCGACGACTATATTAGGTATAGTCACTTTTTCCGCTAGGGGCGTAAAAGTAAATTGCGTTTTCCTCTATATCTCTGCTTCTAAAACTCCGATTTGAAAAATTCTTTCTGTAGCGGATACAGATCCTGATAGGAAATATTTTGCATGTAATTTATAATTTTTGGTGAAAATGGTTTCGCCACCAGGGGGCGTAAGTTTTAATTTTTGCTGCTGATGTATTTACAGCAAAATCTGAGCTTTTAAAATCTCGACTGAAAAAATTCGCTTGTGGGCAGATGTCATTTACGGCGATAAACCTTTTCGGAATATTTTTTCTTAAAATAATGAATGGCTTTTTCGCCAGGGGGCGTAGATGTGTACCTTATTTTGTAAATGTTTCTACTTCAATAGTCCGATTTGAAAAATTCCTTCTTTGCCGGATACCGTTTCCGGTGCCAAATGTTTTTCATATAATTTCAAAATTTTCAAATAATTCATAGACTTTCCGCTAGGGGCGTTAAAGTAAATTGCATTTCCCCCGATATCTCTGCTTCTAAAACTCCGATTTGAATAATTCTTCCTGTATCGCACACATTCCTGATGGAAATGCTTTGCATATAATATCTAATATCTGGTAAAGAGTAGTTTGGCCACCAGGGGGCGTAATTGTTAATTTTTGCTCCTGATGTATTTGCAACAAAAACTGAGTTCCTGAAAACTCGATTGAAAAAAGTTGTTTCGTGGACCGATACCGCTGACACCGAAAAAGTTTTTGAGAATACTTTCTTCTTAAAATAATGCATGATTTTCCCGCCATGGGGAGTAGATGCATATCTTATATTTGACGATATCTCTGATTCGAAGAGTCCGATTTGAAAAAATTCTTCTCTGTTGAGAGCGTTTCCGCTGCAAAATGTTTCTCATATAATTTCAAATTTTTCATAACGCACAAGACTGCCATCAAAGGGCGCATGTGCAGGATTAAAAACCCGATTGGAAAACTTCTTTCTTCGGTCAGATGCTATTGTTTTCCATACCGGTTCCATTGACTTTGAATAGCTTTGATAAATTTAATTCGCATCAGAAAGGATTCAAAAGACGTGCTTAATACAACCGAAAATTCGGTGTCATCTTTCTTGTTCCATACTTCAGCCGCTGACTGTGACTGCTTCAGATACTTCAGCCGCTAACTGTGACTACTTCAGATATTTCAGCCGCTGACTATGACTACTTCAGATACTTCAGCCGCTGACTGTGACTACTTCAGATACTTCAGCCACTGACCGTGACTACTTCAGATACTTCAGCCGCTGACTGACCCAAAATACCGATACCAAGAGTTAATATTCATGGCCCAAGCAACAGTCGCAGAATCTCAGGTTTTTTTAACAGCCACCTTTGGTCGGATACATTTGGTCCGGGCAGGCAGCTGAAAATCAGAAACTATTAAACCACTACAGCCATCGAACATCAGGGATTATTGATCCAGTTTACAGCATTCGTGTCTCAGAGACTATTGGTCGAAGCTGCAGCGGCTGAGGGTCACGTACTATGTATTTGTCTAAGAGTTTGCGATGGTTGTTTCAAATTACAGCAGTTGATTTTTTTTTGATTGGAGGTTTAACGACCACCGCGAGCAACTCAATGGGCTATAAGCAGTCGCCCGTCCCTAATTTAGGGTCACTGGTTCCAGGGACGGGAGAGAGACAGTGCCGTAAGACAAATACAACATCCATGCCTGACCGGGATTCAAACCCGGACCCCTTACGGACGAATGATCAGAGGCCTGCGCCACCGGGCTTACAGCAGTTGAGGGTTAAGAACTGCTGCTTGAACTAGCTATAGCCAACGATTATGGCCGGGGACTTGATCCAGGCTACAGATGCCAAGATTCAGGAAATATTTGTGCAGGCTGCAGCAGTGATTAAAGGTTCAGCAATTGGTTTCTGTGATTAAAGGCTTAGCAACTGCAGCTCTTCCATAGGTGTTGGCTTTGTGAAGCTCTCTGAGGACTGATGCCAAGATTCAGGAAATATTTGTGCAGGCTATAGCAGCTGACGATCTGGGGCTTTTGACCTATAGACAGCGATCGAGGGTCAGAGAGTAACGGTGCATGATGCAGGCCCACAGGTTCAGGGATGTTGATCCTGGCCACAGACACCAGGGTAAGGGATGAGGAAGAAACAGTGCTGAATTCTAGGGGTTCTCAGTTATGATATTCATGAAATAATTCATACCACGTGTTTCTAAAGAACTTCATGCACAGGAGGAGCCCAGAAATTACAAAAAGACAGGACACTAACAATATACAAGGAGTGTTCAAATGAAAAGGTACGAAACGACACTGTGGGTATAAATGAAGACTTTATTCAAAGTATACACCATAGGCCGTAGCACAACGATCCCATTGATTAACAAGCCGAAGGATTCCTTGTTCCCAGAATTCCTGTGGCCGTGACGAGACCCAGTCATGCACAGCGTCCATGAGTTCGTCGTCCGAGTGGAAGCGCTTTCCTTTCAGATGTTTTTTCAGGGGACCAAACACATGGAAATCGCAGGGCGACATGTCCGGGCTGTAGGGCGGATTGTCAAGCTGCTCCAACTGGAACTTGGCCAGTTCCGCGTGTGTGACCCTGGAGACGTGTGGACGCGCGTTATCATGGAGCAGAACCACACCCTCCGTGAGCAGCCCCGGTCTTTTGTTCTTCATGGACCTGCGTAGGCTTCGGAGTGTCTCACAGTACACATCGGAGTTAATGGTTCGCCATCCTGTCCTCACACGCACTGCCGCGTCAATTGGACGGCGCTCTTTATAAGAGCCTCTGCTCTCTCCTGCGCATGCGGGCTCCCGCGTATGCTCCGATCCACGCCGGCGACTCCAATCGCGTCCCTAGATGTGTCGCTACGTTCTCCCATAGCGGCATAGGCAAATATGTTAACGATTACGTTCTTATGACGTTTCGTACCTTTTCATTTGAACACCCCTAGTACTTCCAGTTTAGATAAGGGAATAGCACATAATAAAAAAACTGAAATTCTAGGGGTCCCTTCGTAGTGTGATCATATCGGCCAGATGCTATTACGGCACAGTGACCGAACTTTTGGGAATTTGTAATAAACTGAGGTATGGTAGTTTATCTAGTAGCTCCACGAGGATCAAAGGTTAGGAGAAGCCTCTTTGATCTGTTAATTAGTGCCAACCATGGTCTTTATTTAGAATAATTTTTTCTATAAAGAAGCGGAAATGATCAGAGATGAAATCAATTTAAAACTTTATAAAACGGACTCAACCTGACGTGATTTATATTAGATTGCTTTAATACTGCTAATATTATTTGCTAAATTAGAATTTTCGTAACTGAACTGCATTAACTTTTACTGTCTTAATGGGTTAGTGTAGCATGCTGATTCTATTGTTCACGTAACGTATGATTTTAGGCATTTCTTCTGAATAAAATGTAATATTTAACACAATTAGCATGCACTCGCACACGCGTATACAATAGGCGTATACCTTATTTGGTTATGCTACTCCTGAAGTCATAGAGATCTTGTCACTAACGTGAGAAGTTATACTACTTCCCGTGAATAAATTAGTTATGAAGAAGTTCAAGGCTCCGTACTAAATTTAACTATAACTTATATACACTGAAGAGCAATTGAATTAGAGATACCTGTCTAGTAACGTGTAGCACCACCTTTCGTCCTGATGACGGCGGCGATTCGTCTCGGCATGGACTCGACAAGACACCGGAAGCGTTGGGAAGCGATACGGATCCACGACCCCTAAACAAGCTCCCACAGTTCACGAAGATTTGATGGAGGGGGTCAGAGCCTCGAACATCTCTCTCGATGGCATCCCAGATGTGCTCGATGGGATTGAGGTCAGGCGACCTAGCTGGCCAAGGAAGCGAGGTCACGTCAGTGGAGTGTTCATCCAACCATTCGGATACAATTCGGGAGCTGCATTGTCTTGTTGCAGGATGAGGTCCCCAGTGGGATGTTGAAGACAAACAAACGGGAGCAAATGGTCGTCTAGGATATCCCGGTAACGTTGACCTGTGAGGGACGATGTCACACCTACCAGGGGTCCCATTTCAGTTCACGTAAACAGTCCCTAGACGAGAATGCCACCCCCACCAGCTTGAAGAGTACCTTGCTGGCAAGAAGGATCCATCGCTTCATGTGGTTTGCGCCGTACTCGTATCCTGCCATCCGCATGTACCAACGTGAATCTCGACTCATCAGTCCAGGCAACATTTTTCCACATGTCTAGGGTCCAGTGGCGATGTTCCCGCGCCCATGCTAATATTTTCACCCTGTGATGTGCGGTCAGAGGCGGTACCCTCGTGGGACGATGGCTTCTGTACCCCATAGCGAGGAGATGATTCTGGATGGTGTGGCTGCTTACACGATTTTGTGCACCAGCGTTAAATTGCCGAGTGATTTCTTGCACTGTGGCCCGTCTATCCGCTGTCACAATGATAGCTAGCCGACGATGACCCCGCTCATCCACACGCTGTTGCCCACGGCAGTTGGCCCTTGCAGGGATGGTTTTACCAGATTCGATGTACTTACGGTGCACCCGTGACACAGTGGCTCGTGAAAATCCCAGTGCCTGCACGACTTCCGAGATTGAGTGACCCATTCGTCGAGCCCCGACAGTTTGCCCACGATCAAAAGCGCTTAGATCCTTCGTCTTACCCCATACTTCGTCCGACTCTTACTGATTCCCGTCACATCACTCCTTATATTGTAGGATCGCTGCATACGTCATGTAGTTTCCGTTTACACGGCCGCCCACAGCGCCACATTTGCATAACGCCAGCTGTCTCTAATTCAATTGCTCTTCAGCGTACATGTACAGGTGTTGAAGAAAATAATGTGCACACCATGATTATAGGCGTTAATACTATTTGTGTAGGCTACACTGAAAAAAAAACAAGCGTTGTGATTATCTTTTCTTTGAATATATTCTCTAGGTTGTATGCCAGTGTATAGTAATACAAGTTATGTTCAACAGCGGTTCGTACGAGTGGTTGGTGAAATGGATGACCTGCCAGTCTTCCAAAGAAGACAAATTGTGAGAGCCCGTTTAACAGGAGTGTCTGTAACCATAACAGCCAAATTGTTTGGTGTTTCAAGAGCAACAGCCTCCACGGCTGCGACTACATACATAAAGCATGGCACGACTTCATCGGCAAGGAAAATTACTGGGCGAAAACTGAGATTGAATGAGAGAGATTGTCGGGCATTAACAAGGATTGTGTCCAAACAACACAGAAATGCTGCAGCAAAAGTGACAGCAGAACTCAATATTCACCTGGAAGACCCTGTTTCCACAAAAACAGTCCTCAGAGATCTTCACAAAGCCAACACCTATGGAAGAGCTGCAATTGCTAAACCTTTAATCACATAAACCAACGCTAAATGCGAAAATGATGGTGTCATGAGCTCAAAACCTGCACAGCTGATGACTGGAAATGTGTGATATGGCCCAATGAGTCCTCATTTACATTATTCTTAACAGTAGGTCGGGTTTATGTGTTGAGAGCCCCTAAGAAAGTGCACAATTCGGAATATCTGGTTCCATCTGTCAAATATGGGGGTGGGGATGGACCTGTGATGATTTGGCTGGACATATCTTTGTATTCGACTGGCTCCATCATTACCCTAATTGGTCGAGGTACTGCCAGCGAGTACTTGGACATTCTAGGTGATCAGGTGCATCATGTGGTCCAAATATTGTTTTCCAACAATAATGCCGTCTTTCTAAATGGTTATGCGCCCATACACACAGTCAGAACAGTTCAGATTTGGTTTGAGGAGCACCAAGATGAACTACAACATCTACCCTGGCCAGCTCAGTCACCTGATTTGAATATCATCGGACCGACCTAACCATATACGAGGGCTACATCGAGGAAGAAATTAATAGGCGTAGAAGACTTGATTGCAGAGCATTTGAAAAAAGCAGATCAATTTTCATGAGCAATTCGGCATTACGTCTTCAAAGAAAAGTGTTTAATCAGTGCATCCTTCCAGTTCTTACTTATTGATAAAAAAACATGGACCTTAACTAAAAAGAAATTCAGGGGCTACAAATTACTGAAAGAAGTACGGAAAGGCTCATACTTCGTATAACCAGGAAAGATAGGTAACGGAACTCATGGATCAGGGAAATGCAAGAGTTGATATACGGGTAATGATCAAGGTGAAATTTTTGAAAGGGCAATGGGCTGGATATATTGCTAGAAGAACTGACCACTGTTGGACAACTGAAATACACGACTGGATTCCAAGAAACAGTCCATGTGGGAGACGGATGAATGAAGTACAGTACGAAAGCTTGTCTAGTGACATGAAGAAGACTAGCTCAATATAGAAAGTTGGAAGAAACTTGTGCAAACCTTCATCCAGCAGTGGATTGATAATGGTTGATAATGACGATATACACCGATGCGCCATTTATTTATGACCACCCCCAGCCTAGAGAAATGAGCGCGCCTAGAAACCGAATGGTGGCGCAGGAGAAGATCACAGAGCAGTATATACACAACCCAAGAACAGGCCTTTGGTTACTAGAGTGTCCGGAGTCAGAATGGGAAAAGCTGCCGATTTATCGGAATTTGATGAAGGACAAATTGTAATGGCACAGCGGCTCGGAACTACGATCTCGGAAACGGCGCGGCTTGTGGTTTGTTCACGTGCCGCTGTAGTGAGTACGTGTCAAAAGTGGTGCACAGAAGGCCAAACGACGAACCGTTGTCCAGCCGTGTGTCGTCCGCAGCTCAGTGATGCCAGAGGGGAGCGGAGACTGTCGCACATTGCTCACAGAGATCACAGGGCCACAGTGCGACAAATCATCCGCAGCTATAACAGTGGTGATTAAGTCAATGTGTCACAGCACAGAGTGCATCGCAGCCTTCTGCGCATGGGCCTTCGTAGCCGAAGACCCACCCGGGTCCCCATTATCACTGCACGTCATCGCCAACAACGCATGAAATGGGCCCAAGGTCATCGAGATTGGACCGTGGAGGATTGGAAGAAAGTGGCCTGGTCTGACGAATCAAGATTCCTGGTGCGTCACGTAGACGGCCGAGGGCAGATAAGCCGATTACCAACGGTGGCTATGGCATCTGGATGCACTGTTGGGCGGAAACAGGCCGGCGGCGTTATGCTGTGGGGGATGTTTTCTTGTGACACTTTAGGCCCCATTATCCCAGTAGCACAATCTCTGACAGCTGTCAGGTATCTGAATATCGTTGCGGACCAAGTGCACCCATTCATGGCAACTGTGTTCCCTGCTGGTGATGGCCATTACCAACAGCATAATGCGCCATGCCACACTGCCAGAATCGTCAAGGAGTGGTTCGAGGAACATGCTGGTGACTTTCTGTTAATGCCCTGGCGTCCAAATTCACCTGACATGAACCCAATCGAACATTTGTGGTTCGACTTTGAAAAGCTGATTCGCGCTAAATCACAACCACCCCGAAATGTACGGGAACTGCAGGACCTGCTGTTGACATTATGGTACCAGATACTACAGGGTACTAATCGCCACCGCATCGAATCGATACCTCGCCGAGTGGCCGCTGTTTTACGGGCTAAAAGGGGTCTTACAGCTTATTAGGTAGGTGGTGAAAATGTAATGGATCATCGGTGTATACGTGTGCATATTTTATAAGGGTCATAAAATTCCTCAAACTGCATATTTTATGGACAAGGGATATTCAAGCCGACTTAAAGATTTATTTTCAATCAAATAACTTAGTCTCAGTGAAACTACAGTATTAGTTTTACAGTACTAATACTGTAGTTTCCCTGAGCCCCAGAAATTACAATACTCTGAAGTCGTCTAATAATAAAAGCAGTTTGAACTGAGTACGTCTCAGCAGTTTGAAGTCTGAGTGTTATAAGTATTTATAATTTGGCTAAAAGGAATGTGTGCCTCTTGGTTATTATTACCTTATTATTGCAGTTTGCTGTCTACCTTCCTTGAAAAAGCCATCTGGTTGATGTGCGAAAGCTTGGAAACTTTGATTTCTCTTCTACGCCAAGAAATTCAAATCATTAATATAGTTATACTATTTTGAATTGCTACCTTGTTATTTGAAGTGTCAATGGAGGTCAAAAGCTGTTTAGATTCGAGTTTTTCAAATGAAAAAACTATTCTACAGTTGATGCATTCTATACTCGTGTAAAAACAGCAGCACTATGTAAGTTTAACGAATAAATAAATAAATAGTAATCAGAAAAATCTGATTTATGACAGTTTCGACAAAACATCATGTACCATTTTTACAGTTAAGTCATAATGATTGGGCACGCCTATTAAAGGTAGCAAATGCACTGAAAAACGGAACTGTCAGCTAACAAAAACACCTCAATTGTTGTAAAGATTTTTCATTTTTCTGCTCGATTTGTCATTTCCATTGTTCGGCGAATGATGAAGGTGGGAAGTCAAAATTGCTTCCTTACTGTTATAGTGTCCTTTTGTCAGTTTATTTTATTAAGCTAATTGTTCAGTGACTTTTTTTATATCACATTTAGACGGAAAGAGGACGTAAAAATCTAATGAGTTCGGAAATTGAAAAAGTCAGGCACAGTTGTGCTACAATAATATTTTAGCAAGTCTTTTGTAAAAATATATTGTACGTATGTAATCACTTTGTCCTTACGTCCGTCCGTCTGTCTGTTGTGGACACCATATCTCCGCAACTATTAGTCTGATTTGAAAAATTCATATTGCATTTGAAGCTTAAAATGCGACGATGATGATGATCCTTGCATTTAGATTTTTTCTGATGCACAACTTCGCCGCCAGAGAGTGTAACCGCAGATGATATCGAATTCAAAATACGTTTTATGGCACATATTTGCTTCTAAATAAAATTCTTTAAAAATATATATATATATTCTTTTAAAAAATGCTTCTAAATAAATTCTTTAAAAATTATTTCTTGCTTTCGATGCCATTTATGACGAAGATTATTTTACGCACAGTTTTTTTTTCAAGTAATGCATAAAATGTGTCAAATGAAAGAAAAACGTCACCGTCTTGGTACGATATTTCATAAAAGATGAAACTATTTACCGATTAAAATACCCCACTAGTACTTTCGGGCAACATTCACCCCATCATCAGGTGGAACAGAGGGGAAATTCAGTACTTGCTTAGCTTTCTTTTTTTTTCTTATAGGAGTGCAGCGATGCACTATGGGAAAGAATAATGCATATTTTTTTCGCTAGGGGCGCATAGGTAAATTAATTGGGTTTTCACCGATGTCTTTGCTTCTCAAACTCCGATTTGAAAAATTCTTCCTGCATTGAATACGACTCCTGATGGAAATGTTTTGCGTATCTTTTTTTATTTTTCGTAAAGAACGGTTTGGCCACCAGGGAGCGTAAGTGTTTATTCCTGCTTCTGATGTATTTGCAGCAAAATCTGAGCTTCTGAAAACTTGATTGAAAAAATTCGTTTGTGGAACCATATCTCGGAAAACCTTTTCAGAATACTTCCTTTTTAAAATAATGCATAGTTTTTCCGCTAGGGCCGTAGATGTATATCTTTTTCCTGTTGATATATCTGCTTTTAAGAGTCGGATTTGAAAAACTAATTTCTTTTGGAAAGTGTTTCCGGTGCGAAATGTTTCTCATATAATTTCAAAAAATTTCAAGTAATGCATAGATTGTTCGCTAGGGGAATAAAGGTAAATTGCGTGTTCCTCGATATCTCGGCTTCTAAAACTCCAATTTTGAAATTTTTTTTTCCGGCATCAGATACAGCTCCTCATGGGAAATATTTTGCATATAATTTCGAATTTTTGTTAAAGAACGTATGATGTAGAAGTCTTGTCTTACTTCTACGTTATTTTAAAAACATAACCATAAGATGAAATAGTTCCTAAATTAAACCTTAACGGCCAGACGAAACATGTAAACAACAGAAGTCAAACTTACGGAAAAGATGCTTTATTCAGGATGTAGCACTTCCACAACAAATCATAACATCACATAGTACTTCGCATTAAACTCTCCACACACCACACAGCTCTTAATACAACGCTCTACAACACAACGCTCAACTTGCAACACTTCTCCAAGCAACGCTCTCTTTAACAACGCTCGTTTACAACAGTTTAGTCGTCGTTTTTATCTCTCGTTCTTATCTTATATCAGGCATACGTCACGTTCATTCAACCTCAATTATGTTGCCAACAGTATTCGTTTGAGAGAAAAGATATCACGTTAAGAGTGAAGTATAACTGAGAATAAACTCAAGATTTACATAGGGAAAGAAACTAAAAAGGAAAGTTAATTTAGAATATACGTCACAAATGGTTTGGCCACCAGGGGGCGTAAGTGTTTATTTCCGCTTCTGAAGTATGTGCAGCAAAATCTCAGCTTTTGAAAACTTGATAGAAAAAATTCTTTTGTGGACCCATACCGCTCACCCCGGAAAACCTTTACAACATACTTTCTTTTTAAAACAATGCACAGTTTTTCCACCAGGGAGACGTACACATCATACAATCACCTGCACAATAATTTAAGTACCCGGTTTCTTACGGTAACACAATATACAATAGCTGGAGCACAAAATTGAGGGAGAGGGTAATTAATATCCGGTGCCACAATAATCAAAATTTCATGCGATGTGTTATCCACGATATCCCATCTCGCTACAGAACTTTAAAATCAGGTCCTCTGACAGAAGATTGAAATTTAATAACGAATAAAACCTAAAAGGCTTTCCCGCGAACCGCTCCTATTACTGAAAATGTTTCGTCATATGGATATGGAAAAAGTGCGAACCGAGTTTTTCCGTTGATATGCAAAAGGAATTGGGGAAAGATTTCTGAAAATTCAGGATATTCCGTCAACACATCTTAAAACGCCAATTTACCGTCAATATAGGAAAGAAATGGCGGAAAAGTTTCCGAACATTTAAAATTTTCTTGGGGGGGGGGAGCGAAAAATCTATGAAATTCGGGTTTCCCCCGTCATTTCACGGAAAGGTTAGATCAAAAATACGCTCCGTTAATTCACAAAAGGAATCGGGGTAAGTGGCTCGTGAATTTCAGAACTTTTTTACAGTGCTGTTAAATCGTTGCCCTTGCCCATATTGTTGACGATGACAGAACTGTATACGCTATTTGGAACTATGACACACCAAATGCCTCGTGTCTTTCCCAGATGGGAGTTTGCTTTAATGGCACAGCTCTCTTTTTATCTGTTGTGGGGAGGCCATATTTCAGTATCTCTTGAGGGTGTTTATATACAAGCCTGTTATCAAGCGCAATTCTCTGCTTAATCACAGGCTTAACGTGTAGCGACAGTTGGTGCATATTTCAGATATTATGTGCTGAGAAATGTTGCCTTGCGCAACCGATGTCAATCACAAAACACGATAGCGATAAAAAAACAAGAGAATACGTATTACGAACTATAGGCTCTGACCAAATTCAAAATTCGCTAAGTTCCCTGTAGTAAATCCGGATAAACGTGCCTCACAACTGAGTTTCAGATTATCAGATCACCGCGTAAGTTATATAAAACTATTTCAAGGAAACATGCTTTTTAAGGTACCCTATAATAATGTCAGAGATCTAAATAAAACATTTTTGTAATTTCTCACGCCTATATTCAGTTGTAAGATATTAATGTACAACCAATTCACGTTCATTCCTTTGGCTAGCACAGACTAAGATACCTTTTATTTTTTGGTGCGAAAAGAATTGCGAAACTTCTGCTAAATAAAACCCCTTAAAGAAGAATAAATTTCCCTAACAGAAATTTAGGAGGTTAGTTATCACTCTGTTTGGAAATGCGATGTGTTAAAATCTCAAGGTCTAGTTTTTTTAGCCTCCCATTTTCTTGCTAACGGGCACGTATGGTATACTAGAGTTCCGACATCTTTCTGTATGCTCCCAGAACACATGCTTACCACAAAAGAAAATTCTCTAGAATTTTTGTCAAACATTCCTATGCTTGGGACGGGTGACTGCTTATAGCCCATTGAGTTGCTCACGGTGGTCGCTAAACCGTCAATAAAAACAAACAAACTGCAGTCTCATTTTTTTATGACAGATGCTAGTCTAGGTTTATGAGCAGATTTATAAGACTTTAATCCAAAATCTTTGCTAAGATGTCACGAAAGAGTGCTAATACTAATATCAGACCCTTTTGAATGTAGAAAGACCTTGACTTTCGTGCACGAACTCCTCGTAGAACGCACAACTATTCGCCTTATAGTATTATCATCACGTGGGGTTGTTTTCCTTGGGCGTCCACTTCTCTTTCGGTCGCTAAATTCACCTGTATCTCGATAGATCATGATCGTATTATGAATAGCAGTCTTGCTCATACTTATCTTTCTGCTTATGTCTCGTTCGGAGAATTCTTTATGATATAAAGTCACTATTTGAGCCCTCTGAGTAACACTTAATGACGCTTTTTTGCCCATTTTTCGTATATAAAAAATACGTACAAAACCTCTAAGCATGAAAACCAAAAGCAAACTTACGCTCGCACGCTTCTCCCAACTCTATCAACAGCTGTCGCTGTAGGTTGATGTGTAACACCGTCAGGAAGTTGTGTAATACAGACGATAGTTGACGCAATCGGCAGAAATTTTCTAATACCAACAGGTGGCCTTAAACTTTTGCAAATGACTGTACATTTAAGTAATGCAGGTGAAACATAGACATTTAACTCATATTTGCAACCAAATACACAAAGAGTCTTAAAACTGTGTATAAGCTTTCTTTTCCTTAAATGGGATACCAAATAAAGTGGACTCCCACTTTTCAAATTACTAGTAAATAACTTTATAGCAGTGCTGCGGTAACTTGCGCCAAAGCTTTAACAACGTGAAATTTCCATTAAAACTATCTAAGAGTGATTATTTTCATATACTTGCCATGCTAATGTAGCAATCTGGTATTGTAACGCATACGTTAATTAGCATAACTAAATATTTTCCCGACGATGGAACCTCCCCTACCGAGCATGCAAGAATTAAAAAGGCAATGATAAAATCCCTATAAACCAGTTTAGTTTTCTATCTGTGTTAAGCAATAGGTTGTAAGACTTCAATCTTAGGGGGAAAGCTCGCTTAATAGGAGCGAAATCCGCCTGTTTCCGAATACCAGCTGAGAAGGTGTGAAGAAATTTGAATAATATGTGAAAACGTCAAAAAAAAAACCAAGTCTGTTTTCTGAAGCTGCTCTCAGACAGACGTTACGAGTGTAGAAGGATATATCTAACAGTCATTTACTTGCTTGGAAGTTTTCATCACATCCTTTTTTTTTATGACCTAATTCAATTTGTGTCATTTCATTTAGTTGACTCATCCATCGGCACAACTTCAGAGAAGGCTTACATTTTTATGGAGCATCCAAAAATGCGCGTCACTTCAAGCTGGCATTTAATAACGAACTCCGGATTGTGTCATCACTTATCCAGGTCCGAAAGTGATGCACAAATAAAAAACAAAGGTCAATGCTGGGGTGGATTCTAAGATTTGAAAGAATGCAGATATTCCCCCCCCCCCGTCTAATTTAATCGTAATTAACGTCACTTCTGTGTATGTAGCTCAAGAACAAGATGTTCTTAATGCTATATTATACGTGGAAATGTACGTTTGGGTTATGACGTTGAATTTTTGTTTCACACGTTTGTCCACAATAAAGAAGCGACACCCCTGGAGTACCTTCTCTGTGTTACACACATCCGCGACGAACCTTACTTACGCCAAATGAAACGCCCTGAATTAAACCAAATCAAACATAGCTATTATACTAAACTTAGGTACTAAACAATTTAATAAAAAAAAGCCTGACTTAGATTTCAATTCATTATATTCATTAAATACTTCATATGAGAACCAAGAATAATATATTTGATTAAGACTGTGACGTACCTGCCAGCAGGACGCACACGACATAAAGGCAGATAGCAATCAGAACAAACGTCCGCGTAGCTCAATTGGTAGAGCGACTTATTCCGGAATGAGGGGACCCGGGTTCGAGCCCCGGCATGGATAAAGATGACGGAGAAATTTACTTCGTTATAATGGCGCCCGAACTATCCGGATGACCCGACCGTTCAAAATCTCGCATTGGTGTGATGTTCTTTCCACACCGCGAGATAGGAAAAATCAGAGAATCCCATCTCCAGCGCTTCGAAAAATAAATGTGTGTGACGTTGCATTCCACACAACCAGATTGACTGGGAGTTCTCAAGTGCACGTTCTACAGCGGATGGCTGCCTGCAACGATTCATGGTCACGGCTGACCCGTGGGCCCGGCCCTCTTTGGGGGGAGATGTGACGTACCTGCCAGCAGGACGCCCACAACATAAAGGCAGATAGCAATCAGAATGAACGTCTGCGTAGCTCAGTTGGTAGAGCGACTTGTTCCGGAATAGGCGGACTCGGGTTCGATTCCCGGTGTAGACCAAAAATGACGGAGAAATTTACTTCGTTATAAGACATAAACAATCAGTTGAAACGGTGAGTAGTTACCAACAGTTCTACTGAAACGTCACATATAGTCGCATCTATACTAACCTAGGTACCAAATAATTTAATCGAAACACATGATGTAGATTTCAATTAACCATATACACTAAATACATCACACAAGAAACATGAATAATAAATTTGATGAAATACTGAACTACAGTTGAGACGCTAAGCAGTTACCAACAGTCCTACTCAAAAGTCATTTATAATTGTACCAAATATGCGTAAGCATGTTGATCTAATGCAATATTCGCAAGCAGCACACACACAATAGTGTTACCTATTAAGTAGCCGGCAACACATCGAAAGTGCTTCATAAAGTCTGGAATAGAACAACCGTGCAACGCTCACCTCTCCTCTGTTGTTAAGTATTGTGGTATAAATACACTGCTGGCCACCTAAATGCAACACCAAGAAGGACACGAGATAGCAAAGCCAGATTTACTGGACACATAACAACAGACACAAAGATGAAACGATTGAACTTACAGGCCCGTGCGACTTGCGGAACACGCAGGCATCAATAGTTCGTGTGGCCCCCATGGCTGCCAATAACGGCCGCTACACGCCGCGGCATCAAACGAAAGAGGCTTCGGATGTGGGCTTGGGGTATGTCGGTCCAGACTGCTTCCACACGTTGCCACATTTCATCAGGCGTAGCCGCGGGTAGTACTTGCCGGGCCACTCGGTTGCCGATCAGCGACCAGACGTGTTCGATGGGCGACATATCGGAAGAACAGGCGGGCCACGGCAACAGTGACACCTGGTGGGCCGTGAAGAACTGTTGCACGATGCGTGCCACGTGCGGGCGTGCATTGTCCTGTTGAAACGTGGCCGCAGGCAGGTCCCTGCAGGTAAGGGAGGACTACAGGCTCCAAAACGTCGGAGATGGTGCGGTAACTGTTGAGTGTACCGGCGATGCGTACCAGAGGGGTGCGAGTGGCATATCCAATTGCACCCCAAACCATAACGCCGGGCGACGGACCGGTATGGCGATGCATAATGCAAGACTCATACAGTCTCTCGCCGCGGTGCCGCCACACGCGGATCCGACCATCATGGTGTTGCAGGCAGAAGCGAGATTCGTCGGAGAAGACAATGTCGTGCCATTCCGTAGTCCAGGTGCAGCGTTCAACGGCCCACTGCCACCGCACTCGCCGGTGGTGTAACGTCAATGGTAATCGGAGCAATGGGCGCCGTGCGACAAGTCCCCGCTCCTGCAGACGACGTCGAACGGTACGTGCTGATACAGGTTGTTGCGCAACACACCCTAATTCCTGCGCTAACGTTCGTGATGTGGCGGTGCGAGCCGTCAATGCCCGCCGCACAACACGCCGGTCCTTTCGTACGGTGGTGTGCCGCGGCTGCGGCATTCGCTCACGTGGGTCCATCCGTCCCTCTTGCACCCACCGAATCCATACTCGCATCACTGTGGCTGGATGTCGTCCCACACGGGCGCCGATGTCTCGGTACGATAAACCGCTGTCGCGATAAGCCACTATTCGTCCTCTGTCGAACTCCGAAACGTGCTGGAATGACTGCCTTCCCACGCAAAGGTCTTGCAGCACAACACACTTCCACTACTGATACCCCGCCTTCTGTGCACCCTTCTTATAGTGCTTCTCGGTGGCGTTCCGGGCTCACATAATTTGCATATGCCCTGCAATGCTAATCGTTTGCATGTCCTCTCGCGGGCGACGCATGCTACGAATTTCAGGCCAATCGGATGCTTCCTTCTTGGTGTTGCATTTTGGGTGGCCAGCAGTGTATATATGGTCCATGCAAACATGATGACAAACATGCTCATTAATCACTTGTTAGCGTTCGCCAGGCTGGTTAAAATATTATCGCTGATAGTTAAAATTGATGATACATTAAAATATGAAGATTAAAATCCATTATAATTCCATACTATTGTGTCTAGGTTGTATGGCCGGATAACTGACAACAGCTATATCCAAGAGTACTCACATACCAGTCCAGAAGGTCCATTTAGTTTGAAGGAAAATACACCGGACAGTCCTCACAAACATGAAAATAACACATACATTTATACTCCATTGTGTGTTCCCTGCTAAACGCGTTTCATCCTCCCTGTCGAGGACATCTTCAGTGGCCGTAATTGGTAATGAACCTGCATTAGCCCCAACCTAGGTCGACCAAATCACCATTATTTATATCTCGTGTTATCGGGCAGAAATGTCATCTGCGCATGTCACACCGCGTCTGTTCCACGAGATCGATTTGACGTAAATCGTCTATTCTTATTTACTCTTTTTTGTGTTGTCTGACGTTGCTTTTCAGATTTAACTAGATATTTCCAGGCTGAAGGCAACTCTACGGGTGTGTTATTATTACGTTTAATATGACTTGTTTTTTCAATGGTCACAGCTTCAGACATCAAAATAAACGTCACTTCTATTTTAGTGTTATGTGACGTGTATGCACCGCATGACGCACATGAGAAAAAGGCAGATAGCAGCGGGAGCATACGTCCGTGTAGCTCAGTTGGGAGAGCAATTTATTCCGGAATGAGGGGACCCGGGTTTGATGCCCGGCGTGGACAAAAATGACGGGGAAATTTACTTCGTTATATTGGCGCCCGAACTTCAAGAATGACCTGGCCGTTAAAGTTCTCGCAATGGTGGGATGTTCTTTCCACACCACGAGACGGGAAAAATAAGAGAATCCCTTCTTCAGCGCTTCGAAAAGTAAATGTGTGTGATGTTACGCTCCACACACCAAATTGCATGGGATTTCTCCAACGTACGTTCTTCAGAAGATAAGAAGATGACTGCCAACAGCGACACATGGTCCCGGCTGGCACGTGGGCCATGCCCCCGGCACTCTTTCGGGGGGGTAGATATGACGTGCCTGCACCGCAGGACGCACATGAGATAAAGACACACAGCAGCGAAAGCATACCTCCGCGTATGCTCCTTGCATTGGGCCGTACATGAAAAGAAATGGAGAACCCAAGTTGAACAAACTGGTTTTATGCCCAAATGTTCGGTTAAAATTATGTGAATTGATGATTTTGAAATGTGAACCATATCTTCGATATCTCTAAATTGATAGGTGTCGGTCTTTCTGTATAATAACACCTATTGCATTGATGATTCCCACTGTAACAGTCGTTGAAGTTGAAGGTCTTCCTCCATGCGTGATTAAATCCGCCGACTCACGACCATCTATAAATTCTTTATGCCATCTGTAAATTGTTGATTTTCCTAGATATTCATCTCCATAAGCCTCTTGAATAAGACGGAAAGTCTCTCCAACAAACTTTTTAAGTCGACAGCAAAATTTAATAGCGCATCATTGTTCATCCTTCATATCCATTTTTTTCGAAAAATAATTAGGGGCTCACGAAACAACGCTTATTAAACTGCGCACTACCGATGACGCATACATAATAAACAAATGTGGCCGGTTGCTATGGTTACTACAACGACTACTGGTTTTTCGAGACTCGTGCCAAGGTCGAACGTAGTACTGCACATTTTTTATAAAAACATTCTTAGTCGTATTGGGACAAGCTGTGTAGAAAATATGCGAAAAGTGTTCTTCATAGCAAACGCTATGCTAAGGAAATACATTTTTTTTAAATACGTCTCCTAGAAGCAACAATTGCGAGAAAAAGGTTTTAACATTTACGCTCTCTAGAAGGAAAACTGTGCATTATTTAAACAGGATAATTTCCCCCATCTTTACTGTAGCGAATGACATGCAGTAAACACGAAAGATGACATCGAATTTCCGGTTGTAATGAGCACGACTTTTGAATCCTTTCCGACACAAATTAAATATTTCAAAGTCATTAATAGTCAATGAACTCATAACAAACAAGAAAGATGACACCGAATTTTTGGTTGTAATGAGTTCATTTTTTGAATCCTTTCCGACACGAATAAAATATTTCAAAGTTATTCATAGTCAGTGAACTCATTACAAGCAAGAAAGGCGACACCGAATTTTCGGTTGTACGGAGCACGTCTTTTGAATCTTTTCCGATGCGAATAAAATTTATCAAAGATATTAATAGTCAATGGAATCGGTTACAAAAAAAATCAACAGGATAACAAATGGTGTACAAAAGTTTAAAAACTTTTTGTACATATTAACAAATGGTGTACAAAAAATTCTCATAGAAGAAGAAATGTCAGAGACAAAGATTTTCAAATAGAACAGTTAAAAGAAGAAATATAAAAGGGAACATGATGTAACTCTACGCCTCCTAGCGGAAGAATTTTGCATAACAGAAAAGTTGAAAATATGAATAAAGTATTCTTCATGGCAAAAGCTATGCCAAGAAGAACTTTTCAAATACGTCTACCCGAAGTAGAGATAGCGAGAAAAGGTTTGACCTTTACGCTCCCTAGCGAAAAAGCTGTGCATTTTTAAAGATGAAAATATATTCCTCATCTTTATTGTAGCGAATGACATGCAGTATACAAAAGAAATTTCTCAAGAATTTTAGAAGCGGAGATACAGCTAGAACTAAACAAACACCATCTAGCGACAGACCTGTGAACTACAAAAAACTCTTCAAGTACAAACGTAATGTGTTACACAAGGTAAATGGTATCCGGTGTTAAAAAGAAATTGTTAAATCGGAAATTCAGGAGCAGAGGTATATAAAAAAACAGATTAGCATTTGCGCCCCCTAGCGGAGGCGACATTGTGGATTATTTTCGGAATGATATACACACAAAATATTTTCACAGTCAGACCAAAAAATTTTTTCGATCGGATTTTTAGTCCAGCAGATATTGGTGCAAACATGATGTAAACGGAAATGCGAACTTACGTCCTAGTGGCACACTTGTGCGTTAAGAAATATCTGAAACATTTTGCACCGGAAACGATCTCCGATAAAGAAAGAATTTCTTGAATCCGATCTTTAGAAGCAGAGATATCGACAATTATAAGATATATGTATATGCACGACCGCTGGCGGAAAATACGCACCATTTTTTCGTAGCGATCGGTATGTGACCACGAAAAAATTTTTTCAATCGAATTTTCAGAAGCGCAGATATTGTTGCAAGTACATCAGAAACATAAATATGCATTTACGCCACTGTAACGTACCAGGAGATGTGACGTACCTGCCCGAAGGACGCACACGACATAAAGGCAGATAGGAATCAGAATAAAACGTCTGCGTAGCTCAGTTGGTAGAGCGACTTGTTCCGGAATAAGCGGATTTGGGTTCGAATCCTGGCGTGGACAGAAATGACGGAGAAATTTACTTCATTATAATGGCGCCCGAACTATCCGGATGACCCGACCGTTCAAAATCTCGCATTGGTGTGATGTTATTTCCACACCGCGAGATAGGAAAAATAAAAGAATCCTTTCTCCAGCACTTCGAAAAAAAAAAAATAATAAGGGGGAGATGATGTAACGTACCAGGAGATGTGACGTACCTGCCCGAAGGACGCACACGACATAAAGGCAGATAGGAATCAGAATAAAACGTCTGCGTAGCTCAGTTGGTAGAGCGACTTGTTCCGGAATAAGCGAACTCGGGTTCGAATCCTGCTGGCGTGGACAGAAATGACGGAGAAATTTACTTCGTTATACCACCTTGCGGCAAAACCATGCCTCATCAAAAATTAGAAATTATATGCAGAACATTTCACACCAGGAACTCTATCAGATTTCAGAAAGCATTTTAAAAATCGATCATTTAGAAACAGAGATATCGGGGAAATTACAATTTACTTTTACGCCCACTAGCGGAAAAGCTACGCATTATTTGAAAAAGAAACTGTACCTCAAAAAAGTCCCGTTATAAATGGTATCGAAAAAAAGAAAGAATTTTTGCAGTCGTACAATTTTAATTAACGATATAGGATAAAATATAATTTGAATTCGGTAGCATTCGCATTTACGCCCTTCAGATGCGAAGTTGTACATCGGAAATAAACCATAAAACAAGGATCATGGTTCTCACATTTTGGACTTTCCAACGTCAGAAGAATTTTTAAATCGGACTAATAGTTGCAGAGACATGGTATACACAGACGGACGAGCAGATAGACGAACGGACGAAGTGATACTATAAGAACTTACATTTTTTTTTTCACAAAAGACGTGCTTTTTTAAAAAGACTTACTTAGCGCTGTGTCTTGCCCTAAAACAATACAGTGAAACTGCATTTTTTGAATCAAAACTGCTTTATAAGAGACTAATAATTTTCTGTAAACAAACGGGAAAAACAGATGAAATAAAAGGCCATACGTTTGATGGCAAATGCTTTGTTACCTGACAACTGTACGAAGAAGATACAAACACACACAGTCGAGTCACATTATTGTGACCACCTCCTACATTTGACGTCAACACCGCGTAGCCAATGAAAGAAGGCTGAGCTGGCTTGGATGATATATAAGGTATGCTGTAGGCATTCTGACAACATATCACTCGTTACTGTCATGGATAAAACCAGCGGTTTATCAGATTTGCAAAAAGGAATGATTATCGGTTTTCAGGCCAAGGGTTGCAGTATTTCTGAAACAGCGCAGCTTATGAACTGTTCGCGTGCTGCGGTGGTTAAAGTGTATCGTGATTGGATAAATGGCACCATTGCGATTAAGCGACGTGGAAACTCCGGAGGCCGCCCCGGTGGCGCAGTGGTCTAAGTGATGGCTTCTGATCATTCGTCCGAAAGGGGTCCGGGTTCGAATCCCGGTGAAGCATGGATGTTGTGTTTGTCTTACGGCACTGGCTCTCTCCCTTCCCTGGAACCAGTGACCCTAAATTAGGGACGGGCGACTACTTATAGCCCATTGAGTTGCTCACGGTGGTCGTTAAACCACCAATCAAAAACAAAAAAAAAAAAAAAAAAAACTGCGGAGCACCACGTGCCATTGATGCGAGAGGTGAACGTCCGCTTCGAAGGTGCGTGAGGTCCGATCAACACGCTACAGTGGAGGAACTCACTGGCCAAATGAACCAGGGGGCTACCGGAAGTGTGTCTAAAACGACAATTCAGCGAACTCTGCTGCGCATGGGGCTACGATGCAGACGGATGGTGACTGCACCTATGCTAACGAAGGTGCATCGGCAGAAAAGGCTTACATTTGCGCGGCCGTATCGGAATTAGACCTCCGCTGATTGGCAAAGGATTGCCTTCTCCGATGAGTCACGTTTTCTGCTTCATGGAACGGATGTACGTTGGCGTATAAGCCGAGAAACATCGGAGAACAAGCACTCTTCAACTATTCAACTATTGTTGGCAGAACACAAGCTGATGTGGGGAGCGTTATGGTCTGGGGAATGGTTTTTGTGGCATTCCCTGGGTGCACTTATACCTGTAGAAGGCACTATGGACCGAATTCGTTATGAATCCATCCTTGCAGACCACGTACACCTATGTATGCTGATTGTCTTCCCTGGGGCGCTTGGGATCTTCCAGCACGATAGTGCGACGTGTCACACAGCTAGAAATGTCCGAGAGCGGTTGGAAGAGCACGACGAAGACTTTAAAGTACTTCCGTGGCCCCCTAATTCCCTAGACTTAAAACAAATTGAGCATCTGTGGGACTACCTCGATCGTGTTGTTCGATCTATGGATCCTCCACCACGCACCCTCCAGCAGCTGTCAGATGCACTGCAGTCAGCATGGCTCCACATACCTGTGAACAAGTTCTAGCACCTTACTGAGTCACTCCCAGCCCGTCTAGCTGCTGTCCGCGCTGCACACGGCGGTTACTCTGGATATTAGTTGGTGGTCACAATAATGTGACTCGACCGTGTATACAAGCAAGGGTCACATTGATAAGGAAATTAATCGACGTATAGAACTTGGCTAAGTATAGAACCCACAGGGATTTGAACTCGGACCCTTCTTGGTCGAATGGTCACGAGCCAGCGCTTAGACCACTGCGCCACCGGGGCGGCGGACTGGTTCCAGGAACACGACAGTGATGTCTCCGTTCGCCCTCTGGCCGGAAAAATCTCCCGACCTCAATCCCATAGAGCACTTATGGGACTGTGTGGATTGGTTCGACATGCTGACCCACATCCACGTCATCTCCGGGACCTCCGTGCTATGCTGCAATCGGAATGGGCACGTGTGCCTCAGGCAACCTTCCAGGGCCTCATTGCGTCCATGTCACCCCTTCTCCTCACCGCTGTGATCCGTGCTAAGGGTGGTTATTCCCATTATTAGGTAGGTGGTCATATTATTCCGATACGATTGTGTATATGTACATATATACAGGGTGCATAGAAAAGTCCCTTTAGCCTGGAATAACATGCGAATGGAGAGAGGTACAGTTATGCAAGTGAGATAATGGTACAGTAAAACGACTACGCCTGATCGAATGCAACCAATAGAAACGCCCCTAGGGGCGAAATGCGGAAGTTAGCCATTGCAAATCGAAAACGAAAAGAGATAGAGCAAAATTTCCAATTACAAAGTTGTAGAGCATCAATTAATCAGTACAAAACGACATTTGTTTTACACGGATAAGATAAAGTGTCGCCTGAATACCCTAAAATGTCCGAAATCGATGCGCGACCTTTTGTGTGAACGTTTGAAGGGAACAGGCATAGGTATGAGCAAATACACACAATTTATTGCATAGATGCGTATTTATGTCAATACAGTTTGATTACGTCAGACAAAACAAAAACAAAAAAGGCAAACTGGCGCACAGTGATAAAAAGTTAATGTCGAGTATGTTCGACGAGTTCGCCATTGCCCAAGATACACATTTGTATTCGTGAAAGCAACTCTGCATGCACATTCCTCAGCATGAAATGTGTCACACTATTGCAAGCATCTGTAACACGACGATGTAGATCCAGTAGACTTGTAGGCTCTGTTGTATACACCTGATTTTTTACGTAACCCCAGAAATCCAAGCTCGCCATTCACACACAGCGTACGTAGACCTAAACTTCTGATCAGGGTACATCCTGCTACTGGTTTTTATATCGTAGGTACCGTACAACGTCACAATCTGCATTTGCATACGGCTACATTTGCGAAATGTGAATATGTAGATTCGAATTGTCGCGCATCGATTTCGGACACTGTAGGGTATTCAGGCGACAATTTATCTTATCCGTGTGAAACAAATGACGTTTGGTACTAAATAATTGACGCTCTACAACTTTGTAGTTGGAAAGTTTGCTCTATCTCTTTTCGTTTTCGATTTGCAATAGCTAACTTCCGCATTTCGCCACTAGGGGTGCTGCTGTTGATTTCATTCGATCGGGCGTAGTCGCTTTACTATACCGTTATCTCACTTGCATAACTGTACTTTTCTCCGTTCGCAAGTTATTCCAGGCTAAAGGGACTTTCCTATGCATCCTCTATAATGTCATTTCATTGATGAAATATCTTCTTAATGCATCAGTTTAATTATGCTTGTAACATTTGGAGGCAAAAACTATTCAAGAGAAAAATCGCAGTCTGATTTTGATAGGCTTTCATTTGGATATGAGGCGGCATTTTGTAACAGAAAAGCTGCATTTTGTGGCAATCATTTGTTCTTCAATAATAGATAAAATAAAATAAACCGAATTGTGGAAGCTAATTACATGCATCATTAAACAAATAATCATGCACCGATGATCGAGAGAAGCACTGGTGCAGAATGCGTGAGCCACAACTGATTTAAAATATTTAAATTCCTATATTCTTAAAAAAGTGATAAGTGTTTCCTTTCGATTTTGTCTTGTTCATCATTTCTTAAACATATTTCTTATATAAAGGTGTTATTTTTCAATAACGCCATTCTTTATTGATGTTTCTTTTTATACACATAATACGAGGATAAACCAAACAAAGCGGCTCTTCACTACATACGCATGCTCTGTTTAACATACCTATCATTTAAATTAATCTGACTTTTCCTGCCTTCAGCTTTTTACAGATTGGTCAATAACATCGTCAAAATCTATTTCTATACACAGACCACATAGTGGTCCATTCAGAAACACAATGCTCTTAACAACGTGCAATTTATTAATATTTGCTGATATAAATTACTATCTGTAAATTTATTCTTCATTTGATATCGCTCAGAGTAGCCGAGAGGTACGTGATTTATTTTGTTGGACTCCATCTTTTTGGTTTCGGGTGTATAATGAACACCGTGAGCAACTCGTAGGATACAAGCGGCTGAGCAGTAACAAAAATTTTGGGCTGGGCACTTATGGCCATATATTAAAAACACACCTTAATGAAAAATATGTTAATTTAAAACGCAATTATCCTAAAATAATAACAGACTGTGAAAAATAACTTAAACAAAAAATTATAATCGCAGATTTCTCTTATGAACAATTTAATCTTTAAAAATCAAAATACTTTATTACTGTTTTCAGTGCACATTACAAAAACGAACAACTGTTTAATTACAATTTAAATTCATCCGAGTTTTCCTGCCTTCAGATTTTTACAGATTAATCGGTAACATCGTCAAAATCTGTTTCTATACACGGACGATATTGTGGACTATTCAGAAATACTGCGCAGTTGTCTAAGCGCTGGCTTCTGAACATTCGTCGGAGATGGGTACGGTTCGAATCCCACTGAGGCATGGCTTTTGTGTTTGTTCTCTCTCTTCCGGCGGCCCTAAATTAGGGACGGGTGACTGCTTATAGCCCGTCAAGTTGCTCACGGTGGTCATTAAACTCTTAAAAAAACCGGAAAAAATCCACCTTCAACCTCTGTTCGCGCAATAACTCACGTTCTGTCCATTTATCGTTAAGATTGACATCTCGCTAGAAGCTTGACCTTCCAACCAGTGGCACACTCACGGGAAGGACCGATGCACCCCCTCCCCCTTGGGCTGACAGAGCAGATAATTATTACGTCGAAGTTTGAAACAAAAAATTCACGATACACGATCTACATATACTTCTTAATCATGTACCGTATAATTAAAACATACAATAATTATAAGGGAGTAGTTCTGTTAAATAAATTGAAAAAAATCTAACCAGTAAAAGAATTTCATCTAATAATGGGGCTTAAAGTGTCCCAAGAAAACATCGCCCACAGCATAACACCGCAGCCGCCGGCCTGTTTCCGCCCAACAGTGCATCCAGGTGCCATAGAGCCTCAGTTGGTAATCGGCGTATTCGCGCTCGGCCGTCTGCGTGATGCACCAGGAATCTTGATTCGTCAGACCAGGCCACTTTTGACGGTCCAATCTCGATGATTTTGGGCCCATTTCATGCGTTGTTGGCGATGACGTGCAGTGATCCTGGAAACGCGGCTGGGTCTTCAGCTACGCAGGTTCGTGCGCAGAAGGCTGCGATGAACTGTGCGCTGTGACACGTTGACCTGATCACCGCTGTTGTAGCTTCGGGGGATTTGTCGCACTGTGGCCCTGCGGTCGCTGTGAGCAATGCGCGACAGTTTCCGCTCCCTTCTGGCATTAGTGAGCTGCGGACGACATACGGCTGAACGACGGTTCGTCGTTTGGCCATCTGTGCACCACTTTTGGTACATACTCACTACAGTGGAACGAGAACAACCCACAAGCCGCGCCGTTTCCGAGATGGTAGTTCCGAGGCGCCATGCCTTCACAATTTGTCTTTTATCAAACTTCGATAAATCGGCAGCTTTTCCCATTCTGACTCCGAACACTCTACTAACCGAAAGCCGGTCCTCGGGTTGTATATATATACTGCTCTGTGAACTTCATCTGCGCCACCGTTCGGTATCCAGGCGCGTTCATTTCTCTAGGCTGGAGATGGTCAAAATACAATGGCTCATCGGTGTATAATACATCGATCTGAGTGAGAAGAAAAGCCCGTAAAGCCCGTAAATCAGCTGATTGAAGATCATGTATCTCGAGCGCTAAATATGGAAATCGGAAGTTCTAAAGCACCTAAGTATTTTCACCGAGACTTGCTTAAAACACAGCAATACAGTTTGTATATCAACTTGCCCCTCTGACTTTCACGATAAAACTACTGCAATCGTACACCGTATGCCTCTCTTACTCATTACGATTACTCATTTTCGAAATACTGCGCATGCAGAGAGGTCCATCGCAAATGTTCAGGCACAGAACAATATCGAGCCTAAAATGTAACAAGTTAGTTAAATCATGCAATGCATTGATTATGATACGCTTTCCAACATACCAAAATCATTTTTAGATTATTTTTCATATTTAAATGATTTTATTACTGCCTTCAGTAGAATTTACGCGAAAAATATACCACAAAGTAATCCAACTGCCAAGTCCGAATAAGAACTTTAAACCTTGAATCACCCCTCAAGATTTTTCATTACGGAGAGACTAAAAATAAAAATTGTCGAACAACCGTGACGGATAATTCGAGGTAACATGCACTTTGCTGAAGAATGCACGTGCGGTCTTTCGTGATTTACACCCCTAGCTGCAGTTGAATGACATTGGCGACTTGCTGCACTAGCAAAACGTAAACCGGATGTCATCAATTGTATTAGCATTTTTAACTGGGAAAAGCAGCTCACAGAAAAAAGAGTTTGAGTTTCGCAGAATGCTTAGCCTTGAAAAATTTTGTGCTTTCGTGTGTGTATTTAGTTTATAAAATTTCTATATATTGTTCGTTGATTTTGAGAATGAGGCACGTGAGTAAAATGAGTGCAGTTGAAAGATGCAAGCAGTACAGCAAGGGAACGTTTCATGTGAGCAAAAATCTATTGTTTTGTTCGTGTTGCAACATACCAGGGGATTTTCAAGAAAAGATAGTTGTGAAATGCATTTAGGAAGCAAGCTGCATAAAAAAAAAAAAAATTGTGTTCGAACAGTCAACCGAAAATAATGCAGAAATGTGTTGATGAATTAATTAGGAAAAGAATTAAACAAGAACAGCATCGCTCAACTGAACTTTCGAAATTTACTAGTGCCTTTTGTGCAGCTAACATGGCACTTCCCAAACTGAATGACCCTGCATTAAAAAATTACTTGGAAAATTCGTAGAAAGATATTGGTGTTATTCCAATTGTAAATTGGATGCGGAAATGTTATTTGCCGAAAATATATGATATGATTTTGTAAAAGCAGTGTCCGATGTAAGCAACAGCAAAGTAGCAGACGAAAGAACTGTTTCAGAAGGTAGATACATTTTGATTATTCTTGCTGTTCAATCAGCTGAAACGAATGTTGCAAGTTGTAATGCTGAAACCTCTTTGAATGTAATCTTCCTAGAGTGCATCTCTTTGGAAACCGTAAATTTTAAAGCAGTCAGCGAATACTGCAGTGCGCCGCCCCGGTAGCGCAGTGGTCTAAGCGATGGCCTCTAATCATTCGTCCGAAAGGGGTCCGGGTTCGAATCCCGGTGAGGCATGGATGTTGTGTTTGTCTCTCAGCACTGGCTCTTTCCCTTCCCTGGAACCAGTGACCCTAAATTAGGGACGGGCGACTGCTTATAGCCCATTGAGTTGCTCACGGTGGTCGCTAAACCTTCAATCAAGAAAAAAAAATACTTCAGTGCGTTAATAAGTATGAAATACCTTTTGCGAACATAACCGCTTTTGTGACAGACAACGCATCTTGAGGAAATACGGTATTTTGCGAAATTTCGCGATTCACCTCGTGACCGGCCCGCGAATTTCGTCTTTTTTCCCCGCGATAGAATTACTACCCTAGCTATCGCCCGTCTCTAGTTTAAGGCAACTGGTACCATGGAAGAGAGAGTCAGTGCCGTAAGATAAACACAACACCAATGTGTCACCGGGATTCGAACCCGGATCCTTCTCGACTGAATAATCATAAGCCAACGCTTAGACCACTGCTTTCACTTTATTGAACAAATTAAGCAAGTACATAAGGTCTGGATTTACAGCGCCAAACTGCGCCACCTAATGTTTTTTTGAAGTGGAACTGATTAACATAAAGAGCACTAGATGTAAGATCACTAATTTATCCGTTTATATTAAAAAAAAATGTTTACCATGTCATATCTACGCATGTCTGAGAAAGCTCCGACGAGAAAAATTAACCATTTTGCCGCGATACTCTCTCCGTCGCACAAAGCGCAGATCGAAACCTTCATATACGTATATTAGTATTTTTTTTTTTTTTTTTTGATTGGAGGTTTAACGACCACCGTGAGCAACTCAATGGGCTATAAGCAGTCGCCCGTCCCTAATTTAGGGTCACTGGTTCCAGGGAAGGGAGAGAGCCAGTGCCGTAAGACAAACACAACATCCATGCCTCACCGGGATTCGAACCCGGACCCCGTTCGGACGAATGATCAGAGGCCATCGCTTAGACCACTGCGCCACCGGGGCGGCGTATATTGGTATGATTAGGCATAAAAATAATACAAACGCATAAAGTATATCGATTATTAGTAAACGAATACATTATTGTAGATAATTTTTTTTGAGGAAATTTTGATGCGCCGGAGGCGTAGTGGTCTAAGCGCTAGCTTCTGATCATTCGTCCGAGATGGCTCCGGGTTCGAATCCCGTGAGGCATGGATATTGTGTTAGTCTTTCGGCACTGGCTCTCTCCCTTCCCTGAAACCAGTGGCCCTAAATTAGGGACGGGCGACTGCGTATAGCCTACTGAGTTGCTCACGGTGGTAGTTAAACCTTCAATAAAAAAAAACTTCCAATAGAAAAAAAAACCACAGGCTAAGTTCTCGTTTGTTAAAACTTTGGCAGGTTTGAGAACAAACTGTCTTCAAACAACACTTCAATGATTTCCTAAAAAACATACAATTTACAGAAAAATTAATATTGCATGCAAAATTACCGACGAAAAGTTACACCAGTAGGTGCTTTAGTTGATGAGTTGACACATCCAAATGCACAACACAATCGCATTTTAAAAGAAATATACAGTAAGTTTTTTTCGCCGAAAAAAGGGTAATTTCCTTTTACTACAACGGTGAAAAAATATTGGATGGGTGCGTAAGTTCTACCCGTTTTTGCAGGCTACAAAGAAAGGAGGAGAACACAACAAATAACTTACTTAGGATTTCACATAGTTGCCATCATTCTGTATGACCTCTTGCCCTCTGTCTATGAGTAGGTGAATCTCACGCCGGAAAAACTCCTGTGTTTTAGAGTAAAAAAAATCATGTAATGCCGTTTTCACATCGTTCCCATCATCGAAGGTTTGGAGAGAGAAGGCGTTCTGTAACGATCGAAAAAAGTGGTAGTCCGTAGGTGCCAGGTCAGGGGAATACGCCGGGTGAAGTAGCACTTCCCAACCAAAGTCCAGTAATTTTTGCCGAGTGATGAAAACAGCATGAGGTCTGGCGTTATCATGATGAAGGACCACGCCTTTGCGATTGACGAGTGCTGGCCGCTTTGATGTCAGTTGTTCTCGCAATCTGTCCAATTGTTGGCAGTAGAGGTCAACATTTATCGTTCGTTTAGGTGCCAACTCCTCCCAGTGGATTATTCCCTGGACATCCCACCAAACACACAACAAAACCTTTGTGGGATGTAGTCTTCCTACTGATGTCGATGGAGCAGGCTCCGCACCTTGACACACAGTCCGTCGACGCTTTATATTACGGTACAGTACCCATTTCTCATCACCCGTTACAATTCGTCCCCAAAACGGTTCATTTCTGGGACGAGAAAACAAAGAAACACAGGTACGGATTCTCTCCTCTCGTTGCCTTGCAGAAAGTGGTGCGGAACCCAGTTATCGAACTTGGAGATGAACCCAAGTGC
Source organism: Macrothele yani (assembly GCA_039090855.1). Taxonomy (NCBI): domain Eukaryota; kingdom Metazoa; phylum Arthropoda; class Arachnida; order Araneae; family Macrothelidae; genus Macrothele; species Macrothele yani. The sequence goes on along the minus strand of CM077022.1, from coordinate 51,736,148 downwards.
ATGCATCTGTCTTTCGATTGTTGTTCTGTGCACCGACAACGTTTCCGCTAATTCCTGAATGGTTGGATGTGGGTCATTTGTTATGGCTTGGTCCACATCCTCGTCAGAAACCACTGAAGGACGTCCAGGACGTGGTTAAACTTTACAGCTTCTGTCTCCGTCCCGGAATTTCCGAAACCAACGGTGACATGTGCTATCATCAACTACATTCTCCCCATACACTTAACTGATGTTCTGGCAAGCACCGGCTGCAGTTACGCCTTTATCGAACTCGTACAGTAAACAATGTCTAATGTGCTCCGAATCGCATTCCATGTTACACCGTTCGTGATCTTGTTTATGAATGATTTACTCGGACAAACATAGTGCCTCTATAAGCTGTACTGCTCCACACTTTATTGGCCGAAAATTCGGCATCGCAGCGTCATCTGTGACGTATTTACTCCGATCGCAATTTGTATCTATTGCAAAAACGGGTAGAACTTTTGCAAACACCCAACAGTTTCAACGTCTCACTGCGGGCGGCAATCAACTCAGAATCGTCTGCTTACAAAGCTTCATATTTGTGACGTGATGCTCGTACTCCATCTGTTTTTTTTTTAATTAGATGTTTAACGACCACCGTAATCAACTCGATTGGCTATAAGCAATCACCCGTCCCTAATTTAGGAACACTGGTTCCAGGGAAGGGAGAGAGCCAGTGCCATAAGATGAACACACAAACAGAGATGGAAATGGGTCACGGGTCAGCTGGTCAACAATTTCTTGCTGGTCAAACGGGTCGGGTTAAAGTATTCCTCACCCGAGTTCGACCCGGTTTTATTTCAGTTTTATTTTTGAATAGAAAAAAATATTTCAAAAAACCCTTCAGAGGTCTTCGTATTAATAATACTTCAGAGCATGATCCAGGAACTTGCTGAGAAGTGTAAGGAAATGGGACTAAAAATGAACTTTCAGAAGATAAAACTGATGTACAACGCTTTTACAGGGAATGAAGATTTATCAGTTGAAGGAAAAAAGCAGGAGATAACCAATTCCCACATTTCCTGAAGCAATATTTCGTGCAGAATTAATCAGGAAAAAACCAAAGCCGTCTTTACACGATTAGAACTAAATAAGATTAAATATTAAAACCTTACCAGTTAAAATATTTATTTACAGTTAAAACATTAGATCTTCAGTGGTGCACTAGAACCATCCTGAGATGTAAGACAATATACAGGACAGAGCAGGTCTATAAGTACATCCGACATATGATGACGTGCAACATAAGTATACGTAATTCTATGCGCAAAGCTTGTGTTCACGTAAAAGTTCATTTACATAATCAGCACAAATATTACATCATGGAGGTTTCGTCTGAGCTCACTCGTCTAGTCCTGGATAAGATATGCTTCTATGCTTGTGGTATACAGATAGGTATATTATCATTACAACATAACTGTCCTTTACTAAAACTATGTATTCTTTCGGCCAAAAGCAATGATGACCTTGAGGAAGGGGCTGCTAAGATTTCCCTACATTTACCTTGGGCTGCAGATATCAAGCAAGGGTCACATTGATGAAGAAATTAGTTGGCGTGTAAGACTTGGTTGTACAGCTTTTGGATAAAAGAGTTCAATTTTTAAGAGCAATAGGCCATTATGTCTTAAAAGAAAAGTGTTTAATCAACGCATCCTACCAGTGCTTATGTACGGAGCAGAGACATGGAACTTAACTAAAAAAGACATACAACGACTGCAGACAACTGAAAAAGCATGGATAGATGCATGCTTAGTGTAACCAAAAAAGATAACAAGAAGAACTCGCCTATAAGGAAAATGACAAGAGTGAAAGATATCATGATTAGATTAAAATCCCTGAAATGGCAATGGGCTGGACATATTGCCAGCAGAACGGACCACCGATGAACAACCGAAATTTTAGAATGGATTTCAAGGGGCAGGCAGAGACCCAGAAGACCGCATGGGAGATAGATGGATGGAAGAGACTGGGCCAAGACTGTTCGTTGTAGAAGAAACTTGGGGAGACCTTCATCCAGCAGTGGATTGATAATGAATGACAACGACGACGAAGATGATGATATAATCAAATTTATAGTTCACGGGTTAGGTCCGTGTCGGGTCCAATTATGTGACGTCCGGGTCAGGTCCGTGTCGGGTCCAATTATGTGACGTCCGGGTCAGGTCCGTGTCGGGTCCAATTATGTGACGACCGGGTCCGAGTCAGGTCCGTGTCGGGTCCGGGTCCAAAGCGTTTGACCCGTTTTCAACTCTGAACACAACATCCATGCCTCATCGGGATTTGAACCCGGACCGTTTCGGACGAATTGTCAATAGTCATGCTTAGACCACTGCGCTACTGGGTCGGCCCATCGATTCTAACATCTTATTCTGTATATTCTGGTAAAAAAGCGTCTAACGATAAATGTTTGTCAAATGTCACCAATTTTTAATCGATACATTACGCTGAAGATCATTTTCCCTTAATACAGCACGGGTACTGGCCCCCCGGTAATAAATAAGGGCGTCTTCCTCCCCCTTTCTACTTCGCTTCCGTGTCACTTTCCTATCGGGCACTCTAGACCAAATCTCCTAGCTTCCTATTTCTAAGGGTTGTTTAAGACCTGGGGTCAGACACTCCCTTCCTAAAATGGTCTACATATATATGATCATCCCTTAATACAGACCCATTTACTTTCGAGGGATTGATTTCCTTGGAGTATAGAATCCGTATCTTTGTGTGTATGGGTACTTAACGGATTACTAAGTAACACAGTAGTTCCTTTAACCATCATATGTAAACAATTACTACTGCATATGAAATTGACGCTGGATGTTTTCGCTGTTAATAATCCTGATACGCACCAGTCGCCCGTAACTGAAATCAGTGATGCTCAAAAGCAGAGGCTAGGTTTTCACTTGCACTCGGCTAGAAAGACACGAAGAAGAAAAAGCACTTTTTCGAAAACGATCCAGACTGCTGATACTGTTCTTTTCTTTTTAAACAATCAGCATTCTGTGCGATTCGAGTTAAGTGGTTTTGTTTTGAGCACAGGAGTACTTAAAGGCATCAGCTACGATTATTGCATGATTACGTTAGTGACCTACACATAAAATCAGCGCAAATGTTTACTAGGTTAGCAGTTTTTCTACTGTTTTGTATTAAATGCACAAACACAAGCATTTGTAAGGGTTAAGAATACACATTGGAAGAAGTCTGGCGTGACGTAATACGTCGCGAGATGCTAAGCCTGCTGGAGTTAGAAGACTGAACCCTCACGGTGGGTCTCATCTTACAGTGGGCAGACCAGTGTCTTAGCTTTTTTTACTCCATCCTTTCGACCTTGAATAATGTTCAGCTATTTATTCATGATGTACACAGCCTGGTTATTTTATTAGGTACACTTCATACTGCATCTGCGGAAAGCAACTTTCACAAGCAGTGAATTCGCTGACATAACAGTTGCACATAAGAATTCTGCTTACTTAATCTGGAACAGGGTGAAATCTGCGTAAAATAATGCTTCCTTATTTATTATATAGTAGAACTCTCTTATAATGAGCCCGTATTTAGCAAGATTTGGGGTTTATCGAGCAAAACAGGGGCTTTTCTTTGGTATATTGTAATTCAAAACTGATTTGATCGTATTTAACGAACAAAATTTAATGAAATTCCAGGATTTAACAATTGAGAGAAAAGCTACGATGATCAATTTTAACATGCGAAGTAAAAAAATAAATAAATAATGAAATTCCATATTTACCGAGGCAGAGAAAAATTCTGCGCACTGTCCTTGAATGCAGGAATAGAAATGGTGGCGTACACGAAGGAATTGCAACAGCGCATGGGAATCCTTATGTGCTAGTGGAAGACTGTCGATAGAAAAGCGCAATGGGGAGGGAGTACATCAAATGCTTAAGAAGCGGTTACGCAAGAGACTCTCCGCCACCCACTCCAAGAAGCTATGCGTTGGGAGTACCACGTCAGCAGAGTTAAAGACAAGCGCCTACTCCTAGGCAAAAGGAGGATGAGTGGGGTTCCAACACATGTATTAAGTGGATTTCTGGCCGACGATTCACAGAGGGATAGCGGTTAATGAAACGGGGACGTGGCTTGAGAGGAAACAGAAGATAACAATTCCTGGAAGGGTGTTCATTGCCCCATTTCACCCTCCAAGTGAGCGTTGCATTGAGAAGACAGGTGCTGCTTTTGCATTATGTGCGTTGTTAAACAGCGATGAATCTAGCGTCGCTGTCAAGTAAGAAATCCTAAACTTTTATAAGTGACAAAATGTTTAAGAGAAAAATATTATCGATAAATGACAAAGTAGTCATCATTAGAGAGCTAGAAAATGGAGATATGTTGCCGTCTGTTTTGATATACACCGAAGTGCCATAAGTCATGGAATACGTACCCAGTATCGTGTAGAACCTCCACTTGCTCAGCGAAGTGCCGCAACTCGACGTGGCATCGATTGCACAAGTGGTCGGAAGAATTCTGAAGAGATGTTGAGCCATGCCATCTGAACAGCTGCCCACAGTTCCCTGGTATTTGTAGATCCATGATCTTGGGTGCGAATGGACCTTTCCACCACGTACCATAAGTGTTCCATTGGGTTCATGTCGGGCGAACGTGGTGGCCACACCATACGTCGGAGCTGTCCAGAATGACCCTGGAACCAGTTTTGGACAATTTGGGCCAGATGACATGGTGCATTGTCAGCCTGGAAAATCCCTTCGTTGTTGGGGTATATGAAGTCCATGAAGGGCTGCAAATGATCACCCAGCAAAGCAACAAAGAGGTTACCGGCTAATGACGTGTTTACGAAGATCAGAGAACCCAAACCATGCCACGTAAAGACACCCCACACATGTATGGAATCAGAACCACCACCAGCTTGCAGAGTGCCTTGTTGACAACTTGGGTCCAAGGCCTCATGAGGTCTGCGCCACACCCGAACCCTACCATTAGTTCGTAACGACTTGTAGCGTGACTCATCGGACCATGTCACATGTTGCGTCTTCCAAGGGCCAATTACCGTGTTCACGAACCCAGGTGAGGCGCTGTGTACAATGTCGTGGTGTTCACAAAGGCACTCTTGTGGGTCTTCTGCTCCCATATCCCATGGACGCTAAATTACGCTGTACTGACCTGATGGATATGTCTCTGGTACCTCCTGCATTGAATGTGGATGTTATTTGAACCAGTGACGCTTGTGTGTTAGCATGGTAGTTAGACGCCTCTGGTCACGATCATTGAGCACCCGTGGTCGGCCACTGAGCTGTCCACGGTGGGTGGTAATGCCTTCCATGAGGTATTCTCGGTACCCACGTGACACTGTAGATCGAGGAATGTTGAATGTTCGCACAACTTCAGAAATTGAACGCCCCCTCCGTCTGGATCCCACTACCATGTCTCGTTCAAACTCCGATAATTCACGTGCTTGCCATAATCGTGTGCAACTTGACTCACGAGATTACACCTCGCAACTGATAAAAATCGTGGGGTGCGTCGAAGCCTTTATACGACGGCAGCGCCAGTTAAAAATTTGCATACTGTTATCCCATGACTTTTGGCACTTCAGTGTATATGGGTGTATTAGTATAATATAAACATACACTGAAGAACAATTGAATTAGAGATACCTGTCTAGTAACGTGAAGCACCACCTTTCGCCCTGATGACGGCGGCAATTCGTCTCAGCATGGACTGGACAAGACAACGGAAGCGTTGGGAAGCCATACGGATTCACGACCCTTGAACAAACTCCCACAGTTCACGAAGATTTGATGGAGGGGGTCAGAGCCTCGAACATCTCTCTCGATTGCATCCCAGATGTGCTCGATGGGATTGAGGTCAGGTGACCTAGCTGGCTAAGGAAGCGAGGTTACGTCGGTGGCGTGTTCATCCAACCATTCGGATACGATTTGGGAGCGATGGCACGGTGCATTGTCTTGTTGCAGGATGAGGTCCCCAGTGGGATGTTGAAGACGCACAAACGGGAGCAAATGGTCGTCCAGGATATTCCAAGAGCGTTGACCTGTGAGGGACGATGTCATACGTACCAGGGGTCCCATTCCAGTCCACGTAAACAGTCCCCAGACGAGAATGCCACCCCCACCAGCTAAAAGAGTACCCTGCTGGCAAGAAGGATCCATCGCTTCATGTGGTTTGTGCCGTATTCGTATCCTGCCATCCGCATGTATACCAACGTGAATCTCGACTCATCAGTCTAGGCAACATTTTCCCACATGTCTGGGGTCCAGTGGCGATGTTTCCGCGCCGATGCTAATCTTTGCACCCTGTGATGTGCGGTCAGCAGCGATACCCTCGTGGGACGATGGATTCTGTACCCCATAGCGAGGAGATGGTTCTGGATGGTGTGGCTGCTTACACGTTTTTGTGCACCAGTGTTAAATTGCAGAGTGATTTCTTGCACTGTGGCCCGTCTATCCGCTGTTAGAATGCAAGCTAGCCGACGATGACCCCGCTCATCCACACGCTGTTGTCCACGGCAGTTGGCCCTTGCAGGGATTGTTTTACCGGATTCGATGCACTCACGGTGCACCCGTGACACAGTGGCTCGTGAAAATCCCAGTGCCTGCACGACTTTCGAGATGAAGTGACCCATTCGTCGGGCCCCGACAATTTGCCCATGATCAAATGCGCTTAGATCCTTCGTCTTTCCCATACTGCGTCCGACTCTTACTGATTCCCGTCGCATCACTCCTTATATTGTCGGATCGCAGCATACGTCATGTCGTTTCCGTTTACAGGGCCGCCCACAGCGCCACATTTGCATAACGCCAGCTGTCTCTAATTCAACTCCAAAACGGATTTATCAAGCGCCCGAATTTAACAAGGATTTCCGTCGTTTCCGAGCTTCTCGTTATACGCGGGGTCTACTGTATTTGAAGAATATGGGAGCGTAAGTTTACTTAATAATCAGTCCTGTATCTCACAGAGTTTGGTCTGCAGTTGGATTGAAATGGGGGAAAAACGGCAAAATCATTCGGTATATATTTTGACGTCTTGTTCACAGCCCGGGCCTTGATTTGAAAAATCAAGGCCCGGGCTGTGAAACCATACACCCCACACATGTATGGTTTCAGAAATACTGCCACCCTTAGTCCGAAAGCCGATAATCATATATATGTGATTATGTATAATTATAAATTGAGTTTCGAATTTATAGTTCAATATATAACCAGAAAAACAATTTCGCACGAGAAGTGATATATGCAAGAATTCAGCTGTCTACCTGTGCGATAAAACACCATACTATAAGTTGCAAATTAAAATCACTTTATTTACAATTTAAAAGTAGGTTAAAAAACAGACTAGCGCTTTCGGGGATCACGTTGTCCCCATCTACGGGTCCAAAGCACCACAGTGACACGATAGAGGCAGTCATTATATACAGATTAAAATCCCCCCCGTACACCATGTCACAAACATTTTAGTGATGCCAACATTTACACAGAAAAAGGCGTACATGCTAATAACAGTTGATATTACAGTAAGTATAAAAATTACTAATGACACTAGGCAAGAAGTGCAGATTAGCCATTGGACAAAGTCTCTGTCGGGGCAACCATGCAGATTTTTCCGTGTCACTTTCGGGTCGGGTCAAATTATGTGACGTCCGGGTTCAAATTTTTTAATTTTTGACCCGTTTCTAACTCTGGTGACGCACATGTCAAGACGGCAAAGTTGCAGCGACAAACGTCGTCGGTGTAGCTTAATTGGGAAAGCATTCTGCTCCGGACTAGAAGGATGCGACTTCGAGTCCCGCTACCGAAAAATGGCTTTTTACATTATAGCTTTCATCACATCCGTAAATTAAAAAGTTACATTTTCTCCGTGTTATTTTATTTTTATCTAGCGGTATATGTGCTTAGAAGAAATATCTTTCCTTGTTGTGAAAAAGAACTATTCTGTCCTGAGTTTCTGTAATTTTATTAAAAAACAATTTTTGCCAAAATATATTTTGGGTCACATTGATAGCACAGACGAAGAAACATGAAAACGCATATTCACGAAAGAACAACAATGAATATCTGATTGTGGATGTAAGGAAGGATTGCGCCATTCTTTTCTCTGAAACCATGAAGAAACACATGCTAACAGAATGGAACCTTCTTTGTGTCTTGAAACAATAAAAATTCATCCTGGAGGGAGGATCACACTTGACAGACTGCTTCAGTACGAAAATATTTACTTTCTCTTTGACATTTTCTATGGAGGTTGAAATCCATCTGAGAAGTCGCGCAGCGTGTGGTTCGAAAACATTATTTGAGAAGCAGAAGGATAATAAGATTACATTGTAAAATTCAACCGACAAGTCTTTTGAAAACTTGCTCAGGGAAACATGAAGACGGGAAGACAAAACTGAATTCTTTTCAGGTGAAAAGGTATGTGGTCCGTCGTTTGGAACTGTACGAGAAACATTGGTCTATTTTGCATTCAACTAATAAGCCATTAAATAGATAGGCGTTTGTTTGATGTTCCTAGTCCACGTTAAATGTCTGTATTAACTGTATGTAAGTATTGTATTTAACCTTACATAATCCAACTGATAAGTCATGCAACGTAAAATTTGAAAACATTATGTTGGAAGCGCAATAATTTTTTTTTATTTTTTAATTAATTAATTTATTTATTTTATTTTGTAAAATTTCTGCTGTACAATATTATAGAAAAGTAATATAATACTCAGTAACAATACAATATGTTCCGCAATCATAATCTAACTGTACAAATAAAGTAAACAAATTCACCAATGAAACTCACAAAATACGACAAATCACCAATGAAACTCACAAAATACGACAAATCACCAATGAAACTGCCGCCCGGTGGCGCAGTGGTCTAAGCGATGGCCTCTGATCACTCGTTCGAAAGGGGTCCGGGTTTGAATCCCGGTGAGGCATGGATGTTGTGTTTGTCTTATGGCACTGGCTCTCTCCCTTCCCTGGAACCAGTGACCCTAAATTAGGGACGGGCGACTGCTTATAGCCCATTGAGATGCTCACGGTGGTCGTTAAACCTCCAATTAAACTCACAAAACACGACAAATCACCAAAACTTTCACAATAAATACAACTTCTGAACAACAAAACTCATTCCATTGAAAATTAATATCAGTTGTCAATATGAATAAAATATTTTATGATAGTAATAATTAAATGTACAGCAAGGGGCCAGGAAAAAAAGGCTTAAATACTGCCTGACAAGCCCCTGATCCCCTCTAAATAAAAACAAAATATTCCAGTCCAGTCAAAACAACGAAAGTAATTTTACAATACTTTTTTTTTACAAATCATAAACAAATAAATTTCAATATTCAATTTCCCGTCAAAAAACTCCTTAGCTTAAATACCGGATAACGTGCCTCTGATCTACAATAATAATCAACGGCATTCCTTTCCACTCACTAAATCCCAACACATTGATATTATAAAACATTAAACCTGTACCAGCCCACGGAACAGAAAAACCCGACCCGCCAGGAGTATCGTAGGAGTGAGTTGTACGCCGTAATGCAATCAAGTTGGAGTATCTTCCTGTAAAAATACGTTCATGGACCATCAGTAGCAATCTGTATTTACGTAGTTGCTCAATAGTTAATAACTGAAAATGACGAAAAAGAACCTCCGATCCAACCGAATAATTTAACAATCGGACAAACTTTCTTTCACAGATAAACGAACTATGTTACGCCTTGTAGTCGCACTCCATATTAAAATGAAGTACGACAATACAGGAAAAATTGAAAGAATAATATAAAATTAACAGAATTCTTACCGACAAAAAAAAAAAAAAAAAAAGCCAGAAATCCGCGAAATTATACCAATGCGAGATCTCAAACATAACGCAATCTGATCCACCTGAGAATCCCATCTGAGAGATTCATGCAGAACTGCACCCAACAATTTCACTGTGGTCTGGAACTGTATTGCCTTACCATTTAAGTAAACGTAACTCAAGTCACAAGGACGAGTCCTGATGTTGGAAAACAACACGCACCCCGTCTTAGTAACATTTAACGTTAAAAAATTACATGCAAACCAACGAAGGTACTCCCTAATTTCGAGATTTACTCGAAAAATAGGCTTACAGCATCAGCAAACAATACCAAATGAGCACCAGATGGAACCCGAAAAATACTTAGTTAATAATATGTCATGGCATACAGTATCAAATGCTCTAAAGAGACCGCAAAAGAGTGCAACAACAGTATTTCCAGATCCGTCCTGTAAATAATTTATAACATGTAGAACTTCAGTCTCAGTTGAAAATCTCTTACGGAAACCATACTGATTGTGACCCAGAATATCGTTACTATCCAGATATGAAATTAACCGATATAATGTAAGCCTCTCCCAGATTTTTGCAAACAACGAATTATTGGTAACTGGACGATAATTTGCGACATCAGTTACCAAACCCTTTTTAAAGATAACACTAATTCGACTAAGGGTCTGTGACGTGCCTGCCCCGCAGGACGCACACGACATAAAGGCAGATAGCAGCGAGAACAAACGTCTACGTAGCTCAGTTGGTAGAGCGACTTATTCCGGAATAAGTGGACTCGGGTTCGATCCCCGGCGTGGACCAAAAATGACGGAGAAATTTACTTCGTTATAATGGCGCCCGAAGTTCCCGGATGACCGTTAAAGATCTCGCAATGGTGTGATGTTCTTTCCACACCGCGAGATAAGAAAAATAAGAGAATCCCTTCTTCAGCGCTTCGAAAAATAAATGTGTGTGATGTTGCATTCCACACACCAGATTGACTGGGAGTTCTCAAGTGCACGTTCTACAGCGGATAGCTGCCTGCAACGGTTCATGGTCACAGCTGACCCGTGGGCCATGCCCCCGGCCCTCTTTCGGGGGATGTGACGTGCCTGCCCCCAGGACGCACACGACATAAAGGCAGATAGCAGTAAGAACAAACGACTGCGTAGCTCAGTTGGTAGAGCGACTTGTCTCGGAATAAGTGGACTCGGGTTCGATCTCTGGCCTGGACCAAAAATGACGGAGAAATTTACTTCGTTATAGATCATAGGAGAGGGAACGATGCCAGCTTGGAAAATATTAAAAATATGAGTTAATGGAACAATCAGACTCAGGGAAACACATTTTATTACTATTGGATGAACACCATCAGGCCGCCCCGGTGGCGCAGTGGTCTAAGGCGTTGGCCTCTGATCATTCGTCCGTACGAGGTCCGGGTTCGAATCCCGGTTAGGCATGGATGTTGTGTTTGTCTTACGGCACTGGCTCTCTCCCTTCCCTGGAACCAGTGACCCTAAATTAGGGACGGGCGACTGCTTATAGCCCATTGAGTTGCTCACGGTGGTCGTTAAACCTCCAACCAAAAAAAAAAAAAAAAAAGAACACCTTCAGGGCCATTTGAGGAATCCAGTCCATTTAGTACTTGCAAAAGATCATCCGATACAGGTGTGAAAAAAAAAGAGATAAAGAACAACGATTATATTACTGAAACAAATAATATTCAGAATGTATTTACCCATATCATGTTCATAATAATATCCAAACTCAATCGTCAGATGTCGCCAAAAAAAGTTTTCTCTAGGTGGCAATAACACACCTAAAAGCCAAAAAATTATGACCACCAGCCTAATATGATGTTGGTCCTCCACGTGCTGCCAAAACAGCTCTTAACCCGGCAAGGCTACAATATTTCTAAGGATGTCTTGTGATATCTGATACCATCTTGTTACCGGAAGGTCCTTTAACTCTTTGTAAGTTACGTGGTTGAGCCGCGGCAGATCAGGTTTGCTGTTCCAACACAAACCACAGATGCTCAATAAGATTAATGTTTGGGGAATTTGGAGGCCAGGGCGATACCTGGAAGTCTTCCTCATGTTACGCGAACCATTCTCGAACAATTCAGGTGGTGTGGCATGGTGCATTATCTGATAAAAGAAGGGAATACTGTTGCCATGCAAGGATGTACCTGTTCTGCAGTGATGTTTAGGTAGGCGGTATACGTCATAGTTTCCTGCACATGAATGACTGGACCCAGGGTTTCCCAGCAGTATATTGCCCAAAGCATTACACTTCCTACACCGGCTTGTTTTCGTCCCACAGTTCATCCTAGTGCCAACACTTCCCCAGGTAAACGCCGCACACGTACGAGTCCGGCCACATGGTGCAACAAGAAACGAGATTCATCGGACATGACGACCTTATTCCAATCATTCAGGGTCCAGTTTTGATGCTGGCGTGCCCATTGTAAGCTCTTTCGACTGTGAGCCGAGGTTAGCATGGGCATTCGGAGCGGCCTATGGTTACGCAGTCCCATTTTCAGCAAGGTCCGATGTACCGTGTGTTGTGGCACATTACTTCCATTACCAGCATTCAAATTACCGGCGAGTCCCGTCACACTATTCCTTCTGTTGGTTCGTACCGTATGTGATATCTTTCGCTCACCTCTAGCACCGATGAGCCGTGGTCGGCCGACACCATGCCCGTGGTTCGTGGTTTTGTCTGCTCTAACCACTTTTTTAAAGTACTGACCACGGCTGACAGTGAGCACTTCTCAAGCCTTGCCGTCTCGGAAATGCTCTGACTCAGTCGTCTAGCCATTACAATTTGGCCTTTGCCAGACTCGAGCTGCCTTTGCTATCTGAAGAACAAGAATAACACTGATTAACAGAGATGAGGAGCAGGTATTATTTATACCGTTTCATGACCTTCACACCCGCCGTCGTTTACCTGCAGTTACTTCGCTTTGCATAAACGCTGGTCATAATGATATTTTGGCTCTTCGCTGTATATACAATGTAGTTCAAAACACTTAGTAGAAGCACTTACTAGTTGTAGACGCAATATCTCCGTGGGCACTTAGGAGCATTTTTTTCCCTCGAGAGCAATGTTCACAATACTATTACCCTTGGTGGCATCATTGGTGTTCTCCTTGGCACGTATTTTACAACATGAAGTGCTACAAAATCCGTGCTGCTTGCTCAAAATGAACGCGTTTGTCTGCGGGTATCATAGCTCTACACATATTAGTCGGATTTGAAAGATTCTTTTCCAGTTAGGAAGCTTGAACTATCAGAATAATGATCTACACCCTTCGTTTCTTCCTACGAACATACCATGCAGACAGAGGGCGCAAATGCATTTGCACTTAAATACAGGGTAACCTCGGTTATGCGTTTTTCTAAAGGATGACTTTAAAAACGTATAAACGCAATTTCAAAACGTTAAATACAACACTGAAGTGCCGAAAGTCATGGGATACTTACCTAGCATCATGCAAGATCTCTTCTAGCCCGGCGAAGTGCAACAACTCGACGTGGCATGGATTCCACATGTGGCCGGGAGACTTCTGGAGAGATGTTGAGCCATGCCGTCTGAACAGCCGTCCACCGTTCCTGGTATTTGTAAGTGCCGGATCTTGGGTGCGAATGGACCTTTCAACCACGTCCAATAAGTGCTCTATTGGTTTCATGTCGGGCGAACGTGATGGCCACACCACCATTTGGCACTGTCCAGAACGCTCCTCCAAGCAATTTTGGACAACTTGGCCCCGATGACATGGTGCATTGTCCGCCTGGAAAATCCCATCGTTGTTGGAGTACATGCAGTCCATGAAGGCTGCAAATGGTCACCCAGCAGAGCAACAAAACGATTACCGGTTAATGACGTGTTTACGAGGACCAGATGACCCAAACCGTGATAAGTAAAGTCACCCCACACATGTATGGAACCGCCACTAGCTTGTACAGTGACTTGTTGACAGCTTGGGTCCATGGCCTCATGGGGTCTGCGCCACACCCGAACCCTACCATCAGCTCGTAACAACTTGTAGCGTGACTCATCGGACCATGCCACATGTTGCTAGTCTTCCAGGGTCCAATTACCGTGTTAACGAGTCAAGGTGAGGCGCTGTGTCCGATGTTGTGGTGTTAAAAAAGGCACTCTCGTGGGTCTTCTGCTCCCATACCCCATGGACGCTAAATTACGCTGTAACGACCTGATGGATATGTCTCTGGTACCTCCTGCATTGCATGTCCGGCAGGTTTTCTTCGCACATCGTCTCTCCAGCTCCTCCCACATGTGATCGATGGGGTTGAGGTCTGGAGATTGGTTTGGCCAGTCTACAAGTGTGGCCTGTTACTGTTGGAAGGCTGCCTTCGCTATTCTGGAGGTGTGCTTCGGGTCGCTGTCTTGCTGCATGATCCATCCGGGTGGCATGTTCTGGTTTACTCATGGGAAGACATCGTTGATGAGTATGTTCGTGTAGGACTGGCCGGTCATTATTCCGTCAATCTTGATGATGGGGCCCATTCCATTGCGAGAGAAGACGCCGTAAACCATGAGCGATCCTCCTCCGTGCTTGACAGTCGGCTGAATGAACTGGGGGTTGAATCTCTGGCCACACGGATGTCGTACGTATCGGACGCCATCACTTCCGAACAAGTTGAACTTGCTCTCGTCGGTGAAAAGCACCTTACTCCAGTCGGCCGCGGTCCAGTGTCGATGACGGCGCGCGAACGCGAATCTGGCTCGTCGATTCTTGACTCCGATGAGTGGTTTCTTGGCGGGGCGTCTTCCATTCAATCCACCAGCAATGAGACGACGGGAGATGGTCATTCGGCTGACGTTCAGGTCGTCGCTGTCGCGGAATTCGGTGGCGATGTCCACAGCAGTCAAGGTGGGATCAGCACGAGATCGACGGAGGATGCGTCTATCCTGACGCAACGTAGTGCAACGAGGCCTAGCACATCGCGGACTGTTCTCGACGGTCCCAGTCTTGTTATAACGTTGCAGGATAGCTGAAATGGACTGGTGTCGGATCTTCAGGGCCCTCGCAATGTCGGGACGCGCATTCCGGATTCCATCATGTTCACTGCCGCCTGGCGAGCTCCAACAGGGATCACCGCCTTTTTACCCATTTCTGAAAACCTAAGATTGACTTATTATCACACTACACATCACAAAACCCACAAAAATAACAAGAAAACCATTAATACATGCAGCAAACAAATGGGTAATAATTGGTGACTCTTGGATATGGCCCATTTCGAACGACAAATTCGCTCTGAGCAAAATACAAACTACGCGGCATTGTAACCCACGAATCAACACATATCATATCCCAAAATGACCCGATTTGGTCCAGCAGAACAAAAATTATAATCGAAAAAGTGTTTCGCCAAATACTTTTGTTCACTACTGTATATATATTACTAAACAGCTTGCAGGAAGAGGAGCAGATCACAAATATGAAGTATAAGAAAAGAAGAGAAAGAGTGTAGAACTTCTTACGAGACTACGAAAAGGGTTCAAGATTTGAGTTCTTGAAATGCATGTCATACCACTGCGGGAAATGACTGCTTACTAATTGAAAAAATAAATAGCAACAATGGGATGAATACGAAAAGGAAACGAATTAGAAAAAGAAAAGAAAAAAAGCTAAAAAAGAATAAGAAATTAAAAAGAAAGCTAAAAAAAAATAAAAAAAGCTAAAAAAAGAATAAAAAAATTAAAATGAAAGACTAAAAATAAAAAAGTTAAAATAAGAAAAGAATTAAAATGAGAGAAAAATAAAAAAGCTAAATGAAAAAAATTAAAATGAGAGAAAAAACAATAAAAAACAATAAAAAAAACTTTTTGGGGGATGAAGAGTCAACCTCCACGCCCTGGGTAAGGCTAACAGACTGTCGATTTTATCATAGAATCCGTTGAGGTTCACTGTTCCAACAAATGTTTCCTCAGATTCCACTACTACACGATCGAGTGACATTATTGTGACCACCAGCTAATATCCAGAGTAACCGCCGTGTGCAGCGCGGACAGCAGCTAGACGGGATAGGAGTGACTCACTAAAGTGCTGGAAGGTGTTCACAGGTATGTGGAGCTATACTGACTGCAGTGCATCTGACAGCTGCTGGAGGGTGCGTGGTGAAGGATACATGGAGCGAACAGCACGATCGAGGTGGTCCCACAGATGTTCAATTGGGTTTAAATCTGGGAAATTAGGGGGCCAGGGAAGTACTTTGAAGTATTTATCGTGCTCTTCCAACCACTCTCGGACATTTCTAGCTGTGTGACACGTCACATTGTCGTACTGGAAGATCCCATCCGCCCAAGAGAAGACAATCAGCATGTATGGGTGGGTGTACGTGGTCTGCAAGGTTGAATTCATAACGAATTCGGTTCATATTACCTTCCACAGGTATGAGTGGATCCAGAGAATGCCACGAAAACATTCCCCAGACCATAACTCTGCCCCCACCAGCTTGTGTTCTTCCAGCAATGGTTGAATAGTGTTTGTTCTCCGATGTTTTTTGCCTTATACGCCAACGTCAATCAGTTCGATGAAATAGAAAACGCAACTCAGCGGAGAAGGCAATCCTTTGACAACCAGCGGTGGTCCAATTCCGATACTACCGTGTAAATGTAAGCCTTTTCTGCCGATGCACCTTCGTTAGCATAGGTGCAATGACCATCCGTCTGCATCAGAACCCCATACGCAGCAGTGCTTGCTGAACTGTCGTTTTAGACACTTCCGGTAGCCCCCTGGTTTATTCGGCCAGTGAGTTGCTCTACTGTAGCGTGTCGATAGGCCCTCACGCACTTTCGCAGCCGATCTTCACCTCTCACATCAATGGCACGTGGTGCTCCGCAGTTTTTACGTAGCTTATTCGCAATGGTGCCGTTTCTCCAATCACGATACCCTTTAACCACAGCAGCACGCGAACAGTTCACAAACTGCGCTGTTTCAGAAATACTGTCACCCTTGGCCCGAAACACGATAATCATCCTTTTTTTTGCAAATATGATAAATCGCCCCCTTTTATCCATGAGAGCAACGAGTGATATGTTTTCAGAATGCCTACAGCACACCTTCTATACCCTCCAAGCCAGCTCACGACACGTGCCTTCTTTCATTGGCTACGCGCTGTTGACCTCAAAAGTAGGAGGTGGTCACAATAATGTGACTCGACTGTGTAGTAAAAGTATCAGTGTACTTTATTGCAACAGACTTATCAATAGTTCAACACATGCCCGATCTTTAAAAACATAAAACATGCAGTAATAAATAATGAAAGTACAGGAAATTCGCTAAGGGGAAAAAAGGCAAAGAAATCCGCGTTTTTTTCTGTGAACCGTATGCTAAGTTTCGATAAACAGTGAACCTCTTATATCAAGTTTGCTTTTTTTTTTTATTAGAGGTTTAACGACTACCGTGAGCAACTCAATGGGCTATAAGCAGTCGTCCGTCCCTAATTTAGGGTCACTGGTTCCAGGGAAGGGGGAGAGCCAGTGCCGTAAGACATACACAACATCCATGCCTCACCGGGATTTGAACCCGGACCCCTTTCGGACGAATGATCAGAGGCCATCGCTTAGATCACTGCGCCACAGGGGCGGCCAAGTTTGCTTTCCGGGAAGCGCTCTTAAATCACAATGTTCGTCCTAATTCGGAAGAAGAACGCAGACTCCCAAGAAAAGATAATTGAAACACATATCAAATTCGGTGGTCTCTCAGTGCAGTAATCTCTGGGGGATGGGAATGGGGTGGGGTGGGGTGGGTTGGAGTGGAGTGGAGTGGAGTGGAGGGAGTGGAGTGGAGTGGAGTGGAGTGGGGTAGAGTAGAGTGGAGGGGTGGGGTGGAGTGGAGTGGAGTGGAGTGGGGTGGGGTGGAGTGGAGTGGAGTGGGGTGGGGTGGGGTGGGGTGAGGTGAGGTGTCTGTGTCCAGGGCAGTTAGTCAATTAACCGGGAGAGGCTGGAAGGGCAGCTGACTCTTTTCGTAATGGGGTCAGTGCAGTTGACCAACATCCCTAAAAAGTATGTTACGAAGATAACATATGGCGCACAAAAAGTTTTTTATACCAGAAGGAAGGTATCAGCGACAAAGCGTTTTCAAATCGAACCGTTAAAAAAGAAATATAGAAGGAAACATGATATAAATATACGCCTTCTAGCAGAAGAATAATGGAAAAGTTGAAAATAGGCAAAAAATATTCTTCACGGAAAAAGCTATGCTAAGGAAGAACTTTTCAAATAGGTCTCCCAGAAGCACAGATAGCGAGAAAACGGTTTCGACCTTTATGGCCTCTTGTGGAAAATCTGTACATTGGTTAAAGACGATAATGCTCCCAATCTCTATTATCGGGAATGGCATACAGAAAAAAAAAATGGAATTTCTTAAAAGGATTTTTAGAAGCGAGGATACAGCTGAAAACAAAAGTACACAAATACAACCTAGCGACAGAACTATGAACTATAAAACTCTTCAAATACAAATCTAAAGTGTTCCACAAGGTCCACAATTATCCGAATTATAGGTCAACAATTATACATGTACGATTTAAACGATATCACAATATCGTTTTAAATCGTACATGTAGAAGCAGAGATATTTAGAAAAACAAATTAAACGTAGTGGCGAAATTGTGCATTAATTTGGGTAGAAAATACGTACAAAATAGCTTTCATAGTTAGCTGACCGAAAAATAATTTTTTCAATCGGATTTTTAGTCCCGTAGATATCGCTGAAAACGGAAACGTGAACAGCCGCCCCAGTGGCGCAGTGGTCTAAGCGGTGGCTTTTTATCATTCGTCCGTGATGGGTCCGGGTTCGAATCCCGTGAGGCATGGATGTTGTGTTTGTCTTACGGCGCTGGCTGTCTCCCTTCCCTGGAACCAGTGGCCTTAAATTAGGGACGGGCGACTGCTTATAGCCCATTAAGTTGCTCACGGTGGTCGTTAAACCTCCAATAAAAAAAAAAAACGTGAACTTACGCCCTCTAGTAGCACATTTGTGCGTTAAGAAAAATCTGAAATATATGAGAAACATTTCGCACCGGAAATTCTCTCCAATAAAGAAATAATTTTTCAAACGGGATATTTAAATGCAAAGATATCGACAAAAATATGACATACATCTATGCCCCCTGGAGGAAAAACTATACATTATTTTAAGAAGAAAGTACTTTGAACAGTTTTTCCTAGGTGAGCGGTATGGGTCCACGAAAGTACTTTTTCAATTGAGTTTTCAGAAAGTTTGATTTTGCTGCAAATGCATCAGAGGGAGAAACGCTCACGCTCCCTGGTGGGCAAACCATTCTTCATGAAAAATAATAAATTATATGCAAAACGTTTGCCATCAGGAGTTGTATCCGATGCAAGAACAATTTTTCAAATCGGAGTTTTAGAAACAGATATCGGGTGAAAACACGGCTTTTTTAGCGCCCAAGCGAAAGATCTATGTATTACTTGAAAATTCCAACAACAACAACAACAAAAGCAACAACAACAACAACACCAACAATAACAACAACAAAACAGGTAGGCTCAGTTCTGATTGAGCCGTCAGTTTGGAACGTAGGTCTACTACTTGCTGATCGGAGAGTTGAAATGAGCTAGTCGAGTATGGTTTCAAAGCGTTTATTTAATTTGCTACAGCCAACACAATTCTATGATATGAAAAGTAGCTTACATAATTTTTAGAAATAATGCTGGATACATTGCGAACACAAAACAGATCGATACACGAATTACCCAACGTGGTGTTCTGACTTCTTGGGCTTCTTACATTCCTCGCCTCTCGTTTTGATTTTCTCCACTTTTGCTTGCGTTCATTCTGCGAATTCAGCGACATTGTCGAAAATGTTAACCCGTTCACCCGTAAATATTTTTTTTTTTTAATTTTAGTTTAAGCCATTGCGATATGTTCTTTGTATATTTGAATAGATCTCGTCGAGGGTTTAAAAAAAAAGATATACATGTACGCTTCCTGGCGAAAAACTCAGCATTATTTTCAAAAGAATGTATTCTGAAAAGGTTTTCTGAGGTGCTGGGTCGACGTAAGAATTTTTCTGTCGAGTTTTCAGAAGCTCATTTTTTGCTGCAAATACACCAGAAGCAGAAATAAACACTTACGTCCCCTGGTGGCTACACCATTCTTTGCCAAAAATTAGAAATTATATTCAAAACATTTCCCATAAGGAGCTGTATCCTATATGAGAAAACACCATTATTATAATATTATTATTAGCTGTATGCTATGCAGGAAGAAATTTTTAAATTGGAGTTCTAGAAGCAGAGATATCGTGGAAAACGTTATTTACCTTTACGCCTCGTAGCGGAAAATCTATACATTACTTGGAAAAGACTGTTCTTTAACAGTCTTCGATATGAATGACATCGAAGGGAAAAAAGTATTTTTCCAGTCGGATGTTTGTAAGCAAATATATGGAATAAAATGTATTTTGAACTCTATATGATCTGCATTTACGCCCTCTAGCGGCGAAGATGTGCATCGGAAAGAAAAAGAAAACGGAATGCAAGGATCACCATTCTCACATTTCAAGCTTCCCAATGCAAAAATAATTTTTCAAATTGGACATACAGTTGCAGAGATATGGTGTCTACAGACGGACTGAGGGGCATACCGATAGCATAAGCACGATCTTTTTTGAAAAAAGACGTGCTAAAAATACGCCGCCTTTGTGCTGCTAATGAGATTAGCCAATATTATTTGGCGAAAAATCTGATCTCCAAGGATTTCTGTATTGAGTAGAATTTTTGTGTTGCTTTTATTCATTTGTTTTAGAGTTTAAAAAGGGGAAGTAATTATGGAATGGTCTTTAACAGTCAAAAGAAATTAATCCGTTAGCCAAAACTTGTCCTTACCGAGAATAAGTGCTGAAACTGCATAGGCGTTAGTACGTAAATTAAGTAAATAGTTCAAACAAAAGACACGAAGGAAATGTCGATGATTTCAATGGCATTCGAGAAGAATTTCCGCAGTAGTTTCTTCACACGAATCCTTCATCAGGTTTTTCGTTAATGAATAAATACCGCGATAGCTTAATTAGTTTAACTTATGAGACTTCCTGATTTGTCGTCGTAACCATGGAAATTTGAGTTAGAAAAATGCTTTCAGGAAAGAAGCCAAGGAAAAGAAATTAAATGTCATTCGTTATCGGCTGCTTTTGAACTCTCAAAAGCACGTTACTTCCGATTAACAGTTTCTTTCATCTCATCTTAATTATTGCCGAAATCTTATCAACAACGGAAGGCCGGAGAGAGAAAGAAAAGAAGGGCAACGGGAACAATTGTTCTAAGGATACTAAATGTACTTGGGTCGATGACGCCACTAACGGAGATGTGACGTCATCCTCCAACACGCACGTGCCATATGCTGTAGCTTCTCTGACGTAGTTTCTTTGCGCCAGAGACACAAGGCTTCAGAAATCTACCGTTTGATAAGTTATCTTACATCCGCGTAAGAACCCATTTCGATACACGCGAAATATTCATTTCTTCGTGACAAGGGATGAATCCACAGATGGGAAAAAGTTAAAAAAAGAATTATTTGCTTTCCGCAAAACAAACACAGCACTCGACATCATGAAATATCTCGCAAAAAGAAAGACTACTAATAATCAGTAGATCGTAAAGCCAACATGTGCTGTTGTAAAATCGGTCTTGCAAAACTTGCACTTGCTTTTGTCGGAGCCGAAAACAGGATCGAATAATAAGCACTTATTACAAAGTACCGCGACTGCAGTCACGCGACGACGTGGTTTTGTATTACGAGTAAAGCACTGGCGAATCCAACATTTACTGTGTGTGTGAAAAAAAACGGACGGGGGGGGGGGGCACAGCAAATTAAAAATTTCATACGTAACTTGAACTGCAAAAATAAATTCTCATACCAAAATATCGTAAGAGAACAATATGTGCATACCTTAGAATTATGAAATGAAATATTTTCTCCTATTGAAAGACACACACACACACACACACACACACACAAACTGACATCACGTACCCAGTTGCTCATGCGCGTGTCCGTCAGTGAGTGAACCTGCTGCTGTTACTGGCTAACTTGTTAAATCTTTCTATCATTCTACGTCTTGGCGGATTATTATCTAACAGATTAAGACAGGGAATATTGACATTAAATTGAGATGTTGCCAGCTTTCAAAATAAGAGGTTTTGTAAAATGTCAGAATAGGCAAATTTCGTGAGGGTGTGGGAGCGCCTCTTCCATAGACCCGCCATTGAATGTTTTTTTTTTTTTTTTGGTTGAAGGTTTAACGACCACCGTGAGCAACTCAGTGGGCTATAAGCAGCCGCTCGTTCCTAATTTAGGACCACTGGCTCCAGGGAAGGGAGAGAGCCAGCGCTGTAAGACAAACACAGCACCCATTCCTCACCGGGATTCGGACCCGTACCCTAGTCGGACGAATGGTCATAAGTAAGGACCGGACTTTGATGAAACAGTCGTTTCTTCACCCCTTGAGACTGTGGAAAGGTCAAGTGTACCCATGAATGGCTTGTATTACCGGGAATTTTCCTCCACATGGATACGGAAAATTTAAGAACAGAATTTTCCCGTTAATATATACGAAAGAAATTGCGGAAAGGTTTCTGAAATTTCAGAATTTTGCGTTAGCACCTCTTATAAAGGGAAATTTACTGTCATTATACGAAAGGAATTGCAGAAAAAGGTTTCTGAAAATTCAGAATTTTCCGTTAGCATCTCTTAAAAATGGAAATATACCGTCAATATAAGAAAGGAACTGCGGAAAGGTTTCTGAAAATTCAGAATTTTCCATTAGCATCTCTTAAAAATGGAAATTTACCGTCAATATAAGAAAGGAATTGCGGAAAGGTTTCTGAAAATCCAGAAATTTCTGTTACCATCTCACAAAAGCGGAAATTTACCGTCAATATAAGAAAGGAATTGCGGAAAGGTTTCTGAAAATTCAGAATTTCCCGTTAGCACTTCTTAAAATCGGAAATTTACCATCAATATAAGAAAGGAATTGCAGAAAGGTTTCTGAAAATTCAGAATTTTCTGATAATCATAAAAATGCCAATTTACCATTAATATACGAAAAGAATTTCAGAAAGGTTTCTGTAAATTCAGATTTTTCCTGGCGTACGAAAAAACAGTAAAATTTAGTGTTTTCTATCTTCTTTTCATGTAAAAGGTTGTATCAGAAATATCCTTCGTTAATTTACGAAAGAAATTACGGAAAATATCTCGTGAATTTCAGCATTTGTTTTTACATTTTACCAGGATTAAGGGAGTCTGGCTGTCATACGAGACGCACCAATGCCATAACACCACTAGTGGTTGCAATGTACCGTTTGTTTCCTAGTATGAAAAACTCAGACTGACTTAGGAGTCTTATCTCAGTCTTTCATGCTAGGAAACAAAGGTCGGAGGAAACCGATATAAATACGTTTATAAGCACACCGGACAAAAAATTACGGAATGCTCATTTTAATGGTTAATATGGGGTTACATCACCACGAGCTCGATTTTCTTGGGTATGCTGTCAATATGGGAGCGGATGGCATTAATGTCCAGTTTGCCCCACTCCGTGAACAACTGGTCTCGCAGAGCAGTAAAATTGGGAGGGTGTTGTTGTCTCTTCTTAACGGCCCGTTCGAGCATGTCCCAAATTTTCTCTATAACATTTAGATCAGGCGAATTGGCTAGCCAGGTGAGATGTGGGACGTCGAACTCATGTTCTGCAAACCAATCGTGCACAATGGCAGCTCGGTGGACAGTGCAGTTGTCGTCTTGATAAGGTGGACCTGGAATGGCGGCATCTTGGAGGAACTGGACATATGGCAACACCTTGTTGTCCAACAGTTTCACGTAGTTAACCGCTTTCATGCCATTAGACACGTGAACTAAGGGACCCACCCCAGCACTGGATATACACCCCCAAAACATGACACTTCCACCCCCTTCTGTACAGCTCTTTGCACACACTCTGCGTTGAAGGCTTCTCCGGCATTCCGCATGATCCTGGATCGACCATCATTGGAATACAGGTAGAACCTGGATTCGTCCGACCAGATGATGCGTCGCCACAGTTCGGCGGTCCAGTGTCGGTGTTCCATCGCCCATTCCAGCCGCTTTTTCTTATGTATGGCAGACAGCTTGTGGCGTACCCTAGCTACACAACTGAATATTCCTACACCATGCATTTCTCGTCGAAGCGTTCGTTCGGAAACAGGCTGACTGGGCCCCGCATTGTACTCTTGCAGCAATTCTTTCCGGGTTTGGAACCGTTTTGCGGTTGATAATCGCCCCAGACGTCGACGATCACGGTTGCTCATGGTGGTTTCTCTGCCGCAGCTGCTCCGACGGGAACTCTCTCTGGCCGACTCCTTCCACGCTAAATGAACACTACTGACTGTGGACTTGGACACGCCAACGAACTCCGCCACCTCCCTCAGCGAATGACCATGTTCACGACCAAAGACGATAGCTCTCTTTTGCCACTCTGTTACATCACCTTTTCTACCCATGGTACTTACTACCTGTCAGCAACAATAAAACTAATTACGCATGCACGTCTTACAAGGCTGAAAATGTAACATACAATACTTTCCATTCCGTTATATACACGCAATTTTCTCTGCCTGCCCAGTTTCCAACTGTTCCTCCGGATGACAGCATTCCGTAATTTTTTGTCCGGGGTGCTTACTTTTTAATAGGCAAGACTACACTGAAGTGCCAAAAAAAAAAAAAAAAACCAACAACTGGGATACCCCTCTAGTACCGCGTTGGTCCTCCACACGATCGTACAACGGCAGCAACACGACGGGGCATGGACTTCACGAGCTCTCTGTAGTACTGTGGAGACAGTGCACAACATGCTTCCTGAAATACGTCCCACAATACCGTAATATTCGCCCGGTGGAGGATTCCTGGCATTGACGGCACCTTGAACAGCATCACAAATGTGTTTGATGGCGTCTAAATTCGACGAACGAGAGGGGCCAAGTCAGGATGCCAAACTCCATGGAATGTTCCCCCAGCCATAATCGGGCGAACGTGGACATGTGTGGTGGCGAATTGTCGTGTTGAAAGAGGTCGCACCCGTCAGAGTGGTTGCAGGACATGGACGGGTGCAAATGATCCCCAAGGACGGTTACGTAGCCTCCACCGGTTAGAGCTATCTCCAGACATATGAGAGGTCCAAATACGTGCCAGCTGATAACACCCCACACAATAACAGAGCGACCGCCGACCTGCACTGTCCCTTGTAGGCATGCAGGATCCATTGCTTCGTGGGGTTGTCGCCACACCCGGAGTCGGCCGTCCGCGGGAAACAGTTGGTACCGCGATTCGTCGGACCAGGCTACAGGTTTCCAGTCATCTTGAATCCAGTGGCGGTGTTCCCGAACCTAGGCAAGGCGAGGCGAGGCGCAGCCTTGTGTCGTCGCGTCAGCAATGGCACATGGGTGGGCCGTCGGCTCCGGAACCCCAGAACAGTGTTTCGCAAACTTTTTCTACTCACTGACACACCATAAATGATCCATAACTCAACATGACACACCAAAATGTTAATCCCCTCAGAAACATGTGGTATGACACTATTAATATAAATACGTAATGTAATCAACCTATTATTATTATTATTATTATTATATTATATTATATTATATTATATTCATCATCATCATCATCATTGTCAACCATTATCAATCCACTGCTGGACGAAGGTCTCCCCAAGTTTCCTCCACAACTGTCTGTCTTGTGCCAGTCTCCTCCATGTCACTCCCGCATATTTTCGAATTTCATCCACCCATCTCCCATGTGGTCTTTTTCTGGGTCTTTTCCTGTCCCTTGGAATCCAATCTAAAATTTCGGCTGTCCATCTATGGTCTGTCCTTCTGGCAGTATGTCCAGCCCATTGCCATTTCAGGGATTTAACTCTGAACATGATGTCTTCCACTCTTGTCATTTTTCGGATCCACGAGTTCCTCTTCTTATCTCTCCTGGTTACACCAAGCATGCACCTCTCCATGCTACTTTGAGTTGTCTGCAGCCTTTGTATGTCTCTTTTAGTTAAGGTCCACGTCTCTGCACCATACGTAAGCACTGGAAGGATGCATTGATCAAACACTTTTCTTTTAAGACATAATGGCATATTGCTCTTGAAAATTATGCTGTTTCTTCCAAAAGCTCTCCAGGCAAGTTTTGTACGCCGATTAATTTCTTCATCAATGTGACCCTCACTTGATATCTGCTGTCCAAGATAAACGTACATATCTGTTATCTCCAGCGTTTCTCCATCAATCGATACATCTTCATTTCTTGTAAAAGCATTGTACATCACTTTTGTCTTCTGAAAGTTCATATATTATATTATATTATATTATTATTAAACAGAAATCGACTCGTGCACTTATTAACAATTTATGAACTTTAATTCACTGTAGAAAATACAAGAAAATACTCGTTTCCATTATTATTAAAGTAAATAATTCTACTTATACCTTCAATGTGATACTTGAGCCTGCTTAGCTGCACGCAGGCGGCTGATCCGTGACGGAATCGTTGACAATGCAAGCCTCATTTCTTCATCGATGGATTTGAGTCTTTGGGAACCATAGCAACATTACTGAGTTTTTCACCACAAACGATACATTCGGGGATTGTGCATGTTCTATCACCACCCCCACCCCCCAAAAAAATAAACCGTAAGATAAGTAATTATCACAATAGTGCTGGTGCACTAATTTTTGTTTCTTTTTTTCGGGCTCAGTGCTTTCACTATTTCCACTCGTGGACGGAACACTCCGTACAAGGAACTTGTCCATCTTGAAAAAATAAAATAGTTTAATAATAATACAAAATAGCAAGACCGACTAGCAATCACAGTTTTCGGATTACTTCAGAGCACAGCTGTGATAGAACTGAGATAACCGTAAGACGCGGGACCTATACTCTACAAAGGGAAGAAGGGACACATGTACTGACTTATTTAAAATAAAGACTAACAATGGGTGGGTGCATCGGTACAGAAAAAAACTAATCAAGTTGAAGAAACACTAACAAACAGGGATAAATACCAAAAACAACGTAATAAAGTAATAAAAGACAGGGAAAGTTTTGCTAATCCCTGCGCTTTTAGGGAAAAGCGTTATAACGTAAAGTCTTTTCGTACTGATCCTTTATCGCCCTTCTTACGTTATTTTAAAACATAACCATACGGTGAAAGAGTTCCTAAATAAAACCTTAACGGTCAGACGAAACATGTAAACAGAAGTCAACTTACTGTAAATGATGCTTTATTTCTCCAGCACAGATCATAGCACTTCAGGATACTATAGAAATCACAAAACACACATCAACACCCCACATTCAACACCCCACATGAGCAACTATTTTATCGTAGTTTTTATCTATGGTTCTTATCTTATAACAGGCAAACGTCACGTTCATTCTGACCTCAATTGTGTTGCCAACAGTATTCGTTTGAGAGAGAAGATATCACGTTAAGTGTGAAGTACACTATCTACCAACAAGTAATTGGACACTTGTGATAGCAAAGGAAAACGAAGTTTATTCGCCTTCAATAGTTGGTGGAGCCTCCACGAACGGCGATTACCGCTGCGACCCTCCTGGGCAGACTCTCAACCAGGCGTTGTACGACGGCTAGCGATATTTTCTTCCACTCGGCTTGGAGAAGACATATCAGTTCCTTCACAGATTTCGGACGGTGGGGGCACCCCTTAAGTCGACGCTCCAACTCGTCCCAGAGGTGCTCGATAGGGTTAAGGTCCGGGCTCTGCGGAGGCCAGTCCATTCGATTAACCCCATTGTCACCATACCAAGCCATGGTGGACCTCGCAACATGACAGGTGGCATTGTCATCCTGAAAGTAACATGGGTCCACCCCGTAAAACTGCCACAACGTAGGAAGCGCATGGTCATCCAAAATGGTGCAGTAGGTCTCGGCGTTGAGTCTACCAGGAATTGCGACCAAGGATCCCGTGCCATACCAGGAGAAACACCCCCATAGCATAATTCCACCGCCGCCGAACTTCACAGTTGGCACAATACATTCCGGCAGGATGCGTTCTCCAGGCAGACGCCAAACCCAGACCCTGCCATCCGAACGGTAGAGGGTGAACCTTGATTCGTCGCTTCAGAGAACCTGTTTCCACTGTTCAACGGTCCACTGTCGACGTTCTTTGCATCACGTTAGCCGAGCAGCGCTATTGGACTTGGTGATCAAAGGCTTGTGGGCGGCAGCACGTGCATGATAACCGAGCAGATGGGATTCCTTATGGATGATATTCATCGAAAGAACACTCCCGGATGCCTGTTGAAACTCCTCGCGGAAGTGGCCCATCGATTTGGTGCGGTTCTTCCGAATTTCTCTGGCCAGCCCCGTCGGTCTCTAACTACCAGTTTTGTGGGTCTGCCGGGTCGGGGCACATTCCGACAGTCACCTCTCATCTTCCACTTGCCAATCACGTAGGCCACTGTTGATTTTGGGTACTTCAACTCGCTGGATATGTCACGTATGGATCGGCCATTTCCGTGATACCCGACGATTACAACTTTCTCGAAATCAGAGAGCTCCGAAATGCGTGGCATCTTGCATGCGACTGGTTGTGTTCTTGTTTCCCACACGATATTTAACGGCCGCGGCCGTGACGTGTATCAGGACCGCAGATATCGTCGATTGCAGGGGTGTCCAATTACTTGTTGGTAGATAGTGTATAACTGAAAAAAATTCAAAATTTACATAGGGAAAGAAACTAAAAAGGAAAGTTCATTTAGAATATACGTCACAGTGTACACAGTACATGCGGCAAGGGTAACAAATAAGCCGCATAGCGCAGCGGTAGAGGCGAGGGATACATATATATCAGTAAGCAAATCTACGATATAACAACAACTGTGAATAAATAATTTACATTTAATTCCTTAGAATACATAAAAATTCGCGGCATGTAATAAAGAATAAACAAGCGTCATCTTATTTAATCAGTGCAACGGCAGAGAATGAAACACAAATATATGGAACACAGTAACTGGGATAAAATTAAAAAATAAAACTCGACAGTTAATTTCTTACAATAGGATAATCGGTAAAAGTTCGCGTCACACCTTTCACCTTGTGGGGGCACACCGGTTGCGGAACACTGCCCCATGAGAACATAGGGAACGTTGCACTGTCCGAACGCTGATGCCCATCATTGAATAGCGCTGTGATTTACGGAACTATTGCACGCCAGGCGGATGTTACGATGCGTGCCAGACGCCGCTGTCCATCATCGTCTAGGGCATTTCTACAGCCCCACCGATCTCGCACTCTGGATGTTTTCTCTGAGTTTTTGTGATCCAGGTACACCCTTGAAATTGTTGGCTGTATAAATCAAAATTTCGAGCTAATTTCCGAGATGGAGTGACCTATCTTCAGGGCTTTGACTATCATATCTCGTTCGAAATCGCTTAAATCCTGATAAGGTGCCATCTGAACTGCGAATGCTACTACTTGAACCTGGATTTTGATCATGGATTCGGTACACAAGAACACCAACCGAAAGTTCAAGCATTGGGGCAACCCCAATCATTCGAACCTAACACACAGTTATACACTGAAGAGCAATTGAATTAGATATACCTGTCTAGTAACGTGTAGCACCATCTTTCGCCCTGATGACGGCGGCGATTCGTCTCGGCATGGACTCGACAAGACACCGGAAGTGTTGGGAAGCCATACGAATCCACGATCCCTGAAAAAGCTCACACAGTTCACGAAGATTTGATGGAGGGGGTCATCTCTCTCGATGGCATCCCAGATGTGACCTAGCTGGCTAAGGAAGCGCGGTCACGTAGGTGGAGTGTTCATCCAACCATTCGGATACAATTCGGGAGCTGCATTGTGTTGTTGCAGGATGAGGTAAACGCTCGAAATGTCTTTTCCTTGGTTCGCCACGACCGAGATACCATCGAAGCCGGGAGTGCATTCCATACCTCTTCTCCACATGGATCCTGCTTGCGAACCTAAGGTCTACATTGGCTCGACCCTGAGGACTTTGAAGATCCGTCTTAAGGAACATCAGTATGCACTACGATCTGGGAACATCTCCACGGCTTTAACCGAAGCAGTTATTAATGACGGTTTCTTACCAGATTGGACAAGTGCAAAAATCTTGAACTCCTCAATAAACAAATATAACATATTTCTAGCGGAACGTCTCTACATCCAAAAATTTTGGGACACTTGTTGTAATACGGATTTTCCAGCCTTCATCCCAACCCCTTGGAGGCGACTCATGGGTCCCGCTCTGGATCAACAAGAAGGCGAGACCACTTGACCAACTTTAATCAATTTTGTGTTTTTGTGTTTTGTCCTGTTGCTACCTGGATATTGGACTTTAATTTTCTTTTTCAGAATGGCAACCTATGTATAAACTTGTGACGTGTAATTGAGATAACGAACCTATGTCTATATATTCTTGCTGCTTCCGAGTGTTTCGGAACGTTATTCAGTGACTTGATAATGAGGTCTTGAGACCTCGAAAGTTCTCGTCGGTGTTAACGTAAATGGGCTTTTAGAATTTTTAACAAATGTGATTTTATTGAGTGTTTTAGCGACCCTATTGTGGTTTTTATCGTGCTTTAAGACAGCAAATTCATATATTAGTTCCCCAGTGGTATGTTGAAAACGCACAAACGGGAGCAAATGGTCGTCCAGGATATCCCGG
The DNA here is from genome assembly GCA_039090855.1 of Macrothele yani. NCBI lineage: Eukaryota > Metazoa > Arthropoda > Arachnida > Araneae > Macrothelidae > Macrothele > Macrothele yani. Next base: position 51,705,605 of record CM077022.1, on the reverse strand, counting down.
TAACGTTAACCTGTGAGGGACGATGTCACGTGTACGAGGGGTCCCATTTCAGTCCACGTAAACAGTCCCCAGACGATAAAGCCACCCTCACCAGCTTGAAGAGTACCCTGCTGGCAAGAAGGATCCATCGCTTCATGTGGTTTGCGCCGTACTTGTATCCTGCCATCCGCATGTACCAACGTGAATCTCGACTCATCAGTCCAGGCAACATTTTTCCACATGTCTAGGGTCCAGTGGCGATGTTCCCGCGCTCGTGCTAATCTTTGCACCCTGTGATGTGCGGTCAGCAGCGGTACCCTCGTGGGACGATGGCTTCTCTACCCCATAGCGAGTAAATGGTTCTAGATGGTGTGGCTGCTTACACGTTTTTGTGCACCAGCGTTAAATTGCAGAGTGATTTCTTACACTGTGGCCCGTCTATCTGCTGTTACAATGCGAGCTAGCCGACGATGACCCCGCTCATCCACACGCTGTTGTCCACGGCAGTTGGCCCTTGCAGGGATGGTTTTACCGGATTCGATGTACTCACGGTGCACCCGTGACACAGTGGCTCGTGAAAATCCCAGTGCCTGCACGACTTCCGAGATTGAGTGACCCATTCGTCGGGCCCCGACAATTTGCCCACGATCAAATGCACTTAGTCTTACCCATACTGCGTCCGACTCTTACTGATTCACGTCGCATCACTGCTTATATTGTCGGATCGCTGCATACGTCATGTCGTTTCCGTTTACAGGGCCGCCAACAGCGCCACATTTGCATAACGCCAGCGGTCTCTAATTCAATTGCTCTTCAGTGTACATGTCTTGCCCCTAACGTAGATTTAGTCGACTGCACAATAGCTGCTAGCAGCTCTGTCATCCGGGGAGGACGTGACGCCGTAGGTCCAACCGCCTTTGAATTTAGAAGGGAGCAGATGCTCCATAGCAAAGATCAGAATGAAAAGAGGGTGAAATTAAAGATTTAGAGTATATGCATTGCTTCAAAGCTGAATACTAAGTAATGAAGCAAACTAAGTCCTTTCGAGTGAATTTCGCCACTTTGTATGGCATTTATTAGTGCAAAAGTTTAATTAGTATAATTAAAGCTACTTGGTATTGAAATAAATAAATGCGGTGGAAGGTAATTTTATATTACTTCAATATTATTACAATAGCATTTCAATAGTATTTCAATGGAGGAGCTAAAATTATTTCTTGTTCAATACTTGATTAATTAATTCAATACTTCCAGGATGTACGCTACATAATTATTCAACTAGTCGTCTTGCATAAACTATTAATAAATCTCAGGTTTATGGGGGAGTCATTCTAGCAAAACATTCTGTTGATTTTGATTTATTTGCGGAGGTTAAATTTTTAAGAGAGATTTAGTGGAAATGCAAATTTTTCATTTTTTAAGGAACAATCAATCCTTCATTTACAATATGTTGGACTATTTATAGTTTCAGTGTATAAAAATACAACTCTGATCTGTTGTCACAGTTCATTTCAATTCACATTAGTTTCAAATTGCTTAGCATACTATTTATGTTCATATTCACAGTGCGAATCTATGTAGTCTCAACGTAACCCACAGTGTGAGTCGTATGAAGTTTCAGTATGACCCACAGTGTGAGTCGCATGTAGTTTCTATGTGACTCACAGTGTGAGACGTAATGCTTAAATGGGGTTTCCTTTGTTTGAAAACTCTAAGTTTTGTAAGCACCACCTTAGCTATGGTTAACAGAAAATTTTGATTTACATCACCTTAGCTATGGTTAACCATATGAGTTAAGGGCCAATCAATTAGTTTCCAATTATTAGTTTATATTTGTTTATCAGGTTATTTATATTCATGTTCATAGTGTGAGTCTTATGTAGTTTCAGTGTGACTCACAGTGTGAGACTCATTAGATTTTAAGTTGATCAGTGCAACGATATTTGAATTTTATACTTGGAGCGTATTTTGCATACTATTTATTTGCCCACTTTTCTTTTTCTTTTTTGATTTAAATTCACTGTAATACATTATGTTAATGATTATGGTGTGCTTAGTGTAATGCCATTGATACAAGATTAACAGTTATTTCAGTGTGCAAAAGGATTTTTGTCTTTGCTTCTTTCTTAGAATTCTAGTTTCATCTGCTTTCTTATATCTTTTTATCTGTTATTCATACGACTGGTATCCTTTTTGATAAATTTACTAAACTAAGCGGAGATATCTGCCCCTATATATACGTCGTTTGCGGGCGATACCATTTACCGCATGGGTTGTGGGGGCTTGTGATAGAAATGGTGGCGCCCTTGCGAAATGTTTTGGTTCGAATCCCGGTGAGGCATGGATGTTGTGTTTGTCTTACGGCACTGGCTCTCTCCCTTCCCTGTAACCAGTGACCCTAAATTAGGGACGGGCGACTGCTTATAGCCCATTGAGTTGCTCACGGTGGTCGTTAAACCTCCAATCAAAAAAAAAAAAAAATGCCTATACTGTATATGTCAGTGTATCTGTGAACCAAGTCCAATAAATAACTTAATTTAACCCAAAAATTATTTAATTTAAAAAGGCTGCCCCGGTGGTGCAGTGGTCTAAGCGCTGGATTATGACGTTTCGTCCGCGACAGTTTCGGTTCGAATCCAGGTAAGGCATGGATGTTGTGTTTTGTCTTAAGGCACTGGCTCTCCCCCTGGAAACACTAGCCCTTAATTAGGGACTGGCGACTGCTTATAGCCCATTGAGTTGCTCACCGTGGTCGTTAAACCCCAAAAAAATTTCCATGTAAATAAGAAAATATGGATTCATAGAGATGATTTTGCTGTATAGTTATTCGAAATGAAACCTTGTAACGCATTTACTTAAAATTACTGTGAGAAAGTTGGGTGCAAAAAAAAAAAAAAAAAAAACTAGACTCATAATTACGTCGAACTTTTAATGAATTGCTAAAACTATCTTCTTTGATATTTTACGGTTTAATTATCCGAAATATGCATAGCCTACAGAGAGCGTATGAACAAGAGAAAGGCGTAAAATGTTTCATTAGTTTATTATTAAATTTTTTTGAGTCAACATAGTATGTCTGGGCTTGCTTTTGTGCCTCAAAAGTGCTTTAGCATTTACTGAATTTAATGGTAGTTTAGTATTCACATTCCATAGTATTTAGCGGAAAATGTTTATCCTCTCGTTATCAGGGTGCTTTGATTTAAAGAATACAATAACATTTAAAGTTTGATCTCGAAGAAAAACGAAAATGAAAAATAAATAAGTAAAACATTTGCGAATATAATAGATTTTATATAATAGATTTTTTTATTGGGGTTATAACGACACCGAGAGCAACTCAGTGGGATATAAGCAGTTGCCAGTCCCTAATTTAGGGTAATGATTAGTTGAATCCCGGTGATGCATGGATGTTGTGTAGGACAAACACAACATCCATGCCTCACCGGGATTCAAACCCAGACCCATTTCGGGCTAATAATGACAAGCCACCGGTTAGACCACTGCGCCACCGGGGCGGCTAGAACATTTTGTATCGTTACCAGGGTGTAGCAAAAAGTAGTGGTGCATGTTCCCCCCCCCCCCATCATATGATTTTCATATAATTTTTCTTCTCAAACTTAACCACGACTTTTTTTTGGGATTTCATAATCCCCATTAGTATTTAAGGCCAGAGGGAATCGTTTATCTCAACAAATTTAGGACCACGTTCAAGGAAACGGGAAAAGACAGTGACGGGTAGCAATAAGCTTCATCTCTGACTCCAGCTTGGGCCCAATTCAGACTAACAGTTAAAAGCGTAAACCGCTGATCACTCCTCCCCTGTGACGGCCCCCACTGGTTTTGGTACACGATATGCAGAGATACACTTCTGTTATGAGTTTCTACACATGCCGTCCACTGCATTAGAAATCTTTACGCAGAGGTTTGTAAACGCCACTTACGCATTGCATATGCAGCATACGTGGTCACGTGCGTTATCATATGATGTAGGCAACTATTTAAGACTGCTGCTCGTCAGTAGTGTTGATCACAATGGGGAAAACAAAGCTTCCTTCGGAGTTCGGTTAAGAGCTTATTGTGGGTGCCCGTCTGAATGGAGCAACGATTTTGAAAATAGACTGGTTTCTCAAAAGGTGAGTTATCCCTGACCTTTAACCAGTAGTAAAACAACCTGTCTGAGAGACGTAACTGCGGCGCGATGATAATCTGCAAGGAATGAGATCGCCGTCGTCTGAGAACGCTTGTACGGAGCTTCCTGTGTGCAGCAATTGACAGAATCATTCAATGAAGGCTGTTTCCCAGCCCACTCAGCGAACTATGTGCAGGGAATTGAATAGGATCCATATTAGCAGTCGCATGCCTATAAGGAAAGCACCTATTTCGGCGAAGAACGGGAAAGTTCATCTACAGTTGAGTTAGGAGCACCGTGAATGGACACTGGAAGACTGGGCAAATGTCATGTGGTCCAACGAGTCGTGGTACACCGTGTTCTGTATCGACGGTCAGAAGAGAGTTGGCCCCATGAAGCAGTGGACTCAGATGGCTTTCTAAACACAACTTAATATTCTGAAGGTGGCGTCAGTTTGTGAGACACGTTCTGTTGGTAAGGAACGGGTCAATTGATGTTGCTGGAAGGTCGGGTGCCTTCCAAGAATTATCTGAACAATTTTGCCGATCAAGTCATCCTACAATGTTGACTTTTTATCCAAGAGGTGACGGCTGTTTCACAGACGACAATGCTACTGTCCATCGCGCAAGATGTATCCAGCAGTGGTTCAGCGAGCATGACAGACACTTCCACCATCTTCCCTGGCCATCACAAAGTCCAGATCTCAACCCCATTGAGAATGTATAAGATATGTTAGAAAAACAGATCTGGCAGCAAAGTAGTCTTCCGTCAAATATGAGCCAGTGAAAAGACTGTCTGGGTATGGAATCTATGACAAACCGCATACGTAGTGCAATTCGGGATAAAGGGGGTTCAACCCAGTACTGAATAAAAGTTTCTAATCCAGTGGCCGGTATGTGTAGAATACGGATCACGAAAATTGTTTTCAGGTCTGGTAAAAGTAATCCCTATTTGTAACATTTTGCACGTCTGTCGGTTCGTCGATGCTATATATCCGCTTCCAGAATTCGAATTGGAAAAAATCTCAGTGATGTTTTATAGGAGAACGCGTGGTCAAAAATTTTCAGGTTTCTCACTTGTTTGTTAGCCTGTCCTTCTATATGTCTGTCTGCATGAGGACCTGGACTCTCCCTTTTGAGAAGCAACATTTGTATCCAACAACTGTGCTTTAGGAATGTGGAACGAGACAAAATACGCGTGCAAATCTGCCATCACTTATTGATCAGATTTAAAGAATACTGAAATTATATACGCTAAATGAGTTTTAGCCGTGAATAGAAATTTTTTCTCGTAGCTATGTATAAGGAGTCGTTCGTCTCTAATTTAGAGCCACTGATTTCAGGGAAGAGACAGAAACTAAGACGTAAGACAAACACACTACTTATGCCACATCCGGCCAAACTCGTACGGTAAGCCGGAAATCCCCGCTCCTAACCACTCGGTAAAGCGGCAGTGTCACTTTTTGAACTGTCCACGCACTAACAGTGTAACTACTCGGTCGACCGCGACCAAAGCTGGAAACGGGTCAAAAATTTTGGACCCGGACACGGCCGTCACATAATTGGACCCGGACACGGCCGTCACATAATTGGACCCGACCCGGACCCTAACTGATCCTGACAAATCTGCCTTGAACTATAAATTCGAATATATCATCACCATCATCATAATCGTCAATCATTATCAATCCGTTGCTGGATGAAGGTCTCTCTAAATTCCTTCAAAAACGGACTGTCTTGGGACAGTCTCCTGCATCCACCCATCTCCCATCTGGTCTTCTTCTGGGTCTTTCGCTGTCCCTTGGAATCCAGTCTAAAATCTCGGTTGTCCATCTGTGGTCCGTTCTTCTGGAAACGTGTCCAGCCCATTGCTCGTTCTTGACAGACGTAGTGTTGGTGGCTCCAATATTTTATGCCTTTTAGTGTGGAATACCTCGTCCCTCACTCACCTGTTGCATGTCACGTCTGTCTAAAGGTACTGTGTACGTTTTTAGCTACTTTTCTGGCGTTATCGTCCTTGTATTAGTTCATATTCATCCGTTTTCATATCATTTGCTCACATTTGGAAGCTGCCAACATGGCGGCTTCCTGTCTTTCCTTATAATCTCTGGGCGTGGCGGATGCACGTCACGTCCCACTTCCCACGTCCATGTAAGTTGACATACTCTCGTCCTCAGATGTGTCTGCTCAGATGCCTTCCCAGCTTCCTAGTACTCCTGCTCCGGTGCCTTCACTGGACTTGGCTGCGCTTCCTTCTTCAGCTTCTGCCTCTGACGCGGTGCCCTCCCTGGGTACTACTAATACTACTGCCTTGCCTTCTGCCTGTGCTTCTCTTTCCTCACAGCCTTCTGTGCCTGCCGACTCCGCACAGACTTCTCTTCCGAGGATGCCATTTGCCTCTACAGTGCAACGAGGCGCTACTTCTACGTTCGATTCTTCTCAACCTGATGGTCTTTTACAATCAACACCTATTATTCAGGTATCCAACCACAAGGTAAAGGTCACGATGGATGACAATTCGCTGATTGGCCGTGAGTTCCACAACCTCCTGAATAGAGGTGTGCTCTTTTATGCTTTACCAAATACTCCTTTGCCACGCTACATGGAGGCCCTCTCTGGTCATGTGTCGTCTGCGTCTATTGCCGGAATTTCTTGTACCCCTCGGGGTATCTCAGTACAGTTCAAGCACAACGAGGATGCTGATTCTTTTCTTGTGCACGGGCTTTCGATCGGAACAAATCATATCATCCCTTCGCCTCTTTCCTAGTGTTTCTAGTGTTTCCCTTTGTCGCAGATTTTTTCTTACTAAATTTGTTAACTTTGTTCTAATTCTCTTGTTCATATGTTTATAACGTAGTGCATGTTCTACTCTGTATCGCAGAATATGCCGATCTGCTTTTTCTTCATTGTGTATATCGACATTTTAAACCAGATTTTTTATCTTTATTTTTTCTATGTTGGACTTTTCGGTGATATCTCCAATGTATGTATTCCATGATAGCAATAAACTGGGTACCTTTGGTACCCGCACTTAACAATACCATTGTGTGCCGCCCCAATGGCGCAGTGGTCTAAGCGATGGCCTCTGATCATTCGTCCGAACGGGGTCCGGGTTCGAATCCCGGTGAGGCATGGATGTTGTGTTTGTCTTACGGCACGGGCTCTTTCCCTTCCCTGGAATCAGTGACCCTAAATTAGGGACGGGCGACTGCTTATAGCCCATTGAGTTGTTCACGGTGGTCGTTAAACCTCCAATAAAAAAAAAACAAAAAAAAACAATACCATTGCCATTTCAAGGACTTTGATTGATGTCTTCCACTCTTGTCATTTTCCTTATCCACGAGTTCGTCTTCTTATCTCTGCTGGTTACACCAAGCATGGATCTCTATGCTTCTTTCAGTTGTCTGCAGCCTTTGTGTAACTTTTTTAGTTAAAGTCCACGTCTCTGCTCCGTATGTACGCACTGGAAAGATGCTTTGATTAAAAACATTTCCTTTAAGACATAATGGCATATTGCTCTTAAAAATTGTACTCTTTCTTCCAAAAGCTCTCCAACCAAGTAGTTTTTTACGCCGATTAATTTGTTCATCAATGTGACCCTCGCTTGATATTTGCTGCCCAAGGTAAATGTAGGAATTTGTTATCACCATCTTCCCCCATCAATTGATAAATCATTCATTCCCTGTAAAAACATTGTAGATCAATTTTGTCTTCTGAAAGTTCATTTTTATCCCCATTTCTTTACCCTTCTCAGCAAGTTCTTGGATCATACTCTGCAGCTCTGAAGTACACTGGCGTGCAAAAATTAAGGACGAGACGGTTTTTCGAATGTAACGTCGTGCTCCACATAGACTCAAATCATACCATAAGATCCCCAAGATGTAAGAATATGGGACAAGTGAGCAAAACCGTCCAAAAAAGGAATCCAAAGGATACAAAGGCACTTTATTGTAACTGTAGCTTCGAGCACAACTGGACAGAAGACAGAAACGTCCATGTGACAGGCGGCTGCCAAGAAAAATCCAGTCTTTAGTAGGAGATATGATCACCCCTGACTGCGTTACAGGATTTACAACGTCTGTCCATGCTGAGAACGAGGTTGTCAAGGAGCTGTTGAGGTGTCGCGGCCCATTCCTCTTGTAGCGCCAATCGAAGCTGCGGAATCGTTGCTGGCGGCTGGTGACGTGCTGCCAAGCGTCACCCGAGAAGATCCTACACATGTTCAATTGGACTTCGGTCCGGGGACCTTGCGGGCCAATCCATGCGTTGAATATCTTCACTCTCCAACAGCTCTGCGACAGTCACTTTACGTTGAGGTTGTAGCGTTGTCGTCCATGAAGAGGAACTCAGGACCCACAACACCTCTAAACAGACTCACGTGAGGCAGGAGAACCTCGGTACAATAGCGGACACCAGTGACCGAACCTCCTTGGAAGATGTGGAGGTCAGTACGGCTACCAAGCATGATACCGCCCCAAACGAGAACTCCATCGCCTCCAAACCGGTCCCTTTCGATGATGTTGGAGGTGTGATTGTGTGTTCTCTGCTCTCTCCAGATGTGTATACGTTCAGAATCGCTCGTCAGACTAAATCGGTTCTCATCCGTAAAGAGAACTCGACCGCATTGCTGATGTGTCCAGTTCTTGTGTTCCTGGCACCACAGAAACCGCCGTCTCCTATGAGCAGGCGTTAATGGCACACACCGTACTGGTCGTCGTGCAAATAGACCACCTTTGTGCAGCCTCCTGGCCACGGTAAAACGCGATAACGGACGTCCAGTTGTCTGTTGCATGTGCCTTGCGATTTCTCCCGCTGTCTGCCGTCTGTCTCTTCTCACCTGTAGGACAATATACCGGTCGTCCGCCGTCGTGGTTGCTCGTGGACGACCACTGCTAAACTCTCGGACAGCTGTTCCTGTCGTTTGAAATGCTCTCCAAGCTCGTCAAACGATGCTGTGAGCGATCCCGAACTCTTCGGCCACACTAGTCACACTTCGACCTTCTTCCAACTTCCCAATGACGTGACCTCGGGTAAAGTCATCCAGATGTCGTCTACTGGATTGCCTATTAGCCATATCACACGGTGGCAGCAACTCGACGTCGTTCAAACCGATGTACACCGTGAAAAAGATTTCACCAAATTGCTGAGCGTATACCGCCCGTGTGCTTTATACTCTTCCGACACTCTCTCCCCCCCCCCCGTCATGCTGCATATATGCGCATGCCCTACCGTACCGGACCCTAGTCTATCTCCTGAGTGGTTTTTCGGTCCGTTCTGCCTGCTCGTTCCCCTGTTATGCTAATTTCTCCTCTTCGCCCTTAATTTTGCACACCAGTGTACCATTGCAAAGACCTCTGAAGGGTTCTTTGAAATATTGTTTTTCTTTTAAAAAATAAAACGGAAGTAAAACGGGGTCGAAATCGAGTCAGAAACACATTGACCCGATCCGTTTGACCCGCAAGGAATTGTCGACCCGGTGACCCGTGACCCGTTTCCATCTCTGATTTCAACCAATGACTGAAACAGAAGGATAAAATTTCTTGAATTCAGTGGGGTTTTGTGTTACTTGTGGTACGTTTGAAAAAAGACTTATTACGTAGAATTAGTAAAACTTTAATCTCCATATCACAACAACAAAGTAGACGTTGATGCGCATGTGTTGGATTCAAACGAAAAATCAAAATTTCGATCGAGTTGATGAATTTAACAGCTAATTTTTAAATAATGTGATAGATTTAAATAATTACTTTTCTTACCATGTGTAATTTCTTTCAGTAACTTAACTAATGTTTACATTGATTATACGTAGTGAATAACGAAAACAATATTTTACAAAAATCAACATTTTCTGAGTTAGAAACCTTAGTAAAAAAAAAAAAAAACACCCCGCTGAATGAACCGTAAAACTAAGTGCACTGTTCATACACTTATTAAAGCATTTCTCATGAAGTGACATTTGAAAAATCTGCATACTGCGCGGGCGAAGTTCACAGGAAATCCTTCCTCTGTTTTCCTTCCGGAAAATTTAAGTGCATGATGTTCTCGCTAATTCGTTTAATGCATATGTTTTTTATTACTGGTACATTTTCATTAGATAAAAGACCATTCTTCCTGTCACCCTAAAGACCTCTGGCATGGTTGATAATGTTTAACTTCATTAAAGGTAAGATTAGATCTCTCGACGTAAGATTGTTAAAGTTCGGCTGATGCATGCATATATGCAGTAGTCGCTGTTTGTTAGGGAGAGGAATTTATTTTCTACCTGTAGCTATGCTAATTCACTATCCGGAATTCTACTTCGTTATGCGACTGGAGCATTATTCTCTTCCAAGAAATAAAGCTGAGACGATAAAATATTAGAAAAGTCATCTAAGGTGTTTAGGGCATATACACGGTCGTATCAGTATAACATGACCACCTTCTTAATAATGGGAATAACCACCTTTGGCGCGGATGACAGAGGCGAGACGGTGTGGCATGGACGCAATGAGGCCCTGCAAGGTTGCCCGAGGCACACATGCCCATTCGGTCTGCAGCAGCGCACGGAGGTCCCGGAGATGACGTGGTTGTGAGTCGGCATGTCGAACTTGTCGATCCAAATAGTCCCACAAGTGCTCTATGGGGTTGAGGTCTGCCGATTTTTCCGGCCAAGGGAGAACGGAGACATCGCTGTCGTGTTCCTGGAACCATTCACGCACCCTGTTAGCGACATGGCAGGGCGCATTGTTCTGTTGGTAGACACCATCACCACCAGGGCAAACTTCCAACATGAAAGGATTCCTATAGTCAGCGAGGATGGAAAGGTAGCCATTGGCGTTCAAGGACCCATCCAGAGGTACCAACGGTTCCAGGTTATACCAGGAAAACATCCCCCAGACATGCACACTGCCACCGCCGGCCTGCACTTGACCGACAAGTGTGTTTGGCTGTTGGTTCTCGCGTGTCTGACGCAATATCAGCCACCGCCCGTCCCTTCTGTGGAGTAGAAACCTCGATTCGTCGGAGAAGGCAACCTTTTCCCACTCTTCCACTGTTTAATGACGGTAGTCCCATGCAAACTGCACGCGTCTTTGCCGATGGACCTGGGTTAACATGGGCGCCTTGACGCAGCGTCTACTCCGGAGACCCATGCGTAACAGGGTTCGCTCTACTGTTATTGGGGACACGTACCTAAGATCCCCAGCGTTCATTTGCGTGATCAACTGCTGCAGTGTTGCGCGTCGATTGCCCTTTACCAGTCGACAGAGGCGACGTTCTCCTTTGGGGCAGATGGCCTTTGGTGCTCCACAGTTATGACGTCGGGAGGTACTAGGTGTGCCAGCGATCCGTTCTTGGTGCACTTTTACTAGAGCACCTCGCGAACAGCCCACGAAGTCTGCTGTTCCTGAGGTGCTTCCTCCTTAGCGCGGTAGCCGATGATCATTCATTTTTGAATGTCCGTCAAATCCTGGCCGGCCGCTTATACACTGCCGGACAATTGCCAAGGACGGATGACAATAGCAACGATAGCAACCATAAAATGGAAGGCAGAAAAATGTGGAAATTAGCATAAGTGCGGGATACAGTAAGACGTGTTGTGCGTATGCAAATTTTGGATTGCCGAACTTGTTCGTGACGTCATAGCGCTGGTAAGAGATATAAAGGATTTGACGCGTATTGACCGTTGTTGTTCAAACGCAAAGTTGAAAGGGAAAGAATCAATTGACGAACTTACAATTTTCAGTATGTCTTCCGACATCACCTAGATGATTTTACGCGTGGCCGTATTATTGGCAAGATTGAAGAAGGGCGAAAAATAACAGATGTTGCCAGGGAGTTCGACGTCAGCCATAGTGTTGTTTCAAGGCTTTGGAAATCATTTCAAACAAATGGAGAGTGTAGCGAACGTCAGGGGAGGTCGTGTTCGCAGTACGACACCTGCAAAAGATCGGCACATAGTGCTATCAACAAAAAGACACCGGCGCAGCACAGCTAGTGAGGTAGCAAATCAGTTTATGGCTGCTACTGGCAAGCGGATCTCCCGAAAAATTGTCGCCAGACGTTTGCATGAAGGAGGACTATACGCCCGCCGTCCTGTTGTGTGCATCCCATTGTCTAGACGTCACCGTACCACCCGTTTGCAATGGTGCCATCGACATCGCAATTGGACTGATAACGACTGGTCTGCTGCCCTCTTCTCAGATGAGAGTAGATACAGTCTATCGTCTGATTGTCGACGACAACTGATCTGGCGTGATAGTGGTACTGCATATTGTCCAGCAAACATACAGCAAAGGGACCGATATCCGACATGTAGTGTCATGGTATGGGCTGGCATCATGATCAATGGCCGTACGTTCCTCTATGTGCTTCCAACTGGGACTATGACTAGTCAACGATACATTAATGATGTTCTGCTACCTCATGTTCGCATGTTCCGTGGTGCTGTCGGTGATGGATTCATTTTCATGGACGACAACGCAACATGTCATCGAACAGTCGCTGTCCAGGAGTGTCTTGAGAGTGAGGATATTCAACGCCTCGTATGGCCAGCATGTTCTCCAGATCTGAATCCCATTGAAAATGTGTGGGATGCTTTGGGGAGGAGTCTTGCTGGTCGCCAATGCCCTCCAATGAACAAGGACACCCTCATCCGTGCACTGACAGAGGAATGGGATAAATTACCCCAACAGCTGCTTGAAAATGTTGTGCAAAGCATGACACGACGTGTGGAATCTTGCATCGCCCTCCATGGTGGCCATATCCCGTATTGACATCTTACGCCGGAACGCCTGCGGACGGTAATTGCATTTTTTTCACGTTTACGTATTCTGCACAAAATGCCCTGTTTGTCCCTTGAACACGTTCCAAAGCCTTCTGAATTTCAGAGAACAATAAATCGTCTTTCTTGTAATGTCTTGGCATTCTGACATTATTTTATTTTACTTGGTATCCAACCACACTTACTTTTTTATGCGCTATATAGCCGTTTATGATCCGTCCTTAGCAATTGTCCAGCAGTGTATCTTCGTGTGGTCGATTTTGGCACGTGCGCTCTGTGACGCGCCACCTGGGCTGGTGCGTTGTGATTCCGGGGGTGGTCATATTATTCCGATAAGACTATATACGTTTCGAAATCAAAAAAATACAATTACTGTACCTACTTTATAAATTTGTCACGATAACGGCTAATTGTAAAACATGAGGCAAAATTTCAATACCACTTGGAAGGTACAGTCAGCAACTTCTGAAAATAGGGTTTTCTTTGGAACTATACGCTTAAGAAAAGTGAAATGCAACAAACACGTAGATGCAAAATCTAATGAGGAAAAAAATTCTGAAAAATGAATATATCACTTGCTTTCTTGAACAGCAACAGAATTGCTTGGGATGCACCGGAAGCGCTCACGGAAAGAACAAGTTATTATACACACTCCCCTTATAACGAGTATAACGCCTTTTGCCCTTACAACAGCAGCAACACGTAGTGGCATAGACTTTGCCAGGTATTGGAAATGTTCGGGTGATATTCCTACCCCTGATTCTCGCACAGCCGTCAGTAAAACGCAGAGTTGCCGGTAGTGGGTTTCGGGCTTGAAAGCATCGCTTCACTTCGTCCCGCAGTTTCTCAGTTGGGATCATATCTGGAGAGTGAGATGGATATCTTAGGGTGACGAACTCACTGGAATTCTCTACAGTATGTGGACAAACACCCGCCTCCCACGCACACGCAATGGTGTGCTCCCGTGACAGAGACGTGATCTAAAAGGTATAATTACAGCAACGGGAGTACGCTCAGATCAATCGCTAATAAAATGGCTTGCAGGAAAAATGGAGAGAGCTCTCGGAGTTTGAAAAGGGCGTTTTATAAAGGTGCTCAATTTGAGGTACGAGCATTGATGTCAGACAGGTCGCTAAATAGACTGTGGCCTTTGTCATCAACAAGTGGAAGAAAACGAAGAATTGCAGGAATTCACCTGGAAGACCCATGAAAGTGCAACCCAGGGACTTTAGGGTGCTGCAAAGGGAAATCAGGAAAACCTGGTCCTGACCAATGCACGCCACGGTACATGAGTTCCAGATGGCCACAGATGTTGTGGTCTCCACCATGACACTTCGAAGAAATGTCCATGCACTCGAGTTTCATGGCCGAGCAGCCACCCATAAACCTCTCATCACAAAGACCAATAAAGCCGCGCGGCTACTATAGCGTCAATAGCACAAGAATACAAGAATTGGGCACTGGAGCAATGGCGACCGGTGTTATGGAGCGACGAATCTCGCTTAGGTGGTCCGAAAGTTCGTCAACACAGCCTTGCTCTGTGACGGCGGTCTTAATAATTACAAGGAGCACAAAAGGTGGACACCTGACCATGCCTGAGATTGTCAAGTTGGAGAATTACAAAGCCTCCACTGGCCTGTAACACCCACGACTTGGCAGTTGCGGTTCTGTTTCCATGTCGTCCACGTCATACACGCACGCTTCAGTTGGCGCGTTGTAGGTGGAACCTCGATTTGTAAGACCAAGCTACCCAGTTCTGGTTTTCCACAGTCCACGGCTAACTGTCAACAAGGGTAGGCCGCTCCAGTGGCGCAGTGGTCTAAGCGCTGGCTTCTGACTATTCGTCCGAGATGGGTCCTGGTTCGAATCCCGGTGAGACATGGATGTTTTGCTTGTCTTACGGCACTGGATCTCTCCCTTCCCTGGAACCAGTGGCCCTAAATTAGGGACGGGTGACTGCTTGTAGCCCACCGAGCTCCTCACGGTGGTCATTACAAAGCACAAAAAACAAAACAAATCGATAAGGCGAAGAACGCTTCGTGGTCGTCTGTTTTAAAGGAAAAGCGGACAAAACCTACTTCAGATGGCTCTGCTCGGTTTTGGATTTTGCGAAGTAACCGAAGCCTGGTGAACAACGAATGTCCTGCGTCGCGGCCTTGCTTTGTAGTGTGGGAGCTGACGTATCTACTACGCTACCATACTACAAAGCGCGACCTTGCTTTGTAGTGTGGTAGCTGACGTATTACCTAAGCTACCACGGAACAAAGCAGAGCCTTGCTTTGTAGTGTGGTAGCTGGCGCATTACCTAAACTACCACGCTACAAAGCAAGGCCGCGCTTTGTAATGTGGTAGCTTAGGTAATGTTTCTGGCATTTCTTTCTGACGGCCTCCCAAAGCTTTTTCACTGTCGGAAGGTAGGGATTATTGTTCACATTTATACCAGTCTCAAGGAAATCCGTGAACTCCGTAGAAGAGACAGTGACCATGGCCTTCCTTATAGATCGCTGAGATCTGATCTAAGGGCCAATGGCCTACCAGTTCGAGGTTTATCTTCAATACTCGTTTCCACCTCTTTAAATTAATTCACTGGTCTTTGGACATTACCGACATCAGTTATCTTCATTGTGTACACATTTCTTAGCCTGATATGAATTTGATACGCACTGCAACTGTCCCTTGTCAGAAACTTAATGATGGCTCTTTGTGTATATTTAATAACCGTCATTCATAACAGCTCACCTGGAAAAACACAAAAGCAAAATGCTGTCCAAGAGGCAACACTTTTAGAACACCTCTCGTAATATTAGCACAGCAACAGTCCACCGACACATAACCTTTACTCAAAAAGGGGTTTCCCGAATATTCAAGGAAGTTTTTAAGAGGAAAAGTAGTAAAACAACATCCGTGCCTCCTTCTTTTTTTTCTAGCATGACTCATTTTTTATGTGGGCCATAATTCTACAACGAAAGACCCAAACCAGTTACCATAGCAATTCAAATACGTACAGCCATGACTATTTTTAACTTTCATGTCTGCCCACTCTGAAATGGTTTTTAACAATTTTTACTGAGACGTACACCTGAAACCAACTTCTTACTCGGATAACTCTTTGAAACCGTTACTAAAATTTTTTCTTCATGCCCTTGAACAGAAGGAAAGGTTCTCGATTTGGTAACACGGGTGCGTGTCT